>OZ016503.1:3568174-4236298 GCA_963966595.1 Physocephala rufipes
GTTTTTTTTTTTTTTTTTTTTTTTGATTTTTCGAAGTAGCGAATTGATTTCCAGTAATAGTAAATTATGCCGATTCTGATTCTTGCTCAAACGAAGGAATTTTTGCAATATTTGATGCTTAAAGATTTTTCTAATTCTTATAAAGGTAGAAGTTCCGAACAATTCGAATGGATTTAATTTCCAAATTGGTCTTAAAGAGATCTAGCTAATTTTCAATAAGATGTTGATTATGTTTATTTATATATAAGAATAATTATGCCAAGCAATTTATTTATTAAAGAGGAACTAATTTTGTTCACAAGCGTTCGGATATTCTTCTTCTGCAGAAGAAGAAGAAAAGGAAAAATAAAAGACAGAGAGAGGAAACAAGACAAAAAGAGAGAGGTTGATCGATTCATACAAAATTTTAAACGATCGAGGACTTGGTGCAGAAGGTATTGAAATTCTATGAATTAAGACTCTGGGATTAAATTGAGTTCAAAAGTTCCAAAATTTTGGAATTAAATTAAATTAAAAAATTCGGTAACTAGATGGAACCATAATTGACAGCGAGAGTGAGTGAAAACTTCAAGAACTTAAAATTTAGCATAGTGTAAAGAATAGTAAAAATATCACTTGAAATTTGTTCAACTTTGACGGAGAAGAGTTGACGATTTTGGTTGAAATAGGTAAATTAAATTTGACAACAGGCAATTTAAAGGCACACTAAAGCTATTATTTCAAAATCGAAGATATTAATGATGATACCATCGATTATTGTTTAAATAATGGATCGAAGAGAAGGTACTTAAGTAAAGAATCCAAGAAACGAGAAAAAGTGAAGAAAACTGTTCCTGCCTTTCGCGGCATATCTTCAATTGAATGAATTTATCGAAATGGAAACAAGTCTACAGAAATACTCCACGACTTTTCAAATAGCCGTTCCTTCATGCCACACATTGCACAATCATCAAGAATTTAATAAAATGTTGTTTTTGCTTTTGTGCTAAACACTCTTAATACGTTAACCGTTATTTGCAACGTTAAAATCGGTGTTAACATCAGTTTTTTCGTAATTAATTTTACGATTTTTTACTCTCAACTATTGTTCCTTCTTCGTAGTTGTGGTTTTCGTCTCCTTCTTCTCGTACATCTTGTCCCACGACTCCTTTATGGTTTTCTTTTTCGTTTACACTTTCTTTCACAACTACTTGACCCGTTATGTATTTTGTTGTGTCTTTAGAAATGAAATTGTCATAGCAATTTGGGAATCGCAAGAACAAACCATTACACGTTTAATTGACTTCAGAAACCGGAGAAGACCACTCGCTAGAAGAAACTAATTTGGATTTATTTAATCAACGGCAAGAATTTCTTTTACGAAACCACGAAATAACATAGTGTAGAAACTCTTTTATCGTCAAAAACAGTCTAAAAGAAGACGAAGAGGAAGAAGAAATGAGTCAATATATTTTCTAGAGTTCTTGAGTCTACCATTTAAAATATGATGTCGAGAAAATATGTGAAGACAATGCGCTTAACTAAAATGAATTTGATATCACAAAAAGTGCTAATAGAACTCTTTAGTAATTCAAGGGTTGCCACTCGAATTGTAAAAGTATTCTAAACAAATCTTCTCGGGTGTAATAATGCCCTAACTCCCCGAACTAACAACGTCATCTTGAATTATTTTCTATATTCCTTGCTAATGCCATTCATCGAGTTGTAGCGCTTTCAATTAATTCAGAAAAAATGAATATTTTATGAAAACCTTTTTAATTGGATTTTATGTGCGAAAAAAGAATACCTATAAAGCTTCATTACATTTCTGAACGACATGAAGAACAATCTAATGAAGAATTATAGCCGCCAAAAACACACCTTCCTTTTCACACCCTTGGCGACAAGTAGAACGATGCAAAGCAGTGCCACCTTTTCACTTCTCTAAAGGCGCTCAAGTTCGCTTCGTGAATTTATTGAGGGCTCTCAATATCTTCAATTTGTAGTCATAAAATTGCGCCTAATAGTAAGATGTTTTCAGTATTAAACTTGTACAAACTCACACATACGCACAGAAATATACAGAAACACATAGCAATAAGCAGGCATACACTTACACTTTTTTCCTTTACTTTTCTTTCGTACACTTTTGTTCATACGTATCTCAAAGCAGTTTATCGTTTGCGCATATTCCGCAGATATGTATCTTTATCTGGTTCGTTATTTTGATTTATGCATCAGCGAGTTTAGACAAAGCATATGTTCCTCCTGGAGCGTTTGAAACTATCTTCATCGTCGCATTCGTGGATTTTATTTTCACGTAGGTTCCCCAGCCCGAATCCCTGGATTTGGACTGACTTTAAATAAATTGCGTTTAGAATTTATGATTATATTTTTTGATATTTCGATTTGTTTTACTTGATGCGAGATTAAATTATTTTTTAGAGGTTCTCTAATATATGCATCTCTTTATGTTTTTAGTCATTTGATAGATTGCCCTATTATGAAATTGCAGAATTAAAATTTTTTATTTTTGGTGTTTATGTTCAATGCAATGAAGCAAAATTCGTACAATTTGTCCTTTAGGAAATTGCAAATTTCGTTAGCGTAAACAAAGTTACCTCTTAATTGAATTTAATTAAATCTTATTTACTTAATGTTGAAAAAGGAAAGCAATGCAATTCTTGGATTGTGAAATGTATGTTTGGCTAATTGATAAAGTGGCACACGTTCATAGTTTCGCGCCAGCAATACTTGGCCCCATATAATCCTGTTCGGTTTACGACGTCAGTCGAAAGACGAGAAAGAATGCAGAAAAGGCAGAAGAACAAGGATACAAAAATGTGTAGCTAGAAAAAAATATTTGAAAAATTAGCGTTTGTTTCGAGAAAGAATAATCCTGAGAGAATCGCTTCTTTGATATCGATTTCGACAAATATGTTTCTAAATTAAAATTTAATTTTTTCCTTCTGCTGGGTCTGATATATATTCTTTACCCCAGATTACTAACTTATGGGCTTAGAGTAAGTATTAAAACTCATTTAAATAAATGCGTTGCGATATTTTTGCAATCATCTTTTATATAAAATATATTCCTATTGAATAAATATCGCACACATCATTCTGTGAAGCAATAAAACCCTTTTTATTAAACCTCTCCCTGATCCCGTTGAAGAACCAAAACAACCAAGACCATTAAGGTCCCCAGGGCGATATGGGTTAAGATGCTTCTTCATCTTAACCCACCTCACCTTGGGGCCCTTAATAAATAATTCCAAAATATTGAAGAGTAGATAGAGGAAAACACTTTTAAACTCAGTCATAGCAACACAATTGGCAACATCCTTTCGTTCGACCTTATTAATCGATCGACCACATGGTCGTTCTGTTTTCTTTCAACTTTTAACGATTCAGTTCAATCCATTCCAATCCAATCCAATTCACCCCACTATGTTTGCCAACCAATTTCATTTTACGTATCCATCTTTACGTCGCTTTTATCCATTTATTTCCATCCATTTATTTTACGTCGCTAAATATTGGACCTGCCAAGTACTATCCTCGGGTCTTTTTCAATATAATTTCATTTCAATTGACCTGTGGAAAGTCACGATCTCAAGACTACCTTGAAGTCACGATTACAAGAGCACAAATCTATCTATCGATAGAGAGCTATCGTCACGAAATTTGGAATGAATACTCCGTCATCAGAAACTAAATGGTTTTGAAAATGGGATAAATCGGAACGTTGTCGCTCCTACTTCTTTATGAAATAAAGTAAGGCTCTATTTTTCGGACGGGATAACCGTGTTGGACGTTATAAATCCCGAGGAAGTTGATAGAGGTCAATACTATACGTTACGCTTTTTGAGGAGGGTTGTGTTAGCTGTATTGTGTTTGTGTTTGTTTTGATCAGTTGGTTGATCTAATTTAACCAAAAAAGGGGAAATATAATAATTAAGGAGGAGTGCCGCTCCCACTGACTGTTAGCGCTATTATTTAAACCCAGTAATAATTGATAGCCCACTGATATTCATTTAAACCATTAATTTTTATTACGGATGTAGGGTGTTCCTTTTTGGTAACGTTCTTACCAAAGTCCAGAATCCTCGAGAAACTCACTTCGTTGAAATTTGTTTTAAAAATGCTGTCGTGTCGCTTTTGTTGGGTTGCGTTGCTTTTAATCACGTTAGGCGTTTCAACAGTTGGTCTACCAGCCTGATGGTTTATCCGCCCCTGTATCCATTTTACATTTTACATTTCGGCTTCCTTCATTTTTCTCGCCTTGGGTGTAATTTTCTTGCTTATATTTCGCAATATGTGTACCTCGAAGCCTTTGTTTGACTCTGCACTCTATTTTTTGTCGTTTTTTGTTTATTATTCCTTTAATCAAGGGCTGTATCTCGAGTCCATACGTTGCCATTGAAATTATCATAATTTTTGTCCTTTTCTATATTTTTCCTTCCTTCTTTTCTTTTTCCTCTTCTGCTTCTCCTTCTACTTCTTCTTTCCCTTTAATTTACTTCATGTTTACAAGCCGCTTATTGTTAAACTTTCTTCAGATCTTCTCTTCAACTTCGAGTTAATTTTGTTCCTTTATTGCTTACGGTTGCCACGATATCAAAATGCAATTGCAATAGACTAAAAACTACTTACGTATTACTATCGATAGTTGAAGCCAAGCGAGATTCATGCGAGCCGCTATGACTATAAGGTGTAACAAGCTGACAACTCAATTGCCATAAAAGGCAAAGCTGTTGATCCTCTCGACTGTACTGATTAGTGTGCGATTGTCGGTTGTTTTAGTTACTACAGACGTTATTGAATAATTTCAGTATTTAAGGCTTCTGGCGATAATAATCCAATATTAGCCATAAACTAGGTTCACGAATGCGCATAAATCCGTTGCATTGTCTGCCCCGTGAAGCCGTAAAAAATTAAAATAAGTTTGATTTTATTGAAACAAAATACGATTGAAGTTGTCGCAAGAAATCTATTCGTCCACTGAGAGAACTTAAATAAATTTAAATAAAATACATTTTAAATGGAAGAATATAGTTTATTGTAAATAATGGTCTACGTCGCACATTGGTCACGTCGTTATATTGTTTACTGAAGACTAAAACCAAAAATATATGTTGAAAATGTGAGGCTTATCTGTATTGTAAGAAGCGCAGCCACGCAGGCAATCACCTCATCTCATGGCTTTATCTCATGCAAGAAACAGGTAGAAAAGATGTAGGAGAAGGAATTGATAGATAATTAGTATTTTCGGCCCCTACACTTTTTTTAGAGAAGAAAAATATCCGATGACTCTTGATTTTACTTCGCCGAGGTCATTTGAATGGTACACCGATTGTACGTTTCCTCCTAAATTATACGTTTACAACGAAGGAAGAATATTTATTTTGACAGCGGTACAATATATTAAATTCAAATAGATTCAATTCGAATCAGATAATACTCCTGATTTAACATTTTTAACATTTATTTTAAACCATCTTAAAATCCCTTTTCGCTTTTTTTCTTACAGGAAACCCGTGACTGTGGTGCTCCTTGTCATGCGATGTTCTTTCCAGAAAATGAACGCACGGTTCTTCGGTATTGGGTCGGTTCTTGGGCGGCAGTTTGCGTTGCGAGTTGTTTATTTACGGTAAGTCAACTTTAGTAATGTGTTACAATAGATGTCTAAGCGATTCTGGAAAAGTTTTACATGCATTGTTGTAAAGTATCTTCTTCCGCACACTCTAGTGATTCTGAATATTTTAAGAACACTTTGTAGGCTTTATTAACGCCTACAGAATATTCGGTTCTTGGGAAATTCAACACTTTCGACTAGAATTATTTCGAAAAATTTAATAACTTTCTTTTTCGAATAATTTCTTCATAGTTATGCACTTTAGATACCTTTAATTTACTTAGTTTTTAATTTTATTTTATATTATTGTATTATTTATTTATTTTTATATTATTTTATTTCATTTATTTCTTCTAAAACAAAACATTTACGTGAATTTTAACTTGCGTGGATTGAACTAAGATCGTATTAATTTTAAAAATCAGCATTTAAAAAAGCATAATTCACAGCTGGGTAATTTATACAAAATAACAAAGACTTAAAAATAATATAGAAAATATGAATGTAATGGAGCTAAAATCAATTTGCATGAGAAACTCGTCACAACAAATCCACAATGACAGACCGCCCACTGACAAAGCGCAATACACAGACTAAATTTATTAATTTATTATTTAAATTTAAAGATTTTTAGAAGTCAGTCCTTTTTAAAAAAAATAAATAATTCTCAACTTCGGCCAAGTAGACGTTTTTAGAGGGCATGTTTTCTATAATTCATTATCTTGATTGCGCTCTGACCGGAATAGCAAATTGAATTCATTCTGCCTTTTGAAGCTGAACGAGGTGGGAAGAGAGGGGGAGAAGGTATGAATTAATTGTATTTTTTGTTTGTTTGATAACAAATAGCAGGAGCTGAAGCATGAGAGTGAGTCAGTCGCTGAGCCAGAGTAAGTTTTAAATACTTACGTTTGCAAATCAGTTTCAAACGAATATGCTGGGTAACGCGTATATAATCATCCATTCATTTTCCTAAATATGGAACACCGCCATCAGATGCATTGAAAACCGAATCGCTATCGCAAATATTTTACGACGTCGTATTAAAAACAGAGAAAACATAAATGGAGAAAACAAAACGCGGAACAATGAGATGTCGACAATGCCGATGATAGTGGCAAGAAGCATAGGGGTTCTTTTTATAACGAGAAACGCTTGGGTTTGACTAAACTAACTGAGACTCTGCACAGACGTTTTATATTGGCTTGAAACCCACAGTCGTATTGCATATCAATACGCAATATTGTGTTAAATCGAAAATGAACAATTTATCGCAGTAAGAGGTACCGGAATACATATTCTGCTGATTCGGAGTTCCTTCGGAAGTGTCTTGACAACATTACTGCGTACGAATGACAGCATTACACCATTACTTTCAAGTGACTCTCTTCCACTGAAATGACACTATTGCTTTCGCATAACACTATTTTGTTCGAACGACACTGCTGCATATGAACGACAGTATTACTTTCGCAACCAACTACTGCATTCGATTGATATTTCTATATTCCAGTAGCACTTCAGCACATGAGTGTCATTAATTCATTCAAGTGTCACTAATAGTGACTCACTATTGTTGTTAATTTGATTGCGGTAGGTAATACACGTATGCATCTAAGCGTACACTTATGGCCAGATTTCATTCGCAATAGAATAATGTTTGCTTTGTATATTACGTATTCATCGTTATAACTGTGTATGGACGCTTAGTATTAATTTCATTCCTTAGTACTCATGCATTCTTGAAAGCACATTACCGTTCAATTTAGTAATCTATACGTACTACCCAAAAGATAGACGGACAGACCATTTGCTTGACTACATAATTAAACACTCTGATTGCAGCAAACTTGTCTTATATGCCCGTGATGAAGTAACCAATTTAAACCTTAATTACTCGAGGTAAAACTTTTAAATTTCATGATAACGATAAGATATGTCTTGACGGATTCTTACAGACATTGACAGAGAGTCCAAGCAAGAATGAAAGTCTTTGAAAATGTTTTGAGCGTTGAGTTTTAAAGTTCGAAATGATTCTCGAAAAAATTACGAATAATTTATGTAATATTTACGTCCCTGTGATCTCATAAAAAATGTCACAACAAATTTATTACACTCAAACGATGGTGGTGAAGCGACATTTGTGACATTACCCACGCGTTAATTTCTTGCTTTATTATTTTTTTTTCATTTCGGTGCAGGCAGCCATTCGGCGACGATAATGCAGACTGCATAAACCCATTTTCAGCCGATCGTCCCCTCCTACCTTTTGCGCATTTTGTTTCTTACAGCTTACAAGAATTATGTGCTTAACGTACTTCATAATAGTTACGACATATGCTCTCAATTACGACATGCTGAGCATTTGTGACGTCTGTGTAACTTTTGCGTGTCACACGCTTGGAGGAAGGGGTTGAACGGTATTGAATGTCTTAATAATCGATTTTAGAAACGAAAATGAACAAATAACTGAAAGAAATGAAATTAACAAAATATCAAAAAAGAGAATGAGAAATAAGAATATGAGAAAATTCTGCTAAAGAAATGTTAATTATTTAAATTGTTAATTCAAAGCCGGAATGGATTAAATACAATAAATAAAATTAATTAATTTGATATTTCAAATTATGAAAATAAATTTCGTTGCTTATATTTTAATTTAGATAAATGTATATTTAAATTGTGTTTATATTAATCCAGTCCTAAAAAACTAAAGAACTAAAAAGTCCTAAGAAACTAAAAAAAATAAAATTCAATCAAACATTTTTTCATAAGGTGCGGCTTGTTATTAAAACGGTCTTAAGTTCTCAATATTCGTTAGTTCTGTAGGAATAACTAATAATCCTTTTGAATAGCGAATATTTCTAATGAAAGAAATTCCAATTTATGAGCTTGATATTCCACAAATAACAATATTTTAATCATAATTACGGTGATAATTATCATCCCGTTTTTTATCCGCCTTTTCATAATTATTTCATGGTTTCTCTAGTATGTTTTCTTTAATTAATTTGATTCTATCTAATTTCATTATTGAATTAATTTCAGATTTTTTTAAGTATTTCCTTTGTAAAAACGATTTCTTTTTATTTTTGCTTCTCCTTTGCAGGTTCTTACATTTCTCATCGATTCGTCACGTTTTCGTTATCCTGAACGTGCGATCGTTTTTCTGGCAGTGTGTTATTTGGTAGTCGGTTGCGCATACGTAGCCGGTTTGGGCGCCGGTGATTCGGTGGCCTGTCGAGAACCCTTTCCGCCTCCCATACGTTTGGGCCGTCTACAAATGATTTCTACCATAACCCAAGTAAGTATATTTAGAAGACTCTAAAGGAGACTGCATTAATTTATTTTTAAAAATATAATAATAAAGTGTTTTCATTGTTCGTTGATTTGTTCGTTAATTCGTATCTTTTCGTATCCTTTCAGGGTCATCGTCAAACGACTCCCTGCACGGTGCTCTTCATGGCTCTTTATTTCTGCTCTATGGCTGCTTTTGCCTGGTGGTCCTGTCTCGCGTTTGCCTGGTTTCTGGCGGCCGGTTTGAAATGGGGTCATGAGGCCATTGAGAATAGATCGCATCTATTTCATTTGGTCGCTTGGGCAATACCTGCACTTCAGACCATTTCAGTATTGGCTTTGGCCAAAGTCGAAGGTAAGGGTCAGAAAGAATAATGTTTTTATTTTTCGTTTTCTTACAAAAATGTATCTACTCAAAGCAAAACATAAGAGCCTTCGTAGTTCTAAAAAAGGAAGAGAAAATAAATTCCCGAATACTTTTATTCCAATCCCTTCATGTTTTTTGATGGAGGTGGCAATTTATGTAAATTGAAAAATTAACGATTCATCATGCTTTGTCATGATTCGACAGAATACCTTCCTTCTCCTCTTCTTCTTCTTCTTCTTCTTCATTGCTTCGTGCATAATAGTATATCCAAAAATGAAGACAAAATCAAAAACAAAAAGTAAAAATCAAATAAATAAACATTCTTTGTGTTTGTCGTGCTAAAATCTTTGAAGTAGGAATAATGTTATCATTGCTTCTTTAGCGTAGGCCCACCACTAAAAGGCCGGTACTCAGTGGTTTTAATTTCTTAAAAATTATTCTAAGCACGTCGACGGAATACCTAAAAAAATATTTAATGCCTTGCAATTTTGTTGCTTTCAGGGTTACCAAATCTTTAAAAAGAGAGTCTCGAAAAACATTACTTTTTTCCAAAAGCGCAACTAAATTTTTTAATCATTTAATTAAGGACATATAGCGCCTCATAGTACTATACCGCATACCACAAAACGGTGCACTGATTATTTTGAAATTTTTATTATATTTTCTCTTCCCGTGGAAAACGGAAACACTTCTATTTTTGTAAAAAAAATATTTCAGGAATTTAAAAGCGTTTTCTTTTGTTTGGCATTGTTTGAAAGTGGCTGTTTGTCACCCTATTTTGTTGTTGTCCATTGTTGACAGCATGTACTGTGGTTTCTATGATATCGTGTTTGGCATATTGTCTCTTTCGCATTTGTTATGAAGTCATGAAAAGCTCATCATCATCACGAATCGCTAATGCATTAGTAAATTAAGTGTACGTGTGCGCGCGTATGAAAGTATATGGAGAAATGTATCCACATAAACACAAGCATATAGAAATCCAAATAAGCATTAGTTTGCTATCTTTGTTTGTTTGCCGGCGGCGATTATTCCTTAGAAATTCTAATGTTTCTTCCTGTCTTCTTTTTTTTTTTTTGCTCAGCTCGATTGCCTTTCTTTCGACACTTTATCAGTCTCCATCGGTAGGGCCTTAGCTCTAATCGTTTTAACGTTTTTCGTGATCGGTTTTTTATTTCTCTTATCATTTCTTATTCCACGAAGAGACGTGTTAAAAATACAAATTATTCTCATATTCATCTTGTATAGAAGATTCATCGAATGAAATTCGCGACCATATTTCGTTGAGTTTTGCGGAGACGCGATAGGGGAAATAATTTATTTATTTTTGATGAGCTCATTGTAAGATTACGCTGTATGAATTGACATTAAATTGAATGTGGGTTGAAATGCTTTACGATAAGAGATTCATATTCATTTTACTTTCGTGGCGCGATTTATCTCGTTATTTATTTGCAATTTGTACAATTTGCAAATATGTGTGATCGATTGTTTTCAAATAAAATCCCTTTTGGTGCGTCCTCCGAAGGAAAGGTCATGAGCTCTTAGTCATTTTTAGTCATTTTGAAAAACCAAAAGGTTTTACGTGAATATCCTTTAATTTATTGTCGTTTTGCAAAATCAACACATCCACTGAAGACTGTCTGCGTTTATTTATAGTCTTGATGAGCTTCTCACATTTTGTAGAAACTCTAGTGTTTTTTTATCTAGAGCTAATAATTTTCCTATTTTTACTTCCAAGTTTTATGTTAATCTGATTTACTTAAGTGAAACTTCCCAACGAAAACAATTGATAAAATCAGTCGACCATTAAATAAAACTCGCTAAAATTCTTTCAAAAGACCTCACATGAATTTGTTTCGAAAATGATAACGAGTTACATCACTTCGCCTCCTTAAAAACTATAAAAAGCTTCTAGTGAACTTCAATAAAAATGTGCTTTCGCAACGCATTACTCAAGATTATCTTAATGTTACTCAGTCAACATTTTTATGGCTCGGATGTTTGAAAACCGAATTGATGTTGCCTCTGCATTAACCTCTTCAGCGAATTAGGATTCAATTGGAATCAAATAGAAATCAATTTTAAAAATGTTAATTCATTGCATAATTCGAAGTAATCGAATGGTAATCGAATCAAATTTATGGATTTTTTCAATTGAACACAGTTACATTATTTATCAGTAAGAACGAGTGAGCTTAGTGAGTTCACTAATCCGAAAGAGGAAGTAATTCGCTCTGTTGTGACAGCGTTTTACGAGACCGAGCCGCATAAATAATAACTTTGTGTTTTATACAAATGCAATACTGAATGCTTTTTAAGACTTAGTGATGATAATTATTAAAAGGAATTGTTGCAATTCTGAGTCTATTTTATGAGCGCTTTCTAAAATTTTCGATCGTAATAATCTTATCTTTAACGAGTCTCTCTGACTCAAATCGGACTCAGGTTATGAAGTATTGGACGATTATGTATCTAGGGTATAACGTATGAATCAAGTACATACCGGAAGTACGCCCGCAGCCCTAAAAGATTTATCTCAAAACTTCGCTTATCACTTTATTTCTTGTCATTTTTAGCATTTTGACGAAATTTTTATAATTTTACCTCGAAAATTATTTTAAATTATTAAATGCAAAAATGAAAAATCGGTCGAATAATTTGCAAATCCGAATCTACTTTGATCGATCTTTATTGAATCATCTGGAACTAAGGCTGTGTTAGATCGTTATTGAAAAGCTTCTCCTTTACGGTTTTTTGATCATCCTTCAATATTGCTCAACACCAGGCACTCCCACTTTTTACAACCCATTCCTACCACTATTACTTCGTCTTAGATTTACCTTAGTTTCGTTCATTTTACGCCTTCAATTAAGACCTTATAATCTTTCAGTCATTATGTATTATGTCCACCTTCAATTATTTTGATTGAGTCATTAAGTTGCGTAATCGTAAGTTGCGGCTTTTACTTCTTGAGTTACCATTTTAATGCCTTCACATATCGGACTATTTTCAAAGGAGTTTCCTTATTTGGCTCTATTATTGCTATAGTCTTCGTTGCTGTTGTTATTGTTATTGTTGTCTAATATAATAATAGCATGATTAGGCTCGAAGTTGGCTTACAAGAAGACTGCTGTTACTTTTATTGTTGGTTGTTGTTGATTGTTTGTTCCATTGTTTAGTTTAATGGACCCGACTGACTGATTTAAGCTGAGCTTAAGAGCAAGCTTTTCCTTCAATACCGGATGAAGTTATTCCAATGATGCGCTTGCTCCTCCCGTAGCTAATTATTTTGTAATTTATCTTTGAAACTCCCATTAATGGAAGTAGTTTTTACAAGTATTTTTAACTAGCTTTTAGAGTGTCCAGGGATTAAAATAAATTGTGCTTTTAATTTAAAATAAATTTCAGAACGTGCAGACATCTTGCTTTAAAGAAGAAGCTCAATTAGTTCAGTCCTTAGAAGTATCGCATTAATAGAGATTCGTACGAAAAGGCTGGTTTGGTTGAATTTTAACTAGATGAGAAATTTCCTCATTATCTTGCTTTTATTTGCCATTTCCTTCTTATTTTGGTTGAACCTTGAACCGAATCGAAGATGTAAGAAGACAGTTCAATCGAAGTTATTTAAAGTAATCTTTTTCAAAATGTTCTCTTGAGTTATATCTATTGAAAACTCTCCTGTCAAATCTTTACCAAATGTTGTCTGTCAACATTTGTTTGTCAGTGATTTTTAAGCTCCCGGGCATCGACATGGATTTAAAGGGTTTAAGGTCATGAAAGCACCGTAGGTGGCTGCGCGAAATTATACTGATATAGAGAAGGTATCAAATTCTGGAATGTAATTATTTTTTCAAAATCACGAGATTTATTGAAACTTTCCATGTGAGATGGAAATTTGGATATGTGATATTTTCCATGGGATATAACGTATTTTGTGATAACAAAACTAACCCCAGATACTTTTCTTTTATTCTGATAACAATCACTGGAAACGTCTTCGTTATTCCTATTGAGTTTTATCCAAATATTATTTGATTTTCTAATTTTCTGCCTCTCCGCTTTATTTTCTTATTTTCTTCACTCTTTTCTTCGATCCAGCCTCCTTTGCTTCTTTGATTCTTTGCTTACCTTTCCTCTTGCTTCTCTTCCACTCGTAACAATTATTGGTTATTGGTTTTCAATACGCCAACATTTATCGAGGGTCACGCTTTTAATGACTGTCTTTTCTCCGATTTGTTTATTGGCTTCCTTTTGTACTCAATCCATTTCCCGTTCACGTTCTTACGCACTCTCTGCTTCCTTCGTTTCTTTTTCATATCACCCACTCACAGTAATTAAAATCATTTCCGCTCGGTCGATGACATGCATTGAAACATGCTCGCATCGTCTTCGAAGAACAACGTGCAGTGCTACCAACCCTATTTTGATAAAGAGTAATGAACTTTTCCATCGTGGCACACCCACTTCTCCTCTTCGTATTCATGTATTCTATACTTGCTTCAATAGGTCGTAACAGTTTTCTTTCTATTCACGTTTTAAATGAAATATTTTGTTATTGGCATCGCATGAAATTGTATATTCTAGGCCACGGGGTATTTTTCACTTCAAATTATATGAACCATTCCTCTTCCTCTTACCCACTCCTGCTATTCTTTGTTTGTCGTGCATTCTTGGGTTTTGCTGAAAAGAGCAAACTCTTGAATTTTAAAATGTATCTGTACACGAAGTGTTACCCTTATTCGATAAGAATGCCATCCTGACAAATTGATGGTTCAGCAAAGGGAGAAAAAAATACAGGCTTACGAAAAATAAAGCGATTTTATTATTTCTGTTACATCTGTTGCAAACTTAAATTAGAAGATGGACGACAAAATATTAGAAAATGGCTATACCCTTTAATTGCCAAGCTTTAAAACATAAACGTACTTCAAAATTTCAAAACGTTTGTTCAGACGATAATGACGTGGTCACGTTGCTGACACTACAAAAGTATTCAGAGAGGAGTCGATTTGGTCAGATGTTGAAAGTTATTGATTTCCCCTATCTCTTACATTTCACTTCTTTCATATTTTTTGTAATTTATCGCTTTTACATTTTACATCAATTTAACGGAAATCAATTTGAACCGTCTTTAGAATGACATAAAAATAATCGTAAAACTATTTCAAAGTATTAAAAAAGCAGTCAGTGTCCATTGACCTCTCTTCATGCCTCATAAATTTTTCACTTGAAATTGTTTGCTATTTTTTATGTATTTATTTTCCGGTTGCCGATTACTGTTAAATCCTAGTTAGTTATGCCTGATTGTGGGACATGATTAATTTTTAAATTTGAAATATATGAGCTATTTGTTATTAAAATAGCCATTACTTTATACAAGTTTTTACAAAAAAAATCACTTTGATTTAATACCAAAATTAAATTGAAACCATTTTTAAATGAGCAATCGCTTCATAATCTTAAAAGTTTTCATAAAGAAATTCCCCTTAAAAGAATACTAATCGAAATTTAAAAGTTCATTCAATTCATTTCATTTTGGGTCGCTCCCAAAAAATTCCTCCAAACTTAATGCTGTTTTCTTTCATTAGGAATTGTTTAAAATAAACCGTTTGCATTTAAAAGAAATAGTTGAATTCAATTTTATTGCCTTTTTTCTACTTGATTTCCTTTAAAGTACACATTTTTAAATAAAAATTTAATCTTGTCAGAGTTTTGCATCTTTATAGCACTCCACAATTTCAATTTTAACCAATTGCCGTCTTCTGTATTACTTTTTCGATATTTGCCTTAAAACAAAGTTGGGTAACATTTTAATCTTGCTTTTATAAATCGATTTTATTAGGAAACTTAACCTCAATTTTTTCTCTTTCAAATAATCGCCTTCGACATTTGCCTTAGATATTGTCATATTTTGCTTTGCGGGTGGTCCCCTCGGGACAATTGATATTAATCTGATAAAATTAAACGACCGTTGGTTGTATTTGTTTACAGATGGTTGTGATGTTCATGTTTGATATAAAATTTCTTGGGACTACAACCCCCCACCCCTGACATAGTAACTACTGATAAAGCAACGATCTACAAAACAACAGCGAAAATAAAAATATCCAAGTATTGAAGTTCTTCCCCGCGTCGAAGAGCATTAAATTAATCTGTCAATATATAAATACATAGAAGTGGTAGGAAAAAATGCAGCGTCCGCCAAATGAGTGGTGGTATTATATTCCAATTGAAATGATCACAAACATATTTTGCTGCTGAAAAAAAGGTGTCCAACGAAAGGAGTCTCTTTTGAAAAAAGTATTGTCTTAATGTTTAACATTGTCTAAGATTTCATTTGGGCATGTTTTTATTTATATTCTCATTTAACAATAATGAAATTAAATCCTAAATTTAAAAATATAATTAGTACAAGAGGAATAAGGTTAAGCCCTTGTTTCGACTGAGTTAAGGGTATTTTACGCCACCCAGCAATTAGTCTCTTAATATCGAACTGGATTTCGTGGCTTAAGTTGGATTTGTTAGGTTTATCAATAGAATATCTAGAAAGATTCCCGTAACCCTTGGCCATTTTGATTCATAGACAAATCAATCATAGTGTTCCTTTTTTGGCTACATTATTTAATGTAAGAAGGTTTGCATAGATCGCAACAAGAAGCGTATCCAAACCAAGAACAATCTGTATAAGAGGGCTTCTCCCCCTCTATAAACACTATTTTAAAAAGGCCTTCGGATAGTAAAAGATTATTAGAATATAAAAACCGCTCATGCAAAATATTAAGCGCACAATATTAAGATTTCGCACATTTTCTAAATTAACCCCAATTTATGGGTAATTGTCTCCATCTAAAATATCTTAAATTGTTTAGAAGAAAAGTAGAGGGCTAGAAGAAGAATGTTTAGAAGAAACTTTAAAAATCATATGTTAGACGAAGGAAGCATGGATAACTGATTTAGTCGGTTAGAAACACTTAATGGAAATATATTTTGAAAATTATCTTCCGAATTTGCAGAATTTTTTTAGAAAAAGAAATGGATAACTTTTACCAGATAATTACCAGTACAAAAATTCAAGGAAATTACTTTCTACTACTGGTGGGAAAATAGCTATTAGATTAGTAACAATTTGAGCACATTTCGAACCTGTAAGTGTAGAGTAACTACCACTGAGCCATTTATTTTGAAGGCTTGTTAACTCTGCTTATACTAAAATCGATTTAGAATTGAAGTATATTTTTATTTTTAAAATGTATTGAAAATCTTAGGAGAATGGCGTAATAAATATAATTTGTCTTCTCGAATCTAAAGAAAAACAATCCTTTTTTAATTAGACTTAGTGAACTTTCAAAATAAATGGTACAGTTAATGACAAAAGCCACAAAACACCGCAAATTTTAAATTTTCGTTGGATTAAATAAGAACCCGAGAGGTGTTTGAGAATGATTATAAATTTAAGTCTTCACGTGAATATAAAATAAATTGGTAACGGTCAAAATAATAACAGTAATAATAATCAATAATACAAAACAGTGCTTTAAGTCTTTCAACAACATTAGCAGAAATAACGTTTTGTTTGCGTTGCTTTGGTTGTTGGTGAACTTAAACTTATTTTTAATATTTGCTGTTAATGATTGTTATTACTGTTACTAACTGTTATTGTTATTATTTTGACCATCAATAAATTATTTTTTACATTTACGATAAAACTAAAACTATTAGTTTTTAAATCCTCTCTTCTTCTTATCTTGTCTTTTCGATGATGTTCAGCATTTTGTTGTCGTCACTAAAGAGATTACCATCCGGCGATGTAAATCAATTGAAAAACTTTTATTAATATCTAAAGACTAGTCATTCGAGTGACCGTTATTAAAATCTATTGAGGAATAGATTGATTATAATACGGTTTAATAGCTGTTAGAAAAAAGAAAAAAAAACAATTATAATGAGCAGTATTGAAGCGCTGTATCGCAAGGTGACCATTTGATGTTTGGCATAATATGAGAAAATTAAGCAATTATAGAAAACACCGAGTTGGCCACACTTAATGAAAAAATTACATGGACTCTTCAAAACAGAGTGGGCCAAAAATTGTGGATAAAAATACAAGAAATCAAAATTAATTACCAAGAGATCGCGAAACAACTGGCAGTAGCAATAACAGCATCAATAACAAACAACCAATTTTTCAACAATTCAATTTTGTCAAGCGTACAACGGAAATAATAAATGTAGTTTTTTCGATAAAAATATTCAATTAAAGGCGTTTCGATTACTTCAAACACTTTCAATAACCAACACCCCAGCAAAAGCAACGTCAAAAGCAATTTGAGGCCAAAATTAAATAAACAGAAAATCGGTTACCGATAAACTAGTCTTCTCTCAAAATAGTATTCATTTCAAACAGTTGACGTGATTGAATTCATTTGATAGTTTCGGCAACTTGACTACATTAGGTGTTAACACCAATCCAAAACGCCAATACAAAACAACATTAAGTATTAACACTGATACATATGCCATTATTAGTCGTCAGTCGTCAGTCGACAGCATGATTTACTTTTGGTCTATTTTTAATCAGTTAATCTTTCAGCTCGCATATTACTTGTTTCATCATTAATTTTGTTTAATTGCCTGGTTTCTGTTAAAATCCCGACGGCTTAGCTGTCAAAAATTCAAAGAAAAAAAACAAGCAGAAATGACATGAAGACATTTGATATAATTATTAACTTGATTATAACAAGCTCACAGCAGGCAAGCAGCCGAGCAGATTGACATTGTTTAGCTTTTTTCTTAATAAATTGATTTCGTTTTTTGATAAATGCGTGCGACTGCGCGGCAGAAAAAAATTGATATGTCAACTAATTAAATGTGGTAATTATTTTTAGAATATCCAAAGTGTTAGGATATACTAAATATCTTCCTCCATTTGTAACGCAATGAAAGAAAGCTCAGAATCAACTCTCGATTCATGTATGACAAATATTCTCTAGGTTTAAAATATTCTCTAGGTATGACAAATACTCTGTAGGACAAATATTCTCTATTATTTTGAGCTGTTTGGTATTTAAAATAAGCAAAATCGTATAAGACCCACGCCTACTTCTGATATCTCATATATACATGTGTAGTTTAGTTCCAACGTTTACAGACGGAATTGGATGACACAATTTTATCCTCAACCTCACCGGCGAATATAAAATTATTTCATAAAAAATATAATTATTTCGTGTTATAAGGAAGTTGTAAGGAAGATAGCATTGCAAGAGAAGCAGTCGAGGCATGGTCATGAAATGTGGCACGAATACGTTTTCTGTTATCACAAATTCTTTATGATTGAAAATCAGTGAAATCGGTCTATTTCCTTGTTTGCTCTACTGTACTACGTGTACTACACGCCTACTTTTTTCGATCTCTGTTAAAATTTCTGAGCCGAAGTTTTATGTTCAAGGTGACACAAAGGGCATAGCATGCGCACTATTGTACTATATCATATGTGGGCTTTTTTCGGAAGTTTTGTGTTTGAAATGATTTAGTAGATCCAAATCAACGGAGAACAGAGAAATGTAATACTAAAAGAAGCGTGTAAAAGAAGCATTGTCCATCTGATTACTAAGATAAATTATAGATTCATATTGCGGGTGTAGGGTATACAAGCTTCGATCAGACTGAAACTAACATTTTTTGTTGCTCAGCGAGTTTTGCTGAACTATTTTGCAGTTATTTAATTTTTCTGCATATTTTTTGTTTTCATTTTTTTCTTAAATCTTTTATAAAATATGTGACAAAAAACGCGTAGGATTTTATAATTCATTTGTTTTTCTAAAAACATTGTTGACATTATTGTGCCTTCAGAAGAAAGAATAGCCAGACGAGTTATTTGATTAGCTAGCTGGTCTTATAATTCTTAGAGATATTAATAATGATTACACATTAATTTATAAGTAACCGGTAGTCATTAATTGTTTACCGCTTTTTTACTAGGAGCAGTTTTAAAAAGAAGCTATGTTTTAGTGTTACTGTCTTCTCCTTCTCCTCTTTTTGTTATTCTGTCTCTCTCGCTCTCTCTTCTACTTTCCTTCTCTTATACTAAATTTTATCAGAACGAGATACGAACGAAATAAATTTTATCAGAACCGATAGTCGGTAATTAGATTTATTAAGACACTAGTATCACTTTGATAGTTTCTCACATCCTTGTACTCTTTTTTAAAGTAGAAAAAATCTCATATAAGTTTGATTGATTGATTGTCATCGAATTGGGATTTTTAATTTATATTTTCTTCTATCTTTGCCCTTATAATAAATTTAACTGGAAATAAATATTTATGTGGTTTTTTCAACAGATATGTGTGATCGTACGATTGGTTGTAAAAACTCATTAATTATACATTCAATCTCGAATTTATTTTTGTGGTTCTGAAGAAAAAGCTATTAAAATATTTAATAGAAACGAAATAAAAGCTCGATTTTTATTTAAAGCGTTTATAAATAATGTTTTTTTTACTTCTTCTCTATTAAACTGCTTAAGAAACAAATTATCTGTTAGAGTTTAACTAAAGGTAAAATTTATGATATTCATTCTACTTTAGAATCATCTCCCACGGTCGTTTCTCATTGAATCTATCAGTAATTGAAAATCAATGAAGGATTATATCAAG
This sequence comes from Physocephala rufipes, assembly GCA_963966595.1. Lineage (NCBI taxonomy): Eukaryota > Metazoa > Arthropoda > Insecta > Diptera > Conopidae > Physocephala > Physocephala rufipes. The sequence goes on from OZ016503.1 coordinate 3,588,114, forward strand.
GTTTCTCTGCTTTCCACTTTAGATTTATCTGTTTTGATTTCTAAGAACGTTCTGTAACTTGCATTTTTCATAGTTTCAAATTCAATGGATTGTTTGAGGCAGGAAAATAGAGAATCTTAAACCCATTGAAACTTATCAATAAATTTTCTTAAAAATTTGTAAAAATTTTCACTTTTATGCTATTTCCAATTTTTCATATAAAATGAAGAAACAGTGAAACAAATGCGGTTTGCAAGAATTATTCTCTAGACCAAAAAACAAATACTATTACGTTAAACGATTACGTTAAAACACGCGATCGCGTCATTGATAACACGAGATAATCGAGAGTAGTGAAGGGGAGGATGATCGGGAGAATGGCAGAGTGAAAACTGGAAAAACCAACACAAAACATGAAAGACCACGGCCACGACATGAAGAGCTAAAATACTCAAAAAAAAAGAAATCTTGATTCGGAAACAGCATCAGTCAGGATTTGGAAGAATCAACAAAATAAAAAAAGATTATGATACAAAAAAGAGCAATTTGCAATGAGTGATTATGAACAAAATGCATAAAGTCCGATAAGAAGAGAAAAAACATCAGCATTCTTTGGAACTTAAGCGTACATTTGGTTCAAGAAAAGTTAAGCCAATATTCATAAATTCGCTACAGTGCCTTTGAACCCACTGTATCAAAGAACAAAAAAAATAACAGAAAAAAATAAGAAGGAATTCTTAACTCTCTTTCAGCATTTTACCAAACCGTCTTTCTTTAAACTACCAGCTCAGAATCGAGCTGTAGATCGTCTGACTGAAATTCTGGCAAAAACCAAGTCACAAAAGCATACAAGTTCGCGCTTTTCATCCTCCCTCGACTCAATCTGTTTCTGAGTATCTTTTCATACCAAAAAAAAACTAAACTTATAAACAAATTCATGATTTCGAACATTAGATAAACCAGAACACTTTAATGTTTTATTCTTCTCCTTCTTCTACGTATACCCCACTTGTCATGTCTGTAAAACATTTGCCTCTTTTTCATTCCAAGAAAACGCGCTGCAAAATATGCGCGATACATTTTCACCAACGCGAGAGATGGTGAACCATATTGAGATCTTGCCGCAATCTCGATCACGCTTTTGTATACGATCTTGCCCATTAAAGAAGAAGCGAAGGAATAAGCGGGAGAAACACGGAAGGCAATAGGAGAAGGATTTGCTATTTGAATAAATTCAGGGAACAAGAAATTGTTATTCCTCTTTTCGTTCTTTTTGTACAACAAAATGTAATTCTTTTACGCTTTGTTCGAAAGGAATGGAAAAGAAGAAGAAGAATAAACAGATGAATAAATGGAATAAGAAGAGACAGACGGAGAAGTAGCAAAAGATGAGACCGAGATTTCTTTGGTTGGTTCTATAGAAAATCAGAAGTCGCGGCCGTTGGTCTTACTGCGCGTCGTAAGACTTTTACTTCTTGCTTCTTGCATCATTTCTAGTCGGGCCATGCTCGATATCGTCGATGACTATTTTTATCTCTTGAACCGCGCCAAACAAACAATTGCGATTTATAGCTCGTAATTGTGATCGGCATTGCACCGAACGGTTTGGCGAGTAAATATATCTATACACAGTTAAAATACACTCCAATGGCGACACAATCACTCGTCGTTTTCTCCAACTGATGACGATCAGCAAAAGATCGATAGATACAAAGAGAATTCTTTACAATCGAAGTTAACTGAAAACTGTTGATGAGACTTTATTAAAACTGGATTCATAGAAACGAACCCTGATCGAACGGATGTCAAAACTATATCGATTTTTTTATTTGCTAATTACAATAATTTCTCATAAATTTTGGGTATGTTTTTAAGATCTTCTTCTTCTCTCAAATATTATTTGATCTGTGTTTACTTTTCCTCAAAAACACATTAAAATCGTGATACTTTTTTGATGTGACTGACCTTGATCGGTTGGGATCAGTGTCAGAAAGCTACAAAATTAAAAATTGAATATCCATTAAAAATTATCGAATGTCTTGTTTTATGTTTTAAGAGGGCAAATAAATAAAATTCAACAAGTAATAAATTATGTATAGTGGATAAAAATAATGAATCGCATAAAAGAGGAACAGAATATATATGGATTAAGGAGCATGAAAAGAGTCAAAGAATGAAGTAAGGCCTGGCCTGACCGTAGCCTCCAGCCTCTACGCTTGTAATATAAATATATAATTTGATTCTTATAGCCCGCGCTCATTCTTGAAGGAAACGGTCTCATAGACATTAAATTTGAAAATAAGGTAGAGACTGAATAACAAACTCAAATCGCAAAATTTATCTTAATCGTTCAATAAAACTTATGATGATAGAACTGAAATAGATAGTTGTACATTTTTAAAATAAACAGTTCGAGATTTATGGAATCGGTAACGAAGAAAACAGCGAAGAAAATGTAAAAATACTGACATAAATAGAACTCTGAGAAATTCTTTAAAAGTTATCTGAAAAGGATTTTTTAATTGCTAAGAAAACTAAATAAAAAACCAGGCGTTCAAAATAATCCAAAAGTGGTCTAACCACAGACAGAAACAATCAAGCGGAGTCTGAGATTTACTTTTAGACTAAAATATATTCATAGAAAGTATCCGTAGGGATTCGACAAAACTCACCGAAGAAGAGAAAAATCAAAACCAGAGAAAATAATTGTGGGTAGACAAAGATCATCGAACGGATGTGTAACTATCGTCACAACCGTGCGCCGACAAGAACACTGATGAAGAGACGAATAAACGGTCACACATTTATCACGAAACTGTAGCACCGATTTACAAAAGCATCAATAACAACAAAAAATAGAAACAATAAGCAAAAAATGAAATAAAATAATAATAAATGAAATAAAATAAACAAAAAAACAGATAAACAATAAATACCTCCGCCGTCTTCTGTGACTGCTAATGAGAATTCGGGGAGCGGCAACGAAATCGCCATCTCGTCAGTTTCTCGAACAATGCCAGATGCTTGGAGCGACATGCGTCTGTCCGCGCGGCACATCCGTGCAATATTTTAAAATATCTTCGAACAAGAACAACAAACGATTAACATAAACTTGCGGCTTCGTTGCTTTGATGTTACTTGTGCCACCGCACGATCCGTTGATAGATCGATCGCCTCTTCCACTTTCATCCACTCCTTTACAAAATTATGGAAATAAAAAGAAAACAAAAATTGATGCCCGGAAATTTTAAAAGAATTCGAATGAGTTGCTGCTGATTGAGAACAGTAATTGTTGCTGCTGTTGATGCTGTTTTTTGTTATTTACTCGCACTTCCCACCCACCCCCGGCGTCTGTTTAAATATGAACACGTCTTTGGGTTTATCTAAAAGAAAAGCAAGTAAGAACGCTAATTTTGCCCTGACCGATGCTCATACCATAATACTCTAATCTGTGTATTATAATACATTCTTCATTTGAATTTAGGGTCTACATAAGACCAATTTATCACTTAATCGAAAGGTTTTTCTGTTGAAGAAAACTAACAAAATTTCGTTACAATTTTCTCAAAAAATAAAGACTTCAATTATGTTTTCAGAAAAATCTTTGTTTCGTTTTAAATGATCGTAACGATCGGAGTGTATAATTCATCTTCCGAACAGTGCTGCCAAGCTAAGATTGTTATTGCATGCTAAACGCAAATTATCATTAGCGTGAAGCATAAGCATCGAAGGCGAATGAATTAACATCGAAAACGCCTCCGGCTTTGCTTGTGGTTTCGATTTCGACGAGTATTTAAAATAAAAAGTGGCATTAAATCATTTTATTGCTTTTCATATTCATTTTGGTGACGTGATTATTATTCTTGATCATTTCTTGAAAATATAGAACAGGAAAAGACGTAATGAATGCGCTTTTAGGAAATAAAATAATTTTCAAATATTGCCTACACGGTGTTCGCTTGTTTCTGTGATCAAGTCATGAGAGCCGATTTGCTCGGCTAATTGGAATCAAAACGCAATAAATTTTATCGAAAACTATCGAAGGTAGTGAATGAATAAATCATATGAATGCTAATGAAGAAAATTAGAGACACTGAACGTAATGAGAGAGGATTTTGAACGTTTGATACACTGCACTGCATTATTGCGGCTTAACGTGCTGACAATATCCCCCTATCGAGGCAAAGTTATTCCCAGGACCTCTGGCGTCATTTTTCATTCATCTATCCATACGGTTTCAGAGTCCCAAAGGAGTAATATTGCCCCTTCTTAAAAATCGTATGCCTAAGTAACGAAGATTTTGAAGAGCGCTAAAACAAGCAAAGCTATTTAAGACAGCTTTTAAGCAAAACTCACTTCGCAGCGACAGCAATGAAGGAGTGGCATCAAATATATGTTCGAAAAGCAAAGAAAAAAAAATTAAAAAGAAAATAAATAAGTGATTGAGTATGTGATTTTACTCTGTCGGACGCAATTTATCTTAATTGTTTTCATTTCTTCTGTGATTTCTTTAATTAAATCAGAGGCAGTCATTCATTCCATCAGTTAGTTAATCATTCGTTTCGTCGTTCAGAAACCATTTCCTTTTAGCCGGTTGGATTGGGATTGTTTCACAATCGCAATGTCGTGTCGTGTGTCTGTCATTTCAGGGAAAGCGGAGTCGCTTTCCGCAAGCGTGATTTTGAAATATGTTTCAGGTTTTTATTTGTCTTATTTCTTTTAGGATTTCCTTTTTATTATTCGCGTTAGATACAATTTCTCATTTATTGTTTTTTAATCTTTGCAATTGTTTTTAGAGTTATGATTATTGTTTACGTGATTTTTATTATTGCGCTATGATAAATTTCTTGGTTCAATAATTACCGCTTCACCTCCAGTGAAATTTCATTATGCGTGTCAAAAAGTGAAATTAAAAACTTGCACGAGAATCGAGATAATTGTTTCAATTTTTTCTTATTTTTTAATATTTATATTAAATAGAATTTAAAAATAATTGGAAAAACTACAACAAATGAACTACAACAAATTTTTCCAGTAGTTTTTTAACGACTCTATAGATCTCGTAAACTTGACTGAATGTGCCTTGATAAAAAGCTTTTGAATGCATAAATATTTATGAATTTTTTAGTAGCGAGAAATGTGATGAAATACTGAATGGAAATGCTTTGTAAAAAGAGAAAGTGAAATGGATGGATTTAAATAAAATTTAATTGCAATATGATAAAAATAGTATGATAAAAATAAAGTATGATAAAAATTTATGTATGAAAAAAAATGTTCATACATTTATGATACAAGTACAAGTAGGATAAAAATGTAAATTTCTCGCAATTAAAAAAACGAATTGAAATAAATGCATTTATATTTGGATGCAAAACCATAAAAAATTGAAGCAAATGCACTTTATTTGTGTTAAATTTGTTTCCAATAAGGTTTTCTTATTAATAAAAGTCCGTTTCTTTATTAAGCATTATTTAATTTAAACATTTCCATATTAATTTTATAATTTCAATAAAATAACCTTTTTAAGAATTAAAAAATGAAAAATTCAAATTAATACAAATAATTTAGGTTTTAATAACTCCCAAAGCTACAAAAATTCGTTGCACATAAAATCGAAAAATGATAACGACTTCACTTAAGGCTCGAAACAATAGACCTTAGCCCCCAACATTTCTTCAATAAATCATGCAGCTCATGCTCTTCATTAAAACGACTTGAAAAAATGTATGAAAAAATATCATATGCAGTCCATTCGTCCGCTTGAGTTAACGAACTCGTCGTCGTCGTTGATCGTGACTCGTTATTATTATTTATTGTCGTTTTTGTTCCTCGCTCGCTCGCTATCAGCGTCTTCAAAACCTTGATCTCTGCCGCAGAGGACCGCAATCAGCCTCTGAAGACTTACGACAATTTTAAACATTATCCTCTGCTTCTCCTTCGTCATGTTTCGTTTATTGCACACGACTTGAACTGACTCAAAGGAAGTCACACCATAAAACACCAAAAAAAAAAAAAAACAATACACATACACAACAATAGCAAAAAGAGCAACAACTAGCCTTGAGCGTAAAGGGAAAATATGCAAAATTCATGTCTCGCGGATAATTGAAAAAAATTTAAGACAGAAAAGAAAAACGTACGAAATATTTCCTTGGGTAAATCTACGACACCGCAAGCACCCGCCGCTGACGATCGCCGCCATTAACTTGCCAGCAGTTTGCATCGACGTGAAATTTAAAACATCCTCCTCCACCATTTTAAACAAAACGACGAAAAACAACAGGGTCATTGTAATGAATGAGTTTTATGTATATGGTATTTAGGAGTTAGTTCTTATTCTCGATAATTTATTTTGGTTATTTTTCTTTCGCGTTGTCAAGTATTTTTTCGTCTTCTTCTTTCCCCCGTTTAACATTATTTTGGTCCATTCGTACATTTCTCTCTTTGGTCTTCGGGAAACAGTATTTTGTTCAGCCCGACGCGACGGAGCGGTCAAGGAATTGAATTTTCGTGGAATTGCCAACGAGCAGCTTTAAAGTAAATATAAGATTTTCCTTGGTTTTAAACAACAACCCAAGCAATAATGCTGCAACAATGAGTTGCAAATCGGTGTTGGGTTTTTAATTTCTTCTTGAAAATACTTTGCAAACTTTGCAATACTATGCAAACATAAAATGTTGGTATTGCTTTTGCGGTGGGTGCTACTGCTGCTGCGAATGCAATATTTCAAATTTAATGCTAGGACGCAAGTAGTAAAAGCAATTTCGAGCTAATACCTTTTTATTATTTTCTTTCTCTCCTACTCTTCTCCAATGGCTGGTTTAGATTGTCGGTTTATTTATCCAATTTCATTCTGAATGGATATACTTTAGTAGCTGTATTTCAATTGTACTAATTTTGTTACGTAGGACTCTTTTTGACAAACTTTTAGAATCATGTAAAACGTTTTTAAAGTTCTACAAAATTCTCTGCTTCTTTATTTATCACCAACCGCCCCACATCGTCTGTCAGTATTATCACATCTGCGATTCCTTTCTACACTCGCGCGCATCACCACCCACGTTCTCTCCCAGCAACCCACAACCCAGCGCCCACCCTACATTTTTTTGGGATCGATCTCGAAAACTCTAAATACCCGTAGAATCAAATTAAATTCAATTTCGTAGCAACGAATTGCGGATATAACGAAGAATAACAAGAGGAAGAAGAAGAGGAAAAAGATATGAAATCAGAAATAAAACGGAGGCTAACTGGACGAAAAATAATAACCACAACGACTATAGGAATATTAAAATATTTTTCCGTTTTATTTTTTCCCTTTTTTTCATTTAAATTGAATAAAGGCAGTCCTCACTGAAGTCAGTCGAAAATATCGCCAGAGTTCGTTTTACCCGACTTTCAATTTTATTAATAAAACATAAAGTTACAAATCCGCTTTTGAATCTTATTAAATTAAAAAAATAACTTAAAAGACAACCATGAAAATTTCAAAGCAATCAAAAATAATCCCTTTCGGAATAAATTTTCAGCAAAATCCATTTCGTAACCACTAGAGAAACGTCAGTTAACTTTTTCATTGAAATGATGAACGAAATATAAGGATATGAAGGTCCGCTACTTTCAGTTATTCAGTGCCTTTTAAAGCTTTAGAGCTTCTTGCTTTCAGCCTTTACAGCCTGCAGATTTCCTCGACTCTCTTTTTAAATGATTATAAAAGATTTTAGGAAATTATAATTGGATACAGCGATTTTCTCCTTCGGCTTATTGCTTCCCACCTTTCGCTCTTGTTTCCGTCCTTTGAAGGGAAGAATCGTTCTTTCTTCCATTCACTGCTTCCCTTCTTCAGTCGTCCTTCCTTAATCACTCTTAATAATTATTTTAGACCTCAATAAAAGCTAACTCAAGAAGGAGAACTGGATATGAAAGTACAGTTCATTTTCCTTCTATTTGTTTTCTTTTTTCCTTAAATTTGAAAATAATTCAAGAAATGGCAATATAAGAAGCAAAGAAAAGATTGGGCGCGGCACACGCTGCAGGCTTCGACATTAATGGACATTTCAAAGAGTATCTCTTATGGTTGTTAAAATGGACAAATAATGCAAATAGAGTGGAATAAGATTGGTTTAAGACACTGTTATTTATGTCGTTGTTGGTGAACATTTTGATGATTTGGATGAAATCTTCTTCACCATCATCTTTAATGATGTGTAACGAATGCCTGGGGTTAAATTTTGTAATTTTGTAATATCGTTTTCTCAATTTCTTTAATTGAATTTTTAGCCATTTCAAAATTAATCTCAAAAATAAGAGCATGAATAAATTAAGTGAAGAGGATGACACTTATATAAGTCGCCTTTTAATTTGCTTTTACTGCCCATTGCCAATAGCCTCTTGATGTTAGTTGCCGCCTCGTATTTACCTGATCATTTCTCGTCATTCACCTTCTTCTCGTCATAGTAAGCCTCGAGACGGATTGAACGGATGCGCATACAAAAGAAGAAAAGGATAGAAAACCAGCAGCATGTTCCTCGTTATTGGAAAACAATTGACCAAACTGGTTTCATCTTCGTCCAAAGGGAAGAAGCAAAAAGAAATTACCACCGATTCATCTTAACCAATCTTCAACTTCGGTTCATACTTTTTCAATCCTTTACTTTCCATTCGTTTCTCTTTGCTTTGTTTGGTCAATATATTTTTATTATTCGTAGCTTAAGAATTTGTGAGGCTTCCTTGTGATATATTTTGTGTTTCTTGATTTTAAAACCGGTCAACTATATGTGATGGCTTCTCTCTTATTCTTTGCACCGCCATTTGTCCCTTCCATGCTTGTTCTTGTTCCCATGTAAATATTTTTTTACTTTTTGAGGACTTTTATTAAAAATGATTGATTGTCATTTAATTGATCTCCAATTAAATGTTGATGCATCGGATTAGCATGGTAAATATGGAATCATATATGTATTGCGTATATCCAGCGTAGGAGCATATATATGATATATGATATACGGATATGATAATGATCATTGAATGTAACTCTAAAGCTAGTGTATCTGCAGTATGTTCTGTCAGATTGTATGTAATCCATTATTTTTAATTTATTTTTGCTTGCATATTATTTTATTAATATACATCTAGTATAACAAAAGAAGTATTGGTCTGTCGCAGTTGCCACAGTTCCCTTTTTTAATTAGAATCTGAATTTCTAGATTAAATATTTTCGACAGAATGAAAAAGGAATATACTGCAACCTCATATTCTGTACTAATTATATACTAAATAGTACAAATATATCCAAAATAGAACCCAGAAGACTGCATAAAATTATCTTTGATAGCTGAATAAAATTCTATAGAAGAGATATAAATGTCAGAATCTTATAAAAAGCTATATTTCGTCACTTAAAGTCACGCCAAATCCACTATACCATGAGCGTAACGCTTTTTGGACCCTATGTGAATTTAAATAAACATAATATTTGTGCTTAGGCAAGAAAAAACTTTTAAACTCATCGACATTTTCAATAAGGTTAGAATTTTGCATCATGCTTCTTAGGAATAACTAAATCGGTAAACGCATTACTATTTCCGGGGTCTTTTAAAACAGGGTACGTTTTAAAAGACCCCGGAAATAGTAATGTGTTTACCGATTTAGTTATTCCTAAGAAGCATGATGCAAAATTCTAACCTTATTGAAAATGTCGAAGAGTTTAAAAGTTTTTTCTTGCCTAAGCACAAATATTATATTGTTGCTTTGTTTCTCTGACGCTTCGTGTTACAGGAAACCTTAAAAGTACCTTGCAATTTGTTGACAGCGATGCCAAACCAAAGGCATAAAAACCTAAAAAAGTATATTTTCCCGCAGTTTGCGATTGTAAGCCAGCCTTAAGTGATTTAACCTCTTTTTAAGCTTTTTAAAAGCGTTGCCTTACATACTTTTTTCCGCCATTAAGTCATTTCCTGCCACTTTCTTTAAAACTTTTCACGTTTCGTGCTTGAGTTTCAACAAGAGAAAAAATCGCAGTCTTACAGAAATACTAAGTAATATAAAAGTTATTTCAGGCTTAAAACGATTATTTCGCAGAAAATTATTAAGAATTAAATAAAAATTAAATTATTAAGAATTAAGAAAAAGAAAATTTATTTGAAATCATTAAAAACGAAACAATAAAATGCATTTTCGCACAGAAACAAAACAATTTTCAATCTTTGACCAAACATTTTCATTCTAGAAATAAATTACGTAGTAAAAGTATTAAGTAGCAAGGAAATTGTTTCAACCAACACGGCTTAGTCGTTTTAGCTATCATTTTAAAATATATTGCAGTACAATACAATGGACCATAAGACGAAATATGAAATATATTTTGCCAAATATTAAAGAATTTATTGCAAATCGACAAATAATTGAGTAAACTTTTGAGCTGAATGATATTAAATTGTGAGGGAGTGAGAGGTTGGCCGTCCTGAGGATGTCGTTGGTAGAAATGCTGGCAGTATAGCTGCGTGAGTGTTTAGAGACAGAGGCACATGGATAAGAAGGGTTAACAATTTAACAAACATTAATGTTTTTCCCAGCTAAAACTTTAATAAAACCTTTTTAATAATTATCAATTTAGAACAAAAGCATAGTTGGGACTAATGGGGTTTATACTGCTGTGTTTGCAGCCCTTCTTCCGTAGCCAAAATGTTTCGTCCGCTGTCATCATTACCAAAGGGGCGACGCTACCCAGCGACTAACTAACTAAAAAGAAAAAATAATTACATTAAAAGTTCATTACATTTCTTATTACAAGAGGAAACAACAAGTGAATGCGAATACAAATCTGTTTTAAAGTATTATTTTTAGTAAATTCAATAAAAATTGATGCCATATCTTTAAACTGTTAAAGGCACGTTCATATTAAATTATAAAATTGTGTGTCTGCTGAAAAGTCTGGTATGTCAGTTGCTTTTTTCCCGTCGTAAAGAAATGTAAACACTTTTAATCTTCTTTCGTTTTGTCTACAAATAATTGTGTTTTTACTACGAATTCCTAATTGTTATGAATTCCTAACACTACGGTGCATAGCGGTGTTGATTCCTATGCTTGCTCTCATTCAATTAACTAAACTTTAACTAAAACTAACCAATACCAATACGCGATACTCGGTGCACTGCGGTGCTATCAGACTCTTGAAATCTTACAGTCTTGAACATGGACTTGACAATAGTGATTGCTATTTATATCCTAACAACGACGGGTGAAGCAGCAGCTGCTCCAAATTTTTAAAGAAATAAAGTTTCGGAGTATTTGCTTGGTCGCCCCTTAAGATTATATTTGGTAAAATAAAACAAGTATGTAAAAGTATAAAATAAAGTTAAAAGAAAATAATTTAAAAACTAAATAAATAGAAAACTAAACGAACGTGGAATAAACTCTCACAGAAGTAAGTAAAGTGAAGGTAGTGAAGATAAAAACAGAAGGAAAAGGTAAGCATAAAATAGAAACGCAAATATTTACCAGAGGCAAACTAAAAGGTTTCAACGGATAAGGATGATGGTGATAATGGCAAAGTCGATGATGCAGAGCACATTGTTATTATCATTATTGTTGTCGCGATTGTTATTATTATTTCGATTGTTGGTGTTGTTGTTTTTGTTAGGATTTATATCACTACCCACGAACTTTTTGTTAAGGTTGTTATTGTTTCCTTTGTGTACCATTCTGTCCTTGCTTCGAACACGATTATAGCCGCCACTTTGTAGTTCACCGAAACACTTAATAGGACTAATAATGCTGCAGATGTTCCCGAACTGAGGCCTGTTTGCGGCGATCTCCTTGAGTTACCGAGCAACACAAACTGAAGAGGAAGCGCTTAACTGCTGTTGAAGGTGATCAACGACAATATTATTGGCTATCAACGTCGTTTTGGTCGTACTCTTCTCTAGACAATTGACTCAGTTTAAAGTAAAAAATAGTCATAGAATCTTCCTTATACAATTCTTGTGATGCTGTTGCTCCTTTTCTGTGATACAATATCTTTTCCACAATAACCATAAGTTACAATTATGAATTTCTCGGGGGTCTTTAAGTCACTTGCATTATTCTGTAATTTTGTAAATTTTTTACTCAAGCAGTTGAACTCATATTTATCCCCTCTCATTTACTTTTTGTCCTTTCATTCGGTACTTTCAGCCTGTTTTCCATATGCTTTCCATTCCATTCATTGTCGTTGTTTCTCGAACGAAATCGCTGATAACTCTCCTAACTGGTTTTCAATTTTTCAACAAATAATCAATCATTTTTTTATGGATAATTATTAAAATATTACTTCCTCGAATGTTACGAAAACTCCTTTGGATGCTCTTTTATTCGTTTATCTCACCGCTACCTTCTAAATATTACATCTTTCATTCTATCTAAATCGGTGTTTTCTCTTTCCCTCATTTTTACCATAAGCTTCCATTCTTATCAATTGTTTCGAGATTTCACGTACTCGCCAATTTCCGTTTATAACTCATTATTAAATGTTCATCGAAATTTAATACAAAGATACCGATGCCAATCTTGAATCTAATGCCAGTGCTGTTGCAACTATCTCCACAATTGACCTCACCGCCCCTACCAAGGACAATTTGCGATTCTAATCAATGCCTTCTGAAAGACAATCGATGAATCGGTGCATTGATCGACAAAGTGATCGAAGATAAGCTGCCTTAACGAACACTGAGAGAAAAACGAAGAAAGAAGACACATTAGAACCGCACAAACTCTAGTCTCTCTGCTTTTAATTTAAGCTGTGGCCGTATTTACGGCGCCATAAATGGCATTGGCGGCATGACAGTAGTGGCGGCGATAGTGGTTCCTTTTTCGTAGTGGCAATAGTTATGTGATGGTATGTGGTTTTATTGTGTAGCCTACTGTTTGCTACTCCGTGTTTACTTGAGTGCATTTCCAAGGTCGGTTCATTTTTTCTCGCTCTGCTTCTCTCAACAACCCTCTTTGTATTAATATTTCTTTGATCAAAGATAACCAGAATAAGTAACTAAGAAAAGAATTTTATAGAGCAAAAGGAAATTTTTGCAGTCCTCAAGATTCTTTGCTTCGGTTATTGCGTTTGTTTTGTCTCGATGAAGCAGTAGAAGCACCAGGCTTCTGTTACTTGCATAACCGCAATTCCTGAGAGGTACCGGCAATAACAACGTTACGCGACGAAACAGAAAATTCTGCAGATACTTATCCGTTCATCGATGCACAACCGCAAATCATGATAGTCATAGAGCATTCCTAGTGTTTCAACTGATTGATGATGGTGATGTTGGTGCTGTGAATGCTTCGAAAATAGAAGAGCGAAGGCTGCTCATCGATGAACACTCGTTCACACTAGATGGTCCGCGGGTAGGTTGGCTGGTTCGTTGGCTGATTTGTTTTGATCTTATTTGTCAAGTTTGTTTAGTTCAATGGTCGGGTGAACTGGCCGGCATTGCTAATATTTGGTTATTCGCTATGTGTACGATTCGTCCATCTTTTGTTTGATCTGGTAGTTCCTCCTGTGGGTCTATTAGTTCGTTCAGTTGGTTGGCTGTTCACTTTGCTCGTTTCGTTTCTCAGCTCAGTCAGTTGACAGACCATCCGACCACTCATTAATCGTAGAAGTTAGTCTGGATATTTAGCTTCATTTTAATCATAATTGTTTACATTGGCCCAAGACACAGAAGCTTACTTTACCATGAACAACGCCCAATGCTGGGAGAGAAAAGGGAACTATATTTTGATTAGTTCATTCTTTAAGAATTGCTATTAAGCGGAGCGAATAACCTGGTGGGAAATTAATAATGGAATTAAATGAAAGCTCAGCTAACTGTATCGAATACTAGCAAGAAAATTCGCGGCAAAATAAAAGGGAGAGGAAAAACTAATAGAAGAAATACTGCCGATTGATTGGAGAAAAATCCAGAGCATACAACGCTGTGGTTTTGTGATTTTAATGGCTTGTTTTTAATTAATTTCGAATAATAAATTTTTCATGAAGATAAAGAAGCCTTCCAGGATCCAGAACATAAATTGAAAAATATTAAAAATTTTTTGAATTACCTTTAAACGGTTTTTATTTTTTATGCTATCAATTAGAAGATATGAGACCGTCCTCAAAGAATCATTTTTTATCGAGAAAATAGAATGCTAACTTAATATAATTTAAGTGAAGGTCTAATTAATTCAAATTCCTTTGATTATCACGAGTAATATATTACTTATGTTAATATTTTAAGTCAAATTTCGAATTAATTTCAAAGAATTTTTCGTGCATTAATCAAATTTTTGTTGAAGCAAAATAGTTTGAGCTCAAATTAAGTATCAGGCGTTCAGTTTGTTTGGCGAATTGAAAAGTTTTGGTTATTATAGATTGTTATATACAGTTATGTATATAGTTGTCAAAAATATTCGTCCATAGCGGTTTTTTAAAACTTTATTTCTATCATAGAGATTTAAATCTCCACACATACGTCAAACTCTTGGATATTTAAATTCATGGAGAATTCTCGGTTTCCCTCAATTAAATTTAATCACAACTAGATATAAGTGACACATGTTATGCTTAAATGCTACACCGGTTTAAAATTCAGAATTTTAAAAATAGTTTCGATGCGATATCTGCTAAACTCTTAATTGCTATGAGTTGTTACGAGTATAAATACGATGTTAAACATCGTTGTCTCGCTTCAGTTTCTTTTACATATTTTCATATATTTGTTTGGTTTTTTGAGGTTGCCTCTTTTTCTCAATCTTCTAATCATTTGAAGCTAATCATATCCCATTTTCCGGTTATTTCTATTTAATTTTAGAAAACTGTGATGACTTCCATTATCACAAGTTGTCAGCTGAAAAATAACATAAATAGCTAATTGTCAAACCGGCAGATTATCTTAAGATTCGGTGAAATGAACGGTTTGCAGCCAACGCTGCAAAATATTTTATTTATATCGTGTATCGTTGTTCTTCCCGTTGTTGCTCTTCCTTCTCGTCCCTCTTCGTTTTCTTTTAGTCTGGTTTAATACCTGCTTTTCTTAGCCTTGCCTGTCTCAGGAATTTTATTGGTTCTATTGAGCAACCTTTACACATTTTTATTAAATGTGTAATGTGTAAAAGATGTGTAAAAGATGTAATGTGTAAAAGATGTTGATGGCAATAGTGATAATAACAATCCAAGCAGCAGCGGAAGCTTTTTTGTTTCTTAAAGTTGTCTTTGTTGTAATTTTCACTTTAGTCAATGTCAGAACCAATGCTGTTTTGGTCTCTGCTATTTATCATTGTCTTGTTAAGAGTTTTGGACTTGTGTAATAGCGTCATTCCTCCTCCTGCCGCCTTTTGTTATTGTTGTTATTACTGTGTCAACTGTTATAGATCTCGTGGTGTTTCGATTTTTAATTTTTTTCAGGTTTTTGTAAAAATGCTGACAATTAAACATTTTGGATACAAATTATTTATTTAAAAGAAACCGATCAAACTACAATGATATGAAAACAATTTGGGAATAAGAAAACCTCAAATGCTGCTCAAAAAAATTTGTTAACTTTTTTATGAAAAAAACAAAATAGTGATGAGCGAAAGAAGGACGTAAGTAGATGGTTTATATCTAATTTTTCATGAATATTGTCACGTTCTTCATCGCAAAGTAGCAACAAACCGAACGAATGAAAAAAATTTCTTTCAATATGTCTTTGTTGTTTTCAACATGTCTTTCAATATTTGCATAAAATAATCTTTCCTAACGAAGATAAATTTAAAACGAAAAATGCAAACGCACGCAAGCGAGTATGCAAGAATGTAAACTGATTCACTCGAACACGCATCAAACGAGTAAAAATTCCGATAGTTTTTGTGCAAAAGAACATTAACAACAACAATAATAATGCATCTTTACGTGTGTGTGTTTATGTGGCTGAGTATGTGTGGCTTTGTTTGTTTATCCTCTTGCACTTAGAGACCAAAAAATCAACAACTAACGTGCTAGCTAAATCGGCCAAAATTGGAGCTAAACATATCCAATGACAAACGTTTCTCTGCTAGTAATGCCGGCGCCGCTATCGTACCGCCCACAAAAATGGGAAATTATTATCAGCAACGATGCTGCTGTTACCTTTTATCTATCTGGTTACGATGGTTGTTGTTGTCGGTGTTGTTGTAGTTATGCTCGTTTAGATCTTTCGAAGGGTCCGTCGTCGTCGTTTTTGTTATCATTGTTGGTGTCGTTTTTGTTGTTATGGTAAATAAATGCAATGCGGAACATAATGCAGTGCAAATACGGAAATGCTTTTTATCGCATACAAGAAACAAAAGACAGGAACAAACAAATAAACACACACACGCAGGCACTAAGAAAGGCGAGAGATGAGAGGTGCATTCCCGAGCAACATCGGGGCCACTGCAGCGGTGGCTGTGGAGCGGCGGTGCCATTGTCAATGACAACAAACTTGTCATTATCACCGTAAAATACAAAAATGTTTAACTAAAAAAATATGGATGGGGACATTCATAACCGCATACAAACAGAGTATATAGTACAACATCAATAAAAACAACAGCAAAAACAATCACAACTTACCAACATAAAGTCAAATGTAAATAAAGTAACTGACCAAGAGACCGATCAACCCCACTCTTGTATTTATTGTATTTGAAAATGTTTGATACAATTTTTTTGCCACTGCAGCGCCTTACTGCTGTTGCCTTTACTAATGCAGCTGCTGTTACTGCTGGTGTCGTTGCGGTAAGGCGTTGCAAGGCAAATTCGTTTGACACTTTTTCATATTCATTAATTCGTTGTTTTGTTTGTTCAAGTTCCTTCGTGACCGTCGAGTGAAAAATTGATGAAATTTAAACAATAAATATTTTGGATAATTTATGTTGAATGAATTTTAAACGATAAAGTTTAACATGATGTTTAATTGCTGTTTCAATTTTAATAATTTATCGAATTATTTATCAAACATTTTGCGAATTATTTGACATATCACTGAGGTAGAATGAGAATGTATAAAAAGATTATTCCTTGGTAAGTTTAATGTATTCTTCGTATCGGAACGGTTTATCTTCTTAGGTTTATTTCTTAAGTGTAAACAATTAAAAACGATATAGATAGAAAAAGTGTAAACAAAAAACGACATAGATATAAACGCTCATAAAATTGTTTCCATAAGCTTTCGAATTATCTCATAATAACAATATTTTGAACGTTCACGTTTACAAATGAATCTACAAATCGTGTATGGAAGTGTTATTAGAGGTCGGTGGACCAATTTGAGCGAATATATTCTGTTAAGAGCCTAAACGAAAACCCAACCCGAGCTACCTCAAAATTAAACCCTAATAGTCTAACCCTAAATAAAACCTGAAGTCGTTGCAATGGCACAAGAAGGACAGAGACCACCGCCGGAAGATTAAATATAATAAAATCCTTCCGTCATTGCCACAGTATTTTGGAACTCAAAGATAGCTTGACGAACACCGCGAAGCTTGCATAAAGCAATCAAAGAAATAAAACTGGTTAACTGAGTGTCAGTGACAATGCTTCTTCATGACAGTAACTCTGCTTAGTTACTTCGTAGCAGAAGTTACGAAGACTGCTGTGGGATAATATGAATTTTCCAGATTTCATGTTTAACGTTAACGTTAAATGAATGTTCATATTCAGATTTAGCAGATTTAACAAATATGAAGACAGGACTGTATTGGAAAATAGCAATAATTTCATGACTTTTCATACCTAAACCGAGAATGCATTGAGCTTCGTTCCGTCGTGCTTATACAAATATTTTTGGAAGCGTATAGACAGCCATATAGATGTGCAAGGACGCAATGCTTATGAGCATGTTTGTTTAATGTATGCTTGCTTTAAATGAAAAACAACAGGCTGTTAGCAGTCGTAGCCTGTATGTTGGGGATGACGCAGATGACAAAATAATTGAAGTAATACTCATGTAATATCTTGATCTTGCTGTTGACTTCATTAGTAAATAGAAGTTGATATATCTGCAAAATTGCAAGAACGCCTCTAGCATATTCAAAGCAACAGCTTGATTTTGCATAACATTCTTCATTATTCTGCACTTGGTGATGATTGTATCAATGTATCAACTGACAGCCTCTTCAAGAAGTGTAAAATTGTTGCATTTGGGTTATTGCAAAAGAATATTTTTGCTGCTTTTATTACCCAAATCTAAATTAATTAGCATCTAATTACGATCTTAAATTTAATTGAAATTTTTAGAATGTTTCAGAACGGCTTCAGTAAGTGGTCGGTTACGAACAAGTGACTTGAGAAAACCCTCTTTCGTTAAACATTTTAACTAAAAACTATATTTTGCATCATTAAAGCTAAGCTAGGAATTTATTTTACTTTGAAAGTAAAAAAAATTGTATCCATTAAGAATTCTTGCCGCCTTCTAGACTTAGTCCAGAAAGGAATTCTCTTAATGAGTCAGTTTTGCGCTTTTTCTGCTACTCCAGCTGCTGATGTTGGTGACCCATAATATCTACAACGATTTCTTTTCTATTTGACTTTTTTTTAATTTCTAAAATTAGAAAAAAGGGGCATAATAGAAACAAGACCAGCAATTACCGGCGAAGGCTTAAAAATCATAAATGTTGTGCATCTAGTAATGGAGTTTAAAGGCTATAAAAGGCCCCATAAAAGCTGAATTAAAAAAGGAAAGCAATATCATAGCAGCTTCCCTGGTAGCATAAACAACGACAAAACCAGAAGCAATAAAGGCGATTGTACTAGACGTAAGTGCAGTAGTATGAACGACATGAAATATCACTGACTGTTTTTTATGCGATCACCACGGCATCACACACTTCTTGTAGGCATTTTTCTTGCAAGCGAATCAAGCAAAAAGGGAGATAAAACTCTGCACGAAAGGCGCAAAACAAAATTATATGGCCACACTGGCTAAGCCACACAAAACTCATGCATCACGTCGTTAAGAGAATTGAGTTTTGCGAACGCGCTGAAATAGATTTAAGGAAGCCGAAGAAGAACAAGAATTAACGTGGAAAGTAAACAATAAATAAAAGTAAGATAAAGAAACAGCGAATCATCTACTCTAGTGTGTTTCTGCCGACAGCAGAACTCTTGTACACGTACGCGCTGAGAATGTTTGCGGGAAAGGGGGTGTAAGGAGAAATAATGTCGTCTCCTCTACACGTGCTTGGTTCTTCTTCAAATCGCTAAATCCTAAATCACGAGGAGAGATAGAGTGAAAAATAAACAACAACAACACCATTTGACACCGCCAACAACAACAACAACAGCAAAAGAAATATTGCTAAAAGCGATTATTCTTATGGTTTTTTGTTTTATTATCCTAAAATGGCAACTTAGGAGGCAGGATTCCATTTTTAAAGGAAATTCCTTTCCTCCTTTTTTTCTCGTTCCTTAACCCCTTCAGGGCTGCTTGTGGTGAAACCTGAACTGGTTACAAATTTTGTCACCGACTATGACAACAATTGCAGATACGGAAAACATTACTTGTTGTTGTTGCAAACAACAGTTGTTGTTGCAAACAACAGTTGTTGTTGCAAACAACAGTTGTTGTTGCAGTTATTCTCTTTTTTGTACGTATTCTTATCTTAAGTGCTATTTAAAAAATTTATTAGAATTCCTTGCATTGTATTGTTATTGCTGTTGTTGTTGTTGTTCTCCTTTTCCTTTTGATTGTGGTCATCACAAAGTTTCCTTGCGGTTGCTTTTGTTTACGTTTCCAGCGCGTGAGTATTCTATTGGCGGGTTTTCAAGTTGTTGTTGTTGTTATTGTTGTTATTGCTGTATATATTGAAAAAGGCATCATATCTGTGAGTATGTGATTGCTTTGTGCTATTTTGTTATTGTTGTTGTTGCGGCAGTTGTCATTTTTTCCATTTTCGAAAGAATTTGGCTTTTTCTTAATTTTTTATAACTTCGACGAAAATTTTAGTCGATATTTTCCAATTCAACGGCATAATTTGTTCTTATCTTCGTTTTTCATAATATCGAAAAATATTAATTTTAATAAAATTTTGCTTTTAGTAACAAATTTAATTAATTTAACTAATAACTAATAATTTAATTAATAACTAATTTTAATCAAATTCCTTGTAAATTTGTTTTTAAAACTGCATTTAAATTATTTTCTGTCATAAATTTAGAATTACAAGAAATCCTTTTAATTAATCTAAGCTCGTGCGTTAATAATTAAGTCATCCATTTCTTGGAATCAAAACAAGAACTCTTAATACTCTTAACACTTAATACTTAAGAAATATTTTTGTTAGCGTTCGTCATGGCGGGGGTAGAGAGGGAGGTTGTAGCGAACGAGTGAATGAATATGTTATCAATTCTTCGCATCAAGATACTCGTACTCAATTAAAAATATAAATTCTCGAAAAGTCACAAAGGCCATAAAAGAGAGTGCTTTCCATAACGTTTTGGCTAGAAAGCGTTAGAGCATGAACGTATGACATCGCCACCAACGACCGCCTTCGGTACGTGTGTGTGTGGCATTATAGCACACTTTTACTATGCCAAGCCGTTCCGCACAGTTCTATAGAGTGCCTCAGAATGCCTCACCATCCGGTCCCGTGTTGGCACTTCAAAACCATGCAAAACTCTGGATAAAATTTTATTTGCGGCTTCCTAATGAGTACACGCCGTTATGCATCACGGCGAGTCTTCGGAATTTGGCAGAAGATTATTCTGGTTAGTCGTCACTACAACTGACGGGCAAGTTGCGGTGTGACAATTTAACCGTCTGCCGAAACACCGTATGATATCTAACATTCAGTTAATCATCGCGTTAATTTAAAAAAGAGCGGCTGAGAGCGAAGGGCCAAAGAGAAAAGAAAAATAGAAAAACATAGAACGCATGATGACGATGGAGTAATATCTGATTTTTTTCAACTTAGGCAAACTTTCGAGATTCCTTAAACAAAGTGATGAAAATACCAACCGACACTTGCGATTGCTTTAGCGTGTTTCAAAGCTTTTGACATCGAGTAAGCAAAAAAGAACCGGATTCAGAAAGCAAACGCTAACGAACATGACTATTTACAAGGATTATGTATCGGAAACATGACAAAAGTCGTAGAAGAAATATATTATTGTCATCGATACAACAGTGCATTAGTGCAGTAGTTTTGTTTTAGAGAATATATTCATTCTTAATTCTTTAATTTTTAGAAGTATTGCGGATTGGGTTTAAGTGCTTTTTATTGATGTTCAGTGATGGAAATATTGACAATTTGAACGGAACATTTTGCTTAAATTAATGACGGTCAGCAATATTTTAGTCTTCTGCTTCCATCGGGTTTCGAAATACTCGCATTAGTGCCTATACGAACATTTATAACTCATTCCCCAAACATTCTGAACTTTTCCTGCACTCCTTTCACCTTACCCTTCTCTGCTCTATTTCCTGTCTCATTTTTGGCTTTTTGGGCTATTCTTTTGTCTTCCATTCCTTTCATTTCGTTCTGTTGCTTTTTTGCCATTTTTAAAAGTTTTCACCATAAAATCAAAAGCTTTCCACTTCAAATAGTTCAAACTTGGTTTAGCAAACCAATTACTCATTTATGAGAGTAAAAGCTTGCAAAATCCGTGAAATCTTTATCTGAAAATTTGCATGTGAAATCGTTTGTTTCCAGTCTACATGACATCATACACTCCTCCCCTTCCCCTCCCTTCTTTAGTATAGTTACGGTTCTAATTCAAACGCTGTTTCGTGTCTTCTTTACACAAGTTGTTGTGATATGTTGTTCACGTGGTGCATCGATTGTTTTAGAGGCATGGCAGTAAAGACCTCATAAAATAATCTTTATATAATCCGTACAAATGCGACACTTGAGCAACAATTAATGTGCGGTTCTTTTCTTTTTTTTCTGCTCTTTTCAACTCGACCTGGTTCGAGAATTTCTAAAGAGATTCTCTTATTGTGTACCCGTTTATTTGGAGCAACTGACATAAAGAGTTCATGATTTTCTCGTGGTGGAGGTTGAACGAAATGGTATCGTTGATGATGTTGACGACAACTTTTTATTTACGTAATGTTGGGAGGTGTGGAAAATGAGAAATGGTAGGGCTCAAAATAATATTCTCGCTTCTCTGTTACTTTCACACCCCATTTTCCAAATGAATTTAATTTCTTATTTCTTATGGAATAAGAATTGACAGATCTCCAGGGACGTGTCTTTGGGTCTCACTAACTACTGCCTTTCAAGCCGAGATGCGTCCTTAAAACTTGAATTAATAATTAACACCCAAAGACATCTGACGAAATGTTATTTTGGATCAGGATATATAAACCAGATAGCCCAAAGTTTTGAGCTCCACAATAATTACTTCAAGGAAAAGCTTTCCTTATCTATCGATTAATTTCAAAAAAAAAAACGACAGTTTGCATTCCTAGCAATATATTTGTCAGTCATGGTCGTTTGGTCTTAGGATTAGCGAATAGGCCACTGTTTACAGTGAAGCGTCTCGTGCCTAATTCAATCATAATTATGTTCGTCGATAATCAGGTGCGAGGCTAGAAAAGTTTCCGAAACATAATGCGGTTGGTGCCGAAAAATATTACTTGTTAATCGGTTGATTAGCTCATGCAATACGAAGATATTAATTTCGATATTTGTTATGACATCTGTATCATCATAATGACGATCATTAACATCGCCAACGACAGAACAATTCAACAATTATCAACTCATTCTTTCTTCAACAATCATAATGATTAAAATAATGATAAAGTCGATAAAAAGCAAAGTATGGTTATTAGTGATGATTATTCGTGATGATCTGTTTTTTTCATGTTTGGAAAAATCAGAAAAGTTCTCGTTCTTTACAGGTCGTGTTAGTTTAGTTTTCGTGCATACAAAAAATTAATTTTTACGACGAAGGAAAACAAAGAATTTAAGCATACTTTAAACATAATTTCTTGAGCGAAATTATTTAGTTATCCATAAAATTAATGATCTTGTGATGAAAGTTTGTGTTTCTTTTAACGACAAAAAGACAATACAAAAGTTTTTTGTCGGGAACGAAAACAAGAATGAGATGGAGCGAAAGAATAAATGATGGCACGATTATTCGAATTTTCATTCGACTCGGTAGCGAAGTTTATGTTTATAATGAAATGTACAAGTAAAAAAAATATGATATTGTTTCAACGAATCTACGACTGCGATAAAGAAGACTTCTCTCTATAAATAAAAGAAAAATGTTTATTAAAACAATTATACTTGCACAGAACACACCGTACGAGCGATAAAAATAAATAAAATAAAATGTAAACTCTACACGCTTATTGAAGTCTGAAGCACTTTTGTAATTAAGTCTTGAAAATATTAAAGAATGAAGCAGAGTTCAGTTTTTCAGTCCGTTTTTTTATAGATTTTTATCTTAATTGCGTGAAGGAAATGCGAAAATGTTAAGCAAGCAAGAGACAATTAAACAGAAAAAACAGGATCGCAACGAAGAAATTAGAGTACATTTTAGTGCCCTACGAAGACATAAAACGGATGAATAAATGGAAAAGAGAAGTAGAGAAAGGAGTAAAGAAGAAGTTAAAACAGGCAGTTGTAAAATCAAGATAATAAAAACGTAGAATACTCCACAAATAATACTTGCAGGAATATGAAAAAAATGATGATGTTGTTTTCATAAAATAAATTCAGCTTCATTAATTTAATACCGATTACTCACTGCTGCGGTTACCGGATACTGATGAATTCCTCCTGAATTTGATGTAAAATGAAATCAAGGAGATTTAGCAGAGCAGTTGATTAAGTTTCATTGCGTTTAGGTACCAACGAAGTGTTCATAAACGAGGATCCTAAAGCAAATAGTCTTTAAGGTATTGATAAATAATACTTACACAAAAAAGTCGTTTGTTGTTGATTTCATAAAAATGAGATTTAATCCATTTAATACCGGTTACCAACTGGTTACCAATTACACGTCACTGCTTTATTGCCTTGGGATTGATAATGAAATCAATCAGTTTAATAAATTTCAACAAATTTGAACGCCTACGCACTCTTACGATAACCTCAGTCTTTCTGATGAAATTTTTAAAGAAATGAGGGTTGGTCCATTTAATGCTAGCGAATCGAATGCTACTGAGCGATTACCGGTTAATATTTGTTTACTTATTTACATCATTTACAAACGAATGGATGGAAGTTTTGATTTTGATTTGAATTCAAAATGACTTGGTGGGGCCAGTTTTGCAGAAATCAGTCAATTTAGGCACCGCCACCATTTAAGCTCGTCTTTACGATTTCATAAAAGATCGTCTTCATTTTTTGAAGACATAAATAAATAATTATTGCATAAATTTGTCTGGAATGTATTCGATAGCAGTAAACCACTCGAAATGCAGAGGATTTTGTTAAATTCGGAATACTGTTTTGTGGCTATTTATGGCACACAAATTTAATTCAACAATCACCGACATTTTTTTAAAATTATAAAAATCATAAATACTCATAAAAATTCAAAGTGTGTAAACGAACGAACAAATAAAGTTCAAGAATTCCATGATGTGGAAATGATCGCCTGATCATAGGCTGCTTCTCTGCTGACTGGAACTCATTATAAAAAGTGTAAGAACGAAGCGACTAACCAACATTCAAATTACCTCGAATATTAACTCCAAAGGTCCCCCACCCGTAGCGTCTGAATAAACAAAACAAATTCGAAGATATTTTTAACAGACAAGTAAACAATAATAAACGAATTGACGAATGGATGACAAGACTAATGGATAGATATTGAATTATCGTTTACCTTGTTGTTTACACAATTTGTTCCTCCGTCACCGCGGCGGCGATTGCTCTTATTTATCACCAATCTATCATCGCATTTTTTGTTTAACACCCTTATAATGTATCACGATACGAACACGATTCGAAAACGTTGACGAACACGAAACAAAAACGAAGGCTCTGATAATGAAACCTCTTCGTTCACTTCGTTTCATTTCCAATTTATTGTTGTTGGCATCTACAGAAAATGTGCGATTGTTTACCTCCTACCACTTCTCCCCTCCTTGCAATCAATAGCAGCATGCTTCTTTGCTTTGACGATCGCATTTTTGTTATCGTCAATTTTGACAACCCTTTCGTGAAGTATTCGTGATACATTATTAAGTGATTTCCAATCGAACACGGGAATGCATGTAAAAAACAACAACAAGAATCTAGTTTTCGATTCGTGTTCGTTACGTTTTCGTTATCGTTATTTTGGCATTCTTCTTCATCATTTCTTCGTTAAATCGAAGAAAAGCGGGGAAATAGCAAAAGAAAATCGAAGATTACGTTTTCGTATCGTGATACATTATAAGGCTGTAAATTTGATCAAACAAGTTTTCGTTTTAATTTCTCTTTCGACCTCCTCCTGTTTATCACTTTTGGTTTACCCTCAAAATTTATCTAATTTAAACATTTCGCCGCAATTATCTTTATTGATTGATTATGTTTGTCTTTCTCTTTGATTTCGATTTAAATTAATTTTCTTGTTTTTATAGAATTTTTTGGAATATTCTTTCTGTTTTTTTTTTCATCTCTTACTGTTTCGTAGGACAATCTTTTTATTTGTGTGATCAGAAAAAATTATACTTTCTCTTCTTCTTCTTCATCATCTTTAGAATGTTTACTTCTTTATTCGGTAGCCATAAAATTCTTCCACCGACCGATTAAATTCAATCATTAAATTTTATTGCTGCGATTTTAGGCGTCGATGGCGGTGAACGTGGTTACTCCTCTTTGTCCGCCCCTTTTCAATTAATTTTCCCTCTTTACCTCTCAAAGCCTTCTCTTCCCGCTTCCTTTTGTTTTGACCTCTTTAATTTCATGCTAAAAGAGAAGAAGAAGAGGAAGGCAATATACTGTAATAATAATCATTATTTGTTAGTGTTGGTCAAGCGATCTTCACTGATTCGCGTACAATTCATCAATACTCTGCGTGATTTTTATTGCTGTTATTCTTCCTGCTATTGTTGTTATTATTGTTGTTGTTGTTGCTGTTGTTGTTGTTATTATTATTATTATTATCGTTATTGTTGAGACTGTTGAAGACTGACATCATCTCGTCTCCGATCGGTTTCAGCTCAACCATGTTTGGGTTCTTTTCCATTTTATAGACAATCGCGTATGGCCGGTCAAGTCATTGATCGTCGCTTGAGCGCGCCATCTTTGTTTCCTTTCTATTGATTCTTTATACATTTTTATGCACAAAACCTGATGACTTGCAAAAGTTTATCGAAGAGTCGATCATTAAAGATTGAGCGTCGATCGTTGATTATCGATTGTGTTCGCATCAGAACCAAACGATTGAGCTGTACCACCTGGTTGGCAGACACATATCGATCAATCGACTATCGTGTAGGGTCGTTGTGGGACCAACCGATCTTAATGATTTCTTTTGTTTCCATTTTAATTTTCTTTATATATTTTTTGTGTTTGCTGCGCCAAATTTCAATTTTGATATAGCAGTTTTAAAATCGTACTATTGTGCCTTTTTAAACGGATAAACAGAAAAGACAGAGACGGAGAACAGCAAGACCTTTTGCAGTGGTTTTTCAAACAAGAATACGTCACACCAAAGGCAATCTGATTATCAGCAAACAATGAAAAGGAAATTCCAAACGAAAATTAACAGACAGCACCGAAACAACAAAAACAACAACAACATCAGTAACAACAAGTAAACACTTTATATAATTGATAGTTTGTCGCCAGGCATCTGACACTACGTCGGGGCGGGGCAGGGCTGACATCTCTTGTAAGGATATAATTTCATCTGCTGCGTGGAAGTCTTGAAATCGAACAATTGATTATATTGGCAACGCATATACGATGTGTGAATGCCTTTGTATGTCACGCACTTGATTGTATGTGTATGTGTTTGAGAAGAATTTGAGGGTTATCCAAACCGGTGCAATTGTATATATGTTTATCATCGGTATTCAATAGTCTTTAGTTTTCTGCAGAGTTTTCTCTCTGTGGATTTAGCTCCTTTCATATCACGTTGTTATTGTTGTTGTTCGTTAGTAAGCAGATTGGGAGAGAGACGAGGTTTTTTCAGAGACGTAGATATAGTCTGCATAATCTCACTTTTTCCTTTGGCTTCTTTTCGCGGATTTGCAATTTTTTTTTTTAATAAAACATTTCAATGCTGCGAGAAAATGAGTTTTTATTACTGTCACAGCTTATGCTAATGAAGTTGTACGAGACACAATTGCACCTGCTACTGCAAAGCGTATGGACAGCATACTGAAGAAACGACTTTCAATTTAATTTGACAGTTAAAGAGAGAAATATATATTAAGTACAAGTTAGGAATAAATACCTTTTCCACCTGCCTTCCCGCCTTTCCAAATTGACCAAACTGGGATTTCTGTTATGCATCGAATCATTTATTTTTTTTAGTTAGCAAAAACATCTTGTTAAAATTTATCACTCCCGGGGGTAACAAAAAACTATAGAAAACAATGACACAAAGGAAGAAGCAAAGAGAGGTCACGAATAATCGCTTCATCCACTTAATATTGACAACAACAACATACACAATTATCAAGAATGCTTGAATGATGGGATTTAGTCCTCCAAAAGAAAATCTCGTTAGGAATTAAGAACAAACGAGAAAGAAGCCTTCGCGAAAAGCCAACCCTATTTCTGGATATAAAGACTACTGCTGGTGATCTATCTTGAAGACTGAAATATTTAAACAGTAAAAAAGTCAAAGGAATTAATAATGAAGTAGAGTAAAATAGTAAGAAATCTTCAGCTCTTTAAGCTTTTATTCCTCCCTCACCGTCTCACATTTTCAACCTTATAATAATGTCGCTTACAAAAAGGGTTTTTTTAAGGAAAGGTACTTCCAATAAACACCTATATATACCTATATATAATAATAACACCTAATAAAAAATAGCTTATAATAAAAAATACATTACCTAATATTCGAACCTCTTCCTTGAGGAATTTACCTCGATATTTACCTCGACCAAGTTTGGTGGTTTTGTTCTTGGATCAAATGGATGAGGTACCAACTATCATCCATTCCTTGAGGTTATATCACAGCAAAAAAATCTATTTAATTCATAATTCTTCTATCGGTCGCTTAAACTGAATAGATCGTACTAAAACCGGCCGCGGTCATTTATTCCAAATTCATGATCTCCTAAGACAACTTGAGTCATTGCAGATATCTTTTTGAATATAATTATTATCTCAATAATTCCTTTAAACATTCGTTCTGAGTAATAAAGTCTCGTCTTTTCTTCTTTTTTTCTAGGTGATATTCTCTCTGGTGTGTGCTTTGTTGGTCAACTGGACACGTACTCACTGGGCATATTTCTGATTTTGCCTCTGTGCGCTTATCTCTCGATCGGTGCACTTTTCTTGCTCGCCGGCTTTGTCTCGCTTTTTCGCATACGCACTGTCATGAAAACGGATGGCAAACGGACCGATAAATTGGAACGTCTTATGCTACGGATCGGTTTCTTCTCCGGACTCTTCATTTTGCCATCGCTCGGTTTCTTAGCCTGCCTCATCTACGAATACTATAATTTTGATGATTGGATGATTCAGTGGAATCGAGATATTTGTAAAGTTTTCTCCATACCCTGCCCGACAGCGCGAGATGAGACACGCCCTATATTCCAGATATATATGGTTAAATATTTGTGCTCTATGCTGGTGGGAGTGACGTCCAGCGTGTGGTTGTATTCTGGTAAGACTGTAGTCAGTTGGCGAAAATTTGTGGAAAGATTGCAAGGCAAGGAGACGGGAACTCGGGGGCAAGCGTACGTTTAGGTTTTATAGAGTAAGTTAAATAAATAGGTATATATTTTTATGTAGATGATATATAGGATATAAATATGCGGTGGCGCGAATGTGAATCTTCTGCTGATAATCATAAATTATTTGATAATTTTCGAATATTTTATTATATAATTTTATGTAATTTTTTATTTCATTTTTTTAATAATTTTAGTTAATCAACTTTATCAAAAAATTCGAATTTTTGCCATATTTTTTAGCAGAAGAAATTGCATGTTAAACTTTTGAGTGAGTGAGTATTTTTGTGCTTGAGTGAATTTTGTGTATTCGTCATGATTTCGTAACGTAAGAGAAGATTTAATTGTAATTAGAATTAACATATTTTTTTTAATTATTTAGAGAATTTAGTATTAGTAAAAAGTAAAATTTAGAAAGTTTAAAAAGCTTTACAAGTTTCCTACGAATAAGAAGTGCATGTAATTAGTTTTAGTTTTAAGTGGAAGCTTATTGAGCACTTCCACGAGTATAATAAACGAGTAAATGCAGTGTGGGCTCAACTCTCTTTTTAAAAGGAAATAAAACGAGGATAATGAGTTTATCCATAGAGTAAGAAACAACAAGAGTCTGAATCACTCAATATCGCTTTATTGACCAAAATGAAGCGGTCGGTCGGGATGCTGAACGAAGTACGAATTGAGTAAAAATACGATTGCCAAACGAGACGGCCGAATTTATTTCTTCGTGGCGCTCTTTGTATTCACTTTATTATTACTTGTTTGTTATTGCTTTGATTATCAGATTGTTATTAGATGGACGATTTATGCTTGTGTGCGTATGAATTACGCGTGAGCGAATGCCTTTTGACGGCGGAAAATGTTATCGCTTTCTCACTTTGTCTGCATCAAATAAATGGTCATAATGCGTAAAACAATATTTCTAGTATGCGGGTGAGAGAGGAATTTACAAAACAAATTCTTCGTTGCCAAACAAGAGCAGTTTTTTCTTCGTGTGCTCTTCGTTTCACTTTCTTGTTTCCCGTTTGATATTATTTTGCTTATTATATTATTAATAGATGGACAAATTATACTTGTGTGTGTGTGTGTGAATTACGCATTGTGAATGCTTATTGTTGTGTGAAAAGTACATATGGAACGGCCATTTCACTCTTTCTGCATGAAATAAATGGCAATAATACATACAACAACATTCTCGCTCATCAGCGCGATTGCGAAAATAATTTGCAAAATAAATTCTGAATTTTGATTTTTTCCGTATGAACGAGGAATCGCAAGGCACAAGGCGTCGCGAAAGTATGCTATGGAGGAAGCAGCGCCGCTTTTTGTAGTTAAAAAAATGTAGAGTGACTTATTCCTCATACCTTTAAAAGCAGAAGACATATGGGGGTACACTTATCCACTACAATGGCTTAGATTGTTTTATTTTATTTTTGCTTTTAATATTTTAATATTTTTGGATGTTTGTTATTCCTTACTTCTACATATATTTGTTAGGTTTTTCAATTGCTATTAATATTTAAATTATAATTAAAAATTAATTAAAATATGCAGTTTAACTACACCCAAAATACTGTTTTTTTAATATTATGGTTCTAATATTATTGCTAATATTTGGGTATATAACTATATAAACTACTGTTTTTTAATATTATGGTTTTTAATATTATTGCTTATATTTATATTCGTATTTATTCTTTTCAAAATTTCTATCGCGAAAATATCATCTATTTTTATTTCTATAATAGTCGCCTTGAATGGCCTTGCCGAATATCAAAGCCTATCGAATTGTTACAAAAACAATTCAGAATGGAATTGATAATTGATAATGGATATCCAAACACACTACATATGCATGCAAAATCACATTCATTGTTTACGAAAATCGCATGCAGATAAGGCATCTTTTTTCTCTAACAAAGCAGAGAATGTACAAACACACGACACATGCTCACACATTGTCATCCTTGTCGAATATTTGCCGCTACAAGAACAAAACAACAGCAGTACGAAACGAAGTCTCTGAGAAACACTATGAACAATGAAATAAATGGATGAGAAGAGAATAGCAAATGAAAGCACTCACTAATGAGTGAAAATGGTATCTGTTATTGGATCGCACGAAGAAAAATTTGCTTGTACCAGATTCGGACTCTTGTTATTTCTTACTCTATGGTTTATCTTAATTATTTTTGCTCAAACGCTCCATAGATTTAGGTCTTTTATTAAATCCTATTTAAAACAAAACGTCCTCCGTGTGCTAAAAACAACTGATTTATACCCGACGTCAATGTAAGTTTAAATACAGTCTAATAAAAATGTTAATAATCTAAATTAAATTGAACGATTTAATGACATTATAGTCATTTAATTATCCTCTTAAAATTTGTAAAACAAATAATTACATTGACCAAGATTTTAAAGAAAAGTAACAAGTTCAACAACTGCCAGATGCATTTTTCGCCAACAAACAAATTCATTTTTCTAACTAATTCAACTCAACGCAGCTCGAACCTAAATCAAGTTTGCTTGAGTGCAAATTCATTCGAACTCAATTGTGTAATAATTTATGTTTAAATTTTTGTACAAATATTAATCTAGAATTATGAGGTAATTATTCTAATTCTTTTGTTTACAACAACTAACTTTATTAATAGTTTAAATGATAATAATATATAGATTGTAATAAAAATATGTACAGTTTATGATAGAACGAATAAGCAAGTAATTAAAAAGTGCTCGTAGGCGGAAATGTTGGCAATTTTTTTAACAAATAAATAGAAGAAAAATGTTGCAAAATACGGCAATACGAAAAGATTATAGAGAACAATACAGTAATAAATGTTAATAAATTGCAAACGAAATGAAAATAATAAAAATTAATTCTTGTTAAAAACTGAATAATTTTAGCGTTTTTTTATCAGCATTTTCTCGATCATAGATATTGCGTGTATTTTTGTGTGTTTTGAAGATTTAAACCATTCAACATTTTTTACAATTATATTAGAGAGGATGTCGTTAATAATGTAACAAAATTTTACCTGGATTTCTGGAATACAAAAAATACTCAAGAGATGCAACTTGTTTTTTGGTCTGATGTGTGACGCAACCAATGTTAGGTCCTTATTGAAATTTTCAAGGAGTCAAGAATATATCAAAACTCTGTCTTGCAAAGCTAAATAACGAGTATGAGCTCACAGCTGAATGAATACGTAACCCACAAGGGCAAAGGGAAAGAACCTGCCATAATTTATATTTCGAAAAATATGTTTGGAAGCAACCGCTTCAAGTAACGCTTAGGTCATCGCCGTCTTTAATTGGAAACACTAACAATACTTACTTGACCTCTATCCCAAAAAAGAAATCCATTTGCACGAATCTTCTTCTGCTTAAAAGCTTTAATAAAATCTTATGGTTTCACAGACCACTCGGTGGTGATAATGGTGAATAGCGGTTAAGTAATCAATAAAAATTAAAGCCAATATCACTGAAACGATCGCATGCACCGCATTCCTCGCTCTCTTCATCAGTTTGCCAAGCTTTTTTCGGTTATAAAAGCGTTATAAGAACCGAAATGTGTTGACGAAGCTCTCAGGTTTTTCCATTATCAGTTTTCGGTTTTTATGATTTCACAAACACATGTATACGCATACACACATGCACGAACACTCCCGTTCCATTACCGTTTACCGTTTAATTGCCAAAAAATCATACTAGGAAAACTGCAGAATAAAAGGATTAGCCATTTACAAGATGGAAACATAAGGGTTTTAATTTTGAAAATACTTAAAGTCCATTTACCAAGATTAATTTAAATTGTTTGAATACTTATTTGCGCTCTGATAGCCCCGTCGACAATTTTATTGAAAAATGAATTTTCGCTTCATAAAAAATTACATCAAAAATAAAAAATTACACGCACCTAAAATTTATCTTTTTCGTGTAAACTGACTTTAGTCACTTTCAAAGCAAACATTGTAAAGAAGTAACAATAACATATTTATATAGTTAAGAGGAGAGGAATGCGTCACTAATAAGCACAATGACCGATGCGGCGCACAGGATTACACAATGGATGGCAATTTTTTCTGTGTTTTCTCCGCAAAATGGAACATAAATTTCGACCCAAGTACTTTTATTGAATTCTTAAACTTCCTCTGCCACCTGAAAAAACAGCATCGTAATAATTAATTTCCAATGGATTGTATTTCTGGGCTCCTATTTTTTCACATTTCCTATTTGATTCCAGAAAATTCCTGAAAATTCCTGAAAATTCCTGAAATTACTATAGATTCTGTTTGGATATCCGTCAACAGGCTATCATAAAAGTTCACTGCACAGAATATCACTGTTAACAAATCTATTATGACCACGATCTGTTATGATGCGTAACAGAGCTTTCTAACAAATTAAAGTATTTAATCTAAGAGACGAGGAAACTATTTAGCGTTGAACGTTAACGAGACGCGACCGATGAAAGAAGGTAATCTAAGAGACGAGGTGTTTACCTCGTTTTGCTCTTACGTCTCGTTTATGGTGGCTAATATATTTACAGTGTTGGAAGGTACAAATTTTATAATACTCAATATGGTGAATAAACAAAAATTAAAATCAGTTGTTTTTCTTCACGAAATTCTTAAAATAAACGTAGCTACAATATAAAATAAACTGTGCAAGATATTAATATAATAACATTTCAGCTTTCTTTAGTAAATTTTCTCAATTTTCAGTCAAAAGTATGCACCAATTATATTTACGAGAGCCGTTTTCCAACACTGTAAACAAACCTTGTGGTTTCTGACAAGTTGCACAAAAAATTCGCGGTAATTTGCAAATGGATACGCGGATGATTTTCTATGCTCTCGCGTTTATTTTTTCTATTCCCCGTTCCAGGTTTTTTCTGTTACAATACATTAAATACATTTAATGAAATTCATCGAATAAAAATTAAATATTGTTTAAATACTGCTTTCACATGTTTACATGTTTTGCAAATCCAATTAAATTCAAATTAAACTAAATTAAATTCACTCATTTCCAAGTCTCTGTTTTCATTAAAAATAGTACAAATAAGAATTAAAATTAAATCTTCCTAAAAATCTTCTAATTTTATATGGAGACGACAAGTCAAAAGCACTCGTCTTTTTTTAGCAGAAAAAACCTACTTTCGCGTCTCGACTCGTCTCTTAGATTACCAAAAAGACGAGGAAAAAAGACGTAACAAGCGAGTTGAATAACGACTCGTCTCTTGGATTACCAAAAGACGAGTTTTTTGATTAGCAGCTGTTTTTCAGTAAAAAACATTTGCTCGTCTCGTCTCGACTCGTCTCTTAGAATAAGGGTGTAACAGAAAAGATTATTTTATAGAAGCCGACAAAAATTGAATAATAAAATTTTTAATGCGATTTTTTCGTGGTTTTAGAAAATGAGTACATTTAGAAAAACGAAGAAGATATTGTCCCATAAAATTCCAGTTTACGCCAATAAATCTCATTTAGAGCTATTTCTAATTTTTTAATCACGCTACACGTGTGTGCTTAAACATATATCCATACACTCACACACTCCTCATCGCCGTGCCCACCCATGTGCTCAAAATATTTTGTCTTTAAATCCAACAGCACTAAAATTTCCAGCAGGTGGCGCCACAGTTTGTCGATTATAAATATTTTTGTTTTTGTAAACTAAGCAAAGACCGTGCTCTTTCGACATTAAAACGTACTCTTTATGAATCGCCAATTAAATTATGGCGGACTTTTCGTACAGAGCGTAATGGCTGGTCAAACCGAAGATGTTTTAAAGAGCACACCCGTCAACACGAGCGGGAGAAACTGTGCTGAACAAACTGTTCGCAATTAGCGCAGAAGGAATGCCTGGGGTGCGCGCTTAAAAGACGAACGGTATAACTCAATTATTCTCTGTAAAATAAAACAACAAAGAATTAAAACCGAAGAATGTTAAACATTTTAAAGAATTTTAAAATGCATGTTCACGCGAAAGCAAGATGAAGAAGAGCTAAAAACCCACCCAAACCAACCCACTAAAACTAACAGTCGCGTATTTCCAGATTTTCTATTAATTATCGAGGACCATTTAGAGGATTAAATATCCTCAAATAAATGCCTTAAAGTCACGTCAGACGATCAGACACGTCATTAAATTGATATTACTTTAAATTTCGTTGAGAAAGGTTTTTATTGAGATAATTTGAATGATAATTCCAACGACTCCCACGAATCGACACCAAGGAGTTATAGAAAAAAAAGGAATATAAACGATCTATTGAGTTTATCCGGCCGAAGAAGATGGCGTTATTGATAAAAAAAAATGTTTTTGAAGTCATAAATTAAATAAAGTAAGCAAAGCCTTTGCAGGAAGGTTAAATGTCGTGGAAATGCAGCTGGAGTAACTTAACAAATAACAAAAAAAAGAGCAAAAAAACAATGAAAAAAGTATTTATCTTTTGCAAAGAAAACACTTAATAAATAAATAAATAAACTAACTTGCCTTTTGAGGAACGAGTAGATTCGCTAACATAAGCTAGGCCAAAATGCTTTTGAACTGTTAGAGCGTGATGGACCGTCATCTCGGGGCGAAGAGAGTAAAATGTTGTACCAATGATAACTTAGCTCACGTTTCTTTAGCACCCAAGCCAAAACCTATAGAACAAACAGTATAAAAACAAGAATAGCAATAAGAATTTATAGAAACCAATCAAACTAAAATGATCAAGACGATGCCAGCTCGTTTCAATGAAATGAAACATCTTCGATAATGCTTGAATGCATTGAACCGAAAGGTCAATAAAAATACCTTTTCAAGCCATTTATCCCTTACCTCCCCCACTCTCTTACTTAAACACATGCCATCACCTCGATCAACATCATTCGGCTGCAACAAAATTTCTCCTCCTCCGACGACGACGACGCGACTAGAAAAACGTGAGAATTTAATTCCGTTTCAAATCGTTCGAAAGAAACCCACGAGTTAACCTCGGGAATAACGGCGACAGCAATTCAAAAAGGAAAAAGAATAAGCAAAAAACACAAAGCAGTAAAGAATGAACCAAATAATCAAATAGAAATAATTAACGAAATCTCGCCAGGGTCGATAAAAAAGCTTCCAAGTACGCGCTGGCGCATTTCCTTTACTGTCCAAAACTATGAATTAAATAATCCCAATTTGATGTAATACGAAAGATATTCGAAAATTCAATATGACAAGGTTGGCCTAAAAATGTAATAGTATGAACAACAACAACAACTACTGCAACAACAAAAAACTTCAATTTTATTTTGAGTTGAGTTCAACTTGATTTAATCCTATAAGAATAATACCTAAAACAAAAACAACCACCACCACTCGAACACCAACTACAAAAACAACCACTGCAGCAACTGCACCAACATTACAAATTGAGTAAATGTGCCAAAGGCCATTTGGCAACCCCGTCAAAACCAAAACACGGCGCACGAATCGTGCGGCAGGAACGCTTATTTGCCACCACCATCCTCGTCATCCCCCCCCCACCAAATTCTAAACGTGTTTCCTGCGTCTGCGCCTGCGGGCTGCAGTCGCGCCGGTTCGTCCATTTCGTGACCGTGGACAGAACGTGTTTTAAGCTACTGCAAGGTCTCGACTAATGAACAATTTTGTAAGCTTTAGATGATCTGACGATTTATTTCAATTGTATAAAACGGATTTGTATTTGGAAAGAAGCCGCGGGTGTGAAACGCATATATGTGAAGCTAGAGAGGGAGAGAGAGAAGAAGAGAAAGAAACGTTAACATGAATTTTTCCCTCTTTTTTGGGTCACCCCTCTATAGCTCGTTTATTCTAAATTTAGGAAAAAAAACACAAACGCATCTACCGTGATCGATTTTCTGTTGTTGTTCTTGCCGCTTTTTTTATTGGATCAGTCACGAACAACCAGAATTCGAAGAACCGAACTTTTCCTGCCGGCCTCTCGTTAATTTCAAAATAAATAAAAATTTCAAATAAAAA
The DNA here is from genome assembly GCA_963966595.1 of Physocephala rufipes. Classification (NCBI taxonomy): domain Eukaryota; kingdom Metazoa; phylum Arthropoda; class Insecta; order Diptera; family Conopidae; genus Physocephala; species Physocephala rufipes. Next base: position 3,624,911 of record OZ016503.1, read on the forward strand.
TCGAATCAATTCGCAAAACTTAACTACGTCCGGCTTTCAGTCAATCAATGGTTCACGAGATGTTTCGATCACAATGGTCATTGACTCAGCCGGAAGGTTACATTTCCGGCACATTTTGGTAACGGACCTCTGCCAGCATTTGCAAATTAATGGCAACGCTTTTAATTGCTCTCGAATCGATCCGGCATGATCTTCTGCCAAGACATTGCCTAATCATTTGCTTTCGCTTAACGCGTTGCCAGTCAGTACTCGCCTACTTGCTACTCGCCTACCCGTTACTCGCCAGTACTGAATAGCGAGTACAATCAAATTTCTAATTCAGTCGTAAAATATCGATCAATCGAACGATTCGCTCATTAATTCAATCTGAAAGCGATTTCCAAGCGACAACTTGCGAAACAATGACAAGGAAAACAAACGATTCGCCATACACTTCCCCCGCCCCCTTCGTCTTCGTCAAAGTCGTTGCAAAACTGATCAATTCTAGAGAATATCGAACTGCTTTGGAGTAATGAAATCTTCAATAAATTTGATTAGTTCACTTAACCAACCGCCGTGCCCTTAACACTCTCCTTCCACGTTTACTATCACTGTCTTCTCCCCTTCTTCTTCTTTCTATTCTTTTTGGTTATGCCTTGATGAATATATCATTCCTGTGGCAGAGGCGGTAACAGCGGTAAAAACAGAAATCATCTGAGAAAACCATTCGCTTCTTGAAGGACGGAACCAACATATGCTCCAACGACATAATCACTCATGAGTGTTTCCCGTTTTGGAGCCCGACAGGCACGAATTTCTGTTCTTACTCACGACGCGCCACCGAGCTTATGACCGAGCAGAACCGATCCTGCATGGTTTGGTTTGCCTCTAATGCATTTTCCGCAAACGCTTGCTTTTTCCAACTAGTCCTCTCCCCCCTCCCTCTACTTTTCTTATTCTTCTTATTGTAATTCAAAGTAAGTTTGACCCGCTGGCGCCAAAAGGAAAAAGAAGCGAAAATTACTGGAGTCAGATCTTTGAAAAAAAAACAATGAAGACTAGCTAAAAAGCTAAAAATTGTAGAAGATTTTATTCCTAAAACCATTTAAATAACTTCTTGAGCCACAACGTACTAAACCACCGATTCACTAAACGATCGAGATCGATCCGTCCGCGATCGATGAGCTTGAAGGCTTGCATGCTCTCCATTAGCGATAACACTTTTCTAGCAAAATAAAGAACCGTGGGGCAAAACGAAACAAAACTAAGCAAAACTTTTAAAGTAAAAAAAACTTAAAAACTTTTAAAAAACTATAAAAGGAGAATATTAAATGAAGAAGAAGAACGTATTATTCCGTGGTGAAAAATGCAACGATTTAACAGAAATAAAATGGAATATTTTTGAGTTTGCAAGAAATGGATTTGTCCCATAGTTCACATTGTTGTTCCCGACGTACCCCCCCGCACCTTTTTTCAACTACCGTAACCTTGCATCGTTCTGTAACAAAACAATCACTTCGCCAACATATTGGTCGTGCTGCTTCTTGACTGATGTTGCTGCTGCTGCCAGAAATTGCTGAAGCCAATTTCTTATGACCCGAATCGTTTTCTTGTTTCAAATGGTTCGAAAAATGTTGATTTGAAGTTAAGCCAATTTCAAGATGGCGACGATACCTTTCGGCTATATTTCCATTCCAAAAGTTCAACGACCTCTTCGTGAATTGCGTTAGAAGTTAAAAGTTCAGAAGAAGAAGAAGAAGAAGGTAGGGAGGAAGAAGAAGACGATAAAAATTGTAGAGAAGAATTTCATTGTTAGAAATATTTCAATAGAATGTTTAAAATTTATTTTTGAAATTTATTTTTATACTTTAATAAAATATTTATTATTAATCATTTCCGATTAATTTATCGTTTAATATCGTTTTGCTTTAACGCTGTTGAATATTTATCATTTCTGATAAATCGAATTAATACCAACGAACCGAATAGATTATTATTGATTAGAAAAGAAGTTGTTGATATTTTTTATTCACCACACTCCCCTTTTTGTTGTTCTTGTGATGGTACTTGTTGTTGCTTTTGTTTTTATTTTCAGTTAGGATTTTATTGTTAGTCATTAAATCCGTTACTAATTCTTCCTGATCGTCCGGCCTATTTTATTGCTTCGTTCAGCCTCTTTAGCACCTGCCAGTCCTTACGGATGTGCTACCTGTTCTATAATATGCGTGAATAAGTGTATGTGTGTGTATGTCCTACCCTCCTCAACCGATCATTAATTTGCAAGCGAGTGATGACTGAGTGATGACTTGGCTTTGATGAACGATATAGTAAAATCTTAATTATCGATGGCCTTCAGCTCAGCCCGAGAAGAAATTTTTTATTTTTTTTTTCGATTATTTTTCTTTTTTAGATTTATTCTCTTACTTCCGCTCTATGTTTTTTATGGCAATTTCCAGCGATTGCAACGATTACGACCAGGTCGTAAATTTCAAATTATGAATAACGTTTATAGTATTCGAGATCCAGCCGTCTAGTCGTTTTTACTCGTCGGTTCTTAGTGCTGATTGACGAGGCTTGCTCATTATCGGGTTGGTTTATTATCGACTTTACTTATTATCGAATTACGATAGATTATTATTAGAACTGTTTGTTGCCTTGGCTACTTTAATTATCAAATTAGCTCTTTATCGAATTATAATACGAACACCTCAGGTCATTATCGAGTTAGTTCATTATCACGTTTATTCTTTTTGAAGTTTGTTCATTTTTTGAATTAAAATTTGGCTCGTTTTCTATCTCGTTCATTATCGAGTTGGTTGATTATTGATCTCTTTCATTAAGCCATTAATTATTTATTATTAGATTCGTTAATTATCGAATTTTTAATTACCGCGCTTGCTACCGTTTTTTTTAATATTTTTAAATTTTTATTCATAATAAAATTCATTCATGATCATTTTTTTATTAACGGCTTTATGTATTATCAATTTTGTTCATTACTATTTATTTTTTCGTTCATTATCATTAAGTGTGTTCATTTCTAGGTTTATTCATTCTACCAAACATTATTCATTATCGAGTTAGGTAATCACCGAGTTTCATTATTATAAACATGCAATATTTATAAGTTTAATTTAAATAATTTACTGAATTTAAATGCGTTTCTCTTGAAAGTTTTCCTACACAATATCTCTCAAACCTAAGCTGCAAATCATTTCACGTCGTTAAAACTGTCTAAACGGCGCTATTTTTACGAGTAGTTAGCAAAAGACCACGAGTAAATAATAGCGAAATTATGACGATTATTGCTGAAAATGAATAGACGGTTAGACAGCTTCATTTATAAAGTTTTTCTTTAATTTGAATTTACATTTCAAATTGAAGAGAAAGTAATCAACGTCTGTCGAACAAGCGTCGAATAAGTTTGCAAAATGACAGCAATAAAATTAAGACGTACTTAAGCCGCTCGAATGACTGTTGGAATACCGAAGCATAAAAGATGTTAAAAAATGTATAAAGTATCGAAAAAAATCAGTTTAGTGTGGTGCCTCAAAAAGTACAAGTACTCGATTATTCGCCTTTAACAAATTAGTATTGGCCATGAAAAGTCTCTTACTGCGCCTCTTTATAACGCTCTGTATGTCCTCCTCTCTTTACATCTTATTCATTTTTTGGTACTTCTAACTCGATCAATCGAAAAGGCAATAAAATTTTTTTATCGAACTTTTCCAAAAGGCTTCGATTTAGGGCCATTTTTCCTTTCATAATTGTTGTTGTATTTCATTACCTGCAAATCATGTTGAGACACACAATCAGCCATAAATCCGTATCGTGCACTTTCGCAACTTTTACGAGGTGAAATAACAGGCAGGCCAATAAGGAGACCATCCCACACCGAGATCGACAGATGCAAAGCAATCAAATCATTTGGTTGTTTTTTGCTCCCTTTGTCGAATTCACTTCTACTGCCTTTCGCTAACTGCCTTTATTGACCTTTATCGTCCTTGTATGAGTAGCTCTCTCGTAGCGGTTGCCGTTATAGCTTTTGTGGCATTTTTTCACAATTTTCGGCTCCGACTTTTTCTTTTCCATTTCCTTTCCATGATTCATTGTCTTCAATTGATCCCCGAGGAGAGATATTTTGTGTGTTGAAACGTCGAAGTAAATGAAAAAATGCAAAAAGAAGACAAAAGCAAACTGTTAGAAAAGGACGAGAGATTACGATGAATATATCTTTTTTGTCTAAACCATCGTCTGATCGTTTGGTTATTAAAGGATTTTGCACATTTAAAGCTAGAAAGATTTCTAAACGAAAATACAAAGAATGTGTCGGACTGAATGCATTTATTTGCTTTTGTAAAAGTAACGAACAGTTTTTAGTCTCTCGTTGCGAGGTTTCTATGTCTTTGGGTTTAGTTTTAGATCTTCAAAATAAACACAATTCCCAACGTATTTTTAATTTTTTGTAAAAAACTACTTTTCTTCAAAAATCTTCGAAAACAATTATGAAAAGAAGAAAATTATGAATTCTTTCGAAAACAAATATTTTTAAATAATTTTAATATTTTGAATATCCTTTAGATAAAGGAAAATTTCAGCTAAGAAATGAGTCACCGAATCATCGAATGAATTGCGGTTTTGCTTTTACAAATAGAAACCATTTTCATTCATATTTTCGTGTCTAGCATAATTTTACTATTTCTGCTTTTCCTCGATTTTTCATTTTTAATGTTAGCTAAAAATACATTTCCTCCCTTTTCCTTGCTTTCATCTGCATTTAATAATTTTTTGTTTATATTCTTGATTTTTCTTTAAATTTTTCCTTTGTTTCTAATTTTTCTTCATTTTTACAAAACATGTGAAAACACATTTGTTGTTTTTGTGTATCTGTCGACTTCTATCCGCGCCCTACCCTCTACCACTTTTTTGTTGAATCATTCGTAATTGATAAAGAGCTGCCGCAACAACAACATTACCACAAACAATAACATCATCATCATGAACGTCAGATTGTGTACAAAGTTCTACGACGGGATGTTCTTTTGTATGATTTCCTTTTAGGATGTTACGCAGTTTCAGATTCCCTTCTTGATTTCTTTTCATTTTTATTTCTTTATGCAATATTTTGATTGTTTGTTTTCATTTCAATGAGATTGCTTTTATTGCGTGATGTAAGATTTTCCTTCGTTTCCTGTGGAGCTGCTTTATTAAGATTTTATTTTCATTGTTTTTCTTATCTTTATTTTTAACCTTTTTTAAATTATTTTTTCTGGCTCTTTCAGTAGTTTCAATAACTTTCTATTAGATTTTTTTAATTATTTACTTTATTTCTGTCACCAACATAATTGAATAAATAAACAACACCTGGGTACTTCTAGTACTCTCAAGGATTCCTTATACAGAAGAAAGGTTTTTGAAAAGGAGCATTCCTTGAATAAATGAAAACGTAAAAATATATTTTCTGTAGAAGAGTAGAGTAGTTTTAGTTATCTGTCAATTAAAGTCATATCCTTTAGAAATAATTGTAATTTTTAATAAATAATTACAAATAATTATCTAAATAAATTTTATAACATAGACCTCACGCAAAATACTCGATGATAATTGGTCATAATTTCGACTCAGTTGTATTCATTAAAAAATAATTGAGGAAGGATGAGGATAATCATGATCATCGATATTATCTTGATTTTCATATATTCGCAATGAGAAAACTGCCTGACTTATTTTCGCAGCGTTTAAATTCATTAAACTAATATTTATTGTAAATAAAGTTAAACAATAACGAAAAAACAACCAAACAAAACAACAATAACACGACCACCAACAACATGTCAGAATAGCGCAATCGCAATAATCCATCCGATAAATTTTTAAACGAAATCAACTGACTGTTGCTGCATCATCAATTTTTTTATGCAGCAGCTGCAAGCCTAACCGCGTGTATGCATGTGCGTGTGTACGTATACGCATCTGTGTATGTGCGTGTGTATACGCGTGTGTGCATATGTGTGATGTGTGTGTAATTTCGAATGTTATTTAATGTTATTTGTAAATAATTGCTTGTCCTAAGAGCTTCTTTCCTCGCCATCCTTTATATGTCATTCCAGGTATGTCCAGGTCGTCCCCACACCTCTTCACTATCCCACTATGTTACGAACTTCATGTTGAAAAATTTTATACAATCTCATTAAATTATTTAACTCGGCGTTTTTATCACCGTCATCGTAATAACTACAATCGCTATGAAATTCTAAAATAATTGAGAGTCCATGGAATCCTGCTAGAAATCCTACTAGAAATGTAAAATAATTAAATTTTCTTTTTAAATCAAGATAAATCCCTGATTTTTGGGGTTCTTGAGATTTCGATTTTTGTTTGTTTTTGTATTATTTTTAATAAATTTATTCTATTTTAATTACATTTTCATTTCACGTCATCGTTACTTTTTTCACTTTTCTTATGACATTTTTCTATTAAATTTATGTTTTAATTTCATTTATCGATTTCTTCTTTACAATAATAAAGGTCTGTTGACGAAATGACCTTTAGGCTTTAAATTGCTCAAGACAGAAATCATAAAATTTCCGAAATTTGTGTAAGAGCAGTAGCCACAAAAAGAAACACAAACCACCAACAAAATTTACAACATTTGCGACGCGCATAAAAAAGGCAATTACTTTGTGAATTCTTTTAGTGGTTTAGAGTTTTATAAATCTAAAAAAATTAATAATTTTGTTTTTATATTAATAATTGTTGCACTAAGCACACTTCATTTAAAAATAGTCAGACAATATATTTAATTTGATATTTTAAATTTGAAAATTAATTCAATTTCCGATTGGGAATTCTTTAATCCTTAAATTAAGATATTTATTAATTTCAGTAAATTCGATTTTAATAAGTTTTATATTTTGAATTTAAATAATTTCAGCGATTAAATAATTCATTAATTTTTCTTAATATTTACTTAATATTTACACAAAAAAAATTAATTATTAATTTAAAATCATTAATTAAATTTTAACTAAAAATCACAAAATTAAAATTTTGAATAAAAATTCCAATTAAGAATGCTTAATACTTTGGATGTTTTAATATTTTAGTTTATAAAATTCATTAATTCTTCCGTTCTAAATTTCAGAATATTTACAAAAGGAATTTTTCCCTTCCCATGTTTTTTTTCTAATTAAAATTAATTCGGAATTCTTCTCAAGTTTACCTTCCTTTCAATTGCAATTCTTTTTACAATTTTAATTTTTCTGATTATTTCCAATTTCCTTGAAATTTCCGCCATTTTCCGCCAAGCACCTGCTTTGCTTTCATTTCGGTCCGAGAAGCTTTTCGGAATGCTTTGGATTTCTCACAAGAAGAATTCGTTTACGTGAAGACTTTTGCTGCTGAATGCTTTACATTCCGTGTCTTTTCCCAATTAATTTCATTCGATTTTCTCTTACTATTTTGCTTCTTGTTCCTAACTTTTGATTACTTTTTTCATGGCGATATTTTTCTTTTGTGTCCTGACGGGCAGGTATCTAAACATCCTCAAAGGAGCTGTCTTTATATTTTTCTGTCCGTTGGGTTTAATCAGCTAAGCGATTCAGCTCATTGTTGGCACGTTGTTATTGCAGTGAACATTTGCGTTATCGCTAGCTGCTTTTTCCTTTAATTTAATTTAGAACTTTTCTTTCGGTGCTTTTCTGACAATTTGCAACTTTAAAAATTCCTTCTTTCACTTCGAGGAAAACCAATGGTGGAAACGTGTATTGACGAAAATCTATAGAAGCAAATTTTCTTCAAGAATGATATAAATGGGAGCTGTCAACTGATCATATTTTTTGGCGCTTTCGTACATCTTTTGCTCATTAGCTTATTGAGAAAAATTTTTATTTTTACATAACTTTATGTGAAGTTATTGTTGCATTTTAGAAAAAAACCATCAATTGATTTAATTTAATTTCATTAAAACATTTTTAAATTCTCTCAAAAAATGCATTTATCACAAATTTCCGACGCATTTAATGTCCTTGCTTGTCCTTTCTTTTATTTGCTTTTTTTCTGTGTGCGTGACTTCAGTTCGACCTCTCGCGTCGCCTAACCTAAATATTCACTATTATTTATAAATTAAAATTTATAATATAAAAATTTAATTTATTTGATTTTAATTTAAACTTTTGTCAACTGGATTCATGAAACGTACTGTCTCATCATTTTCTGCTACCGCTGCAGCAGCAGCATCGTGTTGTTGTTACATCGCTTTATGCAATGACAGTTATGGATACAGTTATGGATGACTGCTGCCTCTGTTTGTATGCTCTATTTGCAACACCTCATTTTTAACAATTTCATACAGAAATTACTGCACGTAGCGTAACAGATTGTCACAAGTGCAGCATTTTTTAGATTTTTATCGTCTCCATTTACACTCGCGTGTAAATCGAGGATTGACATACTCTAGAATGCTTTTTTAACTGAGAGAAAAACGCATGTAAAAAATACAACTGATAAAAATGATGTATAGGAGCATTATATTTAAAAACTCTTGACTTGTTTTAATGCTGAAATGATAATTAAAAAAATGAAATATAATTTATAGAAGCAATATCCTTGAATATTCTTGAATATTCTTGAATATTTTTTTCCACGAAAAAAGCTTTCCTCTGGTTATAACATTTTCTATAAGAATTTATTATTTATTATTTATTAATTTTTTATTACAAAAGTATTTTTATATTTTTATGGATGTTTTTATATTTTTATATTTTTATTTAAATTTAACACTCCACAAAAATAAACCCATGGGAAAGTTACAAGTAAAAAAAAATTAAAATGACAAAAAAATTATGTCTATAAAGGCTTCCCATTAGTTGTTTTATTAAAAGTAATATTTCTTTTCTTTTGCAAAGGAAGGGACTTTGCAATATATAGCACTTCTCTCGCGAAAGTAAGGGAGTATTACTTTTAATAAAAAAAATCCATGAAAAACAAGCCGACTTCCATCGACCAACATTTTTCGTTATTTTGAATATTTTTTATTTGCAATGTTTTCGCCAATTTCTTGCAGTTGAGGCATTTTTCATTTATTATGAGTCTATATTGAAAATTATTCGTTTTGATGCTTGTTTCTTTCATTCTGTTCTGACTTAATTAATGAATTTAAAACTTCAATAAACGCACGTTCATTAAAGCGGAATGCGATCAAGTTCGTTTAGGTAAATAAAGCTCTGAGAAATTATTAGCCTTTCAACTGATTCCTGAAGGTCATTTGTTGTAATTTCTAAATCATAAGAAGGCAAACAGCTCTTGTTCTTTAATTACAAAACTAACATTATCTTATGATAGAAATCAAAACTCTTTAAAATATTATTAGTTTTCAATTTGATTTATGGCCTTTGCTTTTTGTTAAATTTAGAGTTTTTATATTTTTAATTGCAACCCATTTTTATCATTTTATCCCTTTAATCGTAATTATTTTAATTTTAGTTGTTACTCCACCAATCAGCCCTTTGTTTCTATTTAGGCCTCTCTGTTCGTATGTCTGTCAATTTGTGGCTATAAATTACAAATAGAAGAGAACGAATAGCCCTTTCGATCGGGCTGAAATAAGCATTTTTACTTGCTTTAATCTTCACGCTCGATCTTTAAGCTGAGTTTAATTTTAATGTACTTAAGCTTTCCCATTTCATGGTTTAAGAAATATTAAATCTTGATTTTATGCAGGCTATTTTTTATCTTCGTTTAATCTTCTTTTTCAGTTTCCCATTTATCACCCTCTTTCTCTCTCTCTTCTCTTAGTTCTTATCGAGAAATCAGTTTACCACCGAAAAAATTGCTGATGTGAAATAAAATCAAATTATCGCATCCTTCGATTCCTATCTGTCCTCTACAAAGGTCAATACTGTCTCATCTACCAATTTCAGCCCTTGAACACGGGGTACTGTATACCCCACCCCCTACTGCATTTCTTCCTTATCTCTTCAACGATTCAATCTAATTTTTTCTCTTCTTCTTATTCTTAATCTCATTCGCTTCATTCAACAATTTTCTGATTGCTTCCGATGGGATTCGTTTCATTTCTTTACCCGAGAATCGTGAAATTTGCAACCCTCGCAAAAGTGCGTAAAACTTTCTTTTCATTTCGAACAATTTTCCTACATCTTCCTTTTATTACGCATCAAAATTCGTTAACAGCCACGTTCTCCGAACGTTGGTATATTTAAGAAAAAAAGGAAAAATCGATTTTAAAATAACGTCAAAAGGCTATACGAAGTTATCTATAGATTGACTTTGACGCCCCTACGGAAAACAGCCAGTGGCCCGTTAAACAATATTTGGCAAATACTGTTGCACACACATCACTAACATTTTAACTGACGGTACCCTCCGGTGGTCTTCGAGTATTCCTGTCAGGCGTAGCAACAATTTGGCTCGTTTCAGTTGAAAAAGACAACAAACGAGCAACACATGACATACAGCAAATTAAATATATAACAACAACAACAGCAACAACAACAACAACAGCATGAACCACAACATTTTCATTAGTTTGAGTTTGTTTTTCATTTCAATTTCATTACGAAACGATTGAATGATTGACAGAAGCGAAACACGCCGGGGAATAAACTTTACTGATTCAGATTTTATTTTACTCATTGTGTTTTGCGCAGTGTGTTTTGCGCAGTTTGTTTAGTCATTGTTAGTGCTTTTCCATTTATCAAGATAAAATCTATCGATTGATCAAAAGATTTCATTACTAGAAGTCATTCTTTGAAATAATAAACGAATTAAATTAAAATATTTTCAGGCTTGTTTAATTAATCCAAATATGCATTTTTCTTGTATCAAAATTCTTTTAGTTTTAATTTGTTTTTGTTGCTGAAAACTAAGAAATAATTATTCTAAAGTCGTAGAAGTTTTTTCTGCAACCAGATAAAAACTGTTGCGCCAAAAGTATCAGAAGTACCAGAAGCAACAACGACAGAAAGCCCACGCATAATGACCTCGCCCACAAAACCTTGAACGTGAACACGACGTTCCAAATATGGATACAAACCTACACACAGGAAGATACATGCACACACTCCCATTCACCCATTCACCCATTCACGAAACACATACTAATTACATTACATACTAATACAATTGCGTCCTCCCACTTCATTTAAGTGTAAGGAATATAACTCGCTGAGTCTAAGTTTTAAACCGACCAATTTTAGTGTAAACAAAAATTTATTTAGTTGATCGCTGCGATGCATTAAATTCAATTCAATTGGCAATTTTTCATAAACATCAAATGAAATTATTAACAACACCAACAACAGCCATTACTCGCCGTGAAAACGTGATCGCTTTAGTAACATTAATAACAATTTCGAATCGTTTGTTTAGCAAATGCTTTTCAAAAACCGTTGTTTGATTTTTGCAGAGAAGATAATTTAATAAAATCGTGATGCTTCAATTCAAAACGTACAACAACAACAACAATAACTATATCCAACAACAATATCGAAACTAACTGATTCAATTATTTCAAGCTTATTTTGTTGTTTTTTTCGAAAACAGAAGGAAAGACAAATAAAATGAATTACAATAAAATTAATTACAAAAAGGAAAATTCGAACTTGGAAAAGCAGAAATAACAAACTTTGTTTACAAAAGAAACAACTGAAGGTTCCCATTAGTAATTAAATCGAGACTACAATAAATTTTGCTCAGAAAACCAAAAACTTTGCGCCAAAAACTCGCCACAAATTTTGCCCTAGCATTGATGTAGGACCCTCCCTCAACCGCCCAACAGGACATCTACACTACTAACTAAACCACTTAGGTTTGACGCCCTCTGGCACGTCAAACAGTTAATAATTGTCTTTCCTGTTTCTGGAACGAAGCCTAAGGCTGCAGCACTGCGAGTGACAGAGAATAAATAATATTCTCAAGCAAAGCAAAGAAAGTAGAATAAAATGTAACAAAGTGAAATTTTGTTACAGGTTTTCGGTCTGCGAGGAGCTTTAGTGGAGCGTTTAGTGGTTTTACCGCCAGCACTAATTCACCCACACAATCTACTACCAACCCACTCACGCCACACATAAAGCTCCAACACACTCTTGAAAATACTGCCCAGCAATAAGAACCCTTAGCGTCTGGTTAACAACTGTTATTATCCTTCAGTCCTTTTGGGTTGTCTGATTTTGTTCGTTCCGTTTTGAACAAAAAGAATTACGAGCAACGTCTCGCAATTATCGTTTTGCTTGTGTTTCTGTTGCTGATACTTTTAAGATAGTATGCTGTGTGTGTTCTTGCGTGTTTGGCTGTGTGAGTGCGTGTATGTCCCGGACTTTGTATATACTCATCTTGCGACTAAATGTTAGCACTCAATTCGTTTACTTTGTTCTTGCACTTTCTCACCTCTTTTGCTCCTTTCTGAGCACTTATTTCATTGCTTCGGGACAAAGCCCCGACAGGTTCGTTAACTAATCTGAAAAAATAGTGCTAAAAAGAACAAATCCGAATAGCCGTAATGCTTCAAACGAGTTTGAATTAGATGAAATTTATATTTAATTGAAAAATGTCATACTTTTGTGATGACTACCGCGTAATCGTTTTAGTTGCAACACAACTCTTTCAACGATTATTGTTTTCCTAAACATCTCTATAACGTCGTTACGTCGTCAATTATTGCTGCGTGTGTGGAGCTTAATAAAATGGGATTAATTTATTTAGTTGACAAAATATAAATACTATTTTGGTTCAGACGAAGCCCTTTCATTTATCGTTTGCAATATGATGCTCGAGGAACAGGGGAGGGGGATAAAGATGGAATGAGGAAAAATGAATTTTCGTTTCCTTTATGGACAAACGCGTTTGCAATTTAACAAAAATATTTGGAATTGCTGTAATAAAAATCACTTTAAATTTAAGAAATAAAATTGATGTCATGTTTCTTTGGAAAAATTATTGGATTTCCATTAAGCGCATAACAATTTAGTATATGAATTAGAAAGTAAGCTGCAACTTATTTCATGATCAAGTAATCACAAAATATCGCCAAAGTTTAGAACTCTGATTGCTCTGAAGTTCGAGACCATTCCGCGTTTATAAATTATTAAATATGACCACGAGACTTATTAACCGGTTACCGCTATTAAAGTTACAGCTATTTACTGCAGTAACGGTTGTCGCACCAAACAGGTTGTTATTAATAAATGAATGAAAAATAAATGATACAATTTTATTATATTCACTGTTGGAGTTATTACACTATCTACACTTGCATTCTGTACATGCATGCATTTATAACTCGGAAGCTGTATGAGCTCCACTCAAAATTATTAAAAGTAATCAACGTCGAACCATTTACAGAAGTTTAAAAACTTCAGTCATTTATTTATATGCATTCTACACAACATCTCACGAAATCGAGCGACTATGGAGAAACACCTGTTAATTCATACAAGGTGCTCTAACTGGGTTCCGCTTAACTAATGTTATATCCTTACTGGAAAATTTTCTATTTAAAAAATGAAACAAAAAGATTAATGTTCTCTTGAAAGTGTAATATCTCCATTTGACCTTTAACATTTAATCATTTCATTCCCTCTCTTTATCTCGTTTCCTCTTCTTTCCTACTCATTCCCTTTTCCTCCTCCTCATCCGTCAAGCCAACGACATCGTTTTTGTATAAATGATTTCTTTATTTATTCGAACTTTTAACTAACGATTCTAATTTATGACCCCTATTAATTTTGTAGCGATAAATTGCAATTGCCGTGGCATTACATTTGCTCAACATCTAACAATAGCCACTGCAGCAGTAGCAACAGCAATACCAGACAAGAAACTCAGCAATTATACTGATACTCTATCAGCAACAAAAAATCCTTCATGATTTTGTTTGCAACTTTAAACACTTAGCGTCATGTGGCGTTTCAATACGAGCTCTGTGAGCTTTGCCGGGCTACTGCCCCCCTCTAGACACAGACACTACTAAAACACAAAAAATTATGAACAAAAACAACATCAATAAAAAGGAAAAATGTGAACGAATACAAAACTAATTCGTTTTTCAAAGCCTTGGAATGAATTTTCGCGTTGTCTTTTTAATTTATTGCATTCAATTCTGTATAAAAAATAAATACAATAAAAACAGCAGGTGAAATTCGTCCAGCATTGAAAGAGCTCCAAAATAAAATCGTTAATAATAATAATAATAATAATAATAATAATAATAATAATAATAATAATAATAAAAGCGTAAAAAAATAATTGGGAAAGTTGGAAAAATAAAAATGTAAAAACTGCAACATTTGCAACAACAAGAAGAAGAATAGCAACACATTGATGATCGTTGGCATCGTTCGTCGTCTTCGTCAGCGATTGCAAATCATGCTTCACGTCAAATGTTTTCATGAGAATTATCAAAACAAATTTTAAAAAACCGGGTTCGTGAACTTTTACATAAAAAGTTGCAACCGCGTCAAAAGCTGTAAAAATGGCAACAATGACGCGATACCAAAACTGATAGTAGAAACGACAATAACAAATCATGTGACCACAGTAATGCTGCAAAGTGCACAAGCAAATGTTTTCAATTTCTTTTTTTTTTATTTGTAAAGCATATCGTTTTTCTTTAAAATTCGGTAATGACTACAATAGTACAAAATTGACAGCAAATACATCTACAAAGGCTTAGAAAAGCTTACAAACAAAATTATACCTCACGAATTACATGCTTTTACGAACACATTACAAATTTGTAGGAGTGCGGTAAAATTGAAAGGAAATTAACGCCAATGCCGCCGCAGTCATTTATGTCAAAAACGTCTTTACAAATGTCAAGAATGTGCTTTTCAAATATTGATGTTCAGTTACGTAAAAAATCCACTTCGGTGGGGAAGGTGATGGGAAAACACTGGGTTTTCGTTAAAGTAAAACTTTTCTGGGAGTGCGCCAATTTTTTAAAAATTATCTAAACTTTGCGAAATCGATATAAATGAAGCGACTTAAAACGAAGATTCATGTAAATATTCGTAGGATAAAAAATAAAAATATGTTGAAGAGAAAAAATGATTGTAAAATAAGCCCTTTAGAAGGGTTTCTTTCTCAACAAAACTTAAAATTAGAAAAAGAGTAATTAAAAATAAAACAGAAAGTGAAATAAGAAACGGCTCCGTCTTTCCGAAGCTTATTGCCGAACATCCTTTATATAAATTTAAGGTTTTATCGTAATAATCAGAGGACGTACGGTACAAGACCATTTCAATATTACATTTGGTTTTTCTGGGTTGATTGAGATCTATTGCACAACTTTTTCCAAAACGTCCACACATAGCATAGTATAATAGTGCATTTGTCACTCCAATTTTGGGTGGATTTGCAATGTCCAACACTACCATCTCGGTCAAAAAATTTGAACCTCAAAATCTCAATACACTGAAAAATGTGGTTTTACAATTTTATATCACGCAAAAGTAAGCATGATATTGGTCCGATGTGGCCCATTTTTCGATACTAGTCACTATGAAATAATAGAGAACTTTCATACAAATTTTGTATTTTAATTTTTTAAAAAGCTCTATTCATTATCCTGTAATCATGATTTATACAGACGGACAGACGTGGTGACAGGCAGCCAGATGAACAGACATCGATAAACGCTCATGAATTAAAAATTAAAATACAAAATAAGTGTAACAAAATCTATTTAAGTAAAAAATACAAACCAAACAAATAATAATAATAATAAATTAAATCAAATAATAAATATTAAAGAACGTTACAAAAATGAAGCGCATAAAATAATAAAATTCAAATTAGAGTCAAAGCAAAATAAACAAACAAAAAATACAAAACGACAAATAAAAAATTAGCAGTTTAGCCAATCCTCAAAAATTATACAACCCATTTTTTCAACTTACTTCATTTTCATTCATTTATTTTTTTCCTTTTATGTTGCTTAACTTGATTAGCAATGAACGAACGAAGACAGATTGCATAATTTGGCATGATTGTTATGTTGCTGTTGTTGGTGTTTGTCTGTCTTTCCCGGTGTTATCTTTCGTCTCATTTATTTCAAGACTAATAAAATGCAAATTTTTGTTTGGCAGATAAAAAATTAAGTATTGAGAACTCTCCTCATGCTGACAAAATCTGTTATTTTAACAGAGAAACGAAAAACTTGCCACTAAAGGAAGAAGAGAAATACTGTAATACATCATAAAAAATTCGAAAAATCTTTTTCCATTAAGACTTTTTGAAGGTATAGTAGGATAAATCATTAACTTCCTTTCATAAATAAATTTGCAAATTTCCCATTTTGCATTTTTTTCAACGAGTAGTTTTCCAAAAAACAGCAAATTAATTTTTTTCTTCATTCAAATACAAAAATTAACTAGCTGGATTTATAATGATGACCACCACTGTCTGCGCTCCCTTCGACTAATTCATTGGCAATCTTAAAAGTAAATGAATTCCGCAAGGTAGGCATCACTTCGTTTCCGTCTGTCAATTCGTTTGTTCGTATCCGTTAGTTCGTTAGTTCTGTTAATTCGTTTATTTTTAGACTCGCAACAGTGGCGTTTGCACGCGTCATTTAATTAACCTTAAAACGTCACTTTGACATTAAAACAGAAGTCATGTTGCAGATGGTTTTTAAACTTTTTTTAACCTTAGCAACAGCTCACAAAATTTCTTTAAATTTCTTAACTCTTTACGTCATTCTTCTGTTCATGAAAGTTTTTCTGAATTTTGTTTTCGGCTGGATCAACCAAAAGACTGTTGGTTATAATACGTGTACTCTTTTGCTGTCGTGTAGTCCGCCCCTTTTCTTGTGCCTTTTGACTCCAATTCCACTGATTAATACTATTAAAACCCATTGACGACATGCAAACCAAGATGAAGGCACGTTGTGTTTCATCGATAAACACATGCAGTGGCGGACAACAGGCGGCAAAAGAAAATGCCAATGATGAAAATTACTGTTATCGGTTGTTTGACTTAGTTCACCATATATGGGCGAATGTGTGGTAGAATTCCTTGACGATGGAAAATGAAATATCCAAAAAAAATTGAATAACAACTCATCTCCTCCTTTCTCTTCAATAATCTTGACGACCACAATAAAGAATTTGTATCAATTAGTGGTCGGAGTACGTTCCTCGTTTATGTGATTGTCGTTGTTAGTGTGTCGTGGTTAGTCGCGTTCGTGTTGAGAATCACATGTTGATTGTAGGTGGCATCAGTGGTATCTGTCATTTCATTTCGAGTGAAAATCCCATGATGCCACCTAAGAACGTTGGTTAAACTAAGCATTAAATAATTTAAGCAGTGGTTTTTCTTTTCTCTCGCCATCGTACTATCGTCATCGTACACCGTTCATCGTACTTGATTAGTACCATTAAAGTAAAGAAAGTAGAAGATCCCTCGCGTAACCAAACGAAAGCCGACCGACAACAAGCCGAACATTTGCAATCAAAAGTAACCGACAGTAGTGATTCACTAAATTACATGACAGTCGACGTATATTTTTCATTTTAAAATGCAACATTCGTCATTGATTGATTCCGACATAACATTGCTTGTGGTGGACATATCATGTCCATATCATGTAATGATTGGTTTTATTTTGAGCAAATCTGCCACATGCAAGCGAATTTATTTTATATCAGCCCAACAATAACCCCCAAACGATATCTGCAACCTGAATACAATACCAAAATCAAAACGATCTCCAACCTTGGTTCATCATGTTTCTTTTCGTGGAAAGTTATCAGAGCATCAGATCAACTGGCCCCAAGGTGTAATCCTCTGAGTAGTCAAGTTCCCCTTAAGCAACATGACGCTACGGTTACCACGTGGTTGCGTTATCCGCGCGACGGAATGGGATTTCATAGCGAATATGGAAATTATACACACCACGAATCGAAATTATTAACATCTTTCAATTGACCATCATCTTCATGATCGTACTCATACCCATCATCCATAATCATCATTATCTTCCTATTTACAGATACTTGGCACCACCCTCACTTTAAACAGCTTAAATGCAACTCTGATTAGAGTAATTTTATTAAGAAGTACGGGAGCACATGTGTATTCAAATGGAGTGATGGAGCATGTGATCGGGTGGGGGAACACGTGCACGGGAGGGGGCACATGTGTATTCAAAATCAATTGCAGTAGCAGCCGGCAGTAACGAGCAATTCAACGAGGAGCGATAGTAACGAGTTTACTGCCAGCACAGTCAACAAAAATATAATATAATATATATAATATAATCTTTGGTATGAGCCCTTCACTCTGTTATCTAACATAATACAGAACATATTACGGAAAATACGAGACAGGCTGTGTGCCAGCTTCCGTCTAGATGTTGTAAGGGAGAGCGAAATAGCTTTCGCCGTTCGAAGTAAATATAACGGATATTATTGTTCCGCAACGAATATGTTTGATAAGCGAAAAGACGGCTGCTCCCGCCGCTGCGTTACTGCTACATTTGATGGGCTGGGTGTTAAATTTCAGAATAGAAATTGGAACACAGAAAAGTGTTGCCAGCTCAAAAGGAATTAATAAAAAGGAGAAATTTAAAAATAATTCTTAAAAATGTTGATCTTGAAAATTGCTCGCCGCCTTTTGTAATTTGAATAGATAATAATTTGAATAACATAATTTGAATAGACTCCACAACCTTCTTGTTATTTGTATACGGTTAAATTATGGAATAATTTGTACTCACCCGTCGCTTCACCAAAGATAATTGGAAGGCTGAGTGATAGAAATAAAGTCTCAAACACGCTTAAACTGAGTCAAATTAAATTGAGTCTTTTATTTATAGTTTGTAATAATAATCAAAATCAATTCATTTTAAGGCATTTTCAACACACATATTTAATAATAATAATAATCTACGAATAGAACAATAAATTTTTGTCTTTTACGCGACATAACCTTGGGCAGGACTTTAAAAAGGGTCCGCTTTGCTTATAGCGTTACATCTCCTTCCTTCTTTTTAATCCATCGGTTCACTTTTTATATTGATTGAGAAATTGTCTGGTGCTATAATTCCCGATGTTTCTGGAGTTATTTCCGTGTTCGCCGATGTTTTGTTCTTCCCTCCCGTCTCGCTGTTTTGAGTTGTCTTCTCCAGTTCGGGGATGGTACCTTTATCTCCAGCTTTACCTGTCGAACGCGTGGAAATGCTATTTGTGGTTAAAGTCTTAGTGGCTGATGTTGTCTTCGTAACACCAACTTTTATGGTTGGCGTAGAGGAGACAGGCACCGTTGTTGTCGGCAATGGCGAATTGGTGGAAAACAATGATGCGAAACCAGTCATATCTTTTAGTGTACTAGCTACGGACATCTCACCGTGTGAGCCGCTTCCTAAAAAGCTGTTAAGGGGTGTCGGAGTATTACGAGTTAATGGAGTTATCGGTTGCTTGAAGGGAGGTGTGGCAGTCGAGGAACGAATATAGCGACGAACGTTGGAGTTATTGAAATGCAACTTAGGTATCGATGGTGGCATATTTGCTGATGTGGTGATAATTCGCGGAGACTTGTCGTCTTTCATAGTTGATATATTCTCCGATCCACAGACTGAGTAGCGACGAGCAGATGAGACCCTACTCGTATTACGCGTGGACTCTGTAGAACGCAAATGCGTTGAAGTATTACCGACACTGATGTTTGGGCAAGATGTATTAAGAATCATGCTTCCTCCTGAGATGGGTCGTTGGCGACAAATACTATTTTGATTGACATTGGGTGCTGCTGAACTATTTGGAGCAGCTACTGCGGCAGCAGCAGCGGCGGCAGCTGCATTAGCAGACGAAGCTATTGAACCAGGCGCTCGTGGTATAATGAATGTACCGACACCGCTGGAGGATATACGTGATAAATTAGAAGAGGCGCCTTTTGGTAGAATACGGTATATACGACGCTTTTCGCCCTCTGGTGTAGACACTGGAGCACTGACCGTTATCAACTTTCGCAAATAGTGTCGCGGCTCATTGTCGTCGGCCGCGTGCTGCTGGTGTGCCTTAGGGTGCTGGACGTTAATGAGTTTCTGGCCCGTTTGGTTAACGCCAGTAGCCGATATAGGTGTTTGTGTGCTGAATGTGGGAGTTGTTTCCTTTTGTGGAGTCAGCTCTTCGATACTCTTCTCGAGTGAACTAGTTATCTCTGGACTTAACTTCGATGCTTGCACCAAAGTAACTAGCTCACGTATCAAATTCATTTCTTCATTTGTGACATTGTTGACACCGGAAAATTCGGTTCGTGGCAAACTGGGTTCCTGCCTGCGACCCTCATTCGGTTTGGGAAAGGTGGAAGCATCATCGAATACTTCAATCAGTGATTTATAGACTTTCTGTTTGAAATGCAGCTTTTGTCTGGCATTCATAGCGGCCATTTGCGGACGCAATGAGTTCAGAAATTCATCATCAAATGTGCTCACTTGAACATCGTCATCATACTGTACGGAACGATCGCATTTTGGTGTGTCTGATGATGGCATATGTGTCACTTGAAATGGCACTAACTTCGGTGGAAACTCTTTATCAACCTGATCTAAAGTAGGCGATGGATTGCGCCATTCGACCACATTGTCTTGTTCTGGTACTGGACTCGCTTGCATCTGCGTCTCAACCAGATCGCTCGGAATAATTGCTAGCAGTGGGTCAGTAGAATTCGGCAAAACATTCCTGTTGTCCTCGGCTGGTTGTTTGTCATTGGTTTCCTGCTCTTCCTGGTTTTTTGCAAACGGTGGGTTCTTGGGTGAAGACTTTGTGGCAATTTTCAATTCGGCGCTAGACATTATTGTTGCTCTACGTGCACTTAGATTTCGCCGTGTACGCTTCGGCTCTACATCGGGATTCGGTGAATTGTCGCGCAGCTGTTGCACTACCGTTTTGTCAAGGTTACGTTTACAGGCGCGCCGAAAACGAAACTGACGCGATTCTTCCTCTACCTCAACCGTTACTGGATCAGTCGGTGGAATTATCACTTCACATGGTAGATGTGGCAATTTTTCTGCAGAAACTTTATTCGCCTCTTCATTCGCTTCCTCCGTACCCCCTGCGCTCACACCAATATCACCCGCCAATCCAACTGCATTCGAATCCTTCTCCAAAGGATTTTCTTTGTCGACAGACTTTTTGATAATGAATGTGCCAACTTTACTGGGCTGCTCTTTGATGAAAAAGGTGTTGACCTTGAGTTTGCCGCTTAAGGGAGAGCATTTCTCAATTTGAGTAGTTTCTTCGGCGCTGTTCGTTCGCTCTTCATCGTTGATCATTGTCTGAGTTTTCTTTACCGGACTAAGAGATTTAGACTTATCTGATTTCGGGGACTTGTTATTTTCAGCCTCTGATCTTTCGACTTCATCATCTGTATCTTCGAAACTATGATCTCCAACAGCGTTCGGCGTCATGTACGGTATAAAAAATTCTAGCACATCGTGCAGATAATAATCACGCGTCCGATTCGGTTGACGCTTCTTGTGACCACTTACTTGACGGGAACGTATAAAGGCAGTGCGTATGTTACGCCAGCGAACTTTACAAGAGGGTACTATACAAAACAATAGAAAAGGTGGACGTCAGGAGGGACAATATCATAATTAAGCTATATAGATGTTTGGTTTTAACCTCAAAAAGGGCTTACATGGACAAACTCTGAATTTTGACGAACAGTCTCATAGTCCTGAATGGACTATTTGTATTGCTTATTAAGAACAACTAATCTAATGATATTACCAAGATAACTAAATATTTCTTCCCTACAAAAAACGAAATAGCAAGAATACTACGAGGAAATAGAGGGCACCCATACACAGAGGCCTTTTCTTGTAAGACATAAAACGAGATATTGCAAATGTAGAAAGTATTTCATATTATACATCGCACATTTTAAAGCTTATCCACACTTCGTAAAACTCTACCATACAGATTTTCTAGATTCAGATTTTGTAGATTTTCGTAAAGGAAAAAAACATTAACTTCGATCTGGGTTACGTTTACATATCCTAAGCCCGTTAATAAATTTATGGTTTGAGCCTAATAATCTTGGTTAATTTAAATCAACTAACTCACCGCCAACACAACCCTTCATAAAAACCTCACACACTACATAATACAAAAGTGGGCGTGTCATGCCTATTTCCCCTCTGAATTTATAAAGTCCGATACTAATATCTCCACTATAAGGTCTATGGTTCAAGTTTCCAACAAAGGCCAAAGAATAAGGCTTTACAAATTTTTTATATAAAAATTAGGCGTGACACTGGTTCAATTTCTCCCGTTTTCAACACCGACCAATCTACAATAACACCAAATATCCGCAATTCTTGACAATATCTCCACTCGTTCTTCTTTAGTAGGGTTGTGTTCCTGGTAGGCGAACCACGCCCGTGGGTTGGCAAAGAATTTAGCATCCATATGTGACTTCGAGGATAGAATTTGATCTTACAATTCCGTCTGCAAACGTTGAATGAGAACTGTAATTGTAGATATATCCGTACTAGTTACCACAAGGGAGCATAGTTTCCATCCTATTTCCATTCTCAACTCATCCATTATCAGTACCAATCAGATTATAACAGTCGAGAATATTTGCGCCAAATTTCATGGCGGTATCTTTTTCTACTTTCGAGTTCTCCAGACAAACGGACGGACAGGGCAGTGAGCGCTAAGGTAGCTCAAATAATTTGGAGCTAAAATACATACACTTTTGCACACCTACCACGCCTCCTTTTATGCATTGCAGGCAGAGGAGCAAACTCAACATGACTCCTCCCTCCCCCTCCCCCTTCCATCATTCAGGTGTAGTATAGACATTAAGTTTTTTAGAATTTCCATTGACATTTTTTGGTCAACTGCATTAATCGCAAGAACTTTAAAGTGCGTCTATTGATCGGACATATTATGAATGAAGGGACTACCTTTAACCATATCAAAAATTATTTTAACAATTATGGTCTTCAAATATTTATGCCGAATTTTCCAACAAATTACAAAAATAAAAATGAAAGATTTAAAAAGAAATAATTCCAGAAATATATTTTATCATAATTACGCCTCCGGTATATATATAAATTATTGTGTAACTATAAGTTAACTCCTATACACTATAAATTGTGTAAATAACAATTTCAAATATTCATAAAACTCATTTCGGAAGATTTCCGAAAAAAGAACGGAAAATACATTTCTGCCAGATTAATAAAATTCATAATAAATAAACTGTTTGACTTTGAATCACCCTGTAGCTCAATGAACAACCGCGTGGATTTTTCTCTCACTGAACGTACTCATAGTTGTTTCCCAGAGCAGTTGCTTCGTTTTTGTCGGAAAAAACGTCAGCGATTTCAGGAAACGAAGTTAACAAAACAAACAAAACAAAAAAAGCATGAGTCCGTCGGCCAACATCGGCTTATTTGGAAACATTGCTTGTTTATGAAATCGCCCTCGCCCAACTACTTCCTCCTAAATCTCTTCTTCTCTTCCACGCGAAAGCTTTAATAACGATTTTTTGTAATCGACATAAAAAGTTTCCTGCTTTGTTTATCGTCTATTTGTGTACTTACCAGAATCCTTGCAAATATTCGCAATCTCTTCCCAAGCCTTTTCGTAAGCATCCTTCTTGGCATGTTGTTCGCGATCGTAAATGCAAGGGTGAGCCTGCACGGCACGGCAAAGTTTCACATTGCCCTCATACAGACGAGCTTTCTGATCACTCGTCAATTCTTTGGTCATCGTTTTACAATGTTCAAGCATTAAAATCGATGCCACGAACGTTTTCTTGCTACTTATTTTCAGACGGCGGTTGATTTATAAGAATTAAATTTATAAGAATTACCCGTCACATTAATACACGAGAAAGAGTCACACTAAAACGTTCACTAAACTGAATTGTGCCAAACTTGGAAGATATCACGGCACGAATGACAGTTTCTTGTGATTGCAATATTTTCTAGTTCATTTTATTTGACAGTCATGTTGACGTTGTTGGTGCTGTCAAATTGAACTGAACGAGTTGAAGCGAGGTTTCTTTGTTAGTTTCTCAAATTGGTTAATTGCGTTGTCGGGAGAGGGACAGAGAGAGCAGGAGTAAAATTAAAATCAATAGCAATTTGCCGGTGGCCATGCTTATTAATTGAGTTGTATCAAATGAAACTGTCGAGTGTCGTAATGATTACACAAAAATTTGATCACACTCGATGATTCATAAGAAAGAGAATTTTTTCCTTTACTGAAAAAAGAAGTACTACCGGGCAAAAACATTTTTCAGTAGAAAAAAAATTGTTACAAATAATTTAAAATTTAATTAATATTTTCTAAATATTTGTAAAAATTATTTCTAATTACGCGTATCATATTTATCTGCGACTCTTGTAATTAAAAGAGAAGAATGAGGATGAAGTAGAATAAGTAAGAACATTAGCTTCGGCGTGGTCGAAGCGTTTATACGGTACAAACCATAATTTAAAAGCTTAAAATAATAAACAATGGAAAAATATCTACGCCGCGCCCATTCGAATTTTACATATTTGTTTCTTGGTCAACTCAGATCTACCTTCACGGCTGTTTTTCTGAAAAAGTCCACGCCTGGTACAGTATAATAATGGGTGGCATGCAATCATTCACTTAAAAATTTCGATAGCGTCAGAATGCGGTTTACAATATTATCTCGTAAAAAAGTAGGTCACGCCCACGTGAATTGAACTTTCAATCCAAAGCACTCCGAAGAATATGCGTGGCAAAAACATTCGTATCTCTCTCTATTAGGCTGTCATCGTGATTTCCACAGACCGACAGACAGACTTGCTTCTGAGCAAGAGTATATATGATTTTCTGTAGCTACCACACCTTCTTTAATGCGTTGTCGCGAACTGAGGAAATAAGTGCGTATACCCTATTCGTTCGGGTGTAGGGTATTAAGAGGAAAAGAAAGATATTCAACCCCTAGAATTTGGAAATGCAACAATCCCTATTTCCCCATTAAGTAATTTCGTTTACCTCCGCGGAAAAACGAAGAAAACCTTTTCTTTCTTACTTCCTACCGCATTCTTTCTTCAGAGTCTAAGCAGCAATTTTCACTTTTTCAGTTAATCCGTTTACCTTTACACGTGTCCATACACAATATTTCGTCAAACGTCCATCTTTGTCGGAAGAAGATCAAGCAGGTGCGTTGTTATTATAAACCTTAAGTACGTTACGAATGACAACTGCAGGAGGTTCTGCCTTTTGTTTGTTTGGGAAGAATTTTGGCAACATTTTTTCGTGGATTGTTTCTGCGAGAATTTGTAAACGCATGTGCGCAATTAATTGATCACATTTGGAAGAAAAATGTACTTATTGTTGAAAATTGCATGCCAGTTCGAAAAATAAATGTTCTAACAGCATTTATTACATGAGCAAATTATTTTGAATTTTAATTCCGCAAGAGCCGACTTCGGTTTTACGGATACCCGAAGGAAATCTAAGTTGAATTTTTTAATAATTTGTCAAAAATTGAAAAAATATAAAATATTTACTAAAGCGCAATTTAAAAATTTTTAATTTCTTAAAAGCATTTTTTGAATAAAATTTAATTTTGCGGTGTTTTTGGGATTGCTTAAATTAAATTCTTTTAATTAATCAAAATCATTGATTTTCTCCGTCTTTAAAATTATCAATTATTATTTGCAGTTACATCATAACAACAACAACTACAACTGCAAGAAATGTCACAAAAGCAAAATTAAAAAACAAAGAAAGACGTCAAATATTCAACGAATGAATAACGAAACGAACTGATTTTTTTCAAGAAGGCTTTAGATTACAAACGTCGGCCTCATTGAGAATGAAATAGTAAAACAAGAAATGAAAACATCGCCAAAAAATATAGAAACATCGCATCTCACAAGCGGTCTCTCCGTTCGAGAGCATTTCACGAATGGTAACACTGTTGACGACATGAAACGTCGGCAGCAATTGACTAGCATGGTGTCTCGTTGAAAATTAAAACAACAAAAAGCGAAAATGACATTAAAGAGTACTTATGGAACAACAACAACAACAACAATAAGAACAGCAATTGTTCTATCAATCGTACAAAACGGCAGCAACAGCCACCGCCAACTGAATCAGCAATTCTTGCAGTAGTCGCTGTTGCGATGAACAACAAAATATAATCACAGGAAATTGTAAAACGCAAGCAATTGCTTTTTAGAAATACGAGTAACTTCTACGTGGACTCGCCGAAGTTTTTGTCACCGTCGACGTCGCTCATGTTCACTACTATTACTGCCATTGGCGGTGATTATAGTGTGTGCCTGTGTATGTGTGTAAGTGTGTGTGGAGAATCAACAACTTCCCCAAAGCAAAAAACAAAAGAATAGACGCCTATGAAAGAAATTCAGAAAAGAAGGGAAAGGCAACAGCTGAGAGCTGCTGCTGTTGCTGCTGCCGGTGGTTGTTACTCATCAAAATTATTGTTGTGTCCCTCGCCGTTAAAATCACTTCTGACGCTCTTAGTGTTGTTGTTGTTGGTGGTGGTGGTGTTGCCGTTTTTGCTGCTTTTGCGGTGATAATTACTTTACATGATTATTGTTATTGTTTTTTAGTATTGTTGTTGTTGATTTTATTGTTGTTCTCGTTTTTATTGTTGTTCTTGCTTTTGTTGTTCTTGCTGTTCTCGATTATTTTGTTTGTACGAAGTGTATAAAATTCGGAAGACTCTCCGACCGATCAATCGACCGATTCACTCGCTCACTGACTGCATCGAAAGCACGCAGGTAGTAAACGACAACAACAACAGCACGACAAAATGCTGTGCTGTCGTTTGTTACGCCGTTGTCAAAGTCGTCATTATTGTTGTTGTTGCTGCTGCTGCTGCTGCTGTTGTTGTTGTTGTTCGTATTAATTCGGTAACGGCGGTGGTGGCGATGTCAATTTGTTGGAAGCGTTTCTGGTAGTGTTGGTGGTGGTTCGCTCGGTCGGCCGGCATTGCTTTTTCGGTGACGCGTTATTGGCTTTATTGTTACGATTTGTTGTTGGGTTTTTGTTGTTGTTGCCGCCAACGTCAATTGTCATTCATACGAGTTGGCTGCGGTGCTGCTCGAGTTAATCTCTGCTTCGGCTGATTTGGTATAGTTTTTGTTGTTGGTGTTGCCTCGCTGTTAATTTTTTTCCCAATCTGACGCAGCCCTCGTTGTTGTTGCCGGAATTCTTAAGCGTTCTGATATTGCTTTTGTTTTCTATAAATGCTTTCGTATTTTTTATTGCCATTTTTATTATTACTATTATTGTTATTGTTGTTGTTGTTGTAATTGTTGTCACACTCTTCATTGCTTTGTTTTCTCTCCACTGGCAACCGACCGACTTCAGGCGGTCGTTAACTGCCGTTGCCAGCAGCAACGATGACGTCGTCATAACTGAACGAAGCAACTAGTTTTCGTCGTTTACCGTTGTTGCTTTCGTTCTAGCGTGTGTCTACGGGTCAGCTCTCTCTCTTTCTCTATCTCTCTCTTCTTCTATCTCTGGTCTTTTAACCGACCCTTCATTTATCACTCGCCCTCTGTCCCTGAACAACGCCAACGACGCATCAGCAGCAGCAGCAGCAATGCCGGCAGCACCACCACCACAACCTCCACCACTGTCATTATCATCATCATACGCCACTGGCAGCTGCTGTCGGTACACGTTGGTTGGTTGGCTGTTTGCAGCTACCTGCCTGCGACGTCTCTTCATTGCTGGGCTGTTGCTATCTGTTCTGTGTTGCCTACAACTCGTATATCGTCAATAACTTTCGTTAAGTTTTGCATTCGTTGCTTTCCTTCTCTCTCTCTATCTCTTCATCGCCTTACTAGCGTAGAATCGTTGCTCGGGAATTTTTTTTTCGACAACGTTTTAGTTCGGTGCGGAATTTTTACTGGTGACGACGCATCTCTCCCGCGTAGTCGTCGTTCATTTCATCAATTATTGTTGTTTAGAAAATTGTTTCATATTAAGTTTGCTGCTGGCACAGTTGTAGTTATTGCTGGTGCTCGTGCTGGATTTGTTGCTGCGACACTCGTTTATTGCTGCGGAGAAAATGGCACCGAATAGTGAGACGAAGCCCGACCATTATCAGATCAATGCCAAAATCTGTCGCCTCGTGGAGAAGTTTCCCTGCATGTACGACCGCTCGAATCCGCATTATTTGAAAAAAGATGTCGTCGACAAAGCCTGGGTGAAGATAGCGAAGGAAATGGATGACTCCAGTGAGTATTTGTTGCCAGCACCATCGTACATACGTGTGGATGGCTGTGTGCGCATGTGTGTATGTGTGTGTGCGTGTTTGCATGGAGAAGAGAGAGAAAAGCCAATACGAAGAGAGAACGAGAATTGTGTTTACAGAGAATTTATCAAACATTATCGCCAACTCGATTGTCTCTATTCCAAACATGGCGGCAACAGAAATATTGCTGCTAAATTCACTCGAATGTTTTTATTTCATCACGTCAACAATGTTCAAATTTATTATGACAACATATATTTCGCCAACTCAGTTGCCAACAAATTTTTTTTAATTCAACAAAGTGCAAATATTTTCTTTTATTGCACAGTGGCTCAAAATGGAAACTCTCTCACTTAAAATCTCATTGTTTTCGTTCTTAACGACATTTTTTCCTTCTTTGGATTTCCTCTCATTTGCTTTTTCCCCAAACAGTACCCTCTTGCAAGGAGCGTTGGCGCAATATACGCACTTCCTTCGCCCGTTCCATCAACGTCAACAAGGTTCCCGCCAGTGCGAATCGTACCAAACCGTATTACCTCCATGAAGAACTTCAGTTCCTGGCACGTCATATCACTCCGGGTATCCCGATACCAAGGCGCTCGAACGCGTATTCATCGGCCGGCGAGGAAAGTGAAGTGATCGAGGTTTCGGTGGGTGAAGATACATTCGATGGTTTCGTTTTGACACACGATGAAGATGATGATTGCGATGAGTCTCACGGTCAGCCGGATAAGCGCAGTAGCGTTTCCGAATTGAATGAAGACGATAAAACGGAACAACGAGAATTAGCGGCCGAATCGTTTGTCGCCACCCTACTCGCCTCGCCACTTAAGAAACGTCGACGCAGTGGAGACGGAGAGCAGCAACCATCAATTCCGCCGGAGGAAAAAGTAAGCGGAACAAAATTATAACGTTTATTCGCGTCTTCCGAGTTAAACAAAATTAATTTCAATTTTTTTCTCCTTTTTTTCGTACAGTATTCCGTTCAAATGACGGCTCCTGAAGCAGATTTCGATTCGATTTTCCTTCAGGGTCTATTGCCTGAAATGAAAGCTATGGATTTCCGTCAGAAGATACTTTTCAAGCGACGCATTTACGAAGTGATCAGTGACATTTTTGAAAACTCGCCACCTTCTCCCACCGTATCGACAACGGCAGCCGTCGCATCAACACATTCCAACGCCAAAATTCCATCGTCGTCACCCTCATCTTGTCAGCGTTATGCCCCCTCCGGCACGGGAGCAACACCTGCTATGACCGTGGTTAATTCCGCCGACTTAGCGATGATACGTCGCCTCAACAACTTACTACAGAATCCACAAGGGAGCATCTCGGCTAACTCTATACTGGCCACAATGGTGGCGGCACCGAAACATGCTAGCGCCTCAATTTCATCGACCGTACGAAGCCCTATGCCGTCCACGGCAACTGTTGCCGTTAATCGGGGAGCACTGACACGATCTACTGCCGCGAATTTACTACGCGTTACGATGGTTAATTCATCAGGAGGAGCCATCATTAACTCCAGCACAAACACGGCACAACAACATGTTGTCAAACAAGAACCGGAAGTTATTGAAGATGATTAGATTTGAATTTTGAGAAAATTTGAATAAGCTTTAAAGGAAATTTGAATTATATATATCTTAGTATCAAATAATTATAATTAATCTGTAATTAATTATCATAATTACGTATAAGATAACGATTTTTTCCTACGCCAAACTCATTTATCAAACATTTCTTGTACTTTTCCAGAGTTTGGCAAGCTCTTTTAGGATTTAGTGCTTTTTGAAAATATTATTACTTTATTGTACATTTTTATAGT
The DNA here is from genome assembly GCA_963966595.1 of Physocephala rufipes. NCBI lineage: Eukaryota > Metazoa > Arthropoda > Insecta > Diptera > Conopidae > Physocephala > Physocephala rufipes. The sequence continues at coordinate 3,654,972 of OZ016503.1, forward strand.
TTTACTAGATTAAAACTTCTATCCATTCCTTCGTAAAAGAAATAAAATAAAATGAAAATTTTAAAATGAATTTCCGCCGGCTAAATACATTTTGCTGAAATAGAAAGCTGAAAAGATAAACTACCCCCGGAATCAAAACGCCCAAGGATATGAATCTGTAATTCTGGGGGAGGGGAGTGCGGTAAGACCAACTGGAAACTGAATTAAGTCGAACACCGATTGAGACTTGCAGTAGAAATTTTTGGGAACGTTTTAAACGCTCAACCTCCACCGTATGAACATATAGATCCTCGGCCACGTTTTGACGTTGGCAGATGCTGAAAATCATTCAAGAATCCGTTTCATAAATTATGCAAAAGGGTTGTATTCCTGCGGGAAAACTGGTTATACTTTTCTGATAATCAGAGTTGCCAATCGTGCGGAAAAACTATTGGAACAACAAAAGGATGACAATGATATTTGTAGACAGGCTTAATTCAGTTATTTTATTGCCTAATAGAGGGTGTAGTTCCTTTTGCAAGTTTAAACATCTCTTAAGAAATATACTAAGGGTGTCTGCATTCGGTAATTATTCAAGACTTTGTGACAGTAATTTCTCTCGAATAAAGGTTTTCGGCGTCGGGCGGGGGAGGAAGGGGGAGTACTTTAAATAAATACGTTTATTTAAAATAAATATTTTCCGAGAAGAATAAATGGAATAGGTGAGTCATTGCCAATGCTCTTTATACAATTTCATCATAACAATTTTTATATCGCGATTGATTAATCTTCCCGGGAAAAACTTGATGAGCAAGCAGATCAAAAATGGAAAACAACCACAAAAAGCGTCAGGGAGAAGGGGGAAATACATCCAACAATGATAGATGGCAACAATTTCAAACAATCACTACCCCGTCTACGAGTGCAATAGCATTTATCAACCAAACAGTCATTGAGTAGCTGCAACGACAACCACCCTAACTACTACCGAAATGTGCTGAGTCAGCAACAAAATAGACAATTGCAAGGAAGAAATTTAAAATTTTATCATAAACTACGCTCCCGGCAATGATAAAACGATAATACACTCTTCACTAACACACACGCATTTCCTTCATGCAAATGCACAATAATGTAGATTTAGCCCCCGAGGTGCTTTGGTCGAGACGTTAAGCTATTCGATTAGATAAATCTGCTTCCTGATCAAATGAATCAAATGAAGTGCGCTCTTAATTTTAAACTGCGAATTTTTATGTATTTTTCTAAAATTTCTGCTTTCTAATTGTAAAAAATGAAAAACAAATGAAATTAAATGATTAATGAAAAACCAATGAAAAATCATATTTTCGTATATGTTACATATTTTTATTGGTCTGTTAAATATTTTGAAAATAGTGTATTTGGTAATGAATTGAGGGACTTATTGCTCTATGTAAGCGCCCTGTTACCATTGTATTTATCACACCACCTTATTATGTGTGGTGAAATATGCTGTCATTATTTTCAACATACTAAATCACAGTAAACAACAACAACATGGCGCAAACTCATTTAGAGAGCATGTGATGTAAACAATGCATTAATAAAATTGAGAGTGTGCTATCAGTCATTCTGTGGTTGTAAAATACGGTTGTTTAAACGTGTTGTCTGGTCTCGTTATTATCATTAGCGTTTTCACCGAGTTTGAATATCAGACCGGAATTTACAGCTGTGGCCAATGAAATCAGGGTTGCTTTAGCTGGTTATTCTTTGAAATTGTTAATAAAATGTCATTGAAACCAACGATGAATTGTAGAAAATAAGAGTACTATTATATTACTGATTTTGTATTACTTTGGTATTAATTCAGCTTAATGACGACACAACATTTTGCGAATACAATTTCACTGAAGAAATGTGATCACTACAATTTTATTTTATTAATAAAAAAATTAAATAATTTATCAAACTAATTTGTCAACTTTACTCTGATTTTAAATTAAGGCTCAGCCTGCCCGTTTCGTCATTGGAGCCCTTAAACCCCATTAAAAGATTAATTCTACCATACACAAGTGTTTATTGATATACGTCTTTAACAGCTCTCTGTGATGTCAAATTTGTCATGAAATCATAATAAACAATTCAAATTAAATTAACATTTGTTGGCAAGAACACAAATGTCTTAAGCAGACCCTTTAACTACGCTCGTATTATTATGTTTTTATTCTCATAATTTGTTAGCAAACAAGAGGACTAAAAGCCGGTGATGAAAAAATTGACGAATGTTGAAAACGTAGGTAGCTCTCGTTCGTAAATCTTACTTTTCTGCTTTCCTGTTTCTTTCTAAATAAAACAGTTCTAACGTGATCCCCGTAGGCGAAACGTTTATAATTTTTTGAGAAACGATTAACCCTTATAGTCGTGTTCAAAGCGTACGGATTGTTGTTAGTGTTAAGAATTTAGTGAACAGAATGCAGTCTCGTTTCCGCTGAAAAATTATATAGAACAGTACTAGTAAAGTACTCTATTTATTACAATAATTTATGCTGTAAGGTTTCTTTTTTACTTAAAACCTTCAAAATTGAAACGGATTTTCCATTAGACACATAACAGTTTTGTATTTTAATAAAATTGCAACGTTATAAATTTCTCATGTTCTGAAAACGCTTAAACGCCAGTTAGAAAGTTAGCTCTATTCACTATTATTTAAAGCTAAAGTTAGCTCTATCAGGATTTATTTAACCAACGAAAATGGTTTTGATATTATCAAAGATTACAAACATTTATTGAATGTAGATGGGAACAGTTTTACTCAAATTATCGACCGAAATATGGCTTCGCTAAATAGTCATTATGTGAGCTAAATTCCAGTAAATATTTGCTATAGTTTCTTCCTGTTTCAGTGACAAAAAGCATCAGGCGATATATCAAAAATATTGCACCATTAAAAGCTTTAGCTCGTATTGAAACATATCAAAAGATTTCAAGCGCGTTGTTTCGTTTTTGGGGAATTTGCAAGGAAAAATACTCTAAACATTTTTACCTAAACCTTCACAAAATTTAACAGATTCAAACATTTAAGAACTTTTTATAATTTTCAACTGCCAAACTGCTCGCATTGAAGTTTGCTTGGTGTTATGTTATGTCCTTATTGGAAACATTATTATATCTACTTCTCACGCAAGTGCTCTTACAAAACATTTTCAAAAATTCTTCTAGATAAGTTGAATTTCAATTATATTAATGATAATCACTGAATTCATATGAAATCGAATGCAGCAGCTACCTGTTATGACAGGGGTATAATCACGTGTTGGCTGAAGCCATAATGACGGTGAGAGCGAGAGCGGGAACGAGTGAGAGAATTTATATCGAGTAAATATCGAAACAAATGAAAGATCTATATGGAAGAGATTAAAAACAATGAGTATAGCACAAACGCACACACGCACACACATAATTATGCACATACTATCGCAATGAACAAATTATTGCTGTTGGCCGTGGTTGGGTATTGTTGCTAAGTTCTACTCCATCAGAGTAGTAGAGTCTCACTTTGTTTCGTTTAGCAATGATAGAAATTTCATCAGCGACTTGGCGTTGTCGTGTCGAATAAACGAACGAATAAACGAGTAAATTCGATTTCAGTTCAATGAGAGCGTTCGTGAAAAACGTTACGGTTTTGTTTCATATACGTTTTAAATGATTATTGCCGTGACGTCGCGATTTTGACGGTAGTATCACAGCTACAGAACAAAAAGGAAGTGGAGTTGAAAATATTAAGAGAAGGAGATAGATAGATAGAGAGAGAGACGTGTGAAGCGAAGAAGCTAAAGCAAGCAGTGATTGACGTGCAAAAAAGAGACAGAGAAAGCACAAACGCCGATAATTTGTTATTAATTTTTGCTGTTTTTTTCGTTGTTTTCGAATTGATGATAATTTTGAAAATAATTAAAAACAAAATCAACGACAAAAAAAAGGGTGGATGATATTCAAGAAAAATATTATCAGTAGAGTAAAACACAAGAAAGCAAAAACAATAAGACGTGTTGGAAGGGGAGAAGAAAAACAAGAAAACGTTATAACCTCAAAAGGCAATTGAAATAACCAACACTTACCACCATTAATAACTCACACATATACACATACACTCATGTATCACAATCCTCTCAGCGATGGCACCAAGAAAAGATAACAACAACAACAACAACAACAGCAACAACAATATCAGCACTAGCATCGGCGGTTCAGCAACGGCAGCGGCACCAGCGACAGCTGTAACATCTGCGGCAGAATTCATGAGCTCGCAAGACAACGCGGCTGCCGAACAAAGACAGGCGTTGTATTTGGCTAATGCGAAGCTTTGCCGTTTGGTAAAACGCTGTCCCTGGATGTACGATCGCCAACATCCAAATTATGCGAAGAAACATATCGTAGATAAATCATGGACGAAGATAGCCAAAGATTGCGGTGATGATTCAGGTAAGTCTGCTGTGAGAGCAATCACAACAACAATCTTATTAATTCCAATCGAAGCATAAGCAAAAACAAAAAAGTGTGAGTGAGAGAATCGCGATAACGATGATGATAACTAACAACTTTGTCAGTCACTACTTGTCATCATCGCACGGTCTTATAGACGATTTGAGAAATATTGGCGTGATAAAGAGAATGTAGAAAGAGATAGAAAGATGGGAAAGGCTTGAGAGAGAGTTTAAAGGAAGGTCGATAGATCGAGCGTTCCAACACAGGCTAAACGACGAGCTAGTGAGAAATTGCCGCAAAATGTCAAAAATCATCGAAGTGATAATCAATGCCGTCGAAGCCTCGTACGTTTTTAAGCGCGCGAATACATTCTAGAAACCTGTTGATTTTCGAAAGGGGGAAGTTCACTCTCAGTTCTTGTTCTTCGTTTACGTGGAGGGAAAGAGAGGGAAACATAAGACACATTTGCATAAACAAAAAAAAAGCAGACAGAACAAAAAAAAAAAAAAAAAAAAAAAAAAAAAAAAGAAAGAACGTTGAAATTACGTCATATTTCGCTCGATTTCGATATAAATATATTCTCGATTAATTTCCGAATGACAGCCAATTAATAACAGAAAAGCGACAGCTTGCTCGCTCGTTCGCTCTCTGTGTAAATTGTCAATTAAGTGCCTAAGAGTGAGTGACGACAAAATGAGTGATTGTCACAAACGCACTTGGAGTTGGAATAAATTATCTTCCACGGCTTCACTTAGTGATAACGATAATACTTTGAGCGAATGGGGGAGAGGGGTGATACGTTGTTGCTTTTCTTGAAATTTCCTTTGACACCCTACGACACCCGCTTTGATGCTTTCTGCGTTTTCTATTTTTGTTTATACTTTTTCTTTTTATTTTCATTCGCATCCTCGTAGTGGCTTCCTGTAAGGAACGTTGGCGTAACATACGCGCCGCTTTCGCCCGCTCCATCAACATTTACAAGACCACGTGCGGCCCCAATCGTGTGAAGCCTTATTACCTTTATAACGATCTGCGATTTTTGATCAAACCCATGATGGATGCCCGCGAAATGATGAACAAAGATACGGACGACATAAAGTCCGATTGGGATGATTCAGCAATGGCAGCGCTACCTTCATCCACGCAGGCCTCAACGAAAAAAGTGGAGCAAGATAGTTCGACGGCGTCGGTTTCGCCGGTCACGGAAAAAGCATCGCCACTGGCAGAGCCGTTAAGTGACGTTGAAGCAGATTTGAATTTTAACGATGAAGAATTTGAATTGGCTGCTAAAGCGGCTGAGACTGAAGCGGAATTGATGGACGTGATGTATGAAACGGACAATGAAGAGACTTTCTCATTTCCTGAGAACGTCACCACGACGCACAACAACAACAACAACAACAACAACAACAAAAGAACTGTCGTACCTGTAGAACGCTTTCTAGACACGCATACTCCAAAGACTCAGAAGCCCTCGAAATCAACGCAGGATTTTAGCCACGGTTACTTCTACCACGCTGCCCCCAACGATGCCGATGCAAAATTCTTAGAGGCTTTGTTGCCGGACATGCGGGCTATGAACACGCGTCAGAAAATTATTTTCAAACGCAAAATTTATCAATCCTTAGAAGAAGTTTTCGAAACAAATGTCGATTTTCCAGTTCGAAATTCAAAAGCGGCCACGGCGGCGACAGCTGGCTCGCCACGCTACCCGTCAGCGACACGTGCCGACGCCAGTACACGATGCAACGGTTGCTCGAATTCGACACATGGCATTACCAACCTTAAGGATCGAGAAATTACGCAATTGCAAAATTTCGTACAAAATATGTTGGTTAAAGGCGCTACTGCTGCTGCTCCTGCAGCGACAGCGACAGGAAACAATCGCGAACGAAAAACGACGGACAGATCACGTGCAGGGAATCAGAATCAGAGTCGCAATCGAACTCAGAGCCGAGGTCGTGGGGCGTTGCAAACGGCAAATTCAAATGTTAGCCAAGTAACAGCGGCAGAAGCGCCGGCAGCGACAGTCAATTGTAATGGCAGCGACTGGCAGCAACTGCAGCCGATATCGGTAAAGACTGAATTGATCGACAATGACATTGATGATAATGGCAATGATGAGGGTGAAGATGACGATGATATTAATGATTTCGAGTAAAACTAATATCGTTTTCGATGAAACATGCGATTATTTTAGAAATAGATTTAAGTTCTTGAACGGCATTAACACAAAACGAAGAATTTTTTGTTGAAAATGGAAATAGTTATCGTTAGTATCTTTACGAATATTAAGATCGTAAAAAAGAAAACAAAAAATGCTTCCAGGAAAATGAAATAATAATCGATTTTAGTTATAAGAAATCAAACATTTCTCTCACGATGATAATAATGACGATAATTTCTTTATTATAATCAATGTTCTATCAACAGATTATTATAATAACATTACACAACAACAACAAATACAGTTACAGTCAAGCTACTCGTGGTACCTGTTTCGGTTTGCTTGGCCGAGAAATGTTAGTCTGCTTCGCCAAGTCGTTCCTGTTGTTGCTTTTTCGTTCAAAATAAAATCAACAAATATCTCTGATGCTTTTCAAAGATATAATTTCTGACTTAATTTATATAATTAAATTAAAAACAATTTACCGTAATGCAGTGTAGTCCGTAATCTTCAGATTCGCTGATACCTCCCCAAAGGTGAAGATAGATGACTTATCAAGTGAATGAATGGAACATAATGATTGGGAACATTTGCAACAGAAAAGACCATGATTGCGATGATTAGATTGAATTCGACATAATCACATTATTTAGAAATATAAATCTGAAAAAAATAGAATAATGCAAATTGGTTAAAAAACTTACGAAATAGTTTTCAGCAATGAATTACATGAAACAAAGAAGGAAAAAATTTGTGTCAAATACAAAAAGTATGACACAGTAAATATAATTGTGTGCCTGTGAAAGCTAAATACATTCCTACTCTACGTACAAAACAAATGTTTTTAAAATAATGCGATTTAGATTCATGAAAATTAATATTTCTCTTATTATGATTTATATAATCTGTCAATTGAGAGCAATACTTAAATTAATAAAAATTGTCATTTCATTTAAAATTGCAAAATTAATTTTTGAAAGTGAATTATTTTTATATTTCGATTAGTTTGACGTTCAGAGAAGGGTTAAACTACAGTGGGAAACACGTTAAATTTCAATGCTCGCCTAAAAGTATGCGTGAGTATTTCATTTAAACTTCTAGGTTAGAGTTAATTTTTTTGAGGCTTTTGTTCTAGCATTGACAATAAAATACGCATCAATAAGGCCGCTATTACATTGCAATTATTCGAATTTTTATTTTATTTACAATTTTGCACTATCGTCAATTTTGATTGACGTTGTGTTACAATGCATTCAAACGAACATTATTTTATTAAATACTAAGTAGTTTCAAATACTACGTTTTTGATCATTTTTAGAGTTAAAAAATGCGACTAAGTTAATTCCATATAATGATAATTTATTTAAGCAAATTTTGCTTTTTTTCTACTAAACGCCAATATAATTTTACTTCGCCACACCAAAATTCTGTTCGATTGAAGATTTGCCCCACCGATGGCAATTTCATTTGAATGGCCTACGCCAAACCCATCCTCCTCTCACGAGAGAATCAGCTTTTGTGAGAGTTGACAGATTTGCGCGGAAAAACAAAAACAATGCACTCAATGGCCATTCAAATGTGTGCAGTGTAATAGCGGCCTAAGAACGATAAAAAATGTAAGTTCCAGGAGCAAGGGACTCCTTCGCTCCTGATATCTTTTGTTGTTTGTTAAACCACATTCTTAATTTAGTTATTTTTTATGAACGGATATTTAAGATTATACGTTACAGTCTTGCATACTTTTAGGGGCTTCAATAGTTATTGATTTCATCTACATTCACTAATAAAGATAGAATTATCTACGATACTTGATTAAATATAATAATTGGGATTAACTTTCGAGCAAAATGTAATCCCGAGAAATGTATTCAGACCTTCTTTTCACTTCCCTTCAAACAAATTGATTCCATTCAAACCACACATTTTCCCCAAAAGGTCCCACCCACCCTTTAATCCTCGACTAGATAATGCAGACGTTTTATTGAAGGATATTTTATTCACTCATTTAATGATATATTGTATACATGTGTATTTGAAAGTAGGAGTATGCGTTAATATAGAATACGTGCATAATTTATGCACGACTGTTTAAATAAGTAATAGGATTAATAATATTGCTGTGAAATGCTAGACCATGATTTAAAGCAATTCTGATAAATTGCATTCATTTCTTTTTACAAACCAAAAGAGAATCTTTTTAAAAATTCCGACAAATACAAAATAATAATAATAATAATAGTAATAATAATAATATTTATAAGGATTAATATGGATAATATTAGAAACATAAATTAATTTTAAGAAACATATTTTTTATGGCGTACTAAAAACAAAATTAAATTTAAAATTACTTTTTAAAAATATTAAATAACATACAGTATTTCTTTACCATTTGAAAATTTTATGAAATAAGTACGAAATTTTTCGAAGTAAAGCAAAAATGGCCAAAATATATTCCACTTTTTTCAAATGCGTTAATTTCTTGCGGGCTTAGAAAAAATTTCGCGTTACCCCAAATTTTTCTTGTATAATTTTTTCATGATTGCACGTTTAGCGTGGTTTAGTAAAGTAATGTAATTAACAGGTTTTAACTAATAATGAGCAAAATAATTATTTTATTATAAAATATTAATTTTAGAAAAAAATCACTTAAATGCACTTCCAATAATCACGCCCCACGCCCCACCCCGATGATTTCTTTTCTTTTCTTTCAGAAAATTATTTGTGATGGCAAGAAATTTTTTCAGATATTCATCAAGCTTTTCATTAGGTTTTCAATTTTAAACATAACCTAACACTTGCAAATTGTATGAACTATAAGGGATTTACGCGAATTTAATATAACACTTTCCTAGGTCGCGTATTAGAAAGAAAGAAACTGGTAACGAAATTCGGAAAGGGAATTTTGAAAAACATTAGCCTTTCAACGTTAAAGAATTCTCTTGCACTTCCTTAAACTAATTAAATCAATTTTAAATGTATTTCTTTATAATTAAAAAAGGCAATCTTTTTAAACTAAAACGATTTTGACTGGCCCCAAGGGTAGTTGCTTCATGTAGTTCCAGGCGTCGACGCGTGTCATTTTCGCCGTGGAAGCGCCGTTGATGAAAAGTATTTCGTCACCATTCTTTACTTGACCGGTTTTCTGAGCCGCACCACCTGAATCGAGTCAGAAATGAAGAGACAGGAAATTTCGTTAAGTCTGACATTGTTTTAATAAACCTATAAGAACTCACCCATAAATACTTTCTTGATGATGAGTGGCCGATTTCCAAGGGGTGAGTCGAAACCACCTTCAATGGAGAAACCCAATCCACAATTGTCTTTAACAACAATAACGTCTCTGGCACCAGAAGGTGTCTCTTCTGCAAAATGAAAGTATGGACGTTGGTCAAACAATCATCACTCAATCACCTTAATTGTCTTACCTTGCGCTCTAATTTCAGCCGCTATAGCATTTCGTGCCTCTGCGGCGCGTTCCAATAACTCACTTGTGGTCAGTTTGGAGGCATCAAGACGCGAATGTTGGCGTCTGCTACGAATGCTGCTGAGAGTTGATTCTGCTGCCGACACTGCTGATGAAATGGTTGCAGGTGGCGCCGGTTGAGGACTATTTGAACCGGTGCTCGGGGTGGCCGATTTCGTGCCAACATCCTCATTCGATACAACGTCCAAATCGAGATCTAGTGATCGTGATGCCTTGTGGTAGTTACGCTTCTTCTCATAGTCAGCGTCACAAATGCTCGATGGTTTCTCATTCAGCGATGTGAGAGAACCCAACGAGGAACGCTTTTTCGCAAGGGGTTTGACAATTAGTGATTCGGAACGTGTTACAACGAGCACGACCTCCGGGCGAGGGGTCTGAAAATGAGAAAATCGAAATAAGGAATAGTCACTCCTAAGATGAAATGAATCACATTGTTTTTACCTTAAGTACAGTTATGGATTCGCGATGGGTGAGGCCGCGCATACTCATACCATTCACGGCCAATATCCGGTCACCCTTTTTCAAACGTCCATCCTTTGCCGCTGGAGTGTTGCTCAAAATTTTGTGAATCTGAAAAACCCAAAAGAGAGAAATACATTATTTATGCGATCCGTATCCGCGAAATTAATCGCTTTTGGTATTACCGTTATTTCCTTGGCTTCGTAGTCAGATCCTCCGGCCAGCGTGATTCCAATACTACTCTCAGGAGTATCGCGTTGCAAAACTATGATAAAGGCCTCTGGAGTCTTGAGTGGTGGATCGGCTTCCTCGATGATCAATTGTATGTCTTGCGCAGTAATCAGGCTCTGATTGCTGCCAAGCGAAGAGAAACTTCCGAATTCGGTTGTCGTCTCCTGAGCGGACACGTTTTGAGTGCTCGAGGAAACACCCGAAGAAGAAGACGCAACCGAATCCAGCGATGGAAAACGTTCATGATAGTTGGTGTTCTTCGGCGATTTAAGGGCAAGTAAGCTGGAGCCGGGGGAGAGCGGCGATCCAGTGGCGTTCATATTTGCGGCCTCGGCACGCCGCTCGAATTTCTCACGTATTTCAGCCGTCGATGTTTTAATGGTTGTTGTTGTCTTGCCAGTAATGATGCTATACGATTTAATAGTCTCCAATTTTTCCGGCACGGGCTTCAGTGTGGTCTTTTCCAACGATGTGGTCTTCTTTTTAGCCACTTCCGACTGTATCCACTGCGAGAGATCTGAAGAGCCGGCCGTAGAGGAGACTTTTTTTGCTAGTGCTGTTGCTTCGACCGCCCTCTGTGGCCGCACTGGCTGAATGGGAGCTGCCGATACCGCTTCAATCACTCTTACATTTTGATGTGAGTGACGTTTCGGAGTTTTAGCCACTTGATTTGGATCCGATTTGAAACTGGCTTTCCGTTCTTCGTCGATAAACATGGCACTTATTTTTGAAGGCGACGTGTGAGCGTCCGACTTGCGGCTGCTATCGTCGGTATCAGAAGTGACTTCAACATAGGCAGCCACGTTTATCACCTTGTCCACCAAGCTCTGATCTTTCGACGACACAAGTTTGTAGTTGATCGGGGTGGTGGCGCCTATCATTTTGGCAGGTAAAGCAACCAGTGAGCCGCCAGAAGACGAACGCGGCTTTGATTTGTGCACCCGGCGCACTTCTTCTTCGTCGTAGCCATCGGTGCTGTCCTCGTCCTCGTAGCGGCGATTGCGCACTAAGGCGGAAGAATCATCTCGTCCGCTTCGGCATTTTGCCGACGCCAATATGTTTTTGCGATTACTAGCCGAGTCTCCGGAACCCGACTTAAGCACTCGTCGCGACATATCCACCGTGGGTGTACTGCCTACGGAACTACAGCTGGCTTGTGATCCTGAGCCGGAAGTAAGCGTTGATGTTGTGGAACTAGCAATCGAAGTATTCGTCTCTGAACTCAGAGTGCGTGTAAGAGCGAACTTTTCGGGAACCGCCGGAACGGATGGCGACATGGGCGGCGAGGACACCTTCGAGGAGAAGACGGAGTCACTATCACTTTCTTCATGCATTGGATGCCGAGGCACACAAAGCGAGGTGCGTGGCGGTTTTGCCGGTGGTACGATCGGTTGTTCGAGCCGACGTTGAGCGTTGTGCGGCTGTTGGACGCTCATGCGTCCCGGGCCGAATATACTGCGGTAGCCATTGTTAGCGGCAATATTGGCCGAATTGCTGTTAGTCGAGACCGATAGCGGACGCAGCGGAGAGTGCTGATGGCTTCCACCGACCTCAACACGTTTGGCTGGGCGTGGCGTGTTATGTGTGCCGATGCCACCGATACCGCTGTCTGTGGAATCTGTGGAGGAATTGTTACCGTTAGTTTTCATTTTGTCACTGTCGCGACTCTTAATTTCGGGCAGATCTAGAATAGTCTCTAGCGTCGAAATGGGAACCTGAGGACGTTCGGGAATAACCAAACCGCGTAGTTTTGACATGCTGCGACGACGTTGTTCTAGTATATTCGTAATAGCGGCCTTGCGTGAGGCCTCATCTGGAACGAAACCTGGCTGGCCAGAGAAGCTGATACGCCGCTCGAGGTGCTGAGCATGACGGCGCGGTAGTGAAGCATAGCTCTGTGTGTAGTCGTTGTTTAAAGTGTTGAGCGCGCACATAGAGTCGGAAAATGTGTGTGAGGGAATGTGTTTGGCGTATTGACAATGACGCCCAGCGTCGTTCAGATTTTCGACGCTCATTGCGCGTGTCTTTGTGAGGTTGGAAGCTACTGGATATCGTTGCGTGGTATGGGACTCAAGTAAATTATCGGTGCTCAAATTTAATTGCTTAAGAGTGCAATTGGATCGGCTAAAATTGGATTTAATTGGCATGGGCATGGGCAAGGGTGCGGCATCTCCATCATCGTTCGAGAACATGGCGATTTTATCGCGCACGCTTTTCTCCGATTTCTCATCCTTTCTCCAATCGCTATGTTTACGCGGAGCACTCAGTGAACGTCTGTACTCGGCACTATCGAACGAAGGCGGATCGGATTTGTTTCCTGTTGGTGTGCTACCGCCAGAGCTCGAAAGGTTGTGCGTGGAGCGACTGTGACGCGATTCAAAGGCCTGCTTTGAGCTTGATGGTGTTGTCGCTGTTGGCGGAGTCCCCACAGTCGTCACTACTTTTTCAATGGAATCTGCCAATTTCTCAGTGCGTGCATCACTTATATTCACAACCAGATCCTGGCGGTACAATTTTCGGGGCACTGTGGGTGGAGGTACGCTTTTAGGCAATGGCGGCGGCGAAGCGGTTGGCAACTCTTTCGTTGTATGTGATTCTCGCACCGATTTCATTTCCAATTTAGTGCCATTCTTGGTGCCGGTGCTGTTGGTAATGTGTGTCGTGCGTGCGCTGGCAATCACAGTCTGGCCATTTGTGCCCGCTGCGTACAATTTCTCGGTGTAAATTGTATTTGTGTGGCCCGTGATTGAAGTGGTAGAGGTTGTGTGGGATTGCATGAGGCTGGCGGCTTTAAGGAGGTTGGGCGCGGGCATGATCAATGGCTCGGAGAAGTTGGGCGGGAATTCGTGCCCGTCCGGTGGTAGGCGTGAGTAAGTGGGTGGAGAACTGAGTGTTAAATAATCGTTAGTAATTAATGGCGATTGCGGCACCAGTTGAATGCCGTTCTCCATTTTGATGAGCTGAGGCTTATCAATATCTGCAAAGAGAAACACGAGGAGCGGGAAGACGAATATTAACATTAAAACAATGACAACAACATGCTGGTACAACAATATAAGGTAAGGGAAGAGAAGGAAAATACAAAACACTATTTATGACTTGCAGGATTAATTAAATCGTTAAGTATTTGGATTGAGATGGATTGAATGTGAGGAAAGGGTGATGTAGTTTAGAAGAGGATGAACCTACGCAATAGGTCTTGACCATTTTCGGGTCAAAGCATTGCAAGAGTTGGATAAAGTGGGCGGAGTTTTTAAGTAGTCCAAAGAAAGGGATAGAATTCTAATTATTGCGAGTTACTTTGACAGTTGTTTAGGAGGCGCTAAATTTAAAGATAGTGTGACTTTCTGTTAAAAGCTGTAAAAAGGAAATTTTTGTTAAATCTAATTGTTAAAAACTTCTTAAAGAAAAAGTGATCCATCCAGAGGACAAGCTCGAGATTATCGTTTAATCATTTACTAAACCAGCTTTGCTGGAATAAAAACTTAATGGAATTTTTAAAGAAAACCAAAAAATATTTATAGTTCTGAAAGCAGAAATTTTAGAAGATTGGACCTTTATGAAATTTTTAAAGAAACGTTTTTATTGAAAATAATTTTCCGGACGTTAAAAAAATCATAAACTTCAATTTCATTTTTTTTTCTTGTAAATTGAATCTTCTTTAGAGTTCTCTCGCCTTTAATCGCACCGAGGCTGACTTGAAATTGAAAATTTCTTCTGTCTAACAAAGCATTCATTCATTCATACATTCATTCATACATTCATTCATTCATTCATTCGTTCATTCATCTGCCCGCCCCGCCCGTCTTCCCGTAATTCCGCGTTTCATTCAGTTATCCCGACACTAATTTTGTCTAACTGTGCGAACTGAAAAGAGTCTCAATTATTTGCTATTTTTCCATCGCGGACAACATTCTTAAAGACGCAAACTAGATTTTCCCATCACTCGAATGTCTTGGTGTTGCCAGATTGTAGCTTAATGTGGGCCATTTATTGTGGTTGTTATTGTGGTTCTGAGTGTGAGGTGGTTTTGCGTGAGAGCAGATCTTGATTTATACTAATTTTTTCCGCTTGTTTTTCTTTTCGCAGCGAAAGAATTTAATGTTAACATTTGTATTTAATTAATTATGCCGTCGAGCATGGAGTACAAGCGTTTGTTCTTTCCACAGCAAGCAATTCTAAAGAAAAGCATTCCTCATGTTTTTCCTCTTTTTTTCGAACACTCACATCCTCACCTCCCCCCCCCCCCCCAACCCTTATCCCGCCATCAGAATAATCATTATTGTCTTCATCATTATTGTAATCATTATCAAAGAGGTAAAGAGGTAACAAAGAGGTAAAGAATGCAGATGCAGAGGCTCGATAAAAATGAGGGCTAATACCACGGAGCTCTTTGTGGAAATGAATGAATGGATGGATCATCAATTTCCGGTTGAGTAACGAGAAAGTAGAAGGAGCGGAAGCCGCTACAGCTAAAAGAAAATATTTTAGTGTGTAATAAAAAATGACTACGTCGGAAGTGTCTGCCATAAATTCAAAGAAAATAAAGATGATGCTGCAATGCGTTGCAGGAGGAATGAACTAGAACAACTAGTCGGTTCGTTGGGATTAAAAACAAAAATTATTATGAAAGGATTTGAAGAGAATATTTCATAAAAATTATGTTTGTTCGTAGAGAATTATAAGAATTTTTTTAAAAAATGAAAGAGACAGTTATTCCGTTGAAAACCGATGACTGTAATTTTCTGTGAGCTCAGAATGACTTCGGCAATTGCTTCGGTCATTTTTTAATCTATTTTTTAAATGTCGAACTATACAAATAATTCGTATTTGGTAACCAACTATGTGATTCATGCCATGACGTTGGCGACGAAATGACTAAAGAAACGAGCGCGTGATTCCGACGCGTCATTTAACGAATTTAAAACTGACAACCTTGAGTTCCGCAAAAGTTGAGTCGGAAGAAATGAAATGAACTTTGATTTTGACTCAGTTGTCAGTTATCGAACGAAGTGAAGAAACAACAACAAACAAGACAAACCAATGAAATATCAATAACGTTTCGAAGACGATAAAATCAAGTAATTTCAAAACAAACTTCAATAAAATCTTATCTTGTATTTCTTTTATTAAGGAGTAGGAGAAGTGAAATATATGAATTTCCAAATGAATATTCGAACAAAAATTCCCAACAAATTAAAATAAAAATTAAAAAAAAATCACCAAAATAAATGTTTTCCTTCTTTGGTTAAAACAAATCAGGAGTGGGCCACAAAATTTGTCCAAAAGGTATTTCTTATTGTCATTAACTTTTATGCGCTTAAATGAACCTCGCAGAATTACAAAATTCTTGCGAGAAGTAAAGTTAAAAAATTCTTAACAAATTCATAAATGCAACAACAACAATTTCAGCAGCAACAACAAAAGCAGACCATGCGAAGCAGATAAAAAAGTGTGTTAAATTTTGACATTTATGCATTTATAGAGCTGTCAAAATGTTGCGTTGACAAATTGCAGAAATTGCATAAAACTTGGTCTCCGTCGGTCAGTCCCCAAATCGCTTCGATCACAAGGCGCACAAGCCTAAAATTAATTTCCTTACGCTGGCAACAGTTTCAGAAAAGCTTCAGAAGTGACTTGTCAGTCCAGCAAATGACTTCGACTAACAATCGGCCAACCAACCAACCAACCAAACAACTAAACAACCAACATGACAGTTGCACATTTTTATTAACCAATTTAAGCCGCCAACGGCCTGGCCCGGCCTGCCCACTGGTGGTGGGCAGTAGCGACAAAATCTTGATCATGATTAAATGAGGTTGATGATGATAAAATTTTTTCGACTTTTTTTTATTAATATTTTATTTCTGATTTGTTAGAAGTCAAAAAGTCGCAGTTAATTTTTTGACAGTTTGCAACAAAAATAAAAAGATATTTGCAAATAGATTTTAAATAATTTGTTTGCGGATATTTAATAAAAATAAAAATAACAACAAACAAACAGATCAGATACCGACAGTAATCAAAAGGCGAAAGAATGAAGCAAGTACTAGAAGAGGTGGCAACGATCGCATAGATTTGCAATCACCCCAGTAGGAAAGTGACCAATGTATGGCATTCTCACTGATCTCGATTGGTTTCATTGCGTGTGAAATTTAAATATTTTACCAATTATTGCAAAGGAAGATTTGATATGGCTTATTTTTTAATTTTAATTTTTCAGATTTTAAACATTTCCTACGAATTCCTCCTTCATCGTTTACCAGCGATCATACTCATCGATTGAAGGAGACTCTACATAATTTCCTGAATTGTTGGTAAAAGCTAATTCCGTTTGGTTGGTTGTCATTTTTGAAAATGTTCTGCGTTTGACCAGTTTTCGATTGTACGCGAGAGGAACCCAAATTTTGAGGAAAAATTTTATTAAACAACTTTCTAAAATTTTCAATGACTTTAGGGTTTAATAAAATGGTTTTATTTCCTCAAAAAACATGGCATTCGATTTAATTTAGTTTGAATTTAATTTTATCTCTTACGTAATTTATAAATGAATTTAATTTGGGTTTTTTCTGATTTATTTTATGTATTTTTAATTGAATTTTTTCCTACTTCCGAAAGCGTCTGTTGAACTAATTTTTAGCTGTTTTATCTTGAAATTAACAGCCATTTCAATTTAAAATATTTACCTCAATAGCAATTTGTTTTAATTTTCTAAAGCCTGAACTAGAAGAAAAAATAAACGTCAGCAGAAGAATAAGTAGACGAAGTTAAAAAACAATTAAAAATTATATTGAAATTATCTTTTTCTTTTCCTTTTTTTTTTGCTTTTGACTGGCGCACATGTAATAAAAAACCTCCCGCAGCTTTAGAAACATATGAAACTCTATCACTTGTTGCGTTACCACCCACATCCCCAACACCACCACACTCCCTCTTCAACGTTTTTAACCAGAGTTGGTAACATTTTGCGCGATGGGTTAAGAGTTCATTAACTTTTTAGGCGTCGTAACAGCGTGAATGCTTTACTGGTTTTATTTCTATAATTATCGTAACGTATTTTGAGATTACGGTCAAGAATTTTAATAAAAAAAAAGCCGCAACAAGTTTTGCAAACTGAATAAATCCGAAACCAGCTTAAAACCAAGTGCGATTTATCGTAATGAACTCTTACAGATTTACCTCAATTGATTTACAATCAATTCAAAGCAATCTTTTTCGATGCAATCATTACAACATTTCCTGAGCTGATTTTACATTAAAAAACTGAATTTTGTTTCAAAAAAAAATACATTTCTTTAAGGTGTAAAGAAAAAATTGTTTTGCTACAAACTATTGCATTTGTTTTTTTCGACAAAAAATCAGACTCTTATCAGTATTTTTTTGAAGCTTGATTTATTGAGAAATTATGCGAAATTATTTTTTAGCCTCGAGAACTGTGTTCGCATCATCTTCTATTATTCCTTCTTATTCTTTTTTAATTTCTTTTTCTGCTTCTCGGCTTGTACTAACGCAATCGTAAGCACATTTTTGATAAATTGATTCAACAATTTGAATTTGAACTTTTTCATAAAAAACATATTTCTATCTTTAGAATGTTGCTGACCAAAGAAAAATCAATAAACATTCGAGAATAATAAATCGTAGGCATTAATTAGTGCTGTTTTTGTTTTATGACATCATTAAATAGACATCAAAAGTTGTGATGAAAACAAAAAAAAGAAGAAGATAATGAAGAGTAATAAAAAGATCAATGTGGGCAAAAATCAAGATGACACTAATTAGAAGTAATCGCGCATTAAGAAGAAGAACTCGAGAAATTAGTGGTTGGAGTCGATGAAAAAACTTCTAAGAATTAGGAATTGTCGTAGAAATGATAATTCTGTTGGTTGTAGTTTCTGACAATCTCTTGATTTTGTTACAAACAATTTTGAGTGATTACTGTCTATTTTAA
Source organism: Physocephala rufipes (assembly GCA_963966595.1). NCBI lineage: Eukaryota > Metazoa > Arthropoda > Insecta > Diptera > Conopidae > Physocephala > Physocephala rufipes. Next base: position 3,673,710 of record OZ016503.1, read on the forward strand.
AATTGCATCACTTTTTGTAATTTTGATAATGTTTGGTTTCTTCTCTATTAGTCAAACATTTTCCGACAAACGTATGGGAAAATTTTTGGAATAAAGTCTTCCAGATTTATTCCTAGTCGAAGGTATATAAGAGACTATATAGTTTCTTTATTTCGCTGTTTCCGGCTTAAAATTTGTATAAATTTTATTTTATTTATTATTATTTTTTTTATTACAAAATTTTCAAATTTTAAAAGTTTGTGTTTGCTTTAAATTTTAATTTTATTTTAGGTTTCAAAGTTTTATTGCACTTCAATTTCTTCATTAATTACAAATCTTCTAAATTTAAACAAGAATTTTCACTTCGGCCTGACTGAAACTCATATACCCATAATGCAAATTTATGGCTTAAATACAATGACCCGTGGGCGTAATAGGCGCATTACTTAGATTTATCGTCTTATACTTTCGATTATAAAACACAATTTTAGCTTCAAATTTCGTTAGAAACGGAGAAACTGAGTTTTAAGCACCGATAAACTTGCATCACTCCCAAGTAGTGGGGATGACACTGTCCCAACTCACCTGAATTCTAATACTAAGCGGTCTATGAGAGACAGACAATATATGTACAAGACCTGATGGGTACACCACTCCCCAGTTATTGTGATAATTTTTAAGTATATTTTTCCCTTAAAGAGTGAGCTTGAATGCAAAATCTTATCTTTAAACAAGCTGAATCATTGAGCTGTTAACACAGACAAACCCGTATTAACATCAGAAAATATGCGTGATTCCGGTAGGACTTCACCCATTTTCAATAAAAAACAACCTAGGAAGGTAGATAATATTCTTGCCAAATTACATGTCGATATCTCCTTAACGTTGGCCAGTAATCGTGATTTCAATAGGCAGACAGACTGCCAGACAACACGGGCGCAGCTAAATCGACTCAGATCGTAAATCTGAACAAGAACAGATATATTTTATATACCTAACACGCCTCCATGTTCACGGGTGTAGAGATTAAAAGGTTCTTATTAAGTTAAAGTTTCTAGTTAGGATATATTTCTAAGTTTGTTCTATCGTTTGTAGCACGAAGAGCGCCCACTCATATAATCTAATATGTATGGAGTTTTTTGAGAGAAAATAGTATTGACAATTTTTAGTAGGTGTAAATTAATCAAGAAAAGTTTAATGTTGGATTAAAAGAGGCGTATAGCGCCCACTGCAATGCCAAATTGTAAATTTAAACTACGGCTGGAATTAACATAAGCTCGGGTCAGGCCGAAGTTAGCGTTTTTGTTTGTTATTCTTGCAGTACTTTAATTTTACTGGCCATGGTAATTTATATGAAAATTTACTGGATTTCTGTCACGCGGCTTGGCCTTTAATCTACCGGCGGTTTCTTTTAATGTTTGCTTGAATTTCTTTGAAGCTTATTTGAGTTACGCGAAGTTGGCAACATACTTTTTTTTCGATTCATATAGAGCACATATTGTTGTCGTTGTTAATCATTCTTAGCAATTTTTAAAGTTCTCTAAAATGTCATGAGAAGCTAATAATTGCAATTATTGTAATATCCAACACCGCCAGCGCCAACAACAAAGTAACAAAAAAAAAGAGAAGCACCAGAAGAAGCAACAACAACATACAGTGCTGCAACAAGTGGTGCATTTCGATTGTTATTGAAATAATAAATAATTGCTTTTTGTTCTTTTGTTTTTTGCCGCTCGTACTTGTTACACTTGTTCGTCGAAAGGTAAACAAAATTGCAAAAAGAATCCATTACAAGAATTCATTTGCAAGAAAAGGGTTGTTGTAAAGTGATTGCCATTTTTTGTTCTTTCATTGCTTAAGAATTCTTCTTTGTTTACTCTTTTCCTTAACGAGAAATGTTTTATGGCAATAACAACAACAATAACTGTGGTAAGAGCAGAAACAACACACAACAACAAAAAATCGTTACAAAAGAGATACCTACACGCTCAGGCTATTCGCTTGACTGATCCCTGTCGTTTAAAAGTAAGTTCGGTCGCCACGGTTGGCAACGCTGTCCACCGACTCTTGTACTAATTTTTAATGACTGGAGTTTGTTTTTATGCATGAGATATACTCGTTACTTCTTTGTAATTTTCGTTTTCTGTTAATAATTTTTTTTGGGGAGATGTTTGTTTTATTTTGATACGCACACCTGTCAAACGTTGTTGTTCTTTTCGGGGATATTGTTGTTCTCGATGTTGTTGTTGTTGTTGTTATTATTATTATTGCTGCTGCAGTAGTTTTTGGTACAATTGGTTTTGGTTTCATTATTCCTTTACTCTATTATTTTTTCATTGTGGTTTCGATGATTTCTTGACTTCTTTTGTAGAATGCTTTCAAGCTTTCGAATGTGACCACATTCGGTATATTATATTGTTCCTTTCCTCTCTAGAGTTCTGTGTAAATTATTCCACTGATGGTTTTTCGGTTTTTCGAAAATAATTGCTCGATCGTAAAAGAACTTTTTTGAGAATGAAGAAATTCCAAAAATAATGCTCTAAAGAAATAATCATCGGTCATTGAATGTAATAATTTTTCTTAACTTTCTCTTTTTTCAAATATTCATTTCCTCTTTGGTTCAACAAGAACCACAGAAGAACAATACGAGCAATGAGGAAATTATTTCAGCCTCGGGAAATTTTAATGAGATCCACACAAAATTACCTTCAGGTGTTTAAATTTATTACCAGGGTCAAAACTCATGGTTTTTTTTTTCAAAATATAAAAAGGAAAAATGTATTAAAAATTTAGAATTAGAAAAAATTCTAAAAATTGATATATATTTATTTTTTTAGTGAAAAAAGAATATAATTTTTTAATCGAAGAATGAAAAGATATTTGCTTTAAAGTATCAATTGCAATAATGATTATTATTGCGTTGCATTGAAATAACATTGACATTACTTGCCTTGTGGCAGTTCCTCCATCCACTCTTTTATCTACGAGACGATGATCAATAACCAACCTCTTTATTCAATGTCCGAACGCTTATCACCGTGACATTCCGCATCTCTTCAAAGTCAAACACAATTTACTGAGTCTCGCTCGTAGAAAATTACTTTTAATTGATTATTTCAGCGCAAATTTAATTAATAGAGATAACAAATCATTAAAAAGATTCTTTTAATTATTTTCTTCGAGGAAAAAACTGATTAGTTTTCAATATCATTAAAAAAATATTGCTAAGGTTTGTCTCGATTTGCAAAATAATAAATGAATACTTCATTTATTGATTAAATAAATTGTGATAGAAGTAGCGTATGATTATGTCTTTCTAATAATTATTAATTATTTCGAAATCATGATCTTCTTTATACAAATTAAAAGCTTGTAAGAGAAATATATTTTTAAGAATGAAATAAGAAAAAACAATTTTTTTAAAAATGAAAAAGAAAATAGTTAAACGCTTAAGCCTACAAAATTGGTCTAAATCTAGCTGAATAGCGTAATCTGAAAGCTGATTAGCGTCATTTATTAAAGTTCTAAAATTGTACATGTACATGACATTCTTTAGTCAGAATGTGTGCTCAATTGATGAGATATATGTTCGGTTCTCCATTAGGCCTATCATACTTTTGCGTTTTTATCGTCGAAGTTTACCAGAAATATATAAAAAATCTCTTGTGTTTTGTATTAAAGATAAAGATCACTTCGAAGAATCAACTAAAAATGCAAGATACATTGAAACTCTGATTAAACACTAAAAAAAACATTTTTGAAATCTGTGGAAAACTGAATGCAGTCCATGAAAATTGTTCGTACAAATTCTCGAATACATTATGGCTCATAAAACTTTAGAATTTAAGTAAATATGAACGCATTCTTTAACGTTTTTTCTTCTTTGATGTGGCAACGACAACTATATAAGAAGAATCCGGGCAATGTTAATTTGTGAGCAATATCGGGAAATTTGTTAAAGTAATGCTGCAATTTTTAATTCATGCTTGCAACTTAAAGAACCCTTAGTTCGTTATTCGATTGTCGTAATTGCTCTAATAAAAGGCATTCTCTGGTCATTAAATTCGTGTTAATAATCAACCTTTGGATGTTCTTGTTTTGACAAAATATTTTGCAGTAACCAAGTATTAAAACTACTTTAAAAAGTTAAGCTCAAAACAACAGAAAAAATGACAGAATTTTGCCATAAATTTGATCGCGCCATTGACTTTATTTTTAAAGAATTTTCACCCATGATTTGACTTGACTTAACTAGCAGAAATTTAAATTGAAAGTTCAATTCAGGCCAAAATCGGAAGTCTCCGGATTATTTAATTCATTGATATATTCTACTGCAGTAGACTTCTAATTTGAATTTGAATTTTAATTTTAATAAGTTCGATTTTTTATCAATTTTGTAAACGTTTTGGGAATTCTGAAACGATTATCAAAACTACCAAAATGTTATTTCCTCACTTATTGAAAACCTCTTTGCGACGATATATCTAAAAGTAATTTTATTATTATCTCAAACGTCATTGCATATTTTTCAGCCAAATCTGAAAATTAATTTAACTTAAATTTTTTGTCATATTGATAAAAAATAAATTTGAAAGTATTTGCATACTGACAATCCGGTTACCTCTCGGGGATTGAATAATATTCTTTTTTATTATACTAAAACTTTGAAATGAATAAAATTTTAAAATTGTTTTTATGAATCATTAATTATTTTTAGAGTTATATATGTTATAACTTTTATAAATAAAAATTTAGAGTTATATAAGATATATATATGTGTGTGCTTTAATAATTAGCATACCTAAATTAAATAACTTTTACCTGAGGAATAATACATATTCTTCCATTAAATAATTCTAGTTTTCTTAGACGTGACGTAGTTTTGTATCATTTTTTACCACTTGTTATTGTTGTTATTATTGCCACTATTAATATTGTCGTCTTAGTGCTGGCAATAAAATACCCAGCGTCCAAATTCGTGGTTACTTTAGAGGTCATGATTGTTTTAGGTGATAAACCATAAGTACTTAGCCAATTGAAGAACTCAAAAGGTAAATTAAATACTTCTAATATTGAATACAGCTCTTTCAGCTTTTATGAGCTCACATGCATTCATTTATGGCATTCCTTTCAGTAATTTTAATTTAAATATTTAAATTAGCAAGAAAAAAATTATTTTTAAATAATACTAAAGGAATAATTAAATTTAAATAAAATAATTTGGCCATTAAAGTTAATTGGAAAAAAATTATTTATACCAAATTCAAATCGACATAATGGCCCAAAGTCTTAAGCATTTCAATGTTTTCAAAATGAAAAAAACTAACTGCTATTCCACCATCAACCAGTCCACCTTCAGCAGTTTCTAGACTGCTTTTTATATCGATTTTTTCAATTTTTTACTTTTAAATTATTGTCTTTCATTACGAACGCTTTATAGCCAGTTTTTCCGCGAAATGCAATGAAATTTTTGCTGCAACCAATAACCATCAACATCATGTAAAACTAACTCCGCAAAGAACCAGATTAAGGAGACTCAAGACGAAAAAAAGGGGTAAAATGAATGAGAATATTAAACAATGAAAAAAGAAAGAAAAAACAGTCAAAACCAAAACAAAAGTAAAACTTGTTACGAAAACAATAGAGTTCAAACGTGAAATAATGTACCGCACGCGGTGCGGGATCATAATACGATTGGTATCGTTGAGCAACAAAAATTAATTAACCGGATCAAGTGCAGATGCCAAATAGAAGCCAAAGTAATCATTATGTTGTGAAAACAATTTGGAAATAAGCTGAGCTAAAACAAACATTTTAAAGCAAAGAAGTTTAAGAGATATTACGTAGAAATACGCAGAAGAATTTGCGTAGCTTTTCTTTACGTAGTTTACGAATGTTTACCGAGATTTTCAAGAAAATTTAAAATTTTATTTTTAAAATAAAATTTCAAATGATTATGATTTAATGCATGAACGAATATTTAATAAACTAAAAATTTCTTTTTAATTTCTCTTAAAATATCAGATTTTATAACTCTGAGTTTAGGGTCATTTCTCGGGATACTTGTCTTTTTCACTTAACTAGATCTCATAAGTTGTTAGATTTCAAACGTCTGGGTTTTTCTTAATTTTTTAATAAGATTTTACAGTGGAAAATATCGTGGTTTCTTCTTGGAAGGCCGCGTAATCTGATATCGTTGGGGAATAGTAGAAAACTATGTAAAGGGTAGACCCACAGGCAACAGTTTATGATTACTATCTGGTGTCGAAATGTCTCGCACGTGAAATAAAGTTGGTTACAATAAATTCCATTCAAATATTAATTTTTTCTTATTAATCAAAAGTAATCGGTTTTATAATTTTTTAATAGAGTCGATACGATCAACACTAATCGGAGCAAATATGCAAAAGGAAATGCCCATTGGAATTTATATACTGTATCATATGCTGAGATGATTGCATCAGAGAGGCGGCCGCGTGATGTGATGCAACAACACGTAAAGAAAATAAATTACAATTCTTTAATACTATTTTGTATGCGAAAGAATGAGAAAGGGGAGAAGCGATATTTCGAAACGGGGTCGGGAAGTGCGGGGAAATTCATATGCAGTGAAAAGAAAGAATGCAAGAAGAGTAAAAGTAGCAGCTGAAGAAGTAGGGAGTGATGAAAGAAAAGTGCAAATAACTGCAAATTCATTCAAATTCTTACGACAGACTTTTTGCAAAAAGCGTAAAAATGTATTGCAGCGCTTGGTGATGGTTAGTTAACCTGCAACAATAATAAAAACAAGAACAACAGCTCAAAAAACAACAACAGCAATAACAACAGCAATAACAAGAACAACAACAACGACAACAACAACAACAACAACAACAACGATAAGCAAAATAAGCGCAATCCATTTTCCTCTTAATTCTCTATTTAGCATGTTACGTTTGTTGTTGCTGTTGCGGTTGTTGTTGTTGCTGTTCTTCTTGCTATCGGTGGTGTCGTTATTGTCGCCGTTACGTGAATTGTCATAATCATTATAGCTATAATCATCATCATCATCGTTACAGTTGGTTGATATTATTATCATTCTTATTGTTGGCTTAGTTGTTGCAGCCATTTTTTGCTGTTGTCATTACCGTTGTTGTTGTTGTTATTGTTGTAGCTGTTTATAATGCATTCTTCATCATGCATTCCACAATTTTGTTCTGGTGTTTTGGTTGCATATGCAAACAACATAAGGATCACAAATATTTGTTGCTTTGTTGTTGCTGTTGTTGTTGCTAATCGAAGGATAGTGATTGTTGTTGCCCATTTAAGTCGATAGTGATTGACATGCATCAAATTATAATCTACAAGTTCAAATGTTTGAACAGAATCTAGAAATAAGAGTAATCGAGGTCATTACCACGAGGATCGCTCGAGAACTGTTTAAGGTCCGCCAAAGCGTTGAAGAGAGTTTGAAGAGAGGTGATTGAGGAACGGTTCGGGAGTAGGCAACTAATTGCTGACAAATACATTTTCATTGGTTTTGAGTTATTTCAAGACAATCCTGATGATTTGTTTTTTGACTTTTGAAATTTTATTATCTAAAAGTCTTGACTTGTCGAAGGGGAACGATAAGGAAATTTATGAACTACAAATCATCACAAATAATTTGTGCTCCTGGAAAGAGGATCTACTTCGCTTTCCCACTCTTTTAGTTATTATTGGAAAAGTTGCTGAATTTTTAATTACGGTAGCTATAGTTGCTATTTCTTCTTCTTCTTTGTCTTTAAGTTTTTAACGTGACTTTAAGACTTTGACAAGGGCGTGAGAAAAGCAAGAGCCTGCTATGAAGGAATGAATGATTAAAAAACAGAAAGAATATCTGATAACACTGAAACCTTTCCATTCTTTTTCTCTTAAGATTTTTTTTGTTAATTTTTTAGTTTTTATTTTCTTTCTCTTTTTTAGCAAAATTCAAACACGGAACAAACAAAAAAGAAGAGCAGTTTTTTACAATTATTTTTCACAAATCGAAATGTATTTATCCCCTTTGTCATTCTTTTCGGTTTTAATATTCCGGTCATGTGAGATTTTTTTGTATGGATCGCTCTGCTGATCGCTCTGCTGCTGTTGCTGTTGCTGCTGCTGTTGGTTGCTCATTCTATTACTGCTGCTGTTCGTTTCATTTTATAACCTCATTTCTTTTCGTAGTTTTCCATAATTTTGCAAATTCTTGTCACATTTTTTTGAAGTGTTTCTTCGTCAAGTTTTTGACTTTTTAGATAAAATTTTTTTGTGTGTTCTATTTCTTAGAAAAAAAGTTGGCTGGAATACATTTTGGCTTTTTTTATAGCCAAAATTTCTTTTGAATTTAAATTTTTAACATTTTGTTCTCATTTGTGATTGCTTTTAATTAAAAATTATTATTTGGAGAGAAGCTTAAAATAACAAAGTTCGTAACAAAATATTATTTATTTTTATTTATTTTTTTTAGATTCTTTTGTTCACAAATCTTTCCGCCTGCTTCTTCTCTTTTCCTTACAGTTTTATTTGAAAATTATGATTAGCACTCAGGAAATTTGAGATCTTTATATCGTAAGAGTGCGTTGCCGAATGACGCAGAATGACTCATGGTCAACGGACACTTGGCCAACACCTTGGCTAACCGTTATTTTTCACCTACTTTTTCTTCAGCTTAAAATCGCTAATTAATTTGTATTTTTATATACATATATATTTTACAAACATGTGCTACTTACATTTTATTTGATTGTTTCTTCTGCTGTTGTTGTTGTTGTTGTTTCTTTAATTCTGTCCGGTTTTTTTTATGAAATCTACTTAAGCCATAGAAGTAGTTGTTCGTTGGAAAAAAAGTGAAATTCAATGGAATTTAATTTTTTCAACACCTCGCTTCTGCACCTTTAACAACTTCTTAATTAAATATTCAACTAATTATTTCACAAAAGTAACAATAACGAAAGAAAAACAACAGCACCGTACACATCGCAATCAGTTACACTCCAATGACTGCTCGTCGCTGCCAAATTCGTGACGAACAAGCCAAAGTAACGCCAAATAAAAAGCAATAGAGCGTAAATAAAATTTATGCAAGAAATAGCGTTAGAAAAGACAAAGAAGAATTTTTTATATAAATTTGTTTCTTGTAAGAATTAATATTGTCTTTTCTAAAATCTTTTACTATTAAAACGCTTTAGAACAAGAAACATCACAATTTCTTCTTTAAGCAGATATATATAAAATATCTTTATGAAGATATAAAATGAAGCAATGAATAAGATTCGTGCAAAATTACTCCGACGAAATTGGAACACTTCCCACCACTGCGCAAAAAACACAACTAAACGCGGCGCGCATGAATCAGCAACTGAATAGGATTGGAACGAAGTGAAACAAGCTGAGCTAGGCTGAGACGTTTACAGCTACGAGCGCTGATGTTGAACTCTAAAACGAAGTTTGAGTGACTCAAGAAATGAATGAAAAACAGGCGGTGCAACAACAATCAATACATTTGTGATGCTCACGATCGATGCCAACTGATGCTGAGAGGGAACTAGTGAAGCTCAGAGAATATAAAGAAAATTGAAGGAGAGTAAAGACGTTCAAGCTTAGATTAAATAACACTAGGGATACTCTCTTATAGCGGATCGTTGTTTTTGTGCGATCAGGAAACTTCTTTCCAAACGCGTGAGAGATACACCCAAAGAAAAAGAGAGAGAATGGCTTTAATGTTTCTAATTAGCAAAAGAGTGGGAAAGAGATAACAATTTTATTTCAATTAAGCACAATGCTCACAAGCTAAATATGCTTAAGGCCATTTGAATCTGCTTTAATATAATGGTTCGAATTAAGATTTAAAATCTGAAGTTAAATCATATTAAACAGAAGTCGTTGTAACCAAATTCAATTAGAGTAAAAATTTAAATTTTATTATATTTTTACTACAGTTATAATATTTTATAACAACTTCTTTTTTTAACTATTCTTGACGAAATGCGTAAAGTGAAATTAGGCGGTTTTGTTATGTGCTAATGGGCTTTTAAGTTTATTAATCAAATACTTTTGAGAGTTCGATACATTTATTAAAACGTTTGCGTGAATGTCTATAAGAACTTTTTTACGAGTGTGAATGATATATTTTTGAGTCTGCTTGAATTTCTTGACGTCATTATTTAATTTATCATTATTTATTGATTGCCGTGTTTTTTATTTATTTGAATGGGTTTGTTTTTGTGGTATGAATTTGTTTTCTTTAAATGTTTTTTTCGCTCTTTCTTTTGGCCAACAATTTTTCTAAATTGATTAATTATTAAGAGTACATTATTGTTATTACTTTTGTTGTTGCTGTTACTGTTATTTTTATTAATACCGTTTTTTTAGTCGCGAAATTTCTGTGTGAGTTTTCTTATCGTCGATCGAACTGTGTTTAATAAAGTTCGTTGCCAGTCTTTATCAAAATCTAATTTCGTTAAATATTTGCAAGCAATAATTATTTTTTCTGATTAAAAATTTTTTTATTTTATAATTTTAATGAGATATGAATTGTATAAAAAATTACGGAAAATTTTTTATTTACTTTTAAAATTTAATTATTTTTTAAATATTTAACCAGCCGTTATGAAAAAAATTAAAAAGTCAACTAAATATCAAAAAGTGAAAAAATGTAACCTCGAAGACCTTCCTTCAAAAACTCATTATCACTTCATGGTAACCTGATCATCTCATCAACATTTTTCTGGTGATTGTCCGTGCGATTCTATCCTTTATTTGATTTGTTGTTTTTGTGTTTTTACGAAACACGTTATTTAAAACGAATTACGAAGGCTTTAAAACTTATTTTATTTTTAATTGCTTTTTAACGTCTCGTCTCGCAGTCTGTTCATGACTTCTGTATTTTGAGCACTTTTTTTAAAATTCACCCAAATGCCTTGAGTTGCTGTGAGTACAAGGTCAAAACAAAGACGTTCCACGCTAAAGCAAAAACAAGATCGATAACAAGAGGCATTTCATTTAAGCAATGATCTGAGCAAAAAGTCTCCACTTCTGCCACTCCACTTCTTTCTAAAACTTAAAGCGATTTTAGCGCCAATCGCAAGATTTAGAATAAAAAAATTGCAACGTTTAAAATTTGTACGAATGTACAAAATTTTGCATCGTTGATGGAGGCCCAATCAACGAATTGCAATTAATTTTATTTTTTTTTCTTGCTTCAATTCAGTTTTTTCACTTTTCGTTTCAATTCTTTCCCATAAAATTTAATCTTTTTGTCTTAGCGTTTATAATGTAATAATAATTTATGTTTTAAGTAATTTTTTTGAAAAGCGAAAGCATGACAAAAAACTCTGGGAGATCAAATCTGGCCCTTGCATTAAATTTCTCGGCTTTTTCTTCTTCTTATTCTTTTGCTTACTTGATTACTTCTGACTGACCCCAAGAACTTTCACTTTGATAAGAAAAACAGAACAAACAAAAATGCAACGCGCAACAAAGCTCATTGATATAGTGCTGAAGGTGGGGGAGGGGGTGGTATACTGTAGTGAAAGAAGGAGAAGTGGAAAATAAGAAATTATTATACACCCTTATTCACAAGTTCACTTTTTCAGAGACGACGTCGTCAAGAACTAGTTTTTTCGGCAATATTTTTTGATTAGTATTCACAAGTTCACCTTTTAAGACGACGCCGTCCAAACAAACGTGTTTGTTTACATTTCTAAAGACGACGCCGTCGAGCTCTGAGGAACGATGTGAGATTGATTATTCACAAGTACGACATCATTGACGACGACGTCTAAAAATTGGACGACACCTAGGTAGGTGTCGTCTTCTCATAAAAATGAAATTTTTAAAGCAAAATATTTTATGATATTGCATATTTTCAAAATGTATTTATTATTTACATCTATTTGTTACTAATTACATATTATAATGTTAGTATTAAAATAATTCAATACTTAAAATACAAATTAATGATATTGTCAATTTTACTCATATAATTAATAAAAAGAGAAAGAAAAACAAGATTGCTTTCTTTTAAACGAAAAATGCGTAAATATAGTGGAATTTGTGTCGGTATCACTTTTTTTCAAAATTTCAACAAGAGTGAAAAGTAACAAAAAAATTTCAACAAGAGTAAATGAAACACATGTATTGTGCAAGCGCTAGAACAAAATAAGAATAGAGACGACGACGTCTCGAGACTCACCTTTTCAAAAAGTGAACTTGTGAATAATAAAATTTTCACTTTAGTGAACCTCGAAGGTGGACGGCGTCGTCTTCAAAAGTGAACTTGTGAATAACGATGATAGACAAATTAATAAAACAAATGATACAAGTTTAATTACCCGTATAAATTCTCGATGCATACGATGTTATTTATTTAATTTTTCATCCTAAGGGTTTCTTTTCTTTTGAGAAAAAGCCATTAAAGTGCATTAAAACACTTCAAAACAAACCTATTTATTTATCGAATGACATTGAGCCATTCAATTATTGTTATTGTTATTATTATTATTATTATTATTATTATTATTATTATTATTATTATTACTACTACTATTGTTGTTGTTGTTGTTCTCACTGGTTTTCTTAGCACCATCAAGGCGGTAAAGTCAGCCGATTTGAGCCGATCTTTTTCAGGCGCTCGTTAATTGACAATCATTGAAATTATTGTAAGCTTTTGTTTGCGGCGCCGCGCTTGCACTTACTCGTATTTTCACTGCGCTTTAGCGCTTTGACGTTGGCGCTTGTGATCATCATTAATTAATTTATTACATTGCGCTCGTGGTGGTCGCCACCGCCACCATTCTAAAACTTTAAATGATTTCCGTGGAATTCCTTTTGATGATTTGAATGATCGATTGAATAGTTTGCAGATTGATTGATTTATTGCACTAGCAGTTTGCAATTGTTGCAATTGTTTTTCGCATTCATAGAAATTTTTAAAAAATATAGAAGATGCTGCTCAGGCACTACGAGTGCTGGGTGTAAATGAGAGAGCGATCAATGTGTTGGGTGGCATTAGTGGTGATGGAGGTAGAGGCGGCATAATTAATTGAGAAATATTTTAACAACGTTTCAATTAAAAATGCTGATCAGACAAGCGCGAACTATATTATTTCAAAAAGTGTTTGTCGACACTTCTCATTAAAATGGAAAATTTTTGCACTTTTGCTGATCGTCATTGCTTTGCATAATTTTTAATTGTTTTGTTTCAATTTTATTCGCTTAAATCTTAATTAATACGTTATTAATAAATAATTTTTTTTGTAAATTTGCGTTTTATTTATCAGAATTTTATAAATTTTTAGTTTTTTCGTTTCTATTGGTTTAAATTTTAATTAATACGTTATTAATAAATAAAATAACGTTATTAATAAATAAATATCTTTTGTAAAAAAGCGTTTTATTTTTTAGAATTTTATAAATTTTTAATTTTTTACGTTTTAATTTTATTGTTTTAAATTTTAATTAATAAGCTATTAATACATAAAATAACGTTATTAATAAATAAATTTCTTTTGAAAAAAGCGTTTTATTTTTTAGAATTTTATAAATTTTTAATCTTTTTCGTTTCAATTTTATTGGTTTAAATTTTAATTAATACGTTATTAATAAATTACATAACGTTATTAATAAATAAATTTCTGTTGTAAAAAAGCGTTTTATTTTTTAGAATTTTATAAATTTTTAGTTTTTTCTAGTTATAAAATTATTCGACTTTTATAATTTTTTATTTATTATTCAGCTTAAGTTTTCGGAAATACCAACCAAAAAAAAGGCAAAATAAAATCCTAAAAATGAAGGTAAGGATCTCAAAAGATTTTTGAATTCCCCAAAAATATAAAACAACGTCTAAATTTTACGATTTTCATAAAATATAATATAAAATGTAGGCTTTATTTCATTGGGCCACTATTTCCCGAAGCCTTTGAAATTGTATTAACTTCTTTTAAAAAAATTCCATTCATCCTTCGTCGTATCCGCATATCGGTTTATTGTTGTTGCATAAAAGTTTTCTAAAAATGAATAAAAAATCGTTTTGAACACGTTCGCGAAAGAGTGCAGAAATTATCGAACGGCGACGACGATCGAAGTGATGACTTGGTTGGTGTAAAATTTCGTCGAGAGCTGAAAAACTTTGCTAAAAACATGCCGCTCGTATCAAATTACAACAACATTAAAACGAACGTGACCTTTTCGTCGTCGTAAGTCGTTAGTATGACCACCGGCGACACAAAGACAGATCCGCAACTGACAGCTCCGTCGACACATTGACGTTCGAGCTATTCGAATGTTCGACTAACGGATCGATCGAGCGTTTTTTAGTGAAAACAACAAAACAACAAAAACAAGAAGGAACTGGTTCGATCGAGACGAAAGCCACAGAAAGGAGCGAATAAAAAAGTGTTAAAAAATGGCTGCCGACATTAATTTGACAGTTGGTGAGGGTGTTTATTATTAATGGAAACAATAAAGGCAGCAGCAGCTACAACAACAACAGCAATAACGACAACAACAATGATGACGCCGACGACATTACTGCTCGCAACAATGAAATCGCATTGGGAAAAAACGGCGATTATTGCAAAAGTCAAAGCAAGGATATTGGAGAACAATAGTAAAGGAATAACAATAATGAACGTGATAATGACAATGATGACAATATAAGAACTATAATGATGAAGATATAAGAATTATGAAAAAAATGAATATTTTTCAAGGAAAAGCTTTAGCAATGCCGAAACAAAGAAACGAAAAAAACATAAAGCCCGAACGAAAAGCAAAACAACTATAAGAAAATTTTAAAAAACCCAAAACGTCAGAGCTATTATTTCCAAAAAAAAGAAATGTTTATATAACAAATTCCTTTTGACGGTTAATTGTTTTCGGCTACATTTAATTACAATTTTAAATTAAAGCCGATCATGACGTTGAAAGAATAACCAACTTCAATAAAATCTTGTTGCGAGTTTTATGTCTCAGTTATTTTTTTGCTCGTACATTCAGGCCGCACCCACCCGGATTGTGGTCCGTCCAAAAGTTTCTAATTCGATTTGACAGCATTTACCGACAGCGAAAGGAGACTGCTTAACATAATACTTTACGGTTAATCTCGCTCGATGAACGCGGGCTGGGCTTAGTTGGTTCGTTGTGAGGGTAGCGGCTAAGCGGCGATGGAGATTGAGAGCAAAAGCTTTTTACAATCGGTCACTCGGTCATTGCTGGTAAAATCAGGTGCAGCTTCCTACATCTGTCTCTGTCGTACTTTCATTTCTATATTCTATCTCACACCCTTTCTCGTTTCCCCTTCTTCTTTCTCAAAAGTTTTAAACATTTAAATTAATTAGACGCCACAATTAATTAATTTTGGGAATGTTAAAGTTCAAAACTATCAAAACGAGTTGTTTTGAAAAAGCCCGAAAAAAATCTAATTAAAATTAAACTTGATCATTATTCATCAGTATTGCGGTTCTCGGTTAATTTACGGTAAAAATCGTTTGAGTATTTTTGTATCTGATTTTATTTGACGAAAGATTTCTGACAAAAACGTCTTTGGCAAGTCAGCAGAAAATGATAAAATTCTTCAAAACAGACAACAGTAATATATATGTTCTTGCATATACGAGTGTGTGTGTGTGTTTGCATTTATGTTTGCAAATTGACACGATTCGTAACCTTGTCATTACTTGCTGACAATGTTTTAACTTGGTTACACCATTGTTATCTCGTTAGTTGTTGTTGCTGCTTTATGTTGTTGTTATTGTTGCTTTGTCAGTGCTTATCAGTTTCTATTATTGACAACCTGTTGGAATTTTCTAATTTAGTACACACCACTTACTTTTTATTGAGAGAAGTTACACTTTTGCGCAGATATTTTTGGTCTTGCTCCTTTTTGAGTCTTATTGTTGTTTTGGTTTCATTAGAAAAAAGCTTTTGATATTTGTGATTGCAAAACAAAAAAAAGTGTGTCTTAACTGCTTCGAAGGTCGCCCCGTCATTCTATTGAACTCAATTAATTTAAAAACGGAAATGAGTTCATGTCTAGTTTTTTTGGTAATTATCTTTAAGATGTTAAGATTTTATATTAATTACTTTTTGTAGAAAAATCCCCAAAAGGTTTTTCAATTAATAAATTTTATACATTTTTTAAAAAAATTAATGGAAAACAGTAAAAAGTATAACGATTTTTTTATTGACTAGAATTTTATTGACTAAATTGCTGAGAATTTCCATTAGATGTTATTGTTTTTAATCTTTCTCGTATACTTTAATTAATAGCGTTTATTGTTTAAAAAATTCTTGAATGCCAATTTTATTGCGTCTGAAAAATGTTATTGAAATTCAATTATTTATAATTTAATTACTGCCAATCGCTTCTGTCTTTCAGTTTTCGTCTTTCATATTTTTCTGTTAAAAGAATTTAACACGCCCACTGAAAATCCTCTCGAAGTCTTCTACTTAATTTTGCTGAGCACTAGCTTTTTCTAAAAGTCAATTTTTATTACCAAAAATATCACACGAAAACCAAAACATTCCAAAAAACCAACTTGTCAAATCTTTGTTTTTGTAATCTCGGCTTGCGAACGGATGGACGGGCGGATTTGTTGTCATTCGCCAACGCTAAAGTCTTGAAGCCATGGCTTTAATTTAATTCATGCTCTGAGCGAGATAATTTGACAATTTTTCAATTTAAATCATTGTTTGCGGATTTATTTAACATTCAAGAGATTGTTTTTGTCGGTCTGTCCGCCTCTGCCCGTTTGCCCTTCTCTGTCTGACTCTCTGTCACTATCCGTTCCCTTTGTCCGTTCCCTTTGTCCGTTCCCTTTGTCCGTCTGTTCTCTTTGTCCGTTCTGTTTGTCCGTCTGTTTGTTTATGCGTGCGACTGGCTTTGTACTTAAATGAAATGAATTCAATAAAGCAGGTACTAATTTCAGGTAAAATAACTGCTAGTGTGTGGGTTTTCTTCCGAAATATTTTTAGCTCTTAAAGTTTTTCATTTGGCCTTTTTTTCACTTCGTTATTTCTTAGGGGTCAAAGAAGTCGCTTTAATCGAGTGCTGACAGCTGTTATGGTTATTTTATTACTCTTTTTTTAATCCGTTGCGAGTTACAGATATTGTACAATCTGTTTTTTTTCCTTCACCAGAAGTTAGTAACTAGTTTTAAGCAATAACACAACAACAACAACAACACGAGCTTGATTTTGTCGACATCAAGATGAAAAAGATATCGCGTGGTAAATGTAATAACGTGAGGAATTTTTGTATTGAATTAAAAGAATTTATGGCATAAATGTTATTAGTATTAAAAATAGTTTGAAATAAATATCATTGATATATTCAAAAATGAAAACTACGACAAAATTATGAAGCCCAAAACAAAACATTAAAAGTGATCCGTTTGTGATAAATATTAATAAAGTGAAAATAAAAAATATTATAAAAAATTCAAACATAAAGCATTCGAATGGCTTTATTTCTGAGAAAACAAGACAAACAACCAAAATAAAGGAAATGGGTAATAAAAATGTTACAAATAAGTTATAAAAAAGTTATTTAAAAAACGATGTTTCAACATCTTAAGTCTTAAGATGTATTAAGCATGTTTTAACCAGTCTTAAATTATGTTTTGAATCAGATAAAAAAATTATCAAATCAAAAATTCAGTTAGAAATGTTGTAAAATTTATAGCAGAACTGCTTTATAAAAATCATTATAAAAATCATAAATTGAAATAAGTTAAAATACTGAAGACCGGCTCATTGTCGAGACCGGTTTGTCTCTAAACCAAACTTGACGGGGGATGATGGAAACTCGTTTCAAACTCTATCAAACCCTGTCGTAATACTCAACGTATATCAAGAATTAAGAGAATAAAGTAATGAAATAAATAAAATAAGATAAAATATAAAATGTTGTAAAACAGGAATGTAAAATGAACAAATAATTTAATTATTTTCTTAAAAGAAAAATTCGAAAAAATAATAAATTCAAATTTAAATTTAAACATTGTTAATACATTTAATTTAAATATAAATAAAAGAGAATAAGATTATTTTAAAAACAGTAAAATCGAATAATTTTGTTTGAGAAAAAATAGAATAAATAACATGAAATATTTTGACAAAGGAAACTAATGGGAACATATAAATTAAACAAAAAATAAAAACAAATTTTGAATTAATTGAAAATAAAATTTAGACAAATCATAAGAAATAACAGAACAAAAAATATATGGTTAGTCAGTTTATTAATAAAATTAAGAATAAAAACTATAGAAACAATTAATTCAAGAAAACAAAAATAAAACATATACAAAAAAAAATAGAAACATAAAAAATTCTGTTAATAGATTCGAAAGAATAAGGATAAATTAAACAACTAAAAGCAAGGAATATTTTTTTTAATTTTTGAAAAATAAAAACAGAAACTACGGACAGGATGCTGATTTCGAAATAATACTTCTAATTTGATTTTAATGTTTTTTTTGTTTTCAGATTTTATTCATAAATAATAGTTTTTAATAACATAAAATTATAAATAATTTGTTAAGCAATAAAAATATATTTAGCCTTAAAATTGTTTTACCTGCTTTTTTTGAAGAAAACTTTTGTAGTGTATGGCAATAATTTTAATGAAATATTAAAAAATATATAATTTATTTCTATAAAATTTTAAGACACCAAAAAAATCGTTGCAATTCCGGAATATCCAAATCGAAAAAACTTCATAAATTGCCCTCAAGAAAAATGACATTTTTGTGAATTTATTATTTAGCTGAAAATGCACGGGTCGCAACGCCACGGTTTTACTTGATTTCATAAATGAAAAACGGAAATTAACAAAAAAATTTGGCTGCATACGCAGGCAACGTTGATTTTCGGTGTAGCAATTGTTGGTGTTGTTGTTTCGTTTTGGATTTTGTTGTTTTGCTTGAGTTTTTTAGGTCGCGATTGTGATTAATTTATTGACATTTGATACGTCGTCGTGATATGTTGAGTTTGTGACACGGCAACAAATTGTAATTGATTTTTCCTCTTTTGCCAATATTCACCACCTTTTTAACTCTTTCGTTTGCAACTACACCTTATGCATATTTGTTTATTTAAATTCAATACGTAAAAAGTTAAATATTCCAAATATTGCGATTCAAAAATAACGGCCATATTTGACGCAGCGCCGTTTGAAACCGTGCGCGATAATATTTTTTTCTTTGGAAAATTCAAATTGAATTAAAATGAACAGAATGCATAAAACAGTCCAAAGAGAGCTGACTAAAGCCTTTTCGGTAAAAAGTTGCTCGTTGAGCTTGCCAAAAAAATGGTATCAAGTTTCAAAGAGTCGAGAATTGGAAATGTATTTCAAGTGAACTCAAATAATTAATTTAATTAGAATTTTCCATGCTTTTTTGAGGGTTCTTTAGAGAATTATTTTCCAAAAAAAATTCATTTAATTTCATTTCGTCAGAATTTTTTAAATTCGTTCCTTGAATTCTTTTCTTTTCAATTTTGAAATAATTATTGGCACGAATTTATTTTGACGGCCAAATATATTTAATTCTAAGTAAATTCGTCTGAAAAAGAGAAAGAAAACTAGATAGTTTTCTTTTTGCTTTAAGAGCACCAAACTTCTCAAATGCGTTCAGTGTAGTTTGATACTAATATCACGTTTTCCAATAGGCGCGTAACGCTATCGTATTCTAAAGGGCATTTATTCTTGAACTTTTTCTTCGCACTTGACATTGTCGAGACGACACTCGAAACCAACATTTTTGTGGTGGTTAGGATTCCAAAAGTTGCCAATGCAATTTCGAATTGGCGATTGTTATTTAACTTAAATATTCGATTGCAATAGCCATCTAGATGGACCAGACAGACTGTGCCCACTGTTTTGGGTAAATTTAAGTAACCATATTTACTACTAAAACCTTTGTCCTATCGGGATAAAATTTACTACAGGCCTGAAAGTTTGGATAAGTTGAAAAAACCAACATTGTTTTATTGAGCTGAACCAAACTTATTTTATTTCCTTATTCAAAGACTATTTTCAGTATTACTATGGCAATACTTTTTACACCTCTCCTCTATCAAGGCTTAACAGTCAGCGATATTTATAATTGAAAAACTGAATATCTCTAATAGAGAATTTATTAATAGAGAGATTATCATTTAGATACTAAAGGCTCGAAGAAAAATATAAATTGGCTGAAGTAAAAATGATTTGTCTAATAAAACAGCATTACGTACGTGAGTGTTACCAACAATCTACAGATTTTCATGCCTCATTATTTTTTGCTTCAATCATTTTCTTCAAAGTCCTCTGCGTCTTCTTCTTCATCTACATCTGCTTGCAAAGCCAATGAAACTACTTCAGAAGTAGTGCACATTTTGTTGTTGTTGTTGTTATTATTATTGTTGTTATTGCTTTTGCAACAACTAAAGCGAGAAAAATTTATAGAGTTCATTTTTACGCGCATTCGAGAAATTCTCCGCCGAACAGCATGGAATTCCTTTACTTGTTTCAAAAAAAAAATTTATTTTACATAATAAACTTTGCAAAATTGGTGTTTGAGTATCGCAATATAAAACAACAAAAACCACAACAACAACCATAACAACTGCTGATATTGTTACTACCAAAAAACAACAATTGCTTTTCATTGACTCTTGTAACAAATTGCACTTCTTGTAATCTCCACTTAACAATTTCAAGCAACATTAATCATGCAGTAGCAGCAACAATAATAAAAATAATGTTGCAGTCGTCTTTACATTTTTACTACTCTTTTACTAGCCGATACTACCGGTGCAACTCTTTGCTATTATCAAACGTTTTGCGAGATACGTTTTTAATCCTCTTCCTCAATTTTACTACTTTTTGCTACATTTTATGACCTGATATCACTGAGCACTCAACCTTTTAGTACTTCTGCTTTTATTTACTGTTACTACTCACTAATATTTGTACTATTTCCCAGTACTGTTTATATACTCGTGTCTAGTATACTATATACTCTTGTCTATTATTTTGATACTACTATTTGATTACTATTGAGTTTAATTACTATTGTTTTTACTGCGTTGCTTACTCCTTTTCTGCGTGAGATAGTATTTAGTAGAATCTTTTGCTCCTATTTCTCACTACTTCTTCCTAATATTTTATATTTGTAGAAATTTATGCATCTTCTACTACTATTTACTACTGCCAATTGATTCATCTGCTGTTATTTACTAATATATTTTACCACTCCGCATTAATGGTAACAGTAATAGTAGTAAATGTTACTACTTTCTGCCTTTCTTCATTTACCCAGCGAACACTATTCACGTATTCGAATAGCCTCTAGATTTTTTATCATTGGCGGCATCTGTTGTTCAAATAATCGTACATTTGTCTGCTGCTAACAAAATATAAAGCCGCCATTATTCACTAATTTCAATTTTTTCAAAGAAACTATTTGTTAAGCTATACCGCATTAAATTTCAACCAAGGAAAAAAACGGATGAACGGCAATGAACGCAACGTAACAAAATGAAAGAAGCAAAAAATTAGATAAAATACACTTATTTTCGTATGTCAGTCAGTCAAGCAAATGCGCTGAAATGAAGAAGGTAATGAAATCAGTGAAGAGGACTCTCTTTTTAAACGACCCTCGGAAACTGAAGATGGCCAAAATAGTAGAAATTGCCAAAAAAGTATTTTTGCAAGTCGACGGCGATAACTTTGGCAATGTCACGATTTTATAACGCGGGTGACTCTTCATCGTTTAACTTGAACTTCACAGAAGGCCATTTGACGAAATGGAAAAAACAGAAGAAGAGAAGAAGATGATGAAGAGGAGCTACTTTTATTACCTCTTTTTTTCAAAGTATGTTTTTTATTTGTTGACGATCGTTACTATTTTTGACAATTATTCGTGTCAAAAGCATTTGATTTATGGACTACAAAAATCACGCAAAGGAATAAAAACAACGACAATGGAGGAAAAGAGGCTAGTGGCTATGACGAAGTAGAGGCATGTCATAAAATTTGCATATTTCTCATTTCTTCGACAATTGAGTTTTGACAATTGTTTGGACGAAAAAAAGAGTCTCTTAACCTCAAATATTTCGTTCTCTTTTCAAATAAAATATTCGTATTTATTTAAAGTGGAAATTTAAAAACTATGATAATGACTTAAAAAACATTCGAGAGATCGTGCAAAGAGTTTCAGTTGGTCATATTGATGATGCTATCCCTACTCGTGCTTTGCAGTAATGTTGACGATTGGCGATTATTTTGGTACTCGAGGGACAAAAAACAAGTAAAATTCCGTCTATGAAAGAATCGAAAAGCCAATTAAGAGGGTTTTTTGCCGAATATTTAATTTTATTGATTTTGCTCTTCTTCTTTGTCTTCTCTATTGTCTTTCACATGAAAAGAAATCAATTCGCAATATTTGTTTTCGAGTTATAAGCAAAGTCATGATGCAATAATTTTACATGAATTATGCCAAAGGTGATTTTTTGTTTGTAGTTTTTCGATTTTCCGTTTGGAAAAATAACGGAAAAAATTTTAAAATTTAGGAAATGAATATATTACAAACTATTAAGACGTTTGCTACAAGAAGGGAATACAAAAAAAAGGATACAAAAATGAATCCACGAATCCCAAGAGTGTCGTTTTCTGGCTCAATCAAATCATTTCAATATTTTTATGATGAATATAATATTTTATCGATAGAAAGTTATTGAAGAAGAGTTAAAAGTAAGAGGATGTGATTGGAGATGAAGAGGAAGAATTTGGAAACAAGCCAGAAGACAAATAAAGATAATTAAAACCAAGACACTTGAGATCAACAATTTTATTGTCATTTTTTATTGGTCATTTTGTTGCTTTTTGCTGTGGATTTATGATATTTATCAGGTATAATTTCAATTTAATATCAGTATAAAAACTCTAATATTAATGACAATTAAACCTTAAATGATATCGAAAAATAATTGTATTTCAATTCATAACGGAGGGGTGACATAGTCACCTGCTAATTTTTTTTGAAATCATAAAATCCTAAACCACATGCAAAGAACGAGGAAACCTTCCCAGAGGAGGGGAACCGACATCTTCTGGGTGGGCACTGCTTTAAAACCATATCAATATTTTTTGTTTCTGTTAACGTTACTGGCGCTATTCTGGTCGTGTTATCGCTGGGACTTCAGTTGTTGTTATTGTGTTTGTTGTTATATTAGATATCGTCAATGAATGTTTTTGAATGAATGAATGAATAGAAATGTTAAACAAGCGCGCGTTTATGTTTTTCTGGTGTCTCACCAATCACGTTCCACCATATTTTATTTAACGTCAAAAAATAACATTAGGAGAGATAAATAAAATAACAACAACATTGGTAACATTTAGAGTTATTTTCAATTAAGATATAATTATAGACTTTTTTGGAATATTTAAAGCAATGCCGTTATTTTCTCGTAAATTGTCTAAATTGTTTTCATTTAATTTGACATTCACGGGTCTTTCTATTTAAACTTTAATTACCTGAATAATCCATTGGTCTGATAAAGTGAGAGAGATGTCCAACAATTGCATTTAAATCGAAATGATTTTATTTTTAAAAAATACAATTTAAATGTCGTCGGGGCAATAACAAATAACACCAATACGTCGTTCAGCTGCCACAATTTAAATTTCAAAAATACGTAATTGCGACTTGCAACAAGTTAATGTGACAGCGCCGACTAAATGCTGCTGGAGTCACAAAACCAAAGCAAGAGTTTCAAACACTTTAAAAAAATAAATCATTTTTAATATAACTTTTTTTATTTCTAATTTCTACGAGTAGACAAAAATATACGAGTTTTTCAGGCGAACCCCTTTGCGGGAGATTTACGCGTAAATTTTTTTATGAATGATTTTTTAGATCATAAACTTAATTAAAAATTCAAATAGAGCTAGAAATTTTATGAAATTCTTAATGAACAAATATTTTTTTCAGGTGCGTATCATAAAGATTACTTCTTCAATTTTTTGTTGTTAAATTGTAATGGTTTGCTTTACTTGACTGCTGAAAAAGTTAGAAGGAAGTGAATTAAAGCAAAAGAAAAACAAAAAAAAGGATGGGGAAGGAGAAGAAGAAGTAGAAATAAGGAGAAGAAGAAGTGCTAGAATTTATCACTAGCTGAACACAGTTTTGGAAAAAAGAGTTATAATTTTTAGCTTAATGAACGCTGTAAATTTTACGAGCTTTTCAGGTTCAACGCTTTTCAGATTTTGCTTTGCTCCATAAATCTAACAAAAAGGGTTTGGTTTTATGGTTTACATGGTTTACTTTAAAATTTTGCAACTTTGTTTTAAATAAATTTGTTTGCTTTAATCAACAAACAAAAATTTATGAGTATTTCAGACACCCTGCTGGATTCCCTTAATGGACTTACGCAATAGTTTTCCAACAACGACAATAGTATTCAATTTTTTATAGTGTATCGGTATAGAAAACGGTTACAGCCTCCGTCTTTATCTCTCTTATTCACTGTTATCTACTCTTTTTCTTCCTCAATCTGTGCCCTAATTGTAAAAAAGAATACGATACACGAACCGAACTGAAAACGTTTTTTCTATTGAATTCCGTGCAGAGTCAAAATTGAGTATTTGGCTTTAAAGCTTGTGCATAATTAGCGTCATTATATCTTTAAAACCGATGCAATTACAATAGCTGTAACAGCAAAAACAAACGGCTAACAGTAATAACAGTAACAAGAGTAAGACTAGCAACAATAACAGCAATAAAAGCAACAAAAATAATAATGATAATAACAAGAGCAACAAACTATAGCCATTAAAACAAACTGACCAAAATAATAACAATTGTTTTTCAATTGATATAATCAAAGTAACTTTTCTTTAGGATTGTTTCCCGTTTCTCCCCGCAATCAATTCATTCGTCATTTTTAAAATTTAATTTTGAATTTTTTCCCTTCCAAATTCTTTTTAGTCATTTGCCAGCTTGACAATTGACCAGAGCGCATATAGAAATCGTGATCGTTATTCGCTGGTCGCCAGTTACAAGATTGAGACGTTGAAAGAGTCGAGGCCATTCCTGGCTCATTTTATGCCCAAGAATCAGTTATTGTATCTCTTAGATACACTTGCCTGCTGTTGTTGCTGCTGCTCCTACAACAGCTGGCGCCCACGGCCACAGCTGCACCCGAACTAAACCATTATCTGAGAGTTCACTCGGATTAGCTGAATAATAAACTTGAAAAATGCCCGATAACATTGTTTTCCTCTTCCTTGACTGGTCCATTAAAAGCCATCAACGGCAGCTACAACAACCACAACAAAAAACTGCTTAATTTAGCATTTTCGCAAATTACAAAAAAGCGACCGATAACCAAAACAATCAGTCGCTCTTCAAACCGATCATTTGCTGCCAACCAACCAATCAAGCAACTGGCGTGAGAGTCGAGTCGCCTAGTTGCAGTTAGTTGCTAACAGCTCACCATCAGGCACATCTGCCTCCGCTGCTCGTGTCTTGCCTCTCGTCCCACCCGCCCCCTTCTTGTCACCTTATTTCCCTTTTTATCAGTGGCAGCGAGAAAGTAAATCAGAGTTTTTCCTTGCGACGAATAGTCGCTTTTAAGCGGTCGCGTAGCAATAGTCGGACATTGCTACGAATCGCGAAGGACTCACTCGTGCGAATATATTTAGCCACTTTTTGTTTTCGATCTGTCTTGTTGTTGTTTTACCTGATGTTATTGTTGTTGTGTGTACCTGAAAAGCTTCGGAATTTGTTCGCTGATCCCTCATGCACTCTGCCGGCAACAGACAGCCAGCAGTGAATAGAAAAAGCAAAAACAGCGCCTTATCGGGCAGGGTATCCAACGTTTCAGGGCTTCTCCAATCGACCGTACTTCAAAAGCGGTTCCTTAGTTTACGTCCTAGTATTTTACAGACTGGCGCGGCGTAGCTCCGGCGAAAACTTGGCGTTTTTGTTTTATTATGACTCTAAAAATAAAAGTTGGTTGCGGCTGAATTTTGATGCCGATACGTGGCCGCCGCTGCAGAGTTCTATTCCTTGGCAATGCCATTGCTAGCATTAGTGTTGCTCGTGCTGTTGTCTCTGAAGGCCTCGATCTGGACCTCTCCTTGCAGTGTTTCTGTTAGCAATGTTTTGCTAGTGCTTGTGTCCATTCCGTTGTTCGCAACCATAATTAAATAGGCAGATGTGGCAGCACTGCTGATTGAGATCAGCCGATATTGGTTTGTTTTTCCGCAGAACAATACCCGGATTGCCCTTAAGCACTAGAGATAGCCAGAAATTCCATTGAATGCACATTATTTGTGGCTTTACCGAACGCATTTACATATTCAAAGAGTTGAATATCTTTTCTCTGGCATTTACTAAAATGTTCAATTTGAATATTGAATAATTGCGAATGTTCGAAAGGATTCAACCAACTTGTCATTGCTGGCTAAAGCAATGCTTCACGTTAATGATAAATCTAATACCATCATTTTATCAATATCGTCAATAATTAGGAATATGTTAACGTTTTTTCGGTGGTACAAGCTATAAGCGTGTTTATCATACAATATTTTAATTTAATTCCATTAAACACTAAACGTAAGTTCTAAAGATTAAACGTAAGATTTGTATTAATTTGAGATTTCCACGAACTGAAATGATTTTTGCGTTTACTATATTTTTACGAGGAATTAAAGTATCACATAAAAAATTAATTAAAATCCATAAAAGATCAATCAGAGATTCTTTCTTCTCATCAGAAGTGATATCTGATTAATTTGGAATTCCTGCGCGTTTACGCAATAAGTGGCTTTTTATTTGCTAAAACCTTTACGCATTAAATCATTCTCCCTGAATTAAAATTTGAATTTGATTAATGATCATTTGAATTAATAAATTTAGTAAAATTTTTTAAAATTTCAAATTATTGAAATTCTGGACTCGGACTTGGTAGATTTTTGTATTTAATAAATAATTTAAACAGGAAAAATTGTTTTTATTTATTTATTAAATATTATTTTAATTTCAAGAGTCGCCTAGAATATGTTTTTTCTTTCAATTAATGACTTTTTATATTCGTTTTTTTCTAAATTTTTTTTTTAATTTTTCTAAAATTTTTTTTGACTTCAGCTTCTTTCTTTCACAAGAGCGTTTTATTGCAGAGTTTTACTTGCGTGTTTGGCACGCGCTTCAGTAATAAATTCCCAGGTTTTTATCTCATTTTCCTTTCTTGTTTTTCTTCTTCCTCCTCCTCTTATTTTTCACCATAATCTCTATTTCTTTATCTCGCTATTATTTTTATTTATACGTTTTTGTTGTTTTACCGCTTTAGATATTGTTTTGCTCTCAACGATAATTGCCTAAAATAATTTTTTTCTTTGTTTTTGTTATCGTTGGTAGACTGATTGTTTTCAAGATTGTGGCAGCAGCGGCAGCGGCAGCTGAACGACAGAAAAACGGCAAAATATAAAAGTAATTTTTTTAATTTTAGACAGAGAGGACTAGAAAAATATGAAAACAACAACAACAGAAACAACCGAATCTATTGATTTTTGTCGAAGAATTACAAAAACGTAACAAAGCTGCTGCGCTGCAATTATTGATCGTCGACGATAATTTGTCGTTGTGGTAGATGTTGTGATGGTTTGTTTTCTTTTTGTTTGAACAATAATTTCTTTAATTTTATTTTTCTTTGATTTCATCTTATCACGTTTCGTTTCCATTCGTTCCGGGACTTTTTTATGACTTTTAAATGATATAAACGTTGATTTATTTTGTTTCGTGAGGATTCTTTAGAAAAAGTTGTTGTTGGGAACAAAAGAACCCAAAAAAGGATGAGGTGGAAATGACAGCGTACAATAACAAAAACAACAACCATAACATCAACCACAACAATAACTACTACCACTACTAGAACACAGGAAACGGTATAAACTCTGAAGGAAATTGTCGCGCACGGCTTTCCAATGGGATGCCAATGAAAGTCTTATTGTCGTTGTTGTTAATGTTGTATTTGTTATTCATAACCAACTGATGATTTTGATTATTACTATAGTAATGATAACGATACAACCGAACAGGCCCGTAAGTCATGTAAAAGCTGGACCCTTCACCTGGTTTTCTGGAATTTAATTTTTTCTAAAAATGTTGAGAGTAAAAGGTTTTTATTGGCATGCTATGAAAAATATATTTTAATCTACTTAATTTTTTATTTTCTACTTAATATTTTTTACTTAATTTTTTTGAATATTTTAAATTTTATAATGAAAAGAAAAAAATCATTTTTGAAAATTATTAAAAAATAAATTAAATACAAAATAAATAAATAAATTTTTTAATGAATATTTGTATTAAATATTTCTCTAATCACAGAAATTTCATGAAATCGTTATCGAATTAATAATTGGGTTTATTTAATTAAACGAAATTTCGAAGTTACAAAAAATTTTTATTTAATTTAAATTTATATTTTTAATTAATTCTGCGAAACTTCATTGTTAATTTTATTGTTACCCAAAAAATGAGGCTATTTATAATTTGAAAAATGTATCACATTTAAAAAAATCAAAAAATCAAAAAAAAATTTAAGTTTTTAGCAACGAATAAATGTGTTAACCCAAATAAAAAAACCTCCAATTGTGAAGAAATGAAATAATGAAAATATCAAATTCTTTTTCCGCGATTTCATGATTTCTTTTTAATTTTTGCTAAACCGCTTTCTGTGGTTTTGACTGCTCTCATTATTCTACCATCTTCTTTTTGGGTTCAACCCAACAACAGTCCTATTGTTTGGCTTTCCGTTCATCATTCCGTCTGTCGAATTCGTGGTTTCTGTATTGCTGATTGATGAGAGATCAGTGACTTTAAAGTGATTTGAAAATTGTTAAATTGGTCTTTTTCTGAACAATCCGGGTCGAGTTAATTAATAGAAATGTTTCTCTTTCCTAGATTTCAATCGTTTTTTGTTGATTTTTTGTTGTTAATTTATTGCTTTATTGGAAAATGTTGACCACTATATACGCAATAATAATGATATAATAATGAATAATAATTTTTCATTTAGAAAAAAGATTTATGATTTTTTGAAAAAATTCTCCGAGGGCGTTTTAATTTTTACTTTATTTGAAGATTTGATATAAAGACAATGAAAGAAGTTACCAAAAGAAACGTTGAACTTTTTTTCTTCTAGAAAACTGATGATAATTACAATTAAATTAATGATATTTTACTGTGCGTAAGTAATTTCTTCGGTGCGCATGAATGACTACTAAATCCAACGACCATAAAGAGCTCATGAAAAACTGCATCAAGAATACGCAATTTCCTCTGAGCATCGTTTGAGAGAAGATTCGAGCCATAAAGGGGTGGAAGGAGGCAAAAGGGAGAAGGAAAGGAAAAAGAAGAAAAGGCATAACAAGCTGTCGGGAAACTGGCTGAACCAGCAAAAGTTTGATTAACAGAGTTAGTTAATAATAATAATAACAATAATAATAGTAACAACAACACCACCACCAACAACAACAACACCAACAGCATCCTCATCAAATAATGACCAACTGATTACGTCGCTTGAAAGACTGACAGCAGACAGTCAAAATGAAGGAGACGGACAGAGAAGGAGTTCGATAAAGCGAGAATATGATAATTTTCCACATATGCTTGCAAAAATTGATTGACTAACAAACTTCTAAACTGACAAACTGACAAACTGACTAAATGACTAACTGAGATCTAAAGGAGTAAGAAAACCTAACGGATCGAGCATAGAGAAGTCTAACTGACTGACTGACAGACCACGGAACGGGAACCTCCCGAACGTGCACGGAGATCAAGAAGAGTGAAGAATCGTGGTTGAACTAACTGGATTGGACACATCGTTGCAGTGACCAAAAGATCGTGTATATTGCGCAATATTATTCATGATGATAATCATTTTTGTAACTGACGCTCGTTAAAATTCACGCTTCGAGATTCATTTTTCGATTTTTTTTTCGTTTAAAAACGGTATTTATTTGTGTGAGAAGAAGAGGAAGAAGAATTTGCTAGATGAAAAGATTTCTTTGAAGCGGAAAGAAGAAGAAGAAGAGGAAGACTAACACGCGTCTGTGTGAATAAAAGAAAAACATTTCAAAGCAAAGGTCAAAACATTGACATTAAATAATCTAACATTGTTGCCGACGTTGTTGTTGTTATAATGGTTGTTGTATTTATTGTTGTTGTAGTTCTTGTCGTTGCAGTTGTTGTTGTTGTTGTATTTGTTGATGTTTTTTAAAGCAAGACATTCCGAGTCGGCATATTTCGCTTTCTTCCTTATCAACCCCCTCTTCTTCTTCTTACATTTCTTCCTCTTCCTCTTTAATACATTTTCTAAAGAAACAATTTTTCTTTCTTTTTTCTAATGTTTTATTTTTATATAAAAATAATTTTTGGAATTGTTAGAATTTTTCCAACGCAACAACAACCAACGTCAAACAGTGAGTATCTGCCTATCTGTCTATCTGTTCGCTTGCACGTCTGTCCGCCTATTGTCAATCAATTGTTAAGGGCAAAACCGTTCAGTTGCCGTTCGGTCATTTTGAACTTTATAACTGTTTCCGATTTTATCGTTGTTGTTGTTGTTGTTGTTGTTGTTGTTGTGGCTCTAGAGCATAAAATTTCGGTATAAACTTTGATGATGACAAACAATTTGATTTCGTTTCTCTAGAAAATCGTGTACCGAACGAAAGACAAAGAATATGGAGAAATAATTCTTTTAGGATTTTGGTCTTGATGTGATTTCTTTCTAAATTTAAAAAAATCTTTACTTCGAAGAATGTCACGGAGATCAAGAGGTTCAATTACGAAATATTCGTTAAATTCTCTACAGAAATAAAGAAATTATTCGGTAGAAGAAAAAGTCTTGAGCGCAGGGAGGGTGGGCGATGGGAATGAAAGACAGTGAAAATTCAAAAGAAAACCATTCAGAACTTTTCCGTTCTGTAGCCTGCGGTGGTCGCTGGTCAAAGTTAGACCCGGCAACGACTGACGTCACACGTCATTTAAACTCGTCATTGTAACCCATCTAGTAATACGTTTCTTTCAAATGATTGACAGTACAATACAATCATTTGAACGATCATCATCATCAACAACGTTATCGTTGATGCTGACGCTGATCAATCTAAAGGAGTTTAATACAAATACCGTTAGATATTTGAATCATTTAATAAGAAACGGTTATTATTTTCGAGATTGACCTTAAAACGGGTTTTTGACATTTAAATAATTCAATTGTTGAGAGTTTTGATTGATATTGATCTTGCTCACTGACACTGATAAAGAAATTGTTCTGGGGGAGGGGCGAGATGTCTGATAAGTGAAAGAACTGAAAGATGGGGGGGGGAATCCTGGGAGGGCAAAGTGTTTGAGTTTGTTGTAACGAGTTTTCAATTGTTTCCAAAATTTATTTGACCCAATTTTTTGATTTATCTTTATATCTGATGAAATTTATAATTATTTGGGTATAATTTTTTAGCTTCAGAAAGATGGTGTGAGAGAGAGAGGCAGTGAGGAAGATAGGAAGACGTCGAGGTCGTAAGACGTTTAGTTCAAAAAGGTTTGAATGAGATTTTTTTCTAATATCGTTTTCAGTAAGTTAAAAATTTGATGGAAATTATGCTAGCTTACACCCTTGCTTACCTTACACCCTGCAACTAATTGAAGGAAACCTTTAGCTTGCTTAAGGAAATCACATTTTTCCACTTTGACTCTACTGAACCGATGTCTTTATTGGAAAACCCTTTAGAGAAGGTCAAACCTGTTAGAGTGCGAGTAATGAACGATAATCGTACTGAGAGAAATAAATGCTCCCTTTCTTGCTCTCTCTCTGTCTCTGTCACTGCCTCTCTCGAATGTCTCTCTCTCTGTTCTCCGATTTTGTAATTCCATTAATTTCGAATTTCATTCTGTTTTCACATAATTCTAACAATGATAAAAATAATTATCATAAGACGCTGAACAGAAAGGGGGTTGCCAATAAGAAGAAGCATGCATTTACATATTTTATCTATATAATTAATCTGTCAGATTCGCGTTCACGACAGTCTCAGGCGCCTTTTTCAACAACTCAAAATAAATGCACTTGTTTTTAATGCACAAACAGATCCATTCATTCATTCCAGTTTATTTTTAATTTTTATTCTTCTTCTTCTTATTCTATACCATCTTCTTCTTCTTAAGTGATGCGTGTCTCTTGATTAACTCAAGACAAAATTGTCTTCAGCAAACATTTTTTATATCAAATTTTTCTGCGGTCGATTGTGTCCTTTTCTTTTTCTCATCTTCCCTCCTCCAAACCTCCCTTTACCCCCCGCCGCGCCAATACTATTTCTACCACCACGAACAGACGCTTCTTGGGTTTTCTATATTTAGATATTTTGTATCTGTGCAGTCCGTTGTTGTTGTTGTTGTTGTCGTTGTTTGCTGCTATTTCTGTTGTTCTGTTGTTGTTGTTGTTGCAAATGTTAAAAACAACAGAATTTTTGCTATTTTTAGAAAAAGTGTCAGACAGACGGATGCCCCGGTTGGATGCACTTTTGAGCTATTCGTTTCAAGCGAGAAAAGGAGAGTAAGAGAGTGAGCGAAAGAGAGAGGGAGAGAAAGGGTGACGGAAAAGGAAGGAGACATAATACAACTTGTTTGTACTGAAACGACTCGTTTGTCGCCTTTGCTGAAGTCCGGATAACTTTATACTTCTGCTACAACAACAATTCTAAAGAAGAAAAAAGGAGAATAAGAATGGTAAGAATGAGAAGAAAAGGAAGAGGATTACCACAAAATAACTTGAGGATTAATAGAAAATATCGTTTCCCCCTATTTTCTGTTTTTCACTCTTGTTTGTTCTTTTTCTCTCGCTCTCTCCCTTTTTTCTCTCTTTCTTTCCCTTCCCCGGTCTCTAACTTTGCTTTGATATTTGCTTCATTTGATCAATTAAAAATTATCGAAGGAGATCAAAATTGTTGATCTTGATCCTAATGCTTTAAAACGTTTTGTGAATTAATTTGAGGGCAGTGACCCTTTGCCGCAACTATCTGACTCTTACGATATTTTAAGACATATCATAAAATTTGGCCTTCATGTACTTTAGGAATAATTTCAGACGGCTCATAAATTAAGTAGGAAGAAGAAAAAAGTATGAAGAAATGGATACAAAGAAGAAGAAGAAGAAGACATAGAAAAGGAAATCTAAGAACGTTAACTTCGGACTGGTCGAAACTAATATACCCTACCATCCGTAATATAAAATATTCTGCTTTTAATACAATAACTTTCCACGGACAGACAGACAGACGGGCAAAGAAATGGGCAGACAGGTAGACAGACAGATTGCTGGACATCGCTAAATCGACTGAGGATGATTCTGAGCAAGAACATATATACTTTTCTATCCCTACCACCCCTTCTCTAAAACGTTACAAACGGAATCACAAAATGAATGGACCCTATCCCTCCGGATGTAGGGTATAAAAAGAGCAAAGCCAACACGTCCTTGTATTACTTAAAGTTATCTTGATAAATAACATCGTTAAGAATCTGTTAGAAAAGCCAAAGAGATGGATGGAATTGATGTTCGACGATCTGATGGTGCTTGAAGATCAAGAACAGGATGAGCAATAGAAAGAAGAAGCATGTTGAAAAAAACTTTGACAGATATTTAACGTTAAAACGTGTTAAGATTAACCATTAGAAGTCGCTACCGTACCGTCGCCTCGTCAGTCTTACCATCAAAATGCGTGAAGTCAACAATTAATGTAATCTTGATGAACATTATTAGTAGTAATAATTAAAAGAGAGACAAAAGGTTAGGGAGAAGTAGAGTAGATTAGAAGGAAGGCAGAAAAATAGAGTGAAATGGATAAAACAAATAAAAACACAGAGAATGATAGAAAGAAAAAGGGGCGGACTCACAAGGAATAGAGTCTTAGTAATCACTAAATAGAATGCTATTCATGATCTCATAAGGTGGTTTGTGGTAGAGTGTCACAAGAGGAAGACATTGGCCGACATGGCAAATATTTTTTTCGCGTTTTTAATAATATTTGTGTTACAAAAACTTTAGATTGGTATCGAAAAATGCCTGAATAAATGGCATCGTAATTATTTTCTTAACTTCGGTCTTATTTTTTCTTGTCCTTCTTCATCTTTTCCTTGATCCTCACGTTATTTCTTGTCTTGCTTTTTTTTCTTCTCATACTTTTCCACTTCCTCGAAGAGACGAGAATGTTATTTTGCATCTCGTAAAAAAACGATTAATACCATTTTTCTTATGGCAAAATGATATAATTTCATATGTGCATCGATTCTCTGTGTATGCGTGCGTGTGTACGTGCGTACATAGATGTATTTGTGGGATTAAGAAACTTCCCTAAACACATACTAAAATTTCGTTTAATCAATGAAAGTCTTCTGCAAAATCTCAAGCTTTAAACACCAACAAAAAATGTTAGTTCTTGTCTCACCCCTCCCCATTTTCCCCACTCCTTCTCGCTGCCATTGTTTCTCTTTCTGTTAACCCGGAATTAAAATGAATTGAATCGAATTTTGTGGCGGTCATTCGAACCAACAAACCGGCCAATAAACTCCTAAAGAGGATAAATATACGGAGAGTAAAAAATGCATATGAAGACGAAAAACTAGAGAAAAAGTAGTTAAGAAGGAGGAGGAGAAGATAAAGTAGTGTAAAAATAAGTTCTTGCACAATCCCGTTAAACCGTTTTGCCACTTTTTCTAGCTTTTAGCCATTTTGCAATTTCAACTGAGGTGCAGCCTTTTTATTGATGTTATTGTCGATGCGACGGTGGTGGTGCTGTGACGGTGGTGGTGCTGTGACGGTGGCTGGCGATGGTGACCATTCGATGGTGCATCTTGTCATTAATGAACGGTTCTCTCATAGACGGCAATATCGTATGCACTCGCAGTTACGGTTATTGCTGTTATTATTATTCTCTATTAATTTTTCTTAACAATCCTCTTCGGCAACACATTTTGAGTTGCGTTATGTAACGATATTTTACAAAGTAGAAGTACAACTACTATTGTTATTGCTGTTGTTTTTGTTGTGTTGGTTGTTATAGTTTTATGATTTCCTTAAGCAAAAGGAAGTATCTTCTTTTTCACGCGGTTATGGCTGGTTGGATCATTTTTTGCCAAGACGGATGATGGTAAACTTTCGACGCATTCGTCTAGATGATGCGTCGCGACGTCTTGGGCGATTTAGTTTGATGTCATTATGAAAGTAATGGTAGTAGCGGTTAGAAGAGGAGGTAGAAATAGCAGTGGAGTTGTTGTAGTAGTTGTTGTTGATGTTACTGTGATGATAACAACAGTGAGGGGTAGTTTTTTTTTTATTTACTTACTATTACTTACTTTATTATTTATTTATTATAACAATATAACTAGCAAAGCCACACGTGGAGGCTTGTCTGCCAGTAAATTTCCCATTTAATCATATACAAATTCAATAACAGTGGAGTATAATAAGATATGTGTACAGAATATAAGAACAAATTTAGAGATAATTGTAGAATCTAATGTATAAACAAAAAATACTTGAGAAAAAAAATATGTATTAAATGCTACCTACTATAATTACAACATGCGGATTATATGATCCCTTAACTTCCGATTTCTGCCTGCCTGTGATTGTAGTAGCCTGTGATTAGTGATTAGTGACTGTAGTAGCATTAGTAGTAGCAGTGGAAATATTATTAAATTATTAGTAGTAGCTTTGGCAGTACTAGTAGTAGTAAAAGTAGTGATAGTCGTGATGCCAATTGTAGTATTGGTGGCAGTAGTATTAACATAGTAGTGGTAGCATAGCAGTGATTACAGTATACTTTTGGCGTACCTAATAAAAGTAGTAGTAGTAGTACCAGAGTAGTAGTAGTAACAGTAGAAGTGGTAGCAGTAATATTGGTTGATATAATAGTAGTAGTAGTCGTAGTAATAATAATGGTAGTAGCAATAGTTATAAAAGTAGTAGTAGTTTCAGTGGTAGCAATAGTACTAGTAGTATTAATAGTGACAATGTTAATGGTAGTACTAGTATCAGTTGTAGACGTATCAGTAGTATTACAAGTCGTTATGGTTGTAGTTGTTGATTTTTTTGGGAGTCAGAAAGGAGTTATTGGGTCTCTGGAATAATTTTTTTCAATCAATTTGAAGTCTATTAACGCCTTAATTTATATTTAATAATTGTAATGATTATATTTGTTGTTATTGCCGTTTAAAATATTGCCATAGTATCGTTGCGGTTGTAGCTATTGTTGTTGCTGTATTTTATATATCTGCTGTCAAAGCTGCTTAACGGCAACTCTATTAAATAGTCCATAAATTTTCATTTACAATCGCAATCGCGATCGGTGTCTACAACACTAGCCACAACAACAAGAGCAAACAGTCAGTGACAACAGGAACGAACAGCAAAAACAACAAATTTAATACTATTACATCTACAACTACATACGATAACAACAACCACCTCCACTGCCAATACAAAAACAATATGAGCTGTAGACAGCAGCGACAAAAAATGGCTGGCAATTTCAGGAGCCTGCAACGGTCATTACGAGGCAACAAAAATGATAATAGTTGTTGATTGTAGTAGTAGTTGTTGTTGTTATGGAGGAAATAAAACAAAAACAAATAAAAGATAAAACGTGACTGCCAAAAAGTTGGTATCTCACGTCTTCTGCATACATTGTATAAGCCACGTTTTTTTTTATCTGAAGCAAAGATAAGAATAATTTTAAAGAATAATGCAGAAACGCGACAGTACCGGCAGAGAAGAAGAGAGAGAGAGAGGTGTAGGGGATAAATTATAGTTAATAGAAGAAATATTGTAAAATCAAGTAAAATTGGCAAGAAAAACGAGCGACAAGGCCTTAACGATGCCCACTAAATCAAAGGCCAGATTTTGTTTTTTTTTATTTTGTTGTTAGCCATTAACGGCCAACTTCATAGAGGATACGTAACATATAAAAAACACCAGCAACATTAAAAGCAATAGCACAAGCACCAACACCGGTGCGGTCAAATAGTTGCAGACATTTGCATTTGTTGGTTGCACTTTTTGTAATAATGAAAAGGTTAGGGTTATGATGGGAAGGGGGAGGGGGAGGTACGGGTGCCGTTGATTCGTTGGTTGGAGTCCAATGAACAGGCGACAGTAGACATTGTGAATGTGTTACTAAAATGCGTTTCGGGACAGTTTACAAACGTGTATTACACATTCACAACAACAACAACAGCAGCAACAACATTTATTGCTGCTATCATCTTACAACTATTTGTGTAGATTCTACGCATTGCCAGATACCGTTATGCAGGCAAATTTTCTTTGTGAACTTGACCACAAGGATTGCGCAAGCTGTTGCAACGGAAGATTAAACAAGGAGTCAAACGTTCATGTTAAAAAAAATTACGTGCTCAAACACTTGTAATCGCGCATTTTTATGTTACGTCATAAACAAGCTGGCAACTCTGGCATTTGACACTGAAAACATCGACGTCAACAACCAAAGAGCTGTCACGTCGGCCTTGGTTCATCGTTAATTATGGACTAAATTTTTGGAGTTCAAACAACTGAAATGTTAATGATCAGAATGGCTGGCCCTTAATGAGCGGGAGGGGAAACGCGAAGGTCGAGAAGAAGAAGAGGAAGTAGTGTTATTAATCTCTTAAAATTTGTTTCTAGTTTTAGCGGTTATCTTTTCTTAATCGCAATTTGTGATTATCTAGTTGTTATTGTTGTGATTTTTCTGCTTTTACTCTAAAGTTATTTCTTTTCTAGTTTTATTTTTACCATTTTTTACTAATTAATTTTTCTCTAAATTGTTCCTTTTTTATTTAGATAAATTATTGTTCTATAATTTAATGTTTGTAGCTTAATGATCGCTTGCTTGATCGATCAATCGCTATTTTTGGCTACCAATCATTTGGCAGCCAGCAGCAGTTGCTGTCACTTTGTTGTTGTTGTAATTAAGTATTTATTTTGACATTTGGCCAAGCATTGTTTGCACACGCCGTGGCTTTGGTATCTCCGGTAGCTCCAGCTGACTGCGCCAGGCTTTTTTGATAAGTTGCACTTTCTGACATTTGGCAATAATCAAGTGTCAAACAATTAGGTTGGAATGAAGGAAAATAATTAAAGAAAATAAAAAAATCCAAAATATGTTTTGGACGTTTTCTTATTGTTGCAAGCGTTGGGTATTACGGAACAGATTGAGAAACCAAAAATCATTTTTTTAATCATAAGAATTCGAATGAAGTTTGGATTGGTTTGAATTAAAAGAAATAGAGTATAAAAATTCAAGAGAATTAAAAGAAAAATTTTCGAACAATTTCAATTTTTTTTAATTAAATTTTTTAAAAAATGTAAAACACAAATAAAAAAATGAAAAGTAGAAGTAGAAATTCCTGAATTCCACTTAGCCGTTTCAGTCGTCTCAATTTGCAGTAACACGTAAAATAATCACCACGATTATCATTATCATTACCATTAACGTTTTTTCTTTTCTTTAAAAAAAATTTCTTTCCTCGTCGCTTCGAGAACTTTCACACGATTCGACTAAACATTATCGGAGGCCTGACAGCCTAGCATTCGAGGCTTAAGCGTGGGTTTTTTTAAATACTTCTTCGTTGTTCTTCTTCTTCCCCGCTTTTCCTTTCCAGTTTTCCTTTCACCACAGATCTCATTCTTTTCTGGAGAGCTGTCAATATTTTACAGCTGTCATGGTGGAAACATTCAAAAACAACATTCTTTACTTTCACTTTTTGCCCTTTTCTTGTCGATGATGACGAGTCAGAAAAAGAACAAGGAAGAAAACATTGATAGAAACATTAAAAGTTAATTTGAAAAGAGAAAATTACGAGAAACATTTTAAGAAAATTGATAAAATTCCTAAAACAACAAGAGCCCCAACAACTTTCGACCACTATGCAATTCATCAAAAAACTTTCCGTTTTCTTCCAGATGATTCAATGAAAGTAACCTCCATTCCTAAGCGCCTCATGCTGCCTTCAATCATTATCATTCTAATGATTCTAACGCTTATTTTGATACAAATGTATCAATCATCAAAAAAAAAATTACAATTAATCATTTTAACATTTTAACTATTTCGATTTTTATTGAGAATTTTTTAAAAGAAAACAACAAAAAAAAACATAATTGAAAATTCACAGCAATGTTAATTAGTAAAAAAAGTGAAAAATCAATATTAATGATGCGTTACGAAAGAACAAGCACATGATGAAGAAGAAGAAGAATCGATTAACCTGGCAATGACACTAATAGAGTTCTCTCTCCTAAGACATGTCATGAAAGGGAAAAGAATATAAATTAGCGACGTGATAAAAGTCAGAGGAAAAAACAAAAAGAAAGGGCGTGGAAGAAAGTAAGGTGAGAGAATATTTCAGAAAATATCGAAAGAGAATCGAATCACGCTAAGACTAATGACCTAATATAACAAATTTATGGAAATATTGCTCGATAGAATCCTCGATTCCAGCCTCTGTTACGGATATATTTTGCTTTATTTATGATCAATAATAGTTACCTATTTATGATCAATAATACCAATAATAATAACCTTATCCTTAGAAGATAATAAGGTGAGTGTCAAATCATAATCAGCTGTTTGATGAACAACTGACAATTACCTGATAAACAACTGATAATCAGCTGATAAACAACTATCAGCTGATCATATAATCAGATAATCAGCTGACAATTGAATAATAATCAGTTGGTAAACAGCTGATGACCATTTGATAATAAACTTATGACTAAGTTACGGATAATTACTTTTAGAAAAGATTGCAACTGGATGGTAAACGGTTGATAATCACCTAAAATCCAATTTACAATCTGCTGATAAACAAATGATATTGATTTTATCTCATTTCATGCCATCTTGTCATCAGTTTTTATCCATTGATAATCAGTTGTTATTTTAGGGAAAGACGGCTGAAGATCAACTAATAATCAGCTGGTGACAAAATAACAAACAGATAATGAGCACCAGATAAATATGTCATTTCCGAAGGACGTCAATCTAATGATGAACTGATAACCAGCGAATAATCAAGTAACAATCAGCATCAGCTGATCGTTGAGCAATCAGCTAACAATTAACTGATAATCAACAATGATCTCTGCTAATTTTGTTACAATAATCAATAGATTTAATTATTATGCAATCCCGAAATTCAAATAAAATTGATCTAGTACTTATTGACCCTTTCATATGATGCTGAGCCTCCCCTCCCTTCTTCTCCTTCTGAAAATAGTTTGTTAAAAAGCAAAAGCGAAAATATACCCACAAAAATTTATATGTTTTCTTTAGTGTCTAGCTGTCACTCGGGAGGTAGCAATGAATATTCGTACATATCAAACGAATGTACAAATCATGACAACCAAAGGCGGCGATAGAAGTGACAAACAACAAAAACAAACGCACTGAAAACACTGACAACTAAAGAAAAAAGAAAAGAAAAGAAATAGAAGTATAACCGAAAACGAGACCAACAAGAAGACCAAGAGCGACACCAACAGACAATGACAACAGTGACAAAGATATAATGCAGAAACGCAGCAACGACGATAACAATGACAATCACTAGACAACGACGTTTTCGAAATGAAATGGAAATGAGGAAAAAAGTTGCTGGAATGCGCAGTGGCTGTGCCTTTTTTGGTAGCAATAATGTTTCTCAGAGGAACAGAAAAACAGCAGTAGTAACGACAACAGCAATGACAACAACAACAAACAACAACATCATTGACTCACCGACAAGTTGAAGTTAATTTTCAAAAAAAAAAAAAAAATAATAAGAAAGGCAATAATCAAGAACAAACATCAAAGAGGCGAAATGGAAATGAGTTTCAATGAAAAAAATCAATTCTTGCAAATTGTTTATGAAAAGCCAAAAAGACATAGGAAAAATCAACAATAACAACAACAACAACAATGAAAACGGAAAAGTGAACGTTTTCAAGGTAATGTTAGGAGTTTTTGTTGAAAAAGGCCTAAAGGGTTCGTACTCAAGAAAGACCCTCATTTACAGATTGTTTGATCTGTTTGAATTTGAATTTATCGAACAATTGATCGTGAAACGGCCAACGTTATTCTAAGACAAAAAACCTCATAGATAGGAAATTAATATTATAAAGAAAACAACAAAAAACCAACAACAATTTATCCAGTAGTTGACAGTGAAAGCTTATTGTTTTGCTGAAGGTCTCTGGCATCGATTGTCGATTGTGCTTGATCGATTGGGCACAAAGTTTTTGTAGGTTCTTAAATGGCTCAGAGAATTCTTGATTCTCAATTATTTCTCCACAAGAAAAAAATTAATCAAATTTTAGCAGAAATTATTACAGATTAAAACTAGAAAATTGATCAATCTTCGATTCTCACAATTACAATCGAATTACTGTAGGTTTTTCAAAGATAATTGTTTTTAAAATATTGATTGTATAATTGCTAACAATTGAAAGATGTCTTTCGGGAGATGGTCATTTAGTACCCGCGTTACCCCCGCTGGTTTTTGCTTTAATTGCGTTTAAAGCTTTGTTTCGGTAATTTTTTTTTATTTTCGTAATTAGGATCAGTTTGGGTTGGCTTTGCTACCGAATTACTCACCAATATTTAGACCCTTTCAGCCATTGTTTCTTTTTATCACTTCCCTTTCAAACAAACCAATCCTTTTTTTCACATTCAAGTGCTAAACAAATATTAACCCATTTCGGCCGTTTAGGGTCCTCGAAAAAATAATTAAACTCCTCTAAGCTAGTCGCAACATTAGCTATCCATTAGATGAATGCCGTCTCTCGGTCTACATTTTGTTTGATCTGTGGAAAATATTTTCACTGATCGGTCATCGAAATTTGAGTCGGAATTAAAAAACCCAAAACAAAATTAAACAAAAGGAAAAATGGTCAAAAGATAAGACTCAAAAGGAAAAACCTAAAATTTGTTAAGAATGTGCGATACGCATGCGGTTTACTTTTCTTTTTGCTCTTTTTTTTTTTTTTTTTTTTTTTTTTTTTTGAATGATCCTCGTTAAGTTGTGGGAAGAGAGCATTTTCGAACTCTCTTTCTCTTTCTAAAATGCCCGAGCGTCTCATTTCTTAATTTGTTTGTTTATTTATGCGTTGCTTAAATTATTTTTTCCTGATAAATGCAAATGCGTTCATTGTTGTTGTTTCTGCTATTGAACGCTCCTTCTCGTCTACTTCATTTTTCCTTCCTCATCTTTATCTTCTTTGATAACATTGTGCTTCGTAAAAGGCTATATCCAATTAATTTGAGTGCATTTCAAAAGATTTTATGAGTCATTATTTGATCAGGTTTATTTTTATATTATCGCTCTTCAAGTTTTTCCCAATCTCAAGACGTCTTATGTCAGTAATAATAAAATTATGTCACTAGGAGCTCATGTCGTTCTCACAACGAACGGTCGGTCAATGATCGCTCAGAATATTTTCGCATGAAATAATAAAACAACAAAAAGAGCAAACAACGAGTGGTCGTTGTTGGCCCAATATTTTCTTAAAGGGGCATAA
Source organism: Physocephala rufipes (assembly GCA_963966595.1). Classification (NCBI taxonomy): domain Eukaryota; kingdom Metazoa; phylum Arthropoda; class Insecta; order Diptera; family Conopidae; genus Physocephala; species Physocephala rufipes. The sequence goes on from OZ016503.1 coordinate 3,716,310, forward strand.
AAATAACCAACAATCACTGACCAGTCAATCAGTGATAAGATTTTTTTTATAAAGTATGTCTTTTGATCGTCGGTAAAAAATTAAGTTTGAATTAAAAAAAATCGTCGATTTGGATTAAGTTTTTAATAAACTTACATTTCTTTATATTCAGCTGCATTTTTGTTGTTGTTGTTGGTTTTATTTGATTGCTTTTATTGTTATTTATATACTCTTTCCTGTGGAAACAAATTATCTGGCAACACTTATTTCAGCAAATGGGACACAAGATTGTGTATTTATTGCATTCGTTTATTTCAAATAACTAAAGTCTATAAAATTTGTTAAGCCAATAAAGTTTTCTTTAATTTGCAATAAAATTTTCATTAATTTTACGATCTTTTTATCTGTTAGAATTTGCAAAGAGTTTTTTTTCTGTTAGAATTTGCAAAGTTGCATGACGGAACGTTGCACGTTAACGCACGATTTAGAAGAATATAATTGCCTGAAAATATTGCAGCGTTGGTACGAAGCGACCGGTAGAGAACGCAAACGTTTAATGAATGTCAAAGGCAAAGAGTGTGATCGATGAAGCTGATCGCAATGGAAAATGCAGTAAATGCTGCATTTGATGTTGCAAGCGGCGGATTATTGAGGCAGAAGCATATGTTGTGAAACAACATGAAACATGTTGCAAGATAGTATATTGAGCATGAGAGGCAGAGTGAGAGAGAGAGAGAGAAGGAGTTTAGGAAAAGAAAATGATTAAGAGAAAAAGGGAAAGGAAAGATATTTTGCTTTTCTTTAAAAAATAGTTGTTTTTTTATTTGCTTTAGTTTTTTCTCTTCTTAAAATTACTTTGGCTTCAACGAACTCCAATTTTTGAGGAAGTTGGCATCTCTTGTATCCAAAATCTTTAGGGATCAGGCAACATGTTGCTTCTTAACTAAACACGTTGATCTACCATCAAGCATAACAAGCAACATTTTTTCATTTTCTGCCTCTTACCTCTTTTTATATCGCTCACAAATGTGATGCCGCCAAAATTGAGGTTACCAAAAAACAAAAGAAGAAAAAATATAATACTAATAAATAAAACTAAACTTGATATTTAAGTCATGCAGATTTTCTTGCTAGCATGCGTCTAACTGCATGTTTTAAAAATAGACGTAATAAAATGTCATTCAGAAATACATGGTTGCCAACTGAAGTATAATAGAAAAATGTTTGAATCGAAGATATTTACCGTGCCGTAACCGATAGATCAGTAACATATTTTAATTTAATTACAGTTGGTAATCACTAGGTAATGGCTTTAGTAAGCCGTTTAAGCGGCAACGTTGAGGAAACATTGCTTGCCGAAGAAATTGGAAATTAAAATGACATAAAAGAGACGTCAATTAAAATATCTGCACGAAGTTGAGTTTCTTTTAGTCAAATGATCAATCATCGATCGACAACGTCGGATTTCCGAAGTCTGTATGGATGCGACTTATTCAATATTCTCCAAGGATATGATCATAAAAAAACGACGTCTGTGGCTTTGAATATGGAAACCGTCTCTTGTCAATGAAGACGGACTGAAACCTACTTTTTTAATTGTAATTTTTTCGCGAACGGATGTTCATTTTTTTAATATTTATTTCCTTAGATTTTTTGGAATTCTTTTTTTTTTTCTTTTGTATGACTTTTTCTGTGGCTCGTTGATTTGTTTGTTGCTTCGTTTTTTGCATAAATTTATTTTGATTGTCAAACTGTTATGACTACTGTCACAGCGAGTGGCCGCTGGCTGTCACAAAAACCACCAAAAAAGCAACTGACAGCAGTAGTAGTGCCAGTAGTACCATATCAAACAATGCAAGCGAGAGGGAGAGAGATAGATAGAGCAAAAGCGAATGCGAAAAAAAGAGTGCGCCAACGGGTTGTCTCAGATGTCAATCATAAATTTGCATGCCACGGGAGTTAACATATTTTTAACCTTTTTCTGGTGCTGCTGCCGTAGTTGTTGTTGTTGTTATTGTTGTTGTCTGAATTATAGTCAGTCGGCTTTTATGCATTCCATGAAAGCGCTTAAACGTTTTAATATCAATATTTTAAATGGGAAGTAGAAGAAGCACGAGTAAGTGAGGAAGTACTTGTAGGTTGCAGCGGCAACGGCGCGCCGGGACAGCAACCGATCACGGAAACGAGTAGAAAGTGCGTAAATCTGAACTCAAATATGATTTAAGTTAACAATTAAAAAAGAGAAGTGAATTGCATTTCAGTAAATTTAAATGGATTCCATTATGAAAAACGAGACACTCACTCGAACATTTACGAAAATTTCACTTTTCCTGAGGCTTGTCCCAAGGATCGATCGTGTTTTTTAGCAATTAAATATAAAAGAATAATTCAAAAATTTTACCTGAAAAGAGACAGAGAAGAAGAAAAGTATGTAAGTATGTAAAAGTATTAAGAGATCATGTTTTCGTAGTAAATAAAAAATTGTAGAAATTTTTATGGAAAATATACATAAATATATCAGTATTAAATTTCCTCATTCATTTAATATTAACTTAAATAAGGGTACTGAAGGAGAGGAGAGGAGAGGGGTGTTAGTGAATAAGTAAAAGTTAACTGCCTGCCTGCCTGTCTCTTACGATACTGTTTTCAGTAAGGACATAACGTGTCTTTAGTAGGCTAATCATAGCTATTTTAGCGCAGCAGATTATATTTTTTTGGTGAGCTAATTAAATCTTACTGATAACCAAGTTAATTGTTTTAAATAAAATATACTCTAATTTACCCAATTGCTCAAACTGGCATGAAATCGTTTCATTTGAACACCTTTCAAGATAAACTAATTCGATGGCGGGTATTTCGGTTGGAGAACCCTTTCGTTGTTTTCCCTTCAATACATGCATTCGAAGGTAAATACGTTTACCAAAATTTCGTAATTCTCGCACGGACTCCTCCAAAAAAATTGGAGTAATGAACCGGCTTTCATCATAAAATTGCTGACTGAAAAACTTTGAAAATTTACTCTTAAACTCAAGCTGCGACCTCATAAGCTTTATCTCATAGGCTCTTCTATCCCACTAAAGAGGCGGTCCTGTATGAAATTTTAACCTTGCCATACCATAAAATAATGTGAAGAATGTGACTCACATGGAGATATAAAATAGTTATGTGCCCAATGGAAAGACTGATATATACGAAAAAGCATTAATATTAGATTTTTCTCAATAACATTCGTAGGATACCCCACGTTTCTTTACATCTTGCCGTCAACCTTTTCCATTATTAAATTATCAGTATTTATCTCTTGGCCACATATGCATTACCTAGCAATCAGTTCGAAAGTATTTACAAAAGTGGAACACTTTACAGAAGTTCTTATAAATGGCAATGACAAAGAGCCCGGGAGGGATGAAGCAGGAAATGGTTGGATAAAGCAACCAGCAACGAAAACGAGGATGAGCGAGAGAAAGACAAAGAGAGAGGGAGGGAGAGTGAGAGAGAGAGAGAGGAAAGTGACCTGCTTTTAATTATAACCAGGATGAAATTGTTAACTGCTTTCCTTTAGTCTCCTTTCGGTTTTCTTTAATTTTTCAGATGACCACGGTTGTCGAATTGCTGTTGCTGTTGTTTTTGTTGTTTATATGGTCCACGCTGTTTTCGTTTTTTTTGTTGCTTCCACTATTTCCTCCCTGTCTTCGTGTATCATTAATGTCTCTGTCAGCAGTCGTTTATAATTCGTTCATAATCGACAGGCGACGTATCGCCTGCTGTCAAACGTTCCATTTCACTTTGACCAATAACAATAACAACAATAAAACAGGGAAACATCACTTAAAGGGTATTCTCTTATTCACCTATATTTTATACCATTCATCCTTTTTTTTAAACGCTAACTATCTGAATGTTGACCGCCGGGCTGACGTACGGCTATATCATAATGGACCAGACCGGATCGGAAAGGACGGACTCAACGATACAGCACCGCTTACGGTTTGAGCGTGTCCTAAAAAATTGTGATACGATTTGATATGAAACCAGGATAAAAGAAAACGAATTGGGGTCAAGTTGCGGTTGCGGTAAAAATATTTTCATGCCATCATTCATTGTAAAGAGTCAGCCAATGATTCAGTTAATCAATAAATTATAATGTTTATACTTTGAAAAAAGAAAGGGGATACTTTAATAGCTTTAATGGTGAGGCACTAAGCTATTGTGATTACCGGACCAACCACGACCGCAGTCATTAAAAGATCCAAAGCGATCCAAAAGATCATTTTAGAGACACGTTAGCTCGTAAACCGGCAATTTCGCGCAAAAGTATTAATAAAATTATTAGATTAATATTATATTTTTTAAAAAAATTCAAGAATTTCTCTCTCTCGTTCTCTTTCTCTTTCGAACATCTGTCACTTTTTTATAAAACTAAAATTCATTCCATTCCGTGACATCAAACAAGCAAACAGTTGTCTTCCTTAGCGAAGCAAATGCTGCCAGATCTAACCATATATCCTCCCTCCACCTTACCCTACTCCATCCCCTTAAAAAGAATTAAAGAAATGTAAATAAACGAAATTGAATACTCGCGCCAAAAAATCAACAATTGGCCTAAACGGATTAAGCCATACTGCCTGCCCACACGCGATGTTGATAAAAATGTGAATTGAATTTTTTTATGGCAACTTTTTTTTGCCAGTCGGTCTCGTGTCGTTTGAATTTGATACGATTGTGCTGAGGATCAGTGAAAGCAGGTTAAAATGACAAAATGAAAATGGTCTCTACCGGGTACGCGTTCAACAACTGATACTATTATTGTCACTGCGGTTGTTGTTGTTGTTGCTCTTGTTGTTGTTACCGTTGTTATTTATCTGTTTGATTATTTATGATATTAGTAGTTGTTGGCAATGTCGGCAACAACAACAACAACACCAACGCGACCAAACAATTCTTTTTGACTTTATTAATGAGAGTGTCCGACGATGTTCCGCAAAGATTCGCTGAGACAGAAAAATTGGTCCCCTCATTTAAAGACTCACCGGGGCCAATAAATAATTTATCTTAATTTTCGCAAGACTTCTTAAGTAAGCTAAAGGAGACATCCTCCGACTCTACCTTCTACTTCTTCCATCTACTTCTTTTGGCTCTGTCTCTATATATATCTCTCTTTCCTTCTCCTTCTCTCTCTCTCTGCAGTGAAACAACAAACGAACCGACCTTTCTAAACTTCTTGATCAGTCGATCGTTCGATCATTCTAGCGGTGCCGTTGGGTTAAAGGCAAAAGTGTTGCCAGCAAAGTAAGACGGCATTTTTCTTATTCTTTTTTAATCTTCCCCTCGATGTTCCTTCAAAATATCTCGACTTATTTTATCGGTTTTTCTCCTGGTGACCTAATTTTTTGCTTTTTGCTGCAATTGTTGTTGTGGTTGTTGTCACTGCTGTTAAGTCTCTGTGATGCTTTTGTTTTAACACCATCCGCTTGTCCATTTTTTCTGTCCGTGGAGTTTTGTCGCTTATCGGCACGGAGCATCCTTCCTTTTTAGTTCTGTGATCAACCGATTTTTTATTGAGTTTTTAAATCTGACGCTGAAGCTGTTCGAAGCCTTTGAAAGTTTTGGTTCGTTCGACTTCGACGAGCGTTTTAACGGCGTCCAGGCTCGAACTCTGGCGCTTGGCAGAATTTTTCTGAGAGCAAAATTGATAAATGTTTTTTTCACGTTCCGTAGCTGACAAAATGAAACAACAGGGAGATGTCAAGAAGGAGGAGGAAGAAGAAGGAGAAGAAGTAGAAGTAGAAGGTGAGGTAGAAACAACTCTGAAATTGTAAATTTGTATTGACCAGATTTACTTTTCCTTCCTCTCTCTCACAACAAACTAAATTTCTTGATCATAAATTTCCAAAGGCATCGAGAAAGGAGTTTGACAGGATGGCGAGGTTTAAACCGACTGGAACAAGAGGGGCGTACCAAATTTCATGTTTTTTGCATGAACGCAAAAATTGCAATACCGTTAAGTGGAGAAATTATTACGAATCGTCAAACGAAAGGACGGTTGGATGGATCGTCCATGGATCCAATTCGGACATGACCAAAAACATTGATTGACCGAGTACTCGAAGTCAAATTTTAAAGGAGATTCTTGATTATGAATGATATTGCCAAAGATGAATGAGAGTAAGCTTGATCATAAAAACTTAAACTAAAATTGAAGATTACGATGGCGATGATGATGATCATATTGACGACGATGCTACAGAGGGCAGAATGAGTTCAGGGTAACTCCAGGGCAACACTGTTGTTGTTGCTATTGCTGCTTCTGCTAAAGAAGCAATCAATTAAGGCCGAAGGATGCTGGTGAGAGGAGATATCGGTGACTTATGGTAATCGGACATGTCAATGAAGAAGGAGACGATCCTTAGTGAAGCTTGATCAATAATGAGCTTATTGAGTGACTTGAAAAATTGAAGATTGTGAACGGGCGATATCTCGAAAGGATTCAAACGATGATTTCACGAGAATAACTGTAGAATTTCTTTTTCCCACAAGCACATTTTGTATAATGAAAATTCCTTATTTAAGTTTAAGATTGGGGTTAATGTTCAGGTTAAAATTTGAGCTTAAGATAGAGATTATGACACCACTTTAAGGTTAAGGTTAAGGTTCCTTTTAATGCCGAAGATTATTTTGAAAATTAAATTTGATGCGAGGTTGAAGTTGAAGTTGAAAATGAGATTGAATTAATTGTTGAATTGCTGAAGGTTTGCGTTGAAATTAGGGTCAAGGTTAAGGTGAAAAATGAGACTAAAGTCAGTTCAAAATTATTGTTATTTTGAATTGTTAAGCTTGAATTCGTTAAGGCCAAGGTTAAGGCTAAAATCGAAGTTTAATTTGAGGTTAAAATTCGGATTTATATAAAGGTTAATATTGGACTTGACATTGAATTTAATACTGAATTCGAGTTAAGATTAAGCTTGATGAAGAAGATTACTTTGAAGTTAAAGCGAAAAATTCTAATACAGTTAAAGTTGAGATTAAAGTTGAAGCTGCGGTTAAATTAAAACCTGAAAATTTAATCTTGAGGTTAAATTAAAAATTAAGGTTAGGGTTTATGTAAAAAGTGAGGTTATATTTAAGGTGCGAGTACAGTTAGACAAGAAGTTTAAAATTTAGCTTAGTTCCGAGGTTAATTTCTTTTAAAAGAAAATTTCCGAAAAGCATTTATCACCTTAACTACATTCAAGTAACCTCAAGGTTACCTCCTGGATTTCTATTCTCCTGCTAAATTCAATGGATTCCAATTGAGTCTCATGAGTAAATTGTCCACCCCTGCTGGAATAAGCTGTATCAACTGATCCCCATAGGGTTTGTTCTAATTAATTCCTTCGTCTGATTTCGGACACAATCAATTCTTTCGAAGGTATTTATTATTACAATTCTCGTCTTAGTTGTTGTTGTTGTTTCAGTTGTACAATCAATATTCCTGCACGTATTTATTCATTCGCTCACGGAATATTTGACCTTCTACTACTTTTTTGTTTTTTCCTTTTTTGCTTTGCCTTGCTTTCGTTTGGGTTTTTTGTTGGGCTCGAAACGAAACGAAATAAATAACTGCTGGGGATTCAAAGGAATTATCATTGAATGAATGATATACATGTGTGTCATGCATTCATGCCGGCATGCAAATGAATTCTCATGTGTTTCCCATGAATTGCTATTGTAGTTGTTTTTGTGTGTTTGTACGAAGAATCGTAGAAGCCTTTGAGCCTTAGCAGATTTTATTAAAAGTCACGTTTAGGGAAAATTGCGCCATTTCTTCTTTGGTTTGTCCTCGAAAATTATAAGTTATGGTTCCTGATCGAAGAAAATAAAGGGATGGTGAGATGGAGAGACAGAGAGAGGGGTAGGAGGAGAGATTTAATTATATTCCGCCAAGACTTTTTCTTGTTGAAGAATTTTTATTCCATATGAAGAAAATTGCTTCGAAACAGCAGTCGTTTCGCCGGAAAAACCGACGAATCAGTTTAAAAGAAGCGAAAAAAGACGGGCGGTGGAAAATTCCTTAAAAAATTCTCACGAACATTTGCGATTTGTTTTCTAAATTTTTGGATTGAGATTTCTTTTTTAGAGCAATTTACAAAATCGGGGAAATCATTAAAGGATGCATTTGATGAAACTCGTGTCAATCTCTTATTATACACACTCACTCATTCCGACATTTTCCCAATCATCCACTCATTCATTCATTTATTCGTCATTTCTGAATCATAAAATTTTAATTCCCAGAAGATAGTTTTTTTGCCAAAATCAATGAATGTGACGCATCAAAAGACCGCAGTAAAACATTAATAAAGTCTTATTGACAGCATGAGCTGTCATAAAACTATTGATTGACTTAAATAAAGACTGTTCAAGGACTTCTCAAGGGTGAAAGAAACAGTTATTAAGAAATACAAAAAGGAAACATTTAAAAAGTTCAAGACAGGAAAGTGTCAATGCCATAAAAATTTTATGCCTTAGGCGCCACAGGGAAGAAAACAACAACAACGTAAACAACACTCAACACCAATAACATATTATACTTAACGCCATAGAATAATGAGAAGATTTTGTCTGTGGCGGCAGACTGATAAGTTTCCTGTATATGTAGGAGAGATTTAGAAGAATTTCACAGCAGGCGGTTAGTGGGCACCGAAGTGCCTGTTTAGCATGTTGCTTGCCAAAACATATTTTCAAAAAAAAGAAAATAATTTTTTTAGTCATTCAAAAAAGTCAATTAAAAATTGGCATAAGAATCGTTTCTTAAAGAAATCTTCAAGATCAAGTGGAAGCCTCTTCATTTAGAAGGGTCTCTTCATCACTTCGCAACTTCTTTTAAGCCTTCGCTCCGTTTTCATTGAGGCTGGATATCGATTGTGCTGCTGCTGCTGTTGTTGTTGTTATTGTTGTTATTGATTTCTATCTCGTTTGCTACCGATAATACGACGCTTTCGGCAATTCAATGCTAATGTCCACGCCTTTCAACTGCCTGCAATGATGTCTTTAATGCTTCTCGCAAAGCTCGTATAAATTTAATTTATCACTTGAATATTATTAAAAGCGTCATCATTAGCATCATTATCGCTATTTTCATCATCATTAAGAGGAGAAAATGCAAACGGAAAGCAGTAAACCAGCACAAAGACCACCAATGACAATAAAGACAATCGGCGCAACAACAACAATTCTGGCCTACCTAACAACTTTTAAAGCAAAGAATTATTGTACTAGTAGGCGTGCCAGCCCACACGCAGAAGACTCAGAAGTACGGAGTATGACAGCAAAAACGACAATAAGATCGAGCAGAACAAAACAATAATAATAATAATACCGGCGAGTGTGTCAAACGTACGAGTAGAAAACAGCGACAACGAGTGTCTCCAACGACAATGACAGAGAAGCGAGCAACAACATCAACAAACGGCAACAGCAATGGCAGCAGATGTCAAAGCAACCGATAGTGATTTTGGAGCGGCAATGATTGCCTTTGAAGAAGTAAACATTTTTTAAAATGAAGTTAAAAGGCAAAGAATGGGCGAAATACAGGGTGCACATAAAACCCATTTGCATGCACTTGCGAAAAGATGCAGCGTCGGTATAAAGCAACAACAACAACAACAGTAATAATGATAAAAACAACGGCAACAAATAAAGCAAAAGCAACAAAAACATTTGCACTCTAGGAAAAATTGATAATAGAAAGGAGGGGAGGGGCGTGGTGGGAAGGGTTAGCGGGGTAGGGGCGAGATGGGTAAATTTATTTCCCACCATCGGTCGAACGATTTCATTCTCGGTCTTCTTGCTATGATTGTTTTTATTGTTTTGGCTGCTGGCGCTCGCAACGTATTTTCGACGGAAGAAAAAGCGAAGGAGTGCCGCGCTTCCTGTTTCATTTGATTTGGGTTTGGCTTTTGGTGTGAGAAAAATCCGAGGAACAAGAAGAAGAAAAAGAAGAAGGAGAACTAGAGGATGATTAAGAGAAGATAATAAAATAAAACGTCAGGAATTTTAAGAGACCGAAGAAAGCATTTGCCAAAATAAATTTCTTCAATTTTTTCTGGAAACGCTTTCTGTAAAATAAAAATAATAAGTGTTCGCAAATGAAAATGAGAAAAATGAGAGTTTTATAAAAAAAGAAATGTTTTAAAAATAGCAAACTTATTTGAAATTAAAAAAGATCCTTTCCATCTTTTTGCTTTGGTTTTTGTCGACATCCAAGAAACACTGCCAGGTTTTCTATTTATTACTTATTGGTGGTGTTGTTGGTGGTAGTGTTGCATCAATTATTGGCAGCCAACTACATCAACCTTTCACTTTATCCGTCTGTCCGTTTATCCGTTCATCCGTTTATAAGAAATGAGGTACTTTTTTTATTACACACCAATTCATTATTCATTTTCCACAACGATACGAACGGCTTGGGGGAGGAAAAGAGGGAGGATGGTTGGACGAACAGATTACTTCTTTGAGCTGCATCGGACAAAAGGAAAATCGCAACAACAATAGCAAAAGCAATGGAGTTATTGGGATCGTGTCGATTCATAATTTCATCGACACTCTCGATCATTTTGTATTGTTGTATCTGTTTTTTTTTGTTGCCGCATCGAAGTGTCGAGGAGAAACTGGGTTACGTCTTAAGCTTGAACACACTGGCCACAAAATTGGCCAACAATTCAGATGGCGGTTGCCTAAGCACTTCTTTAGGTTTCTATTGTGGTTGTTGTTGTTGTTGTTGGTGTTGGTGATGCAGTAGTTGCTGCTCTGATTCTGGAAGTTCATGAAGAATCGCTAAGCGTTTTTTAAAACGCAATGAACAAATCGTGTCCAAGACGAAAACAAAAGAAGAAAACGGGAATAAAACACGCTTTGAAGTCTATAAATTAAAAAAACAAAAATCACGCTTACGTAAACATAATGCACTTTTGTATCAATAACAAATATTTTTGTTCATCCTTTCAAAACTTTGACTAACCATTAAATCTATCTACTTAACGATCAATCAATAATAATCGAAAAATAGCGAGCTTCGATTTTTATCGATGGAAAACCTTAAAAACCGAACTATGAAAAGATGAAAAAGCAAACTTTGTTAGGTTTATTATAATTATTCTCCTTCTCCTTCCTCCCCCCAAAACTCATTAATCTTGACGCAATTAAAAAAATCACTGAAAAGTATTCCAAAAACAAATTAAAACATTCTCTACGGCGTTTGAATTCGATGCAAAGCCACGACTAAAGCAGTTGGTGATCGCGTTAATCGATCTTTGGAAATGGTCTCAAGGAAACGTCTTCCCAAGGTGCGCGCTTTGACTGCTTGCAGGGTACTATAAATACAATTATTATATGATAAAAACATCGAGCATGTAGAAAGTTTCACCAAAAATATTTTAAGAAATTCTCTCGAAATTTTGGTAAGAAGAAAAAAAATTCTATTTTAGAATTTTCTTTTTTCTTCAAAAACAATTAAAAGTTTTGAAAAAATCTTTAAAAAGTACACCCTGTTTCTTACACCCGATTTCAGTATAATTCAGTGCAATTTCTACTATACTTAAACAACAATAACAAAAACAACAACAAGGCCTGTAAAAATTAATTTTTCAACAGAATTACAAAAAATAATGTTAAACGCAATCTCCTAAAAAGCTGACTTGATTTGTTTTGAAAATCATTATCAGCTAACATGGTGTTATTTTTTTCTCTTTTTCTTGCGGTTAACATTGTCGTTGTTAGGCTGGTTGTTAACAACAAACTCATTATCATTTAACAAACAGTTGGCGGTCACTTTCTGAACAATGAAAATTAAAAGTGTAACAAAATGAAAAAGTAGCCGACGGAGAAGAAGAAGAAGAGCAAGAAGTAAAGAAGAAGAAGAATAACAGAAGAAAAGAGGAAGTCCACATTTTCAGAAGAAACGATTGAAAACTGTTATTATTGATGAAACAATTTAAAATTGTTTAAGAAGAAAGTTTCCGCATGATGAAAAAAAAACAACAACAATTCTGATTAAGCAATTGAGAGTTAATGAAAAGAAGACGAAAAAATAGCACACGGAAACCCTGAGTGGTCCGGAAACGATCCCGACCTCAAACCCAAGCTGAGATGAAGATATGAGAAATAATAGCAACAACAACAGCAACAACAATCACAACACTGCGAAAGCTATATGGACCAGAACATTAAAAGATATTGACACGATTACGAAATGAGAAAACCAAGAAGAAGAAGCAGCGAATTAGCTAAAATATTTAAGATTCGATCAACAGGAAAAAGTCCTAAAAGGTTACAGAAAGTGAGACGAAAAGCAACAAAAAGATTAAGTCAAGGACAGGAGGACCTAACGATATAGGGCTGGACAAATGGACGGACCGACAGACGAACGTCTCAATTAGAGAATCGAAATCTTTTTTTAATAAAAACTAAATTATTTGGGTCAGAAGAGTGCATGAATTGGCTCAAGTACTTCAATGTTAACACCCGGTAGTCGCAGACCGATAACAAAAGCAACAGCGGCAAAACAACAACATCAACAGCAACAACTAAAGCCAGACAAATTCCCGCCCGAACAGCAAATCATTCACAAGATCAACCATTTGCTGAAAAGCAAACCGACAACAACAAAAACAACAACGACTCGCCAATGACGGTAATAAGGTGTTAATTTAGTAGACACCACTGAAAAAGTAGCAACAACAGAAGCAACAACAATGCAAGAAGCAAAATGATAATAAAAAAAAACGAACAAAATCCACAAAAAAAATTAAAAGAAAAACAGAAACCAAAATGAAAAGAGAAAATAAATATCAAAATTCACAAACAAACAAAGGAAAGCATGTTGTGCCAAAAATTTTTGGGGCCAACAACGGTAAGAATGCTAGTAACAAGCAGACATACAACAACAACAACAACAACAACAACAACAACCACCACCATGCAATGCAATGAGAGTCACATGATTTCGATGATAGCGTCTCGTTTAGGAAAACACAACGACAACAATAAGAAGCAGTAGTAATAATAATAAAACCAACAACAACAACTTATACACTGTTTGACCTCGACATTAAAATGTCGCTCGCAGCTAAACGTCAGAAGCAGAATAACGATGTCGTTTTGTAGTTATTTTCGTTGTTCGTTCGTTCGTACGTTCGATCGTGCGTTCTTGCTGAAACTGATGTCGCTCTCGTTGTATTCGTATAGCTGCTGTTCTTCTTGTGAAAGTTGAATGACCAAATTGAGGCGACACCATCAGCGGCAGCAGCAGAAGCAGCTGACAACGATCGACATCACAAATCAAGCAACGAAAATGAAATGCAAAAAAGGAGCACACGGATAAACAGACACGGACATACACACAAATGCACGCAACACACAAATTTATATACACGGCATTATTCACACGACATTCTTTCAAGCCCGCTTCATTCTCTTTAACCGAATTCTGCAAATGAAAGACTTAAGCGGCAAACTTGCACCTGAACAAGAAAAAGGGTAAGCAGACAACGGACGATCACTCATTGGCTTTATATGAAGCCATTTCTGTTGTCAAACAATTTATTTAGAGCAACAAAAGGAGAACAACAACAACAACAACGAAAACAAAGGCAGTAGCAAGAACAACGAACAACACTAAACGAATGCAGTGAAACAACAACAAAATTTAGAGCAGATTCTTATCGTTAAACGCCGCACCACGCGAAAGTCCACAACAGAATTTCACCGATTCCTTGAACTGTTTTCGACGCCGTTTTGTGCAAATTTTCATTTCAACACCTTTTGTCTTGACCACATCGATCGCCGACATTTATTGGACACTTCTTGGACTATTTTCGATTCAACGAATGAAGCGTGAGCGATTGTTGGCTGTTGAATGTTTAAATTTATTGCTAAATTTGATAGCTGTTGTAGTTGTTCTTCATGATGCTGCTGGCGGAAATGCTGTTGTCTTAGTTTCTTCGTTGTTTTTTTTGCAAAAAAAAAATATTTAAAGATTTTTCGTGACTTTCCATTGCCATTTGCAATTTCATTAGTGTTGTTATTTGTTGTTGTTGTTTTCATTGATTATCATATGAAAATGCGAAGACTAGAAAACCTCTGATCATTTTTTCTGTTATTACGATCATTTCCTTTTGGGTTCTTTTTTTATCCTCTTATTTAATTTTTTCTTTTTTGTAATATTCTGGCAATCATTGCACGGATAATCACGTGATGAACGAATGAGAAAAGAGAATAAATGAAAGTCCGAAAACGAGGACAGATGGACGGATGCTTGAATGGAACGCTTAGGGGTTTTTAACTGATGGAGGGAAGCCCCCCCTTTGGCGGGTAATATGACATCCGGCGTACGGAAGAAATTTCGTTCATTCGTTAATGTCACGAAAGAATTTATCGATTGTCCATCGCAGGAATAAGAAAAGAAAAGGAAAGGATTTTAACTTTCTTTTTTCTTCAGCGCGTATCGCGTATCAAGTATCGACGATACCAAATAAAATGAATACCGTTTAATAAAAATATTTAAATGGAAATTTATTTCAAAATTTATTTTTGTCGGTCAACAAGAACAAAAAATTCAACAACGTGACTTTCTTAGCGGAATTTTAAAAAAAATACGCTAAGCAAAAAAATGCGATTCATAACAATTAATTATTATATTTTTAATTTTTCCATTTTTGTCTTTTACACTTCTCCATTTATTATTCTCTCGTTTATTGCTCTTTATAATTTTGTTTATAACAATTCAATTGATTTCAATTAAACCACGTACAAAAATATTTATATCTTGCAATATAAAATGTAAAATGTGGCAACACTGAGCGTAAATGTGTTCGATTTACATTCAATTAATTTGTGCAAAGCGCACCGAAGCAAAGCAATTGTTCTCGGTGTCTGTTAATGCCGTTGATTATACTAAGTATCATAACAATGACAACAACAAAAACAACAAAAACAACAACAAAAGCAACAACATAATTCAAAAACTATACAACACAACAATAGAAAATTAATAAATAACAAAAGTCGTTTTCGTTATTTATTCCTAAACAACTGACAGCTTTTCTTGATGTTATTGTTGCTGGAATTGCTTTTTTGTTGTTAAAATTATTCTTATTATTTTTCGACTGTCCTCTTTGTGGTCTGTGCCTTTGCCCTCTCCCTCTTTCACATATTATATTAATTAATCGAATTGATGAACCAGAATGTTCGGGAGTTTGCCACCAAAATAAATTGCTCGGCGCCTTCCTTTTGGTTCTTTACGTTTTAGGAGCTCTTCTTCTTCTTTAACTAGTCAATTCTGAACAGTTAGTTCTGAAATGTTAATTATTCATATCGACAAAAGTAACGGTGTTAAATGATAAAATATTCTGTCGTTTTTAAATAACATTCGGGTTTTTTTAAAGAAATTCTTAATTGTTTAATAAATTTATTAATAAATTCGTCATCCAATTTTTTATTATACTTTATTATTTTTTATAAATTAGAATTTATGATTTTTTATATTTATTTTATCATAATTTTTAAGTTATAATTTATTTTATATTTATTTTATTATATTTTGCAATTTTTAATTTTTATAATTTTTTAACTTTTCTTTAATTTCCTTCTTCTTGAGAGATAATTAAAAAAATCTAGAAAAAACCTTTTTCTAGAGAGATAATTAAAAAATTACTTTTGTTTTATAATATTTTTATTTTAGATTTTTGAGAAAATTATACAACAACAACAACAACAACAACTAATGAATAATAATAATAATAATAATAATAATAATAATAATAATAATAATAATAAGAACAATTTCTTAACTAAAGAACTTGCTTTAGAAACTTGGTGTGTTGCCCGCATTCAAAGCAACCAATTCCAGGTATTCCTCTCTATTCTGAAGCCCCCGCTAACCCCTCTAGCCTCTCTGCCCCTCGCCCGTGTTTTCATTTAATTACTTTCAATCCCATCTGTCGACAGAAAAAGCGCTAAAATAAAGAGAGAGTGACCAACACAAATCTCTCGGTTTATATCAAGAGATATATACTAATAATAATAAGAAGAAGAAGCTGAAGAAGGAGACGAAGTAGGAAACGAAGCAACTAGCGACAACAACAACAACAACAACATCAGCACCACCAACATCTTAATAGCAAAAATTCCTTTTAAAGGCAGAGTCTGAGCAAGAATTCCGATGATTTACAAAAAACTCCAGCAAAAACTTCAAGAAAAAAAAACATGAATTTAAAAAGGTAAAACTAAGAAGAAGGACGCTAAATAGCATCAGTATAATAAAACGAAGATAAAAGAGATAGAAACAAATACCAAAGCCAGCGTAACGAAAACAGAAAAAACAGGAAAGCAAAAAAACCAAAATGAAATAAAATTAAAAAGAGTGCCAACGTTCCAAGGTCGTTTCATTACAGAGCACGTCCTTGGATAATTACATTCCTTGCGTTTCTATCTTGGACCTGCATTGTTGGTGTGGTTGTTGTTGTAGTTATTGTGTGTTGCGTGAGTGTGTGTGAACGCGAGTGTGTGTGCGTCTCTGTGTGTATGTAAGTGTAAGTGTAAGTATAAATGTGTGATGCTGTTAGAGCTTTAATGCCGTTGATGAAATTTGTGTTGCTCCCTTTGGCCCTTTTTGTCGCTGTTGTTGTCATCCTCGCTTCTAGTTGCTGTTGCTAGGGTTGTTCTTTTTGTTGATTGTTGTCGTTAGTAACATTGTATTTAATAGCTGCGGCTGAAGCAAAATTGACTTGTGATTGGTATTCAATGTCGTTGCTGTTGTTGTTCGTGTAGTTAATAGAGCGCATTTATGGGTTGTTGCTCCCGTCGTTTTGCTGCTGCTGTCGTTTTTGTTTTGCGCGTGTAAATCCCATACATGACAATTTTTCGCAAACAAAACCAACAATACAAGCAAGAACAATAGCAGCAATGTACACACGCGCACAAACACACGCGAACACACACATGCGCGGACACACAAACGTTGGCAGCAACTGCTTCTATTTTTTTAAGTCTGACACCACACGTTCTGCCATCTGAAGCGAAAATCTACAGAGGAAGAAATGGCAGCAACGATAGCAATGATGGAAACACCAACAACGTCGACCAACAGAGGCCAAAACGGCAACAACTTTAGCAGCTTCAATTAAGATTTTATTTAATTCTTTTTTAGGTATCATCGTCGTCTTCTCCTTCTTCCTCTCAGTTCTCATCGCCTCCCTCCTCTCCCTTTTCCTCTTCTTTCATTACACATATTTATTTTTCCTGTTTTGTTCTTTTAGCTCGCGGGCTGATTACTCGCTGATATTCAACAACGTCTCTTTCTAATTCCTAAATAAACTTTCTGCCGTGCGTTTTAGAGATTTCTAACTCGAGCAGCATCGTCGGCGTCGCACGTTTTTAAGCGTACGTTGATCGAACGTAGATCAACAGCGCCAAAGGCGTTCGCCGAGGTCCGAAGGTCCATTAGAGGAGCCAATGATTGCAACTGATCACGAGGAGGAAAAGGAGTGATGTGGAAGAAAATGAAAGGGGAGATGGGACAGGTAAGCATTGAAGAATGGCAAATGATTGCCGAGGGGACGCTGAAAATATTTGTGCAGTTCAATTGCGTTTATTTTAAAACTTTTATTTTGTTTTAACTGCCTCCGAGTTCATCGAACGTTGAACCTTTTAGGAGTTGGTTATACGGCTTGTTGTTGTTGTTGCTTTTGGCGCATCCGTTCTATGATATACGCATGTGTATGCTTGTGTGCGCGTTGCAAACGTGTTTCTTTAACTTCGGCAGCTGCTTTTGATTCAGTTTTTTCAGTTTTTTCTTTTTGTTGTTTTGTTTTTTTTCTTAAAAGATGGCGCTGCTGGGACTTTGCGTCCATAATTCTTAGCCTTTTGGCGGGCCATGAAGCAGCTGCTACCTTAAACAGCATTAATTCGAAGGAGTAGGTGTATCGAGACTCTGCCACGAATTGAAATGAATAACAAAATCTTTCTGCGCGGATTCCCGGTATTCCGGTATTTAGGGCCGGCAGCGAAAATTTATTGAATAAAATTGAATAAAAAGGTCGGTAAACTAGCACGCTCTTCTTCATATTTTTCTGTCTGTTCCCCCTTCTCATTCTTCTTTGTTGGTTTCTTCCCCACCGGGATCATGATGGTCGCGATCCAGAGGAACGGAAGAAGAAAAATGGTAAATAGTTTTTACTTGCGGGCAATTCAAACGCGCACATTAAGAATGATCAACGACCTAACCAAAAATTGTATTCCCAGGAAATGAAGTTTTTAAGCTTTAGGAATTTAAACCGAACCAATCACCTGGCGTTGTATCGTTTCAAATTCGGGGACGGATTATGACATCGACTAAAAAACACATGTGGGTTTTTTCGCACACGAAGCGAGACATCGCAGCTTTAAAGTTTATGCCCGCCTATCACCGCCCTCTATCACACCTTTTCGATCCTTTCGTTGTGGCCTGGGGCACATCATAATTATTTAACGTGTGGTACCGCGACTGCGAAGCCATGATCAATTTGGTTGACACCGTGCGAACCACGGGATTGACAGTGTACAGACTCCGCCAGAAGCAATAAGAAATTGTAACTGTGGTGGTAGTGGGGGTATTGTTGGTGGTGAAGAGATGATGGTGAAGGTGAATATGGTAGTGGCGTGGGGAATACTAGAGATTCGAAGTCACAACTAGTTTGTCATTTATATTTTAACATTTTTAGGGAGTTAAACGTTTTTTATTGCCAGAAGTTAAACGTTTTTTATTGCATAACTATGCTATCCTACCCCATTCCTCCCTGACACCACGCGATTATCTTCAACATCTAAAATAATGGCAAGAGTTTTTCTCGCACCAACAACAAAAACTATTTCAGTATTTGTTTAGAAACTTATTGAAATCTGCCCTCTATTGATTTTATAAGATAATAATCGCGTTTTCGGGTGGGTCACGATCATTCGCAACCATCACTCATTCCAACAATGATGATTCATTCCAACAGCGCTGAGTTGAAATATATCTCTAAAATCATAGTGATAGTCATGATTGCTCAGTCATGACACAGCATTCATTGTTTCTGAATAATATAAAAATTAAAGCTTTATCAAACTTAAGCATAGGTTTTAATTTAGGACACATTTATGAATTTCTGTGATACAAAAATAAATCATTGGCTAAAAATTCTAAGCAGAGAACATCTTGCAAATATATCTCCGGGACATAAATCCACAAGAGCTAAAAAGACCACGATGGTGAAATTCTTAATAAAAACATTTTGGTATTTAATATTTTGTCCGACACTATTGTTGCCGGCATGATTATCATTATTATCATCATCACTATCATCAACGTAATTATCATTATCTTTCTTCAAACCATTTTTGTTCTTGTAGAACAAACAAAGTGCAAAACGGTGGAATAAATTTATTAAACTTTTTATGTCTTTAAGAAAGAACAATGACAACAACAACAACAACAAGAACGGCTCCATATTATTGTCCTAATCCGTATCAACAGCAATCACAAGAACAGCAACAACAACAACAACAACACTAGCGCTCATTAAACCATCAAACAGAAACAACTAAAAAAGTCAGTGTTTAATCGTTTAGAAAGTGTTTCTTGATGAAGAAGACCAAAAAGAATAAGAATAAAAGGAATCGAACAAAGAAGAGCGACGTGGTTAGGATTGAAGAATGGAAGATTTGAGTAAATATTGCCACCAGATTATTCCTATCTATTTGTATTCTTTGAAACAAAGTAGCTTTTATTGTTTGAAGTTTGAGTTGGCTGCTTAAGCTGCTATTGTTGATGTTGTTGTTGTTGCTTCATCTATAGTTGCTGCTATTGTTATTATTGCTGCTGCTTTAACATTAAAAATTGCTGGTAAATATAGAGCGCTTATTGCCACTCACTCCGATGGTATAGATGCTGCCGTTTATGTGATTGTTGTTGTTATTTTGCCTTATTGTTTGTTACCTTTCTTATTGTTGGTTTCTTGATCTTATAATTCTTATTATTGCATAAATACAAATTGTTGTTTTGGTTGCTTTTGTTATTATTGTTATTGTTATTGTTGTTGTTGTTGTTGTTGTAATTAAAATCTAAAGTGTTTGATCGTTTGGAAATTTATTACGATCTTGTTACAAAATTTATTGCAGAAATGTACTGAAGTTTGACAGCTGAGCAATTTATGAGTATAAGAAAGTGACAGCATAAAAATGGCAACAGGACTGTGTATGCGTGTGAGACAGAGAGAGAGGGAGAAGGGGGATAAAGAGAGCTGAAGGAGTTAACACTGAAAGAAAGTCAACGAAAAACAGGTGCACCAAAGATTCAATGGAAGAACAAAAGGAACACAAAATAAAGAAGAAGTCGTGGAGAGATAGATGAATAGTAGTAGTAGTAGTAGTAGTAATAGTAGTAGTAGTAGTAATAGTAGTAGTAATAGTAGATAAAAAGTGACAAAAAATGAACGAGAAATGACGCGTGGAAGTGCGGTAGAAAAAGAAAGAGATAGAGAAAGATAAGGAAGAATAAAAGCTAACAAAGTAATTAATTTTCTATAAAAGATTTTCCTCGTCTTCATCACTGTCACTGCTCTTTTGATGTCGAAAATGAATATGTTTTTCCGGGAGAGCATTTCCCTTTTCCCCAAAGGGAGGACGTTTCACATTTTCTTCAAAAGCACAAAACCAGAGTACTTTACATTCATCCAAACCTCCAAACCATCCCAACTAATAAAATAAAATGACGTTTTTTAAGTATTGTGTTTATTGATTGATTGATTTGCAATAAATCAAGCTTAAATTCATTCAAGAAAAAGAAAAAGAAAGAGATAGGGAAAAGCTGAAAGAGGAAGAGAGAGAGAGAGAAAGAGGAAAGCGTAGGCCTTAAATTGACAAAATTGAAGCGGAAATGTCGAAGCTGAAACACGTTAAATACAATACAAAAAATCCTGAGGAATGTGACCCACTTCTAGAAGCGACAAAAAGCCACCAAAATTCTAAGAGTTTTCTTCTTACTTCTTTCGCTCTCGTGCTTCGCGCATCTTATCTTCACCAATTTTCCAATTATTTTTTATTATTCATTCATATTATTTTTTTAGGTAAATTTTTTCACGATTTTGAGGTTTACTGCTTCACCTCATTCTAACAATTCATTCGTCCCATTCTTTTTATTTTTTAAGCGAAGCAACGTATAATTAGGTTGTTAATATTATTGCTTCTGTCGCAGCTGTTGATGTTGTTGTTGGTCCTGCTGTTGTTTGCTTTGTTGTTGTTGTTGGCATTGTTAGTACTTCGTCAAGGCATACAATGTTGTGATGCCAAACGATAACTAACCAACAAAACGCGCTCAGATCGCTGAAGAAATTCCGATCCGCGAATGCTTCTCTAGCAGCGAATGGTGCAACTAAAACAACAACAACAATGGGCACGAGTATGTCAACAGCAGCAGCAAAATTTGTAACCGATGCTACAACAACAATAACTTTAAAAATTATTGAAGTTCAAAGTCGTGAACACCGCGAAGGTAAAATACACAAACCGAAAATAAAAAAGAAAAATAAAAAACCCAAACCAGGAAAGAAAAAAGAAACCCAGCAATAAAAATACCAAACAAAGAAGGTCATGGACGTCATTTTTTTTTTTTTTTGAAGAATTCGACACAGTTGTTGCAATTGGTGACACTACGTCAATGAAAAGTTGCATCCCGCTACGAGCAAATAACAATTTATGAAGAAAATTCAATTTATAATAATTTAAACAAAAACATAATTTTCTCTACTTCTTCTTTTTTTTAATGCCCCTGCGGGCTCATATTTTTTCGTTTCCATTTATTACCACTTGCCACAATACGGCCATCCCCAAAACCCCGCCTCCCAGCCACCCTCTATCCACCTTCACCAACAGCATCAGAATTACTGACCGACCTGACTGGTTCTTCTGCCATTTTAAATTAAAACAGCATCCATCGAATCGTACGCGATACCGTTACAGTGTCCGCGGCTGGCTGTTTTCCCTTTCGCGTCGTCTCCATAAAGAGATTACGACAACATTGCAGACCAAACTGTCAAAACGGTTTTTTGGTTCGATTGGAACGACTTAGTCCAGGCTGGGCCGTACTGGACCGGGCCGGACCGGGCCAAACTGTTTCTCATGGCATTCGCACCAACGAAAGAATCACGGCAGAACGGGATAGGAATGATTCATGAAAGGGGTAAGGAAGTCTTAACGGAGGGAAAACATTTTAGCAGAAATGAATAGTTGCCCCTTTGGATACACGTATGCATATGTTTGTGTGTGTGTGTTTATATCGTTTCGGGTCTGTCGATCGTTTCTGTATATGCGCGCAACGTTCGATATTGCCGCAAGTCGACTTACGGTGTGGCTTCGCGCTAGTCGCAGTTAATCAATTTTCAACGACTCTTGATTTCCTTCCTGATCTAGATCGGTTCGGGCGATTGCGTTCGCGTTCATCGTCATCATCGTCATCATTTTGCGAATTCTGTCTCGTCTTGGATCGATGTGCAGTGGACTTAAGTCTCATGCAAGCGATGCACAAACATACATGCATTTATACGTCGTTACCGTCAGTGCGTTAATAACGTCTACGTCAGGTTCCATTTGTTGTGCTGGTAAATCAAGTGGCAACGTTGTGCGTTGAACTCTCTGATTGAGTGACTGATTAAAACAGCAAACCAAGATGTTCTTGTTGTTGTTGCGAAGTAACGGACAGTTGTTAGCAACTTTTTTTCGTTTGACACTATTGCTTTGTTACAACTTTTTCAGGTGGAGCCTCGTTTTGGTGAGAATTCTTCTTCAATAATTAATAAAGAGTTTAAATGGGCATACCGGCCGACCGAGATTCTTGTATAATTTGAGAAGATGGACGGGTAACTTTAATTATATCCTCACGATTTATGGGAGGAGCCGACTAACTGAAGGGTCGAGATAAAATGTTCACAAAACTAAAGCGAACAAGACTTTCTTTTAGGTTGAAATCTAAAGCAAAAAAAAAAGAGTGAAAATAGGTTGAGGAAGAGGAAGAACTTCTGAAGATATGTGAAAACTCTCTCTTTTAGGAAATACATTTTAAAATTTATCAAAAATAGTCCTAATATTTCACTTACATCGAAATAACCCAAACCAAACTCATTCCTGCAAGACTTGCTTCAAAATCTTTTAGATTTTATCGATCCAGAATAATGTGCGATCGACACCAATGATGACTAACCACTGCTGAATCATAACGAAGAATGTCGAAAGATTTATCACGGAGAAGCAAGAGATAAAGAAAATATATATATGTTGAAAACATGACTAATTCTGAGCAGTTAGTAAAATTGAATACTATACCAATAATAATAAAAGAACCACAAAATTACCAATAATTAAAAAAATTAATTAAAAAGTAATAAATAAAATTCCTTTCTAATGGAGAAAAGTTGTTTGTATTATTTTTCATTGAAAAATTTTATAACATTTTCTTTAATTGAAAAAATGGCCTTAATGTTAAAAAAAAGGAAACTTCTTAAGCTCACGAGGTAAAAATTGATAGTTGAAAGAAAATAGAAACAAAAATTTTAAACAATTATTTTAATTTAATGATCGTGATTAACGAGCAATTAATGAAAACAAATTCATTGAAACTTAACAAGCATGAAAAACGAGAAAAGGAATTATAAGTTTTTTAAGTATTTTAAATTCGAAATATAAAATACTTTCTTTAATATTAAAACGTTTTTGTTTTGATTTTTAAAATATTCAAATTTTTTAAAATATTCAAATTTATTAAACACTTTTTTTAAATATTTATATTTATTATATAATATTATATTATTTATTAAGTATTATTTGATAAGTATTTAAATTATCATAAAATTAAATTTAAAAAATTGAATCTAATAAATTCTCAAAATGTAAAACGACACTCCTTAATAGTTTGAATGTAAGATATTCAATAAAAGTTAGGTATAAAGTATAAAAAAATTTATCAAAATATATGTCAAAAGGTTTATCAAAGATTTGCTTTTAAGCACACAAAATTTATTAAAAATCTTTACTGTCTATTTTTTCATTTATTTTTAAATATTTTAAATACTCAAATTTATTAAATATATTTTTAATTGAAATTTTAGTATATTTTATTTTAATATTTTCTTTTTTATTAGAATTAAAATATTTGAAATGATTTGAAGCAATTTTTCGTAAAGGCATTTTTTGGTCTTCTAAACAAGCTACATATTTTTTTTAATTTTTCAAATATTTTTTCTTAAATATTTACCTTGCTTGACATTCAAAGCGGCGATGCGCATGCGGTACATTTTTGAATTTTATCGAATCAACCGAACCGACGACTCTGAAAACTCTTAGAGGAGTCTCTAAAGTTTTGTTTCAAAATATTAGAAATTGGTGATTATGACAGAACTAACACGATCGGTCTCAAAAAAAGAGTAATCAAAAAATAAGAGACAAAGGCTTCCTTCAATAAAAATCACTCACAAAGTTTTGGTGTGTTTTAGAGTAAACTTATTTTAGTTATTTTATGAAAACTGAATCGGCATTGACGTTTATGATTGAAGTTTAGTGAACAAAATTAGCATGAAATGTCAAAGACGAAGTTGTCGAATGCCAAATTTTTTTCTTTTTTTATTTTACTTTTATTAAACAATTTTTTTATCTTTGATTAAATTATCCTTTTGAGTATCCATTTGAGTTTTGTTTTAAGCACAAACAATTTAAGTCTTTTCTATGCGTTATTTATGGTATTCAAGTATGCTGGTCATTGGCGGAGCGCGCCAACCTTTTTAAAGAACGTTCAAGTGGTCACTGAATTTTTGCTTCCTATCTCTCAAAGCTTGACTCGTGGAGGAGTTTGCAGTCGCAATCGAAGTCGGAGTTGAAACCGCCGTGTATTCAACAGTAAGAACATAGCAAAATTAAACAACAACAACAACAATAACAACAGCTAAGAAAGCAGAGCTGAAGTCGTAAAAGAAAGAGAAAAACTTTTAACAGCAAAAATAACAACAACAACAACAACAGAAACGGCAACAAGATCGACCACAAAAAACGGCAGCAGTTGTTGCACCGCAAGATGTTTTTCACGAAGAAGAAGAAGAAAAACAAAAGAATGACGAACAATAAGCAATTGAAACTAAAGAAGAACCGGGATATCAGCAAAAAATATAGAAGTTCAAGACCGTGGAACCCATTCATGCAGCATGTTCGTTGCCAACCAATAAGTCAACCAATCAGCCAACCAATCGATCCGACTATAAACTAAATCATCCAACCAACTAATCCGTCTAGTCATTCAACAGCATTTAATGAAGCGAAAAAGCGATCGATCCAACGGACCGAGATTAAGAAAAGGATACCAAACGATTAATGAAGAAGCACTCGATGACCGCCTCGACCGACGTTGCTGACTGGATGGATGGATCAATAGTTCTGAGTTATACTAAAGGTCTTAGGTATGCGTGAGCGTATGTGTGCATGGACGCATGTGTGCATATGTGTGTGTGTGTGTGAATTCGTTGGATTAAACATGCTACAAGCTTGCTGCTTGCAACATTCATTCGTTTCTTTATGTAAAGTCTTTGGCGCATCTTTAGCCAGAATATGGAAAGAGACCTCCAGAATCGAAATTGACATATTCAGTATGGTGCGCAAAGGGACTAAAAGCCCTTTAACGCTTTCGTGTTTTCAGGTAGAAAATATGGCTTGAGCTTTCAATATATTTTCTTGTCATTTTCTTAGCTTCCACCTGATGCTGCAAAGGCATCAATTCATTCTCAACCTGCTCTAGCCTAACCTTCTTCTTTCTACCTTCGATCTCATACCATTCCTTATATAATCGTTTGCAACTTTTTGATCAAACGTCATACACGTTTGGTTTAAGATCTTCTGTAATAAATTCCTAAACTTGTGATTTCCTGAGAAAAAACGATAGATCGATAGATCTTTAATTTTTTCTTGTTTTTCTCTTGCAGGTATTTTCAATCTATCAAATGATAAATGGACGAATTGAAGCTGAGAAAAATGGAAATATTTTTGCAACAAATGAAACGAAGTTCCAAGCGATTACAAAGTAAATATAATTTATCTTTTACCGCAGGAATATTTTTGTTTAGGCGAGTAATTTAAATAAAATAATTTCAGCGATTAAATTCGTAATTTATTTCCTCAACCCAAGTCTCTTCTTTATATATCGTCATGTTTTAGGTTTTATATTTACAAAAATAAAAATTTCAACCCGCTATTTTTGTTCAAAGAAAAAAACTTAACATAACAGACTTAACAAACAGCTGCAAAAAAATTAGTCCCCAAATTTTATCGTGAGAAATGTTAATCTAGATCTAAACAACGTTTCTTTCCTCCTCCTTCACCATTATCTTCTTCACCTTCTTTTTTTTTGGTCTGATTTATGCTAAATAGCTTTAATTCTAAACTTTATTTAAATTAATTAATTTTTGTTAATTTTATTTTGTTTTATGTTTAAATAAAATAATAAATTTGAGGATTTTATGCATTGAATTTTATCAAAAGAACAGCAAGATAAAACGACTACGCATCGCGTAGATGGATGCTTTTATAATGTATCTGCAGCTTTTTCCCAAACGAATATAATTCCATAAATGCCATTTCGGGAATTCTGTACTTTATTATTTTTTTATGCAAATCGTTTCATTATTGAATATATTTCTGCTAAATTATTTTCCTGTTCAAATAAAATATAGCAAAAGGTGACAAAATTAAAAAAAAGTGACACTTTTAAGAGACTCAGAAAAATTGATCCAAGAATGTTGAATCATGATCGCGATCACGATTGTAAAGAAACCAATTTCGTTTGCTCGTGAAAAGTAAATATTTTTTTAGCAAGAATTATAAATTAAAAAACAAGATATGAATTCATTTTTCGAATATCTTTGAATAATTTTTTTTCTTAAAAAGCAATCTTTTTATAATTCAATCGTGTATTCAATCGTGTATCATGTATTAAACGTATACCTCTCTATGATAACTTTATTAGTCTGCTCGCTCTCTTCACTTCTTCTTCCAGCCTCTTCGCCCTTGACAAATTTTGTAAAATCATCTGTAACCCAACATCATAATTCACCCAACATTTTCAAAATCTCTTAAGAGCACTTTTTCTCGAGCTCTACTTTGTGAAGCCAAATATTCAGATTTTTTCTTAAAATTAATATTAAATAAATATCCGTAAGAGAAAGAGTCGGTGACAAAGAGTTTGAATGGCGACATAACTAATTCTTATTCTTTTCTTCAAGAGCTTTGGATGACTTCTGATTATGATCTGGTGTCTGATTTATAGCAATTTCACGTAACCCTCAACGAGAAGATAAATAATTCATGAAATTAATAAAAACAAAACATCAGCAAAATTCTGATTTCAATCTTTGTTAGTTTAATAATAAATTTTTTGGCTAACACAAAAAACATGGTAAATGAAAAAATCTTTAAGAATGGAAATAATTTGGCGCTCCGACGTGGGTTGAGAGATCGGGGAACCAGTTAATTAAGGACAAATTTAAAATTAAAAAAAATAACATAAGCTTGAAGAGATTTCAATTAACAAATATTTTTAATTTCCAACTGAATTAATTTTGTACTTAAGAAATACTGTAAATGTAATTAAGAGAAAGAGTATTTTTAAGAAACAGATTTTGTATTTTGAGTAAATTGAGTGTAGTAATTATTAATTTATTTTAGTAAATTGATTGAAGTAACTTAATTGATGTGATTTAATACTTTAGGTATTCCTTATGGAAATTATTTCTGTAATGAATTCGTTTCAGATTTATAAAAATTTCTATTAAATGTTAGTTAATTAAAATAAAGTTTTGAACAAAAATGTTTTATTTAATATAAAATCTAAATAACTTTAACTTAGATAACGTTTTAAAATGTATTCGTTTTAATTTTTAAATTAATTAATGAATATATTTTGTTAATTGAAAATATGCAAGTATTATTAAGCAAAAATATTTAATTTAATTTAAAGCTTTATATTTTCCTTAATTTGTTGATAATTTTGCAATTTAATATTTTAATTTTCAATTTAATTTAATTTTCAAATTTGCAACTCAAAAAAATTTAATTTAATTAACACTGGGTTTTCGTAGTATTTCAATTAAATTAGTTTTTACTCAACTTGAATTATATTTTAAGTGTTAAAATTCTCTAGATTCTTAATTATCGATTTAAAATTAATTTTAGCTAAATTAAGTATTTTAATAGTGTATTAAAATTAGATTAAATTTAATGAATTTTCACTAACTTTAAAATATCCCTTGTTTTATTAAATTCCTATAAGTTTTTTATAAGTTCATGAAATCAAACAGCAAATATTAAAGAGATTTTTGAAAAATGAATATTTAGTGATTAGAATTTTAAAAAATTTAATTTTAGTATTTTTAGATTTCGAAAATTTGAATATCGAAATTTCAACAACTTTTGAGTGACAAAGGAACGAAAATTATGAATAATATTTTCAAAATTTTATAATATTGAATAATTATTAATTCCAAAAATTTGGTTTTTTAATTATTAAATAACAGGCGTAGCCTTGAAATTGTTTCCTGGTTCTGTTGCTGTTTTTTTTCTTCTCCTTCTTCTTCTTCGTTACCGTTTTTTTCGTCGGCTATTTTTATATCGTCATCGTGGTCTCCACTTTTCGTTTGCCCTTTTTCTTTTATGCCTTCTTCTTTGTTTTCCTGGCACCAGCCCGTTTAACGTTGTCTTCAATTTAATTCAATTTAATTGCTGTCAACAGCAAATGCTTCGATTCGTGTTGTTTTTTTTTTTTTTGAAACCTTATACAACCCATTTACAGTTTTTATTATATTTGTTTATTGTTTCCATAAGTTTTTAATTTTTAATTTTTTTCAATAAAATTTAATTTATTTATTTAATAAAATTTAATTTATTTACGCGGCTCTTTCGGGTCTGAATGGAGAGGTTTTTTTCTTTGCTTTGCACATTACTTTTATTACATTCTTACTTTAGCCAAATTGGTTTTATTAAAAAAATATATATGAAGTATATTCAGTGGAAAAATATATGAAAAAGTTCATCGAACGTTCTGGCATTTTTCCTTGAATGCATAAAATTCGGAGGCCTGTCGATAATTTTATTGCTTTAATTGTTGTTTTTGTTGTTGAGGTTTAATAAAAGAATTTAACTCTTTTTTTGCTTTAAATTAAATATTTTTGGATGTGCCAATATTTCTCTAAATAATAAATAAATAATAAAATGTGCCAATATTTCTCTGTTTTTGCTGAATCAGGATAAAAACAAATTTTCATATTTCGAAAAACTTTGTCATTCATTACTCAGTTTTATTCGGAAAAAGAAGAAGAAGGGGGAATATTTCATATCGACTAATACAGAATTTTGCTAATCAAGAGAGAAAGAAGAAACCAGAGAAGAAGAGAAAAAAAATTCAGCAGCAACTTCAGCAACAAACAAAAGCAACAAAAACAAAAGCAAATAAATTTATTTTTATTTTAGAAAAATACATCATCATAATCATCATCGATTATTTTATTGATTCTCTCCAATAATTTTGGCTTACTGCATAACCTCCGCCCCTCGCCCTGTACATTACGTCAGGGGGTTAGGAGCCTTTCAAATTGCCCTACCCTGAATTTTTTGTAGTTCTCCCTTTCCCCCTTTTCAACATCCCACCACATCAATTTCTTTTCTCTTCTTTTTACAGTATCCATATTCGCCCTCTTATCCTCTCTCTCACTTTTGCTCTGTCACTCTCTCCCTCTTTCTCGTCCCTATCATCTACCACCGTCATACCCTTGGCATACACAGACCACCTCACTCATTGTAATCCTCTGTAAACCGTAAATCATGAGCCTCAGTAGAATCTTAAATCTTCTGAATAAATACCATCAGATCGCTTCCCCCTTCTTCTTCTCACTCTCTTTTTGCTCTTGATCTGCTTCTTCGACTGATTCTTCCTCTTGTAGTTTATGTTCTTAAGTGCACCGTTGTTGCGGCTTTGTATTCCTTTTGTCTACCTTGCGGTCGATATTATTGTTATTGTTGTTGGTGTTGTTGTTGTTGTTATTGTTTGTGGTATTAGATGAAGCTTAATATTATATCGGCGTATTAGCAACAAAATATTGTAGCTAACAACAAGTGAACATACTTTCGAAACAACATTAACAACAGCAACAACACGAAGATCAAGAACAACAACATTGACAAACGGCAATAAGAGTACGAAAAACAATGACAACAACAAGCGACAACAGCGACGACGATCAATAAAACTAGAATAGTACTAACAATAGCAACAACGACAACAACAACAACAACAACGATAACGTAAATATTTAAGCATAAGCGATCTTTAACTCCGTCCTCGAATACGGGCAAATATCGTCAGTGAGAAAAACAACAACAAACCAGGAGAGCAACAACAACCACCGCCACAGCAACAACAACTACAACAATATAACAGCGGCAGCGGAAAATGGTACAGCATGAAATAATAATGTGAAAAAGGATAGAAAAGACAAAATCGAAAAAATGCAGACAACGAAAATAAATCGCATTTTATTTGCAATATTGCCACAGATCGCTCTGTTGGTGTCTCTGATGGTGGAATAGTGCTGGTTTGGATGGTTAGCTGACTGTCTAGATGAAGCTAGGTGTATCAGGAGCAACAACTGCAACAATAGTAACAATAACAACAACAAAAACAACGGGAACAACAATAGTCAATGACACTTGTTCGAAAACTGTTGGTCGTAAGATCGATATGTCGGTTGGTGGTTGGCTGTTTAGTTGTTGGTTGATGATTTTTGGATGAAGCAAAACTCCTCCGAAGATCAAACCGCCCCCTCCCCTCCGGGTCTATTGGTTTATTCTCTTAGTGTTATTCTTGTTGCTTTCTTTTATTTCCCTCCTTCGGTTCGAGAAGTCAGGTCGGTCTGGTGAACGATGACGATGACGACGACGATCATCGATTGCTGATGTTGCTGATGTTGCCGCAGTTTGTTTGTTGCTCATAAAAACTTCATTTTAATGGCAGGCAACAAAAAATCCATCTTTCACTTTTCCTTAACTTGTTTCCCTAGCCATTGTTTCCACTGTTGTTGTTTTTGGTGTTGCTGAAGTTGTTATTGTTGCTAATGCGGTTATTGTATTTGTGGCTTTTTTATAAGAATAATTTTTTGTTTTGTATTCTATGAAGAAATTAAAGAGGTTTTTCGGTAAAGTAGTAAAGGTCCTTAGGAGGTAAAGGTTATTTTTCAATTCACTTTTTAAGAAGAATATAATTTTTTATAAAAACTTTGTCATTTGTCATGACTCCTTTAAATAAATTTATCACTTGAGGGCATAAATTCTTGTTGAGGCTTTAAAAGATTTTCGAGAAAAGCCCACAAATTACTTTCATTTCTTACGAAATTGACTAAATGATGAAGTCGTGACTAAATGATGAAATTAAATCAATAAGTCTTAAAATCACCTTAGCGTGTTGGCAATATTTTACATCATAAACAAAACAACCTTATGTTTCTAACATTTCTCCAAAATTTTTAACTTCGAACATTTGGAAACTTTCGAAATTCCAAAATTTTGGAAATTTTTTCCAAACGCTGAAATTGTTAAAAATTGAAAATATTGCCAAAAATTTTCGCTACAAAATTCTTCTACAAAAAGCAAACTAATGATTGTAAAATCTCCCTGAAATAACACAATTGTTATGCTTCATTGTCACAAGGTGGCACCACCAACATCATCACAGTTCCAAAATGATTTGGCTTATCTTTAGGTTTGCTCGCAAGTTAAATCTCCATCTTATTTTTCATTTTGTTAGTTTTTACAATTGTCCGCCTATTTCTACCCTCCTTCCCCGAGGGGGGACCCTTTCTCGACTTGTTCGACGCTGTCTCCTTTCGAATGATTTCCTGTTGACAGTGATGCCATGCTGATGTATGTCGACGCCAAGGATTGGTTTAATGGGTTAGTTGACTCGTGCAAAGCAATACTTAAAATGGCAATTAAATCCTCTTGGGACGGCTTTGGCGTTAATGATTAAAAATTTGACGCGACGCGACACGGTACGATACGGTGCGGCATGATCAGCGACACGATCAATGGTACGATTAACGACGACATCTACGAAAGCATTGGTTAGGACGACTATAAATATTTTGTTCACGATCCTTTTTCAATCGTCGCTTTGTAAGCAGCTGTCAAAATCGGACGTTCTCAAATCCGACGGCTATCAACAGCGGCGGCTATGTGTCGACACTAGCGACAACAGCATTTACACTACCAAATTCATCAATTTGTGACACGATAAAAGAAGAGGTTTAAGGACGAGGAAGGAGAAGGGCTTGCAAAGAAGATAGTAATAAAATATTTAGTAATAAAATATTTGCTATCCTTTAATATTATTAAAGAAACACTAAGTTTGAGGCAGAAAAATAAAGACATGTTCTAAAAAAACTATCCAATTATTTTCGGAGAACTTAGTTGTATCCCAAAATCTTTGCCAGCCCCAACACTCTCCATTCCCGACACCTCTTTTTTACTCAGAAACGATTTAATTTATCACATAAATGATTAACAAAAATCAGATTCTTTGGTGGTCTACTAAAAGTGGAAGTAGAAGAAGAAATGTTTAGAAAAAACATGCTCACGCCATTTCTAAGTTCGAGCCCGAAAAAGGTGTCAAGTTTCAATCATTGCCGGTGTGGCTTCCTATTGTTGTTGTTGCTGATGTTGATCTTGTCAATTCTTAAACGACATTTTTGCTCCTACGCAGCCAATGTTGCCACCTAATTGCGTCACACACACACTCGAGGAGAGCTCGAGTCTACGAGAGTTTGGGCTTGCCAAAAAAGTCTTAACGTTTTTTTTTCGATTGAACTGATTTCTAAATGGCTTGCGAGAATAAGAAGAAGAAATCGAGAAGAAGGATGAAAATTTTACCAAGTTTTTATCGATTTTTAAAGTTCTTAGTGTGTAAGCAAAAAGATATTTATCATTAATTTTTCATGGATGATCTCTCACTGAATTTTTGCGTGAAAATTATCGTAGACTTCGAAGAAATTTTATATCTTACGACTATTGAAATGGATTAAACCAAAAACATCGAACACTTATTTGAAGTAATTAAATGAAACGTTTTGGTTCTTACCTAAATATTTGAATGAAAAAGAAGTCGATCTTTTTCAAAACAATAGGCTCGCCACATAAAAGTTAAGGAGCTTTCCAAAAGCCGCATAACAATTTCGTATCTTGCGGACGGCGTAGGCTTAAAAAATTTTAGTAATGCAATAACGCGAAAACAGTGGCCACGCATTTTTATCGTGTATTAATCGCGAAATTGATAGCGTTGAGAACATTATTAAAAATGGGAGTCATACATGGCTGCAACTTTACTACAATTCACCTTTCCGATGGTGCTGGTTGGCGCATAAAGTAGTCCCAATTCGTACACTAGGATAGATCTGGATCGAAGTATTCAGGTCATATTTCTGCACCAGAGACATAATGCCGCGATCGAAGCATCGAAAATATCAGTCTCGTTATGTCTTCGAATAAATGAAATCAGTTGATTCCATATAGTTTTTTATTTTGCAAACTAACTTGTTTTGCAAAAAAAATGGTCTCGCAAATTTTATCCGGTTTAATTTTGTTCGAGTTGAAGGACCATCAATATTTAGAATACTGCAATAGTATTTTACTAAAATTATGTTATGTTCTTATTGAAATATCCTGATCTACCCCCCCCCCCCTCCCTTTTTTAACAGCGCTCGATTTTTTGATGCTTTTTCTTTAATTATTCCTTTACTGCTATTTCTGTTGCCGATTCTGTTGTGTTTTTCTATCGCTTTTCTTCTTGTTGTTTGCTATTAGTGTTGTTGGTGTTAGTTCTGTTGTTGTTGTTGTAGTTGTTGGTAAATTATTTGGTCCAATATCGATTTGCTTTTTGCAACTCTTTTTTTTTCTTGCCATCATCGTCAACTTCTTGGAAATTGTCGCTAATAATGACGACAACGACGACAACGGCGTCTAGACGACCAGTCGATCCAGCTGTAGCTGATGTCTCCATGTTTGTTTTTTTTTTTTGTTGTTTTTGCAATTTTGTTTGGGTTTTTATGAGGTGACGCCATACGACACTTTTCGAAGAGCATAAATTCATTGGAGCCATTGGAGACGGCTACGAACCGACCGTCCCACCAAACGCATTAAATCTTAAGTAACTGCGAGTAGAAGAAATAGAAACAGCAGCAACGACAACAACAACAACAACCACTAAGCAACAACAAGGAAGTAAGCAACTTCAAATGATTGATTCAATGCTTTCAAAGTTTATCTTTAATGCTATTTTTCTGGCAAAAAAACCAGACTGCCTGATTCCGCGCCGCGCGATTTCTGCTCAAAGAAAATTTACGAAAAGGAATAAAAATTGCAAAATGGGTTCTTCTGCGCCATAATTACACTATACTTAAGCTTCTCCTTCTGCTTTTTCTTCTTTTTGTCTTGCTTCCTTTTTAATCCTCGAAAACCGCAGGTGACAAAATTTTTTGAGATCTTGATTCCTTCCTGAGAAAACGGTTGCTTTGATTTGACCGAATCGAACTTCGAACCAGACCGACCACCTTAAAAATCAGCGGGTAGCCGAGCGCATCTTCCACATCGCTTCCCGGCGGTGAAGACGCTCGGTGCTTTTAAATGATTCTGTCAAAAGGAAGCCGCAGCATTTACTTGTCAAAAGGATTTACCGCAAGACTGAAAAAACAATTCGAAAGTAAAAGGAAGAAGAAGAAAGAGGACACTGGGGAACAAGACAGAAGTTGAAAAATTTGTCGTCTTGATTGTCTTGATGTTGCCGCCGCCGTAAAGCTTTTTTTGGCTTTCATGGAGCTCAAGGTTTTCCTCGTGGTTGTTGCTTTTAGTTGTTGTAGAACCAAAATTATTGCGCCTGATTTTTTATCGCCAAAAGATGCTTCTTCAATTGTTCTTATGATTTGTTTGATATTTCATTTTTTATTTTTTTCTTGGTGTTACAGCGGAAAGTGATGGCAGCAATTGCTACCAGTCGTAAAAACTAATGTTGTTGCTGTTGATGCTGTTGGTGTTGTTGTGCTACCGCTGGTGATTGTTTTTATGCAAGTTCTTGCTTATTTTTGCCGCTTTCCATTTAAGCTGCCGTTGGTCTCGTGATATTGTTGTTGTTGTTGTTGTTGTTGTTCTTTTTACTTTTGCTTCCGCAATTTTCCAACATTTCGATACTGTTGCCATTAGTAGTGCCATTGTCATTGTTGTTGCTGTTGTTGCTGTTGTTGTTGTTGTCATTGTTGTTCTGTTGCTCGTCACTGATTTTGTTGCTGCGGTTGTTGTTGTTGTTATTCCCAGTGATGCTACTGATGGTGGTAGATTCAGTGTCGTGTCGTGTTTTTACGATGCTTCGTGTCACAATACATTTAATACTGCCTCCTACTGTTGTTGTTGTTGCTACTCGTTTTTTTTTCTCCACGATAGTCTAGAGACGCATTTATTTGCCAGCTTCCGTTCTTCACGGCAATAATAAACGAACCAGCTGCAACAGCACCGACACCAATACTAACATCAACTTCACCAGCAACCAACGGCAATGCCAACAGCACTACAAAAACAACAACAACAGCCGCAACATTGTCGCACCTTTCCCGCCTTTTTTCGGCTCTTGCATCATCGTTAAAACTTTAACATTCTTATAACAAGAACAACAACAACAGCAACAAAACGAGTTCTTTCGGCAGCAGCAACAACAACATAAACATTGGCATGGTCTACAACAACAACGACAACAACGACAATCGCAAGTATAGACGCAGACAATGAGCGAAAGAATGTTGCCTTGTGTCGTTATCGCTGTCTCCGCTACAACTGCTTTACGCAATTGTTGTCGCAGTTACTTTTGTCATTCTGCCGCAAGGCAACTTATCGTTGTAGTTGTTATTGCTATTTCTATTATTATTGCTCTTATTATTATTCTTATTATTATTATTATGATCATTATTATTGCTCATATTATTACTGCCTTCCTCATTGTTATTGGTTTTATTGTTGTTGTTATTGTCATTATTGCTGTTGTTATATTATCCTCGACAATGTTGTTGCAGTCGCTCTTCTTATTGTTGTCATTGCTAAACATGAGTTTATCACGTTTTTCCAACGCCCTGTTTTGCGACAATTTTTTTCAAAAGGAAACCCTTTTTTCTCTTACTATTTTATAGAAAAAGATTATTTTATAAATTTCTTGTTCGCCACTTTAGTTGTTGCTGTAGTTGTTGGTGACTGGAATGTAATTCGGCTAAACAGTTTTTGTTGCCTCGAATAAAGGAAAATATCGAAGACGTTTAATATAAAGCTGTGCACGAGCAACAACAACCTATAACAACAAACACCGCAGCAGTAACAACAAAAGAGAATATTCTTAAAATCAGAAAAAGAAAACCATTTTCGAAAAGTTTTCGGTTTTTAAATTTCAGTTTCTGAAATGCTCTTTCGAATAGAAAATCAAATATTTAAAAAAATGCTCGACAATTTAATTTTCAAATAAATAAACAACTTTTTGAACTTGATTTATTTAATAATATTCTTAATTTTGGAACACAACGTAAACATAAAGCTTTCGAATGTTTTTTTCTTCTTGGTTTCGCTCTTGCTTCGAAGACCTTTTCAATAGGGACATAACATAATCTTGGCAATCCTCAATTAAGAAGGTGGTGGCGGTATAAATAACGAAAAATATTTAACGCTTGTGCCAACAATGATCATACCATGGCTCAAAACGAGTTTCGTATGCAAGATTCCCCATAGAATGTTCTACAAATGCCTGAGAACATCTTGGAATCACCTGATTTGAACGTTTACAATTTAAGCTAATACGCCTGCAATATTTTCGGGACACCATCGACGGTTTTATCTCTCTAATACAACGACATTCATAAATATATACTTTTAAGATTTAATATTAACGGAATTTATAAAACTTAGCTCTCTCGAGCTGTCTGTTAGAACGATTATGAGACTAGTAAAGTTGCGGTCATTGATTTGTTACAATTTATGGTCTAAAACGTCACCTTGTCAAATAATTTATGATAATTTTCGTAAAAGGGCACTTTCGGTTAATTTTTTGAGTCAGTCGCGCAGTGAGCGCCTTTTAAATTTAACATGCTATCCTAACTGGAAATTGTTATGTGACTATTGGAAAATCCAAAATGAATAGAGGTAGGACAGGAAATGTTCAATTTTTTAGCTTAATTTCTATCAGGAATGAATTGTTGTTGTTATTGTTGTTGTTTCTATTCCTGTAGCTGTCAAAAGAATAGTACAATTATATACTCATAAACTACACACAAACAAATAGATAATTAATAAATGGAGAGGCTAATAAAGGCCCATAAAGAAAACAGATAACAAGAGCTCTTTTATTTCTGTCTTCACCATTGATTGCTTTTCAATTCTTTGGTCGATTCAAACGTTCTCGTCATCGAACGATTAGATCGATTTATTCAATTCATACAATTTTTATGACAAGTGTTCTTTGAGTGGGTTTCAACGACGCTTGAGGAACAATGAAAATCATCGGTTACGTTTGCGAGATGAAGGCATGATTAACAGCAAGTCAGCCCGATCTGGTCATAACCATCATTGTCAATCTGAGCTCAATTCATTCCATTCCATTCTTCGTTCGTGTTCATTCGAAGTTAATAAATTCTGTAATAATTTTATCTGCAAAGGTATGAAGAAGCTCCATGACTTTTCCGGGAGAATTCGCGCCGTAGAATATCAAGAAGAAAATTGAGGAACGCTTTTCTTGTGATTTTATATAGAATCCAAAGAAGAATGTGGAATAAGAAGAATAAGAAGAAGAAGAAAATCATTCGACTTTGGGATAGACAAGGTAAAGAATGTTGCAAGAGGTATGTGAGAGAGTTGGAGGGGGGGAAGGATTAAGCGGAAAAGATAAAATAACAGAATTACCTTTTTAAAATTATTGTAAATTTGATTTAATTCAGTTCAATTTTAATTAAGTTTTTTTTATTTTTCTCATAAAATTTTTTTAATTTATTTTTTAATTTATTTCTCTCTAAACTCTACAAAATTTTGCATCTTCTCGAGTGTAAAGGGAAAAAGATAAAAAGAAAGAAGAAGATAAATATTAAATGATATGAGAATTCTTTTCTTTAGATTTTAATTCGTCTTTATTACTACTACTTAATTCCTTTTTATTTATTTTACTTTTAGTCTTACTTTTTACTTTTATTTTAGCTTTTTTTATTTTTATTTTTAACTTTTTTTAGGTGGCGATTAAACCGGATATTATAATTGAGAAAATATTTTTTTTCTCAATTCAATTTAAATTTTAATTTAATTTTTTTAAATATTTATTTGTAAATTAATCACAAATACGAAATCTCTTCTCTAACATTCTTTCCCTCCTCTTTTTCAGTCCCACTTCCCACCCCTTCTTCGTTTTCTTCTTTTTCTTCATTGACATCGTTAACTGACGCAACAACTTGGCAACACATTGTTAGCCATTTCGCAGCACTTAAGAGCACTTTGTTACCATAAAATGCGCACGGAATGTCTAATTATTGGCGCCATCTGTGCGAGGGTTTTTGCCGTAAGCGATTGCAAGTGATTGCTGTCTGCTCGTCTCTCTATGAGTTTTTTTATAACTTTTCCATTGAGGCGAACAATGAAATATTTCTTCTACGATCAACATTGCGATGTGTTGTATCTTCTGATCAAAATGTCACTAAAAGCTCAGTTTTTTGCTTCTTCTTCCTTTTTATCTTCATCGTTTTTATCTTTTTTCTTGTTTGTTTTATGATTTGTTACAATAGTTGTTAAAACGAATTCATAAAAAAAAACACCAAAGCAAATTTTAAATTTAATTAGAATTTCTTTTGTTGAAGAGTTAATGTAATCAACTATCTAATGATATTTATCAATGATGTTCATTAACGATCTTCACCAATAATCTCATTGTGCAAACAATTCATCTCAAATGTTGTTTATTGCTCGGGTGTAATTTTGGGATTCAGTTTCTCAAAAAATTTCATTTAATATTAACCAGATTAAATGATCGCTTAGTCATTAAAGCGGAGACCCAAAATATCTGCAGGTAGTCTTGAAATGTTCCAAAAAAATGTTTCCGGCGAAGGAATATTAAGCGGATGTATGTGAGGAAGCGTGAGCGCACTTACGCTCCTCAACGAACGCATTATCCCATTTTTCTTTCTCTCGTTGTTGCCGGCAGTAAAATACCAACAATAATAACAACAATTACAACAACAGCAACAACAGCAGTAGCAACAACACTAACAACATAACGCTAGCAATGACACTGATGCTTCACTTGATATTGACGACATTGCCAGGCACATCTAACAGCAGATCGACGTGAATGGCGTCGTGGTTTCTTCGCTGCTGGTGATTTTGTTGCTATCGAAAGTTGTAACTATTGTTGTTGCTGTCGCTGTTGTTGTTTCTATGGTTTTTGCTATAATGGCAAAAGTGTTGCTTCTATTGTTTTTGCTGATGTTAGTGATGATGATGCTGATGGCAGTGGGGTTGAAGCTTTTCCCCTGGTAATCTATCGATGTTATTGCTATTTATATTGTTGTTGTTGCTACTGTCGACTATTCTTTATTTGTTTGGTTAAAGAATCTTCTGTTTTGTGTGTTCTTCTTTTGTTACTCTTTCTTTTTATCTTTGTTTTTTTTTTTTTTTTTTTTTTTTTTTTTGAAGGAAATACTTTCAAATTCAAGTTCAAAACCGAATGACTTCTTGTTGTTGCTGCTGCTGATGTTACTCGTGCGATTGATGTCGTCGATGTCGTTGATGATGCTGTTGTCCGTTGTCTGTTTGCGGCGCTAGTTGCTTGTTTTTGTCGCGTTGTAATGTTGCCTCGTGTGCTCCTGCTGTTTGTCATTCGTATCACCGGTTGGTAATTCTTTCGTTAAATCGTACGAAAAAGAATCGTTCGTTGTATGTCGTGAAGCAGCAAAAGCAACAGCAGCAGCGCCATAGATCTGTTCTTACCGCATGCAACAGACAGCCTGCATACATTTCCAGGAATCTTTGATCGACACGATCTCGACGACATGCAATACGAGACAGCGTTTGGCAGCAGTTGGCGGTTAGCAGCAGGCGATGGAAAACTCGACGGTAGACGCTGATGAACGTGTGTGTTTTAAGTGTATTGTCAATGTTCTTCATCTATTTCTTCTTCTTGCTTTTCTTCTTTCCTCTTCGTGAAAAGAATCCTTTGGTTACGGAACGTGTTGTGAAACGAACTATTTCGTATGACAAAAGCACATAAAACTTTACCAATATTGTCTCGGTTGCTTTGTTTTTGCTGTTATTATTGTTGTTGCTATTATTGTTGTTGTAATTTTCTTTTCTAACAATTTTAATGACGATCGCGTTACCATCGTTAGTTTTTCAAAAAGTAATTCTTTTTAATTATTTGTTCGTTTTCATTATTCAAGACATTTTGAGGCCGATTGATAACATTTTAATTAAAAGATTTTTAAAGGTAATTGTTTGGCGTGAGGAAGACAAGCAAAAAACAGAAATAATTTTTTATAGTAAAATCATTTGACAATGAATTTTCTTTAAAATTATTCTTATTCGTTTGTTTATTATGAACGAAATTTTAAAGATGTTTCCAATAAGAACTCAACATGTTTTGAATCTTATCAGAATGCTCGCTGGGAGGCTATACTCAATATAATGTATTCACTGCGTTTCGTGGCAGCAGATAAATTCAAATAATAATACTCGCCAGTGATGGCTGATGGGCCAGTGACATCAAATACCGGCAGAAATACGGAAAATGTATGAAAGCTTAATATTATCCGTTCCTTTGTTCGAAAGGGTTCAAATCAATAAATTGTGTGATGTCTATAAAAATTGCATATTTTCAAAAATCTTAGCCGCTGGTACTAGAAGATCAAACTTGGTAAAAAACTCACAACTTTTCATGATCATTTTAATGCGGAAACCTCTAAGATCGGTTTCTGACAAAGCTGCGTTATGTCCTTATTGAAAAGCACTACTATTTAGGTAACCAAAAATTTAAAGGGATTTTTTCAATTCCATAGGTTGGAGTTTAATTCATAAATATAAAAAAGTTAATAAAAACATTTTTGCAATTTTTCTAAGGTTTCGCCTAAGGCATTTCAAGAAAACATAGTAATAAAAATAATAAAAAAAATCATACGACAATCAGTTAGAATAAGAGAAAGCCTAATCATGCGCCTGGAAAAACGAATCCCAAAAACATACAAATCGGACTATTGGCAGTGACAATTTCAAAATAAATTCAAACATAAAAATCTAAGAATAAGAAACGCTTTTACTCCAAGCGGATTGGCAACAAAGGTACTAAAAAATCGATGAAAAATTTTAGGGCAGGACTTAATAAAAACAACAGTGGTATCATCAGCAACAAAAACAACAACAACTTCAGCAACATCATCATACATTTAGCACTCTTTTCGAGCCTTCCTTACTGGCAACGAGTTCTAACGACTTCCGCGATAATAAATAGAAATAAAAACTTGTAGAAAAATTACAAACGTTAAAACGACAATAGCCTTAAGAAACAGATGAAGAAGAACAAGGAATAACAC
Organism: Physocephala rufipes; assembly: GCA_963966595.1. Classification (NCBI taxonomy): domain Eukaryota; kingdom Metazoa; phylum Arthropoda; class Insecta; order Diptera; family Conopidae; genus Physocephala; species Physocephala rufipes. The sequence goes on from OZ016503.1 coordinate 3,758,000, forward strand.
TGAATAAAAAGCAATATTATCGACAGTGATGAATACTAATGCGATCTTCTTTGGAATTGTTAAAGAACACGAAATCTAAACAAAAAGTCTTAACAAAAATTAGCTGAACTATATTTAAACAAAAAAATATAACCGAGAACTCTTTTCATTCTTTAAATCTATAAAATAAATTTTTCTTTTGTTATTTCCATTCATCTATTTTTTTAATAATAAGAAATAATAAATTTAAAATAAAAATTAAGAAAGTAAATTTATAAAATAAAATCATAAAGTATTATAAAATCATTATTTTCATTTAATATCCATTTCATTATTTTAATAAATTTAAAAAAAAACAAATTCTTCTTTTACTCTTTTCCTTCCTTTCACCTCATTTTTATATAATTTGTTAAATAAATTAAATAAAATAAAATCTTCCTTTTCCACTTCCTTTCCTTTTCTCATTCCACTTTCTGTTAATTCTTTCAATAAATGAAATAAATAAAATAATTATTCTTTCGTTCATTCCAATCTTTTAATTTCCTTTTGATTTTCACACTTTTATTAATCGAAATTTTAATAAACTAATCCTTCTTTAACTAATTTCATTACTTGCCATTAATCTTCATTTCATTCGCTTAGTAGATAAAATGAAAAATTAATCCTTTTTTATGATACAGACTAAGCTAAAGTCCATCCCTATAAGACCAGAGTCAGACATAAGATAAAACTTTTAAACTTATGATAAATTCTGATAAAAGTGATCATTTAATTTAAAATTGTATTCTTCTTTTTATAATTATATTAAAACTCTTTGATATCTTTAAGAACTTATTGAAGTAACAATCTATATTAAATTCTATCAAAATTAATTATCACATGATTTGACAGCTTTATCGTAAATCTGTCAATTAATAGAAATTACAGCAAAATGTTCAAATTGGAGCGACCAATCAAGCATTGTCACCGATACGCATTATCGTCCAGGCTAGGAAAGAAGTCTAAGGCACCTTCACGAAGAGAATATCAAAGAGACAGAGACAGGGAAAGATGGACTTGTAGACAAGTAAATCAATAGAGACGGATAGGTTTTAAAGTTTTTTATGGGGCACAAATTATCAACTAAACCGACCAATTACGATGGACCGATCGAAGAGTTATCGCGCAAGGCATAACCGGCCAATAGACGATAACCAAAGGAGAGAAGCATATATACAAAGGACCAAGAGGCAGAGAAGTGAAGAAAGGGGCAGTAATTACTCTGCTGTTAATTTTCTTAAGTCAAATAAAAACCGATTCTTTGAACTTGAAGATTGGTTGGGCTGTAGAAGAATAGCCATTATTGCTCTTGTTGTTGCTTTTGATGCTGTTGTTGTTATTGTGGATGATGTGAATGTTGTTGTTGTCGTTGTTGTTATCGTTGTTGTTGTATTTGTTCTTGTTGTCGCTGTTGTTGTTGTCAGTACATGGTTACTTCTTTAGTAGATAAACTGCCTTGCGTCAGAGACGTCAAGGGCAGGACGTTTATTCTTTAATAGTCCGGGCCACAAATTTTCCATGGACTATTAGTGCACCGCGCTAGTCAAGCTTATTTGAATATATCGTAATGAAATAAAAATAAATACTAAAACTATATTTAAATAATTATGAATAATAAAAAATGAGAAAATGTTAAGGCTTAGGTTCCGTCAAAAAACAGCGGCATTCTGGGCAAGAAAAGACTTAAAAGTTTAAGCAGAAAGAGTACGCCGCGCCACATTATTCTGGAAGATTCTGGTGCCATTACCACGGGCTACGGTCGATAATGCAAAGCATAGCGTATCTAGTTGGCGGCTTTCTGGTCTGGTACGTTCCGATAAAAGGATTACCAGATGCGCGCACTTGTCCAGAATGACTTTTGACAGTTCCTGCACATGCTTGCTCTCGCTGGTTGTTACCTTCGATAGCTGGAGGAAATAGCAGAAAAATTTATCTACTCAATGTCTATTTGAAAAATGTTGCCGCTTTGATGTCGCTGCAGCCGTACTATTGCTGACGCTGTCGCCAGTATTGGTGCCGTTGTCTATGCCTGCCTTTACAGCTACCGCCTCCTCCTCATACGTTGCGCACGTTGGGATTTGCGCCATAAAAGAACAAATGGCAAAAAGGAAATTTTTCTTCATTTCACGGCGATAAATTTAAATAACTCGAGACTGTTAATTGGTTTATGTCAAACGTGGTCGGAAGGCCGGGCGAAATATCATCTGTCGTGATGAAAATGAAGACATCATTAAGAGTCAGCTCGCCCTTTGGTCGCCGGCCGCTCGAGGTTAAAAGCATTTCAAATTTAAAACGAAAATATTTTTTTCTTATTTTCGAGCTTAGAAAAAGTCAATAACTAAATTGTTGGTTTTTAACACTTTCAAAGTGCTCTTCGGATATTTGTAAAAAGGCCTATAAAATTCTTCTTTCAAGAAAAAAAGGAAAATCAATAAAAATACTCTCGTCTCTCAAATAAAAACAATTCAAATGAATTCAGAAAAAAGGCTTTACCGAGAAATTTTGTCGAAAAGAAACCAAGTCGCGTTGCTTTTTGACACGAAAGTGTTAATAAAGCATGGCCCGAGATCAAGAGCTTAGAAAATATTACAGACAAACAACATAAACAACAACAACAATAGAAGCAAGAACAATCCCACCAACAACATTTTCAACCTGTCTCGGTTGATTGCACCACTAGCAGAAGCCACTGTTCAGAATGCTGTAGCGACTTTTCGCCACACTTTTGCGACTGTTGCTCAATTTTATTCAAAGACAGAGGCCGTAAAAATCGATAACAACCAAAATATTGCCACTGATGTTGGTCTAGCAATTGATTCAGTAGAGCGTGCGGTTATTCTAATCTCGATTCTCGAATTCGTTGTTCGATGTTCAGTCTGTTGGTTGGTTGATGTTCGACATTCTTAAGCTCTACCACTAACTCTATTCTGATATTCTGATATTCGTACATCTCTTTGTATGTCACCCAGCGCGTCGTCCGTGGGTATGCTGGGCTATCGGTCTTTTCGCCCGTTGGTCCAATGGTCCATTGGCCCGTTGGTCTGTTTTTCCATTTGCGCTTGTTACGCATCGAGATCATTCAGCAATTTCCTTCACTGCATAGTCCATTACCTGCGATGATCTGCTGTGTGGTCTTTGCTACCAGCCGCAAGAGGTTGCCATATTGAATTTCATTTGATTGTCCTGTTCTTTCTCTCCCCACTCGTTCTCTTCATCATCAACATCATCTTTTTCCTCTTTATGCTTACACTGCCGTTTAAAGTGATAGTTTTCTAGCCATTTGATTTTTCTATTCTGAAGACCAAACAAGATTACGTTGTACTCTTGCGTCTTAGATCTTGCGTCGTTCGTCTTCCGCCTTTCGACTTTTCGTTATTGTGTTTGCTATTTTGTTTTATTTTGTTTTTATTTTTCCTATTGCTTGAGTTCAAAGAATAAAGCCACTCTTAGCATTTAGAATCATTCTGCTCAACGTTTGCTTCAATGATTGGCATCATCAAATCGGTGTGGATGAACTAAAGCATAATGAACGTACATTAATACAATCGAATTGACTATAGTGGCATGTTGCTGTCATGCGGAAAAATAAATTTCCCCTAAGTAACTTATTGTTACGTTAATTATTAAGTACCAAATGATATTGTTTGCAAATTCAACAATCTGCTAATTTTAGAAAAAACTAAAAAAGTTCCCTCAATTTTCACTCGAGGGAAATTTTGAAAATATTTTATTTCAATTAACTCAATTTCAATTAATTTTATTTCAATTGAAAATATTTTATTCAATGTAACGCGTTTGCTGTTGTAGACTTGCTAAGAAGGCTTATTTTTTTTGAGCATTATAAAAAATTCCCAAAATGGGATATTTTCTAAAATTGGATTTAAGTGCTAAAACACCTGTTTATGTTATACAACCGATCGAAACGTGATATATTTGAGTTTTATAAAAAATTCCCTAAAGGGAAATTTTTCAAATTTACATGTATTAGCTGTTACCATCGAAAAACTATTACTAACAGAAAATCTCCTAATGATAAATGCAACGCAACAACTTCCCAGGATAAAAGCATTATCTTTCCCCTTCATTTTATAAAAAAGTATTTAAGCTTATCAGAAAAGCGTAATTGACTCTCTCCTACCAGAAATTTGAATAGATTTTAAATATACTGAACAATATTTCAGTAGACAAATAGCGGGATGGTCAGATCAAAAGGCAAGAAGATAGACAAGCGAGCGCGTATAGGGGCGGACACACACACCAAACAATAAAGAGCGATTGATAACTAAACTTTAGGAAACTGATATTTTCATGATTGTGCGGTTACTTTTGTGCGCTTTTTTGTGAAGGGCAGTACTAACCAACTAGAGCTAGACTTCAAAGACATCGAAAAACCTTTGTTTGGTCATTTTTAATGCGCTATCTAAGCGCAAAACCTTTGAAGGCCACTTGGATTCTCGGTCTCGATTTTCGTCGCTGCTAATGGTCGCTGACATCAAAAGACGGAGTTTTCCTTGCTTGATTTGTGAGTCGAACAAACTTTATGGTTTATGAGTTGTCAGTGACTAAATAAAATAAATCACGGTGTCAACAAACAAAAGACACCAAACAAATGATTCACTGAATTGTAGAGAAAATCAAACTAAGGAAATGAACGAAAAAAGAAATATTTAAAATCATACAAATGTTCAAATTACAAATTTACCTCTTTAAAGTGAAATGGATAGAGGAAAACCTCTAGTAAGATTTAAAAATGTATAATAATGGTAAATGACAAAGAGTCCCAGCAACGAATTGCAATAAAAATAGTATCGGACTAAAATAAATTTTATTAAATAAATTAAATTTGAAAGTGAAATGGAGAAACCTATCATTGGGTTTAGTTCAGTCACAATTGTTTTTATAAAAACATTAATCTCTTAAATCAACATTATCAACGCAGTTTCATCAGATTCACATTTCTCAAAAAAAAACATTTCCTTCCTTCCTTCCTTCAAAAAAATATGACGAGGATTTTTTTACATATCAGTAAAAACAACAACAAACACTGGAAAATGACAGATGGAATTATTTATGAAAAACTACAGAAACAAATTATCGGAAATATATGAATAAATCACGTTTTAATTCCGAATGAATTCTGACGATTTTTTATGCGTTGGTGCGTAAAAAATGAATAAATCAATAACAGTCAAAATGCCTTTTAGAGTCATCCCGTCCAAGCGTCCGTGTGAAAAACACCGGAGGGACGAAAATAACAGGATGGAAATAAATGAAAAAGTGAAACGATTTTTTCTATGATTAAAAACGCTTCAATGGATTTCCTTTGTTGATTTTATTTAATACAAAATGAGAAATTGCAGCGTTTTTGTTTACTTTGATTATTCAGCGAATTATGTAATTTAAATATTTCGGAAAATGTTAATAATTTTTCTTAAATAAACTAAAAAGTGTTTTTAATTTGTTCGCCTTTAAAACTTAAGCGCAAAAAGAAAATAAATATATATTTTAAAGAGCAATATCTAAATGTTTAGGGAGAACACTTTTTAATTGATTAAATAAAAATATGTATTGCTTTTTGTTTCCAAAGTGGTGTCGGTTTGATAAAAATGCCCGTTTGCTTATAATTCATCGAAAGCATTCTTTGCGCGATTATTTTTTACGCGAAGTCTGCTTCTAGAATGCAACCAATACTTTCATTCCGCACCTCCATCCCATATTTTACACACCTCTTCCTTCATTATTGCCCCGTTTTGAAGTGCTTACCGTAATTCGCGGGCCAAGACGGGCCGCGGCCCATCAACTTCGAATGAACTGCGTGTGAATTTATTTAATTTCGACTGCAATCTGCCGATTTGTGTGCGGCAATTATTGCCAAACCGCGAACATGTATCGCATATGAAATCAGCTGAAATCGTTATGAGTGCATTTGGCAACTTAGACGTGATGCATGCATGACATTGACAGTTATGCACGAATTTGAAGTTTGTGTGTGAATGGGCAGGATTGCGTTTCTTTAAAAGGGAATAACAATGTCATCATTGCTAACATCATCATCATTATAATCATGATCATTATCGTCATCAGCAATAGAGCAAGTAATTGTTACGAAACAAGCCCAACCAGTTTTGTTTTATTTTGTCAATCGTAAATTTTTTTCTTGTCGTCGGTGTTAGTATTGTTGCTATTGTTGTTGTTGTTGGTGTATGTTCATTTTCTGTTGTTATGAATTTTTCGAAATATTTTGAGAATATCCCCGAAATGGTGAAATGAAAGAATGACGACTGATTGCTTGTTTTGCTTGCGTCCAAATGATTTGCAGTTGATTTCGTGTGTGTGGGACGTCTTGGGTCAATGCGTTGATGTTGCCCGCAGTGATGAACTACGCGTCATCGTGTTTGTGAGGTTTCTTTGGTTTGTTGATATTCGAAACGGTATCGCATTTACGCGATGGTGATGATGACAAATTGTCATGATTAAGTTGAGCGAGCTGCTTTGATTTATTTGCGCATTGAAATTGTATTTGCATTCGTGTGCGATGACCATTTTCGCAGTTATTGTGAGACAGTGTTCCACAAACAGTCCGTCGACAGAGTGTTGAGTGTCGAAGAAAAATGAAGTAGTTTGTGGGTTGTGTGTGAAGTGGTTTCCAATTGAAGCCTAGAAACCAATTGATTCGCCAAGTTTGGCAATTATTTTGATGGACTAGAGGTGATGATGCTGAAAAAGCTTCGGAAATTAACTGTAGACGATCAAAATCCAAACTCTAAGAAGCTTTGGTCTCAAAGAAGACTTTGGTCTCAAAGACACCAAAAAAATATAAATCTGTGTAAACTTTGGAGCAAAACTCTTGACAATCGAAATTAATTAGAATGTCACATCAAGTTCATCGACTTCAATGCAAACCTTATTAAAAATCATTTCTTAAAGGTTTGTCTCATCCTTTCTTTTGGTTAATAATTATTTCGTATTTTGCCTTCGTCAATTTTAATGTCCCGACATAACAGCCCAAAATTTCTTACAAAAATTTGTTTTTGACCCATGCACGACTCATACCAATAACTTTAGCCAAATCTTTAGTCCATCCATCATCTCGTCTGCAATTTTATTTGTGTAAAAAACCGCATGACTTTGTTTGACATCTTGTTGATAAACTTTTCTTGCTATTGTAATTTGTATTACTGTTGTTGTTGCTGCTGTTGTATCGGTTCACAATGGAGAAGAGATTTTATGAGAGACGGTTCAACATATTTAACTTGTACGAATGGCTTTAAAAATTATTTTTATGACTGTTGGCGTTCTCTGTGTTATTCATGTTGTTGGCATGTTGTTGGTGTTGTTAATCCGATATTATTGTCGTACGTGTCAGTATCAGGGTTACATTAATTATTTATTCAACGTGCGAATACGCGAACGTTTATGAATGCGAATGAATACGAATAACAAAGAATGACTGAGAATGACTGAGAATGACTGAGAATACGAAAGCGGTAAGAACACGTGTATGTGAGAATTGTTTGGTAAAATTTTAATTAAGAAGAAAAGAAAACATATAACATTTATAATAACTTTATATAACGATTATTATCAATACCTTTAGTTTCTTTATTAAAGCCTCCAAAGAAGAATTAACGAGATAAGAAATTTTCCGTTGAAAGATTTTATAAAATATTTTCGAAAAGGGTCGAAAAGTAACCCATTCGGACAAAACGTTTACTAAGATGCCAAATTAAAACATATCATGCGGTATCGGTTAAACAGAATCCAGACTCATCCCGATGCGTGAGAAAATTCATGAAAGGGTTTACTTGCAAAATGATTTCTTGCAAATCAAATTCTTGGAAAGATCGCAGAATCTTTTTAAGCTAATCTGATAAATATATTTTAATTCAATTTAAGAAAATTATTTTTCAAAATATTATTTAGTTTTCAAAAGAAATTTATTCCTAATTTATTATTATAAATAAATAGAGATAGCGTTCTCCCAAAATATGTGGCACATACTAAACGTTTGAACTTTCCTTGAACTTCAGCTGGCGAACGCGAGTTGACCGCTCGCGTCCGCCTTTCAAAGCAATCCTCATGAAACAAACTAATGAAGAATCTCATTCAGTCGGAGTCCGTTTGCCTGACGTGATGAGTCCATTGACATATTCTTACGACTCACCCACGCTCAAAGACTGATGCATAGTCCGTCTTTTAATATCGCAAACAAAGTAACAACATTTCATACTATTTTACAATGTTGTCAACGCCTAGGTATTTTCTTAAAAAATACCACTTCATGACAACAAAAACAACATCAACAGTCATAAAATATTAAGAGACGTCATTCGGTTAGTTGGCTGCAGCAATGCTTTGTCTGTTACCGTTGTTGTTGTTTTCAAACCCACGAATTCACAGACAGAGGTCTTTTTTAATCCATAATTATGACTGAAAAACACTGAAGCTTAAAACCGGCTATGCCGAATGGCATCGGAAGCCTGACAAAAAAGAAATAATTTTAAAAAAATTTAAACCACCGTAAGAAGGCCTACTGGCGAGAGAACTCCGAAGGACTCACAAAAAGCAGAACCAAAAGGCCCCACAAGATTCAAAAGGTGGAAATAAACCCAAAATAGTCAGTGATTCGGATTAAATCTGCCTTCTGGTCGATCATATTGTTGCTACTCACAGTCCTACTGAAATAATGAACGCCTACTACAACGCCCACTAAGCGAATAAAAACAATAACGAATAGAACAATCACAAAAAATCGTGGTAAAAGGTTTTAGGAAGAAGAATCGGCCCCAAATTTCTGTAAATCTTTAATTAAAAAAATACAAAAACAGAGAAAAGGCTAAGAAGTTTAAGGAGTGGGAAATAATAAGGAAAGAGAATTATATAGAGTCTAGAAAATTTAGCATTTTAATGCAATATTAAAAATTTATTTTTCCCCACTTTGCTTTAACACACGTGGTGTGGTGAAATGCTCACCTATTTATTGTTCTTATTTTCTTCTCTTTTAATTTTTATTGAAGTCTTGGGGAAACATTGTCACAATGACAATTAATTCGTTTTTATGGAACACGTTCATTGATAATCGTTCGATATATCCGTGCACTTCCTTTCTAATTTTAATTAGAAATGAAAGGATAAAAATCAAAATGTTTTTATCGTTTACCGTTTATCCGACTGATGAGCAGCAATAGCTATTCAACAGCTATTCAACCAGTAACAGCATCAGCGTCACCGGTCAACGATCGGTAAGATCATTCAGCGGTTATCAAACGGTAAATAATTGCAAAGAAAATAACAATATTTGCAAGAACAACAGCCAATATTGACAACAACAACATAAATGACAACAGCAATGACAGCAACACCACCACTGTGGCAGCAACAACAACCTATGTTACAATAAACCTCAATAAGTTTGCTCACTTAATGTTGACGATAACATTTATCCAGCTGCTGGAATAGCTTTATCTGTTTATCCGACCACACTTGGATAGGCAGTAGCAATTCTTTGTCCCCACTCTCTCTCTCTCTTTCTATCTCCCTCACTCTTCTCCCTCGTGCTGTCTCGCTCTTTCTCTTTCTCTTTCTATTCCCCACCACCCGCCGTTTATTCCACGTTTCAAACCAATCCATTCATTGCCAATTAATTGCCACTTCAACGTGTTTTCTTGCCTTGCCATTACCATTGTCGTTGCTACTGCCTACCGTCTCCCCCCTCCCTCCACACAACCCTCTTCTTCGCATTCGTCATCACCATTAGCTGCTCTTCAGTGCCGTTGACGCTTCCGTCGGCTGCAGCTGTCGTACACGTCTCGTCACGAACATCGTATTCTTCAGTCTAAGCCTGTTAACCTTGTTACTTGAAAATAATTGTCAACTGTGAAGAATCCAATTAAAGAGACCGTCTCCGTAAGAAATTAAATGCTGGATTTAACCTTTTCTCTGTCGAATGGAAAAGAGAGGGAAGACTGGGCGACAGCAGTTCAGTCCTGTTCTTACGTCGTTAATCCGATGATCAAGTTTTTGTGATTTTATTTCTTTTTTTAATTTCTTTTATTTTTTGTTTTTTCTATCTTTAACTTCTTTACGTCTGTTTTTTTTCACATTAAATCCCGATCGGAGAAGTAGAGGTGAAGAATGAGAAGCTTAGCTGGATGCCGTTTGTCAGCGTCAGTTAACCAAAAAAATATTTTAGGCAACTAAAAAAAACCCAAATCATCAACACTAAGAACAAAACTATGTATGAACAACCATCAGAAAAAGCAAAATAAAACAATTCCAAAGGAGAAAAAAGAAAAACGATGCCATCACAGCAAAAAAAATAACCCACCACCAAAAACCATGAACACGAACCCTAAAAAGCCAAACACTAACAAAAAATTCGCCACAGTAGCAAATTTTTTTTGCTGTTTTTGCAACGATCTGCTGTATCTGCTTCCAAGTAATGTTGACATCAAACCAAAGTTAATTCTCGGTACATGCAAGACAAAACCCGGCAGCCCTAAAGCTGATGATCAGTACCCACAGCAATGAGTCCATCCCAGCCAGGCCTAGCCCAATTGCAGTCACGGCTTCCAGGAAAGCTCATTAGAAACCATTGCTGCTACCGCTGTGCCACTGCTACAGCTACTGCAGCTGCTGCTTGCGCTTTATCTCAGAATTAGATTTTTCAATTATCACATTTCGTTGGTTAGGGGCGGGTAGGGGTCGGGTCGTTGTTAAGAGCAAAGGGAACGAGTAGCAAGAAGAAAGAGGGCAATGTCAGTTGGTAAATCATGAGAGACGTGACTGCATCGAACGAACAGAACAGGACTAGCCAACCGAACTCTGGGAGCAACTGAAAAATGGACGGTAGCCGCTGCTGAGACAGTCATATTTTTTATTATATGTTGACATTTATGATATGTAGCAAGACGACAGCTGTTGGTGGTGGTAAAAAAATCGAAATATACAAAACAAAAAGAAGAAGAGGAGGAGGAAGAAAATAGTCGATAAAAAGCAATTCAAAGAAGTCTCACAAAAAATTTGCTATAAAATATTTTGCTACTGCATCTCGAAGTTAAAACGAAATTAATAATAAACGAGCTGAAGAGGATCAAGTTCAGTGTTTATTACACCACCGCCCCGCCCCCTTTGCGTGGTCCTGCGTTTAATACCTAGGAGTGTCAAATTAATACTATTAGGATTTTAATAGCTTTTCCTCTAATCAGGAGGTAAAAAAAGTAATAAAATGTATAATTAGAAATAATGCTAGCTTAAAAATAAACACAATAATAAATTTGCATTTAAAAAAGATAAAATTTCTATGAAAAAGTAATTTCAATAAATATCAAAGATTACATTTCTATAAATTCCAAAAAAAAATTAAATTTTTATTTACTTTAAAAAAAGATAAAGGCTTCGATAGATAAAAATAGAATTATACAATCCTGCCTCTGAATCTATTTCAAGGAAGAAAACTCTTTAAAAATATACAAATATCTTTTCTTTGAAATAAATAAAATTAATAATTTTTAGCAAATAAATTGAATAATTTCTTTGAAATTCGTTTCTTTTTTCTATTAATTTCTTCACCCATCTAATCAACTCTTCAGGAATGTGTCCACCCATCAAACGATCCATCTGTCGATTCGTTCATCTATCCATATATCTATTAGTTCATTCATTCACCCACACCCCTCACCCTTCCCCCTTCCACAACATTCGTTTATTCGTTCCACTGACCCATTATTTATGAACCGTTTTTAATCGATAATTTTTTTGCTCTCAATTTGCTCTTGTTTCTCTTCGTGATAAAGTCAAACTGCTGGGAAGCTTTTGATGTGCAAATAAATGATTATGAGTTGTTCGAAGTTTGTCGTTTGGCATGTCATGCCATAGCACTGTCAAAAAGCGCAGCTGGAGTTGCACCCGCTGTTGCTGCTGTTTTCCCGCTGCTGCCGCTGCTGCCGCTGCTGCTGCTGCTGTTGCCATTGCTCTAGCGATAATACTTTTACTGATGTTGTTGATCGTGTTGTTGGCGATATTGAATACTTATTTGCGTATTGGTTACACGATAAAGCCATTAGGCATACAATTTTTTCTACATTTAAGCGGTAACAACTCGTAGATACGACAAGAATGTTTGCATGTTTGCATGCAAATTTCTTCTTCGTTTCTCCATTTTATCGTTTTGACAGTTTCGAAAACGTTTGGGAAAGTAACGATTAGGAGAAATAGTGTTTGTTTAAAATGTTTTTTTTATAATTTCATTTAAATACTTAGCTGATAACAAAATTTGTTAAGGAAAAAATATTAAACCGCCTGAACAAAAAATAATCATTATCCAGCAATTGAACAAATGCCGCCGAAAATAAATTTAAAATTAATGAAACTGTCAGAAAACCTTCCGATTTAAAAGATTTAAATTTCTTCTGTCAAACTTATATATTTTGGAAGATATGCTTGTTATAAATGTTAAACACTTTATAAGGGTTTTTATACGAATTGAACACTTGAAGGGGGGGGGTGTTTTTCAATAAGTACCTAACATGAATTTAGGTGAGCTGAGTTGAATAAATTTAAGCAGTTTAAATGAATAACGAACTTCAGCTAGTGAGAAATTTTGGCCCCGGACGTATCCGACTAAAACAACCGTTGCACAAACTTTATCACAAAATACACAAATTCGTGAGGATTGTGTAAAATTTATCTAAATTTCGCTAGCTTTGAAGCTTTTACACCCACAGAATTTAAGTGACTCAACCAACATTTTATCTCGCTAGCAGAGACACGTCTAACACTATGTAGTCCTTTTGAATATAACTTTTGCATTATGACACGCAAATCCTATTAGACTATTACAATTATTTGACTCGATATTAGATTATCACGATTATTACAAAAATTCATACAAGGTTATTGCAATTGGCACAAACTTGCAATTCTAATTTTTAATGAGTTTCAAGGCTGCGATGCTAGAACTTATCCATACAAACCGTCAGCTTCTGTAGTTGATGCAATGCCAAAGATTATGGAAAGCTCTGAAAGGCTGTGCCTACAGTACAACACGAAATTGTTATGTGCCTATAGAAAAATTCGGTACTCGAATAAAAAACTGAATTGAAATTGAAAACACCAAAGAATTGCGTTAGCAATTTTTGATCACTTTTAAACACTTTACGTTATTTGACCCCATGAAGCTTAAGAAGTGTTCAGTGATGTTTTGCCATAAAAAGATCGTAAAAAATTACAAAACCCTTTTGGTGTCAAAAAACGAAATTGTTATGCGCCTACTGAAAAATCAGATACCATAATTTTTCTGATGACTTTTTAAAGGTATTTCGCCTAAAAAATAATTAATAAAAATTTGAAAAATATTAACCACGGAATAATTATTGATAATCACATTCGACACTTAATTTAGCTTTAATAAGTTGTACATTTTTCAGCTGAAAAGAAATTGTTAATATTGGCTCTTAACTTCCATACTTTGTGCTCAACCTAAAAATTATATCCATAATCCCTTTCAATTAATCGTTACTATCGTTATCTATTGGGATCATAATCTGTTATTTATAAATTAACTTTATCCTAGAAAATTAATTTTTTAATGGATTATCTGCTTCATTTTTTCTTTACCTTCCTCTACTTCTTCCATTCATTTCGATTCAACTTCACCCTGTAGGCTAAAAACTCTTTCAATTTGTGTTTTTTTCAACAAACAGATCGAGATCAATGTAAACTATTGCAATCTCCACACCCCTTCACTATCTACCATTAAAAAAAACAAAGCAAAAGAAAAAACACTCGACATAACACTCGATTACTGAATCGAAATAATTATGCAATCATTTTGACCAATTCAATCTAAATAAATCGATGAATGCCGATAAAGGTGGGGAGAGTCAATAGGAAAACAATTTTCCAATTTCAATTTTCACACCTCGCTCGATTCGCAGGCACCGAGTCTCGGGTTCGTTACAAGACCACAAAAAAATTGCAGCAGATTTGCAAATATCGATTTTTCAGATTAAATTAATTGGTAAGCTGTTTGAGTCTAAATCGGATAAAGGCAACCGGTTTGGTCACGGAGAATGAGGGGGGGGGGGGTAAATGAGAAAATATGAACAAGGGAGGGAAGAGAAGAATTTATTACTAACACAAAGTTACTGCAAAATATTTCGCCCAAGAGATAGGATTTTTTAATTTTTTTTTAATTTAAGCCTTCATTTTCTACGTATACCCTACCCCTGAATTCCTTAGCAGACCCTAAGGGGAACGTAGTGTAACTTAGACATTTATTACACCAGAAATTACTTTTCAAGGGCGGTATAAATTCACCTCTCGCCTATGGTGAGCATTAGTAAAAAATTTAACGGAGAAGCGTTTGGGTCCCCGACACATTAAAACTATTTACATTAGTCAGCTAATTTAAAATAATTGTTCATGAGATAAATTTTTAAACAAAACGAATTGAAAATCAACGTACAACTGAAACATATCGTCGCATAATTTATCAATAATAAATAATTGATCCATCTTAGCGCTTACCTTTTATGTTTTCGTTCCCTTGCGTTGAAATCTCGTTCTTCTTCAGCTTCTTATTCTTTATATGCAGTTGCTCCTCGGCTGCAAACGATTGTTTGCCCTCTAATTCCTCCTGCTTCTCCGCATACTCTTCCTCCGACACCTTCTTCTCCTCCTTTGTCTTCTCGTTGCGATCACGTTGCAATTCTGCTCCATTCGCTTTAGTCGCCTTCTTATCGAAATCTGCTGATGACGATGTTGACACCAATAACGGTATTTGTGCACATACTTGCGGTTCACTGAGCAAATTGATTGCCTCCGTTTTCGAGCTACCGGACCTAGATTTGTTTGGCACCGAGTCTACTTGTGCCGTCGCATCGCCGCTTAGCGTCACCGTTTTTATAATGGTAGACGGCACAATGTCGCTCGTGGTACTGGTGCTATTGTTGTTGGTCTTGTTACTGGTTTGCATTTTGGCCGTCATCGGTGGCCCATCGACGGTAGACAATGTCATTATGGGATTGCTAGCAGTATTTGTTGTTCTCGTTGCCGTTGTTATTGTTGACATTGTTTGATGTGCCGCCGTATCGTTCTTATGTTCCACACCCACAATAATCCGTTCCAATGGTTCGGTTTCACTTGTTGCTGTCACACGTGTTGTTGTTGCTGGTGTTGTTGTTGTAAATTGTTCTTTTGTAGTAACTTGTGCATGTGTTTGGATTTGATTACTGGTCTTACGACGTTTAGTCGCTTGAGGTTTGGTTTGACGTTCAGGTGGTATAGGTGGCGCCACCACCACGATTTCCACTTCATCGCATGCTCCTTTTATTACTTCGTTCTGAGATTGCTTGCTCTCTATGGAATTGATTGCATGATGATTAGCCTTAGTTCCAGATTGCTGTAAATTGGAAACACCTGTTTTTTTCAAAAATTCTGCTTGTTTTGCAACAAAACTTTTCTCAATTATTACGCATCCATCTTTTTCTTCTTCAACTTCTTTAATCATGGGTTTACTGTCGTCTGATTTTGCATTTTCTTTGTCTGCCCCAAAACACCCTTCCTCTAGCCTCTTCCGGTTGGTTAGTTTACTTAGCTCCTCCAATTCTCGCTTTTCCTTACTCATATATTCCCTTTCGTTTCGAAGGAATTCTGTTACTTTTGCATACAGTTCTTTCCTCGATTCCTTTGTTGCATCGTCATCGCTTTTATCCTGTTCTTCCTCTTGTCCCAAATCGAAACCAGCCTCATTTTTAACGTCATCTCTGAAGAGCTTCTCAGCTTCCTTTCGTACTTTCTGATAGCTCTCTATCAATTTCTGTGCCTCCAATTCGAGTTGCTTCTCGCTCTCACTTTTTTTCAATATCTTGCTCCCTTTTTTAGACGTCTGAGATTCTTTTAGTTCCGACTTTGAGCTCTCGACTCGCTTGGTTGCCTCCGCGGATTGCTTAATCAATATTGGCGATAATTTATCTGCCTTTGTCAGTGTGTCATTTATTCGTTCACTTCTCTTTGGAGAATCCTTTGAGTCTTCCACAAAGGGCTTTTGCTTTTTGTCGTCTTCATTTTCAGCGTCAATCTGCCGCTCCACAAGATCCGGATTTTGAGAGCTTTCCATCATATGACGATGGCATTCTGTTAACTGTTTCGTAACCTCTTTCGTTTGCTGCCGCCACTGCGTTTCCTTTTCCGATACAATCAAAATATTCCGAATAATATTTTGCTGATCTTTTGAATTGGCTGCAACTTCCGATAAACCTGCCTCAACACTAGCTGTGACTGTTATCGGCAATTCTTTTTCTTCCCCTTCACCTTCCCCCTTCTCCAACGACTTATCCGATTCTCGTAACTCCAGCACGGTGGTGGTTTTTTCGTTTTCCAATTGTATGTTTCGCTGCGACTCTTTTCCAACATCCGGCGCTTGTGTACGCAATTCCTCAAATCGTTTCTGATCATTCTGATGCAGCTGATCCTCGAATATCGTTACTTTCGGCATTTGCGCTACTCGATCAGTATAGGGTTGAAGGCTGAACGCTATACCCGTTTTAGTAACTTTCTTTAAGGACTCGCTGGAAATTCTTTTACCAGATCCTTCCAGAAGTATCCCACTGTTCTTTCCCGCCCGTTCCTTAGCCTCAATAGTTTCACTGCTGGAAGTTGAGATAAAGGAGCTGTCCTCAATGACCTGCGTTTTAATTTGTGCCTTTAGAACCTTTGTTGTTGTTGCTGCTCCTTGGATTTGCTGCAAATCTTGGACTGTTTGCTTTGTTTTACTATTGTCGTTTGTGATTGCGTCGCTGCTGGTGCTTATATTGTTGTTACTGCTACTGCTGCTGCTGATTATTTGCTTTGTAGTTGTTGACACGATTCTCGAAACACTGGATTTTACGGTCTTCGCCTCCGCCGCATTTGTTGATTTTTCTTCGTCGTTCGTTTCTTTCATTTTCAATTCGTTGCCAGAAATTTGTTTTAGTGGTAAGGTCTCTTCTAGCTTTTCTTCTCCTTCCTCCTCTTCCTCTTCTTTGTCTTCACCAGCGTTCGGTTTGTTTTCGCCAACTGCCACGATTGACACCTGCTCGTTTACTGAGCGTGGGGTTGATGGCTTTACTTCGTGAGCTTCGGCATTGTCAGCCGAATCGACGCTCGAAATTTCACCTGCTTCATTTGTTATATCTTTTGCAAATATTGTTGTCGCTGTTACTGTTGTTGTTGTTGTTGTAGGTGGCGATGTTATTGTAGCCGTTTGTATTTTAGTATTTGCATTTTGCTCATTTCTCGTCGCGATATCTGGCGAGCAATTAACCGTTCTTATCTTATCGCTCGCTTGATTACAGTTGCTCATGTTGTTGTCGTTGTTGTTGTCGTTGTCGTTTTCGTTATTGCTGTTGTTTTCGTTAATATTCTGAATGTCGTTATCGCTAGCGTTTTCGACGTCGTCGACTGCTTCGGTGGCATCGGTGGCCGTAGCATTTGTGCGATTGGCGTTGTTGTTGCTGCCAATGCTGCCACTAGCCACAACGTCGTGCGGCTGCAGCAATTCCTTTGCTTCCATTGCAACATTCTCAACGGTTTTGTCTTCCGCATTCAATTTATTTAACGAATTCTCTGCGCTCACCTCGTGCGGTGTCCCGTGTGAGTCGGCAATCCTACTGGAGCTGCGAAGTTGTTCTTCTAATTCCATATTGGGTACCGTTGGTGGCAATACTGGCACCCCAATGAATTGCTGTTTCTTAGATTTCGACTGCGTGATGAATTCCTTGTACGATTTTTCTTCGTATCTCTTTGTTTCGATACCGCCGGGGGATATTTTCTCGATTGTTTCTGGTACTCTTTGCTGACTTAAATCATCGACAATGACGACAGGCCTAAAATAGAAGGAAATAACCAAGAGAATTTTAATGGAAATCAACAAAATGCGTTCTTGCGTAGAGAACGAACTAACCGTTCGGTGTCACGTTTAATGATCGTATAACTATTTTTTGAAAAATTCATTCCAATTTTTTCCCCTTATGCGCAGATGCTTATCATTTCCTCATCATCACTACCCCTCCCCCGCCCCCTCTGTTATGTCTCTTCGCGCATCTGTTTTGCTTTTTAATTAAGCAAACGCGAATATTCTGTTTCTTATCAGACCAAAATGAAAAGATAAGGTCCCATACGATTCGTGTTATCTTTAGTTGCCCTCGATTTCCCTACCACCCACCCAATCCCGGATTCACCTTGCTGCCGCTTTCCTTTACTGTCAAACTCACTCACACTACCGTTTAATGACATCGTTTCGACTTACCCGTTGAGCGCAGTTGGTGCCACCTCCAGCGATGACAGTTCCTCTTCGACCTCTCCAATTGTGGGCAGCATATTGGAGTGCCAGTACAAATTGAAATATGCTTCCGATGGCCCTGGCCCATTGATTAATTCCGGTGGTCCGAGTTTCTCGCCATCTTCGATTTCGTAGTCCCTTTCAATTTCCTTTTCTGCGGAATCTACCACGGTTTCTTCTTCTTCATCACTATTGGTGGCGCTGGTGTTACTGCTAGAACTTGAGTAGTATGTGGTTTGATGATCATCATCGATTTTAATGCATTTACCAACCACTAATGGTGGCAAATCCTCTTCGTCTTTTGGGTATCCTACGCCAATCTGATGCTCATTTCCCGTAGAGGGTGCGATTTCTTTGTCTTTTTCAACTCTTGTAGTGGCAGGCGGATTACTTTTATGAACCAAATCGAAAAGACTGGGTAGCGTGGTTTGTTTTTCATTTGAGTTTGCACCGTTGGAATAAGATGATTCTGAAGGCAATCCTTGAAATTTACTTTCGTAGGTTTGTATCTTGAAACGTATGTCGCGGTTTGGTGAGGGTGGTGTATTTGGTGCCAAGCGGGTCCCGTTTATTGTTGGTGCTGCTGTTGCTACTGCTGCTGCCGGTTTGGTTGTCGTTGCCTGCTTGAATGTCTGCATGGTCAGTACGCTGCTCGGATTAATGGTCGAAGTTGGCGCCAAGGGTGAAGATGGTGCATTTCTCTCGATTGCGTTTAGGTTGATTGCTTGTGTGCTTGAGGGTGATTGTAGTTTCGGTATTTGAGTTTTCGGCAGCGATTGTACACGTTCCGGTGGCTTAGGCTTAGGTCCCTTAATTTTATGAGGCGTTGTAGGATTCTGCTGTTGAATCGATTCTGTTGCCGCCACACCAGGCTGCCCATTGAAAATTGGTATCAGTGTACGATCGGGACTTCTCAATTTTGATTCTACGGAACTGGCCCGTTGCAAAGGCGACTTGTGGTTACCACTGGTACTGCTGCTACTGCTTCTGGCTGGTGTTGGGCTCGATTCTTTTGATTTGCTTGTGCGATAATGATTCAGTTTTAGATCAGTTTCGCTTTTTTGTTTTTGTATTAAGCGACGAGGAATATTCGAAGGGCTGCTTAAAGCGGTAGGACTACCATTTACATCCAGTTCCAAGGAGCGTTTTGGCGACAAAACCACTGGAATTCGCGACTTAATTGATGGAGAAATTTTACCACCACCAACAACAACATCGACCGATTTTTCTGTTGCTTCTGATGAAATCTTCGGTAACGAATTGTTACTTCTTCGCGACTCATGTTGTAAAAATAATGTCGTTTGTTTTTGCAACTCTTTGCCAGCGGTAAATCTTGAAGTTGTTGCCTGCGTTTGAAACTTTATTTCGCTTTCAGTTTTCGCTCGTTCCAAAACTCGTTGAGAATTAGGCGAAAAAACTGAAGCGATGGCCTTCGGTATTTTCGTGATGAACTCTTTTGTGGGCGTCACTGGCGTCACTAAAGATGAATTCGTCAATAATGTTGCGCTTGTCACTGCAACATGCTCGTCGGGTACCTTTGGTGTCTCCACTTCAATGGGGCGCCTTAAAGGCGTGGCAATTTTACGTGGCGTGGGTATAATCGATCGTTTTTTGGGCTCGACTGGTGGTGAGACTGTGTTTGCACTTGACACAACCGCAACAGCTTGTCTCGGTTTGGGAGTGGGCGTAGGTGAAGGCAAAGAAGATGGAGAAGAAGACGAAAAAGAAGAAGAAGAAGGAATCGTAATATTGGCAACGAAATTGGAGGTTGCAACAGAATTATTAGATGGAGTCGAAGTTAAAATCATAGTCGTCACTGTTGTAGTATCTGAGTTTGACGTAGAAGAAATGGTCTGTGGAGTGGAAACTGTGATCGAAGTCGCTATTGATGAATTGATGCGTGAGGGTGTAGGAAATCCCATTGATGATGTTGCTGACGCGGTCATATCGCTGGGAAGGGATTTTGTGGCTAGGGTCAAATCGACTTCTACATTTTCGTACTCATTGGTTTTCTCTATTTTATATTCTATATTTTCATAATTATTGCTTGGCTGTGGTTTTGCTTGTTTTGTTTGCGCGATTATCCCATTGGTTACTTCTACACTCGCATCAGCTCCAATTTCGACTACTGGCGTTAGGCAATCATTATATTGTACTGCCGCTCCGCTTACATTGAATTCCTGCTCCAGCAGTGTGAAAGGCTTCAGCACTTTAGCCAGCTCCGATTTATTCATTACACTTTGCCCGTTCGTCAAAGATGCGAAACTGGACATATCTGAATCGGAAGAGTAGTTTGAGCTTACTGAAAACTTATCAATGACCGTCGAAATGGTTGACCCTGTATCGTCTGATTCTGATTCCGTTTTCACACTCTGCGTATCGGCAAACAGATTAATATAATATTCGGCATCAGGCGGAGGCGTGAAAGGTTTCTCGCTCTCATAGTTATGATTATGATTATTGTTAGTCGTATGATTTATATTGCCTTTGGCATTGGTCGATGCAGCCATTGCTACTGCCCCTTTGTTACATCTCCTCTTAACCAGTTTCCTTGGGGGTACGGGTGGCGGAGGTGGCGGTGTCACTTTCGTATTTGCAACAATAGCCACGGAACTAGTTGATGCCTCTCGTTCAACTCCTCTCTGACTAATATCCTCTTCCGCTTCCGGTTTTCGCCCATGGCCGTTGCGCACTTCAAGCCTTATGGCGACATTATCCTTAAGACAACGCACACATTCAATGCGAGTCATCGAATTGACTAACCGATCGTCGATGCTCACAATTTCGTCACCCTCACGTAGCAATCCCCAGCTAGCAGAAACACGCGAAGCAGGGCTATCTTTGGCGCATGACTGTATGTAAAGCTTCTGAACACGTTCAGTGCTGCGTGTACCGCCCTGAAATTTTAAACCAAAACCCAAACGTTCACCGGGTAAACGATATACGATCACAATTTCTGTTTCCGTATTTTCACCACCAGCCGTGACTATCTGTGGTGATCGGCTGAGTGTTGTGTCTATGCTGGATTCTTGTGTTGTGTAACCATTATTCGGATGGGCAGCACTGTTCAGTTGCATACGGTGGTTCGTGTTGATCGAGAGTACTGTTACAAAAGAAGTTGAGTCATTGTCTATCATGCTTTTTCTATTGACTAGCTGAGGGCGCTGCTGTTGATGCTGTTGTGGTGAGTTCGACTGAGTTTGAGTATGGTTGTTGTCTTTGGAGCTAGGATCGTCAACTTCCACCACAGTAACGTAATCGTCCATGGTATTTGTTGGTGTTCGTGATAATGATGTTGCTGTTGGCGTATTGTGGAAAAACTGAAACATTTAATTTGGTAAGTTTTCCTTGATTGCAATGAATGTTCCTTGGCATTTATTATAACCAAAATAAAATCTGTAAAGAAAGGAAAAAACAAAACAAATTTTAGTTCAAAAAAGTTAATTATATTTCTTTACTACTCTACATTATGAATAATGTACACTGAAAAAAGGTCGAAAAGGCATCACTTAGCAACTACTATAACAAAACCACAATACTGGCCCAACTACCCACTTTTAAAGCCTATACCCGAAAGATATGCTATATTCAATTTGCGCAGGGATATAAAAGGATATATATTCTTGCCAAGTAGCACCACCTGAATCAATCTAACTATGTCCGCCCGTCTGCATATTTCCCTTTCTCTCTCTCTCTCTCTGTGCGTGTGTGTGTATGTCTGATTAAATCTGCATGTCTGTGTAAATCGCGATTACAGCCTGACGTAAAAAGATATCGTCAAGAAATTTAGCACGAATGTTCTTTGTCATAATGGTTTCTTTTTGGAGAATGAACTAGCTGATTTTATATTACCATAATAAACAACCGAGATCAAGTTGCCTGCCGTAAAATGGGCATGGTCCTCCTACCAGAACCACAATAATAAATAAGACCGCAATACAAGACAACAAGTGGAGGTATTGTCATGAAATGTCACTGTCACTGTCACTGTAAGCCTTTTGATGGTGAAAATGCTCAAAATCGGCCTGTTACCACGCCTACATCATATGAAAAATAAGTATAAAGCTCCATTTTCCCATTGGAATTTTGACGCTCATGTTTTATGGCCGAGATAATGTTGTTGGGTACTATAACTCCGCATGAAAGGAGCGTAACTCGCCCACTATCTTAACCATGTGTTGACTTTGTTGAGAAAGATTGTGGTGGAGATGAGTTAGTAGATCTCAGTTAACCGAGGAAAAAAGAAATATAGTATTAAAATACTCACACCACGCCCACCGATTAATCAATTTGAACGTGAATTTTTTATGTTACGGGTGTAAGGAATATGAACTTCGGTTACGCCGAAATTAGCGCTCTTACTTATCAATCTTTTACATTTCATTCTAATCATCCGCAAAGCTGTTCCCGCTGAAACAGCTACAACAATGGCAATACTTAAGGCATTCATAACATCAAGAGGAATGTGGCAATAATAATCCAGCAACAAAGTTGTTACTGGAAAGTGGCACAAGCCTAACAAATAAGCGACACTGGCGTTGAAGACCTTTCGCTGTCGAACATCAAACGTGGCTTGAGAATGGCTTGAATGGTTTTCAAGCAAGGCTCAAATATCAACCAGTTATGAAATACTTAAACGCGAACACACACATACACATACACACACAAACATACACACACTCAGATACACATACACTGTTACAATCGTGATGATTGCATTGGAGAGTTTAAAGGTGTAAAGCAAAAAAGAGGAAGACAGAAAAAGGGGGCAATCGCGAAACATTCTGCAAAAGTATGTCAAACACAAAAAAGTGACATTAGCAAATATTTTCAATGATGCCAATAACAAAAGTGATGCCAAACAGATTTAGCGTAAAATAAAATTTGAACCAGAGAAATTCCAACTCAATAAAAAGAAGAGACCGGATAAAATGAAAAGGATTTTTTATAATTACTAATAATTTACAAAAATTTCTGCTAAAAATTAATATTTATTTACAACAAAGTTTTAATTTTTCCTTTTATTACAATTCTTATATTTCATTTATTTATTTTCTTAGATGCGAAATAATTATTTTTATTTTTAAAAAAAAACTTTTTATTTTTTTTTAAACCTTTTTGTATTTTTCTCATACCACATCGTTATTTTCATTAAACTTTTTCCTCTTCTTAGCTTGGGTAATTTTTTTGATTGAATTTTTTCCCTTTTCCGTTTTTCCCAGTGTAGCTCTAACTCAGTAGCCCGTTCACTTGAATAAATCTAGAACTCGAAAATGGTTTCTGTCCGAGCGATCGAGCACAATCGAGATTGCTGAGTTAAACAAGATCTACTAAACAAATTAACAAGAATAAGATCAAGCAACAACAATTTTCGCAGCGACAACAACAGCATCAAAACAACAATATTGCAAAAGAATTTAAACGCCAAGGTTTACCGGTGGCTCGTTCGTTTGATCGATATCGTTTAATTTGAATCAGGTCCGTTTTTCATTCTCAGATCGATAAATGTTTTTATCGGAGTCAGAACAAAACCAAAAAAAAAAAATTATTATGGAAAAAAATTGTTCTATTATTTAAAAAATTTACTTGCTTCCGAACCAGTTACAAAACATTTAAATTTTTATACGAATTCCAACTTATTTTGCGGTGTTAAGGACACAATGAAAAACTAAGTGATATTTTTCAAAAAATTGTTGCCTGAAAAATTCCACAATCTCAAATTCATTTCTCTCGTGGGTAATTCTTAAAATAAAATTATCTTAAAAATAATAAATTAATAAATAAAACAGAAATTTAAAGACAAGGAATGCCTTAGAGTTACGCCCTGAAACTTTAGAAAATTTTCAATGTTTGCAAAGTTTGCGAAACGAACGCATGAATTACCGAAAAAAGCAACAATCGCAATAATAATAACAACAACAGCAACAACAGTAATAATAATTGTTAACATTTATCGTTGCCGTAAAACAAAAAGGTATTGAGGTTCTTTAAAAACTAATTTAAAACAACTTGATCCGTCGAATGGTCGAAGCGAAAATAAAAATAATATTTTCGGTATACGTTCACCTGCATACGAAGAGGAATGAGAAATATTCACCAACCAATAAAAATAATAATAATAATTACTATAATAATAATCACAGCTACAACAACAAATACGAAAACAACTACAATTTCTTCAAACTTGAAGTTGTTTGTTAATTCTTGTACAAATGTTGTTGCTTATGCGAATTCCCCTCGTTTGCGTATCGTGGGTGAATTCGTAGTGAAATTTCATTTGGAAACTCTTTATTAGCAATTTACATAAATTAATCTGCTTAAAGGCTTCATAAAATGGCTATCAAGTCCCGTCTGCCGCGGTTAGAAACTAAAAAAGAAATCGGCCTTAAAATCTTGCAATTTGATTAAGAAAAAATTTTACATTTATCTTCAAAGTAATTATGCACACTCCTCCCGCCCTGGAAGTTTCTTCTCAGGAATTACTTAATTTTTATGAAAATCAACTGCTTTGAAAGGTGAAAACTCATTTTCTGTTTAATTATAATTAGCAAAATTATTTCTTACAAAAAATATTATTTCATTATTATTAACTAAACAATGCGCAGGTTTCGTTTGGCGAAATCGTTTTAAGCAAAACAATAATTAATCCCTAATTCTTACGTTAAAGAGAAAATTAGAGAAAGGGTTTTTGTATACGCTAAGTTTTTTTTCAAAAGTGAATTTCGGAAAGCTTTTTTAAGAACTAAAACTAATTTTGCTTGGAAAATAAAAATTCGATCCCGAAAATTTACGTTTGGCGAAGTGTTTTAATTAAAAAAATAACTAATCCCTAATTTTAGATTAAATAGAAAACGGATTTGTGTATGCGCTAAATTTTTTTTCCAAAATTTTTGTCAACTTTTTTTTGTAAAGTCTTTTAAAAAATTTAATTTGGAACAAATTGATCGTTTTCACTGAAATGAAAATGAAGCAGACCGAAAGAAACTCAAAAGGTCATTGTGACAAAACTGTGGCGAATTAGGGCGAATTGGGGACATTTTCAGAAAAAATATAAGTAAGAGCTTAATGGCAAGAAGGAGAAGCAAAAAAGTCATTACTACCACAAACTTTGTGAGCGGAAAAAAGAAAGAAAGGAAGCAAAAATGTTTAAGCCGCGAATGTGTACGAATTATTAAATATTTTTTTAAACCTTCCCAGAGAAACTTTCAAAGGAGCTGAGGACGGAGCAATATTGAGAGATATCGGACAACGAATGTTCTCTATATTTCCAAAACAAAAACAACAACAACAAATAAAAACACAGCGCACAATTTTTTTAACTTAAAAAACCACTTTTCCCACAATTACCATAAAATCTTACCATACCATAAAATCAAGTGAAGAAAAAGGAAATTAAATCGGAAAGAGAAGGAATAAATTTACAAGAAAAACATCAGAAAAAGAAGAAGAACTTGCTATGGAAAAACAGTGAATAAAGTCCGACCCACTCCTCCGCTGAAATTATGTACAAGTTCTTAATCCACAAGACTCTCAGCGCTCGTCAGGCTTTTCTTCTCCACTTCTCAAACTTTATTTAGTTCAGTCGGTTAAAAAAATGAATAAATAATTGAATGAACGCAGAATTGCGATTAAATTGAGCGGAAACAGCAAGTCATGGGAATAGCCGACCCATTAAGGGGATGGCTAAATGGAAGGGTGGTTAATGGGAGGAACTAAGTTAAGCAAGTTACTTATGGGACATTAAGTCAGCAATAAACTTAAAGCCCGAGGCTAAATTATTAATGGAAAAAAATAGTGGAGAAAATTATAGATTTTTTAAAAATGGAAATTCTTAAATATTTGATAAAAATATAAAACAAATATTAAAAATAAATTGCCAGGAAAATTAATAAACATAAAGAAAAAAATATCCAAAAATAAAATAAATTGATAAAAACTGATATATTTTTTCATAAAAGATAATTTTACTTATTTTATTTAAAAATTGGTTTATTGCTTGTGAATTTAATTAAATTTAATTATGTTTATTAAATTTAACGATAATATATTTATTTAACGATTTTGGTTTTAGATCGGAAACAATTTCAAATATATTAATATTTTATCTAATACACAACCGGTTGTTGTCCAAACTCAAAGAGAGGGATTAGAGAGTTAGCCAGAGAAACGTTTGATCATCTTTTGTAGAAGTTATGAAGTCGTTTAATTTTGAAAACAATCTAAATTCTTTATACAAGAAATTAATCTTAAAATATTTAAGCAAATAATTAACAAATTAGTCAATGCCTTCCTCGTTATTATGATTTTATAATTCTTAATTTCATTTAAACACCAAATATTTGTAAAAAGGATTTCGATAAAAAACAAAGGTTTTTATTAAACAAATAATTTTTGCCACAAATTTCCCTTTTATGAAAATTTCCCTTTTCAAAAAAAATTATTCGCTTCCTAATTAAAGAAATTTTAAACAAAGGCAGTTAAAAATTCAACAATTTTATTACAATATTTTTGTAATTAGTACTTAACCCATTTTTCTTCGTAACAGAAAAAAGCGTGGGGCAAAACTAATCGATTACTGATAAAAATTATGCCAACAATTATTTGTTGCAGCCAACACTAACAAAACGTCATCATCATCATCAACAGTAGCAACAACAACAAAATATAGCATACAAAACTATTTAAGGGAGCTACTTCACTCGAAGCAACAAAAGAATTCCGTAAGAGAAGTTCTCAACAAGGCAGAGACAGCAGTAGGCAGACAGAAAACAGACAGACGGAGACAGAAAAATAAAAAACACAGAAAAGTCTTTTAAAAAAGAAACAGAATGAAAAACAAAAAAGAAGAAGATAAAGAATAACAAGATGAAACGGAAGGGGAGGAGGAGGAGAAGAAAAATAACAATAGTCTTTGATTAAAAGCGTCCACGTGATCAAGCCTAAAGAACTTCATGGTCACGATAAAAACACAAAACAAATTTATCAAAAATGGAAAAATGTATTAAAAAATAAAAAGCAAAATGAAAAATACTGAAAAATAAAAAAAAATGTAATAAAAGTCTTAAAAATTAATGAAAAATAAAGGAAAACAAAAGTTGCAACCATAAGGATATCAAGTTCTGCATCAATGAATCCACAGGAATGAAATAATGGCGGCAGACGTGAAGAAGATATACTATAACAAAAGAAGAAGAAGAACAACAACAGCGATAACAGCAGTAACGCAACAATCAACTCTAAAAATGTGTCCTTGAGCTTTAAGTTGAACTTATTTTTTCGATGTTGTTGGTGTTGTTGTTGTTGTTGTCGACATTAAAAAAGCAACAATAGCAGAAGGAAAACAAGTAAGCAACAACACTAACAACAACAACAACAACAACAATTGCAATGGCAATTACTTGAAATGTGACACCACCAAATGGATTGCAGCGAACGCCGAACGACCAATTACCAACACCACCAACCCAAAGAAGCAATAACAACAGCAATAAATAAAATAACGACAACAATAACATTAATAACAAAAAACACAAATCAAGGCAAAACCGCAAAAAAGGAAAGGAAAGCCTTTTGTGTTCTTTAGTGTTTTTTAACATAATTTTCATTAATTTCCTACTGGGTCGTTTTGCAAAAGCGTCCCACGTTTATCAATTTTCAGCAGATCGAAATAAAACAGATCATTTTAAATTATTACATTAAATGTGTTTCTATTTTATTTGAAATTCTTAATCGATATTTCTTGACGCTCCTTCCTTTCGATTCATTCGTTACGTCTATTCCTCCTTCTTCTCAACCATCCATCCATCCGGAGCACCCTCTAGTATTTACAATAGCAGGCGTCTTTGGTATTTGCCGCGATCCATTCCAAATAACGGCTGACACGCGTGTAGACGCCAGGTGAATCGGGTTTGGCACACCCGCTACCAAATGACACCAAACCGGCCAAGCGATAGATTTTATCGTAGACAATCAAAGGACCGCCACTGTCACCCTGTCAGTTTGCAACGTTGCCAGATAACACCGAAACAACAACAACAATAACAACAGCAGCAATAGTGACAGCAAAGATATCAGCGAACAAAAGAACAACAGCAACAACAACAACGATAACAAAAACATTAAATTTAATTAATTGACATCTCAGTCTCGTAACTCAATGCGACACACCCACCTGACAGGCATCTTTACCGCCTGACCCCACATATCCGGCACACAACACAGTGTCCACAATCATGCTCTTGTACGAGGTGGCACGACACTGGACGTTTGTGATAATCGGCACGGTGACCTCTTGCAAAACGTAAGAATTACTACCCAGATCGCTCGTTGCACCCCAACCGGCCACCACCGCCTGCTTGTAATCGAAATTCTGATGCGTGCTGCTCGGCAGACATACCGGACGTAACGGTTCAAGCAGTGGTACGGGCTGGTCCATTTTCAATAAAGCGATATCGTTCAAAAGTGTGGCACGTCTGAATCCGGAATGTCTAAGGATTTGAATGATTTTGCGTGAGATGCCGGTATCTTTTGAACCACGATCGAGTTGCAGAAGGCGTACCGTAAGCGAACGTGTGTTCGAACTTAAAACGCAATGAGCCGCTGTTAGAATGTAACGGGTATTAATTAGAGAACCGCCACAAAAAACAAAATTATGGCGTGCCAATTGAACGATCCACGGATATTTATAAGTTTGAACTCGATGACCTCCAACAATGCGATTGATGTTGGCAATGCCGCACGCTAAAAAGACAGAGATAGAGAGGGAGAGTGAGGGAAGAAGGTGTTTGTCAAGACGAAGGAAGGTGTTTGTCAAGACGAAGGAAGATGTTTGTCAAGATGACAATAATCGGTAATCGATCATCTTGACTCGAACACTTACAACAACTTGCGCATTTATTAAATAAATTTGTTGCTTTAATATCCTGATCCGGCTCCAGAGAGGCGAAAATGTGTGACTTGTGTTGATTTATAATATCGTCAATGAAATCCATTTGCACCACTCCTGTCATTCCAACACTCTCTTCGGTACCGTCGAACGATTCCTGCGTGTCATTCGTTTTGGCAAATCCTTCAATGAAGGGCTCTTTTGGCCGCGGATATTGATAACCGATATTCTGAAGGCAAGATTTAATAACCAAAATTGAGGAAGACAGAGTGAGAGAGAGAGAAAATTGCTCTTATTTACCACTTCATAGGCACCAATTTGTCTGCACCGACACAAAATATTGCTCATGATGATGATAACGTTAATAAAGCTCATTAACGATACACGCGTTATCTCGATAATCCGCACCATTTTTAACGCGTAACCCGAGCAAATACTTTCTATTAATTCGTACCTTTCCGATAAAACTCCCAAAACGACTGCTCAATCAACCAATCGTTAAGGATGCGTTCACCAAACCGTTTCGCTACCAACTGTCCAAGAAAGTTCATGGTTAACGGTCTTATACCCACCAAGATATATATGTATATTTATTTATAATTGTTTTTAATTGCTTCTTTTTTTTGTGTAAATCTTTTTCTTTTTTTCCATGTCTCCCCATCCCCGAGGCCCCTCCCCCATTCCCAGTTTCCTGGTTACCTTTTAAGGTTTTTACGTTTTAAATTCTGAAAGATTTTTTTGGCCGCTTTTAATGAATTCGTTAATTCCATTCTTTTGATTCTTCGAAGATTTTTTTCGTTTTTGCCTTTAATTTCTTTTTGTCTTTAATTTCTTTTCTTGTTCTCTCAATTTTTTTCTGTTGCAAAATATTCGTAGATATTATTTTTATCTAAATGATCTTTTGCTTTTGACAGCTATGTTTTACGGTTAAGTAATTATGAATGAGGTTAAATTTGCATTAGATACAACTCTAATTTGCCTAATAAGCGCTAACTTAATTCTCATGTATATAAATATGTTATTCATATATACTTCTTGGTTTCCACTCTTTGGGTTCTACTTTCTTCTACTTCTTCTCCTTCCCTTCCTGATTTATCATTGTCATTTATAAATTGACGAAAAAAATTATTCGTTCTGCAAATATTGATTTTGTTATCCCAAAACCGAGATTTAAATTCTCCACATTCTCATTCTTACCCTCTTCCCCTTGGCCCTCAAATAGGGATACCTTTTCACTCTTGCTAATTGAATTCTTCATTACTAACGTCTTTCTATCATCAAGCGAAAAATTTATGTTGTTCGCCTCCGCGTTATCTTCTTGGACAAAAGAATTTTTGAGTGTTAGGAAATTATAAAATCGAAGAAATCTCGATCAGACCAAAGAAGCAAACTTGTTCCCAAAAAACTTTTACAATATTATTTCAAAAAGCGGAGAAATATTGCTTAATCATTTTTCTAAATAACTCTTAAACCGACATACAAATCGAGAAATTATTGGACTTGATTCTTTGATTGCGTTTTCTCTGTGGATAAAAAAATTGTTATATTTCTTTAATAATTTCCTTTTTAATTTCAAAAGTTTCCGAAAATATCGACCTCTTCATTAGCTTAAAGTTAGAGTCGTTTAATTAAAAAAACTCAAATAAATTTATATTAAAATCAAAAGATTTACCGATTTTGATATTGATTATTCCTTTTTTGGTGAGTAAGGAATTTTATTATATTATTTTATTTATAAATTTTTTTAATTTAAAAAATATCAGAAAAAATGAGTTCTTAATTAAATTAAAATCGGAGCCACCTAATTTGAAAGAGGCTAAGTCAATCTATATTGAAACTTAGAGATTAAGATATTTTGATTTACTTTTTATGAAGAAATCGACTTCTTAATTAAATTCAAAATGAAACTCTTTGATATAAAACAGCTCTAACTAACTAACTAATTAGTTAGAATGAAATTGATAAGCTTTAAATTTTGATTATTCTTGCGGGTTTATTGAATAAGACGAATTTATTTTATTTAATTTATTTATATATTTTTTTTTATCTTAAGCAATCTTCCGAAATACTTACTTAATTCTTAATTAAATTAAAGTTTAAGCCAAGCAAACTAAAAACGCTAATATTTCGTTTTAATATTGATTTTTTCATAAAAAGGTCTTAAGGCGTTCTCGAAATAAACTGTTTATTTAAATGTTAACGAATTTTAAAGTACCCCAAGTTTTAAAAATTCACAACAATCTCAACAGAATCTAAAGGATACCGTTTTATCTGAGGACTGCACAAAATCCAAATGATGAGCTAAAATGATCTTTAGTGTTAAAACAAATGTAAAAATAAAAGGAAAGAATGAGATGGCGAAGAAGCTAAGGGAGACAGAGAGAGAGAGATTTACACAAAGAAAGCTTTGAATTCTTTGTGGTTTCGTAAACGATTCTAACCTCAAATTTTATTATTTGTAAAACTACTTTTGTTCAAAAAATTACCACCGATTTCTATTTTGCATCGCTTTTCTTTTTATTTTTTAGTCTTCAGTTTAATTTTACTCTCTCGCCTTCCTCCAGCCACTCGACCCTTCGACGAATAGTTTTGGGTTTAATTATTGAAGTGTGTGTTTTTTTCTCTAAATTAAGCTGACATTTATTTTGCCGCAATAAAGAAATAATTATAATGACTCCAACGATAATGATCGTAGTAATGGGTGTGTTGATGATGGCCAGTAAAAGTTGTATCGCAGGTACCTCTTGCTTTGTTTTTGTTGTTTTGTTTCTTTTTCACTCCTTCCCATAAAGTCTTCCTCTTTTAATGTTTATTTGTTTATTCGAGGGAAAAAATGAAAAAACGGGTTTTAAAAATCTTTAGTTAATTCTTTGCATTTAGTTATTATGGTTGTTCTTGTTATTGTTTTTGTTGCTTTCATGTTTGTGTTGTTGCCGTTTTGGATCTTTCTTCGAGGTTGTAGACAATTTTACGGCCAGAGAAATTGAAATTGAATCTTTCGTTTCTTTTGTTCTAATGAACTGCTGACCTCATTTTGTTTAATATCTTTTTCTTTTATATTTTATATTTTTTTTTTGTTCTTCATTTTTGTGGAACTTAAGTGATGATAATCTGATCGAATGAACTCAAGGTGAAGATGTTGTGATGGCAATGATGATGATGATGATGAGAAAGAGAAAGAACCTGCAAGGTAGGCCATGAAAAGAAAGAGGAGAAGATAAAGAGCTTGAAGAGAGAAAACTTCAAGAGAAAAGAGAAAAGAAAGTTTTTTATGGGATTACTGCTTTTCTTTAAACTAATCCACTTTAAATAAAACTAATTTGAGTTGAAAACTAAAAGGCGAATTTTTACAGGAAAATCGTTTGCATAACTTTCAAACTCCTTACGATGAAAAGACCTACGAAAGATAAATAAGTTTGAAAACATAATAAACAGAAGAATTACATTAGACACCAGAATTTATTAAAAAAAGAATTTATTAAAAATTTAATTCTTTAATTAAATTTGTAATGCGCTGATTATGAATGTGAAATGATCTGAAATTACCTAAAAATTACCAAAATAAACAATCAATTACTTCAGAACCTTCAGAACTTCGAGGCATTCGTATGAAACTGTATATTTTCTTAAAGAAACTAACTGATGGTCCATGCTTTAATTTAGTTAAAGCGTGAAAAATTCTAACAGCAATCAATTCCACAGCAGTACAAATTCAATAAATTGCGGGAGAAAAGAAAATGGCAGAGCAATATTTTCGTTATTGTCGTTCTTGTATTCTTTCAAGTTGCCAATGCCGCCCTTATTGTTATTGTTGTTTTATTTTTCTTGTAATTCTGAGGTTGTTTGTAATGGTTTTCGTTTGTTTAATTTTAGCATAGTCTTTACATTAAATTTCTAAATTTGTTTATACCTCCTAATTTTTATCGTTTTTATACCTGTACCTTATTATCATCATCATCAACACCATCATCATCAACACCATCATCATCAACACCCATCATCATCATTACCACGCCTGTGAAACTGACCCAGTTTGCGGCAAGTGGAACGGATTGGCCAACAGCTTTAAAAAAAACTACACGATAATAACTTTTCTTAATAGCTCAAACAACTGATGCGTTGCGATACGTTGTGATGCGGTGCTACGCGATGCTATGCGATGCGATGCGATGATGATGATGATGGCGATGGTGATGTGATGGCTTTTCATAACGCGCTTGATATTAATGGCCAAGCGAAAACAAAAGCAACAACAATCGTAAAAATAACAAAGCATACGATTAATTACAAGAACAACTACAACAGCAACGCATAGCAGTTACCAATCCGTTGCTGATCCCAAGTGTTATTTTGATACGGCTGACTAACAGACGGACTGGCGATGACCGGAATGAGTGTGAGTGAGTAAGTTAGAAGAGTAATAAATAATGAAAAGCAACAACAAGAAAACAACTTTTAAGAATTCTTTATTATTTACTACCAAATGAACAAGTTTGTAAAAAGCCAAGTTAATGCAAAAGCCGTTGGTAACAAAATTAGTAGGAATTCATTTCTTTTTTATTTCATCCTAATTTCTTTACATATTTCTCTGTTTTTCCTTTTATCAAAAAAATTATTCTTTGGATTTTTGTTGCTTTTTTTAAGTTACTTTACTTCAATCTGCAGCTCATTTTGTAGGCCGGGGTGTGCCTCAGGTAACAACAACAACAAATTATCCATTTGGTAACATTTATAGCCTTTAACATCGCCGTTTATTCAAAAATCGAAATGTTGTAGAATTTTTGAAGAAACCTAAGCAGTTGGCAATACTGTTAACATACTGTTAATCGTTAAAACTCTAAAAGCTTTCAATCAAAATTTTGAAAGAATTTTCAATTTTTGAGGAATTAAAAATAATTGAAGGAATAAATTAAAATTTGATGTTTTTTTATTCACAATTTTATTTTTTATGTGGCTTTTCGATGGGCCATTGTAAAAAATGCTGATAAAATATGGCCTCTATATATTATTTTTTATAGTGTAACGATTTTTTACTTCCAATTTTTTCTTTTTTCTATTTTTTCGCCATTTTCACATTGTTACAATTTTGTTTACACGCCAATAAAAATTAATCACAATAGTCGTAAGAAAATACTCATAAAGCATTGCCAACCCACACGAATGATACGAGTGACAACATGTCAAAATTATTAATATTTTTAAAAAAAATGGTAACAAAGATTTCAATGCTGTCAAAGTGTTTACTTTTTTGACATTTAATAAAAAATAGCAAACCTTTGCAAAAACAAAACCGCATAATAATAAAAAATTAAGAAAATTGCAGAGTTGCCAACTTGTATTCATATTATTACTAGTATGACAAAAATTTGAACTAAACCAAAGTGGTTTAAAAATTTTTAGTATTTAATTTAATTAAATTAATGCTACTGAAGTTTTGATTAAAATTTGCCTTTTATAAAAGGATTACTTTAATAACTTTTTTCTTTATAAACCTGGTATTCATTTTTTCCTCATTATTCAAACTTCAAATCAGCTCCCCGATGAAGCAATTATTTCAGCATGCAAAACGATCTTGTTTGCTGTTTTCGTGGCGTATGTTTTTATTGCTCCACTGGAGACGTTGTCGTATCACGAGTTGATTACAAAATAAAAAAACGATCAACACACTCGCGAAATTGCAGCAAAGGAAAAAATTTGCAAGAAGCAAAAAATCGCATTAAAATGGGACGTGCAAAGAAACTATTTAATTCAACAAAAGTTTCATTATGAAAAATGAAATACGAGCAAATTAATAAAGACTTAAAAAAAGACTCTTTCAAAACAAAATAAACTTTAAATGATAAAACAAGATGACACAAAAATGAATGAATAAGACAAGAAAAAAATTAATTACGTAACAAAATAATTTTCATGCAAAAATAAAGAAACAAGATTGTTGTTTAAGCTCGTTAGTATGCGTTTTTTCGTGGCAAACGAACAACTAAAATATTTGCAAATAAATCTAATAATGATTGCCATTCTTTTATGATAAATTAGAATCATTCCTAAATAAAATGAAAATAAATCGTGAAGATACCTGTAATAGTTTTGATGTAAATCATACTACAAGTAATATAAACTATAAGTACTATAAGTGAAAATTTGAATAAAATATCGTTTAACGACGGTGAAAATCGAAAATGAAAATTCATCGAAAAACACTATTCTATTGCTTCAAACGTCAAAATTTGATAAAAAATAAATAGATAAATAAATAAATAAATAAATGGATAAATAGATAAATATTTATTAATATAAATTAATAAAAATATCGCTACAAAACGTGAAATATTAATTTCATAGGAAACATGAACATTTTTCCCATAAATGCAAATCAATTTTAACTATTTTTAATAAATACATTTTTCAAAATCATTTTAGTATTAGATTCTCCCTAATGATGGCAACTCTACACTGTCTTCTTCTTTTCTTTATCTCTCTCACACACACACTTATTTAGAGAAAAGAAAAAGAAATTGGTTTTAGAGAAAGACAAGAATTGAGCACCACTAACAACAACAACAACAAAACCGACAACGGGAACATTAACAGCATCATCAACACTGACAACAACAATCACAACAATAATATCAACATTTAAACGGCAATTTAATGTTTTTAATAAAAGTCAATTTAAATGTCAGTCGTTTTTTGTGTGTATGTATGTATGTATGTGTGTGTGGAAGTGTGTGTGGATGTATGTGTGTTTGTTGTTAAAAAGTTATAAAAATAAAAATTATTTAAGAAAAATAAAACTAAAAAAAAACAAAAAAATTATAAAGAATGAACACTAAGAACACAATTTCAAACGTAAGCGCGCACACACGCACACTCACTAAAACACCTTATCTGTGTACGCATGCGCTCTTTCTAAGATTAAGAAAATGTCTTGGAAATACTTGCTGACCAGCAACACCAACCACAAAAACAAAAACAACAACAACAACAACAACAGTTATAATAAATAATAACGACGATAAACAATAACAACAATACGAAGTAACAACTATAACTCGCAGCGTGGAACGTGTTTGAAATGAGTCTCAAAGGAATGCATAAATTTGCATTTTTAATGAAATGATACTTTTCCATAATTCGTTTTTTTTTTTTCAAGACAAAAAAAAGTTGATCAAGATCGCGCAGACATTCCTCGTTGCATGCGATACACAATAAAAAATAATTAACGGTATCTTGATTGTTTTATTCTGCATTTTTTCTGTTATTTTGATTTTTTTTAATTAGTCTTTAGATTAGAAAAAGAATCAGAAACTCGATCTTGCCTTTACTTGACTTCATTACAAAACGACTTTATTTGTCGCTAATGTTAATTTGGGCGGTGACGTTGTTGGTATTGCTTGGGTTGGTGTTATTTTTTCTGTTGTCGTTGTTGTTTTTCATGATATTTGTTGTCAACTTATTTGATTACATCATGAGAAATTTGTAGAAACCGTGATAAACATAAACGTTTTGGTTGATGATGATGACAGTAATAATGACGATGATTGTGATAATTTATTAAAATGTTAAATCGACAAATACGCTAATTATCCTTCAAAGCGCTCTTTTAATTATTTAATCATCAAACAAATGATCACAACGTTTTATTTTCAAAACAATAAACGATCGAATTTCCACAAATGAAATACGAGAAAATGTAAACAGAATCTCCTTCATAGATTTTACTTATGATCCTAGAATGCATCCTTTCAACCATCCCTTAAATTGCGTAGCGTTTCAATGAAAGAAGTCAGAGAGTTTCCTCCCAAGCGATTAATAATCGAATTTTGGCAGATGGGGAAGAAAATTGTGAGGGAGAAGGTAAATTCATTAATTTCTAGAAAAAGCCTTCCCGATGGTACTTTTAATGTCTCAATGACCAAATATACTATGAAAAATATATCTTTTCCAAATAACGAAGAATATCAAATTCACAAATTTTGTATATAGTCAAGAAAGTAATCCTCTAAGGACGCTTCTAATCTCTAAATTATCGATAAACAACGTCATCGAGTCGATCAGTAATCAATTTATTGCTCTATAGGAAAATAGAGAATGTGAGGGACGGAGAGAACGAGACAGAGAGCACGGTGTTCACACACTATCACGATTTTATATTTATAATCATTTAATAATAACCTTAAGCATCGTTTTAATCAATGTGTGTGTTCAAATTAATGACGACGAGGCGACTAACAATCGAAAACTGAGTGGTACAAGCCATCTTCTTAAGTATCTTTGCACCCTACATCCAACAGATAGGGCATATTCACATAGTGCTTCCGATTGTAGTGCATTAATGGGAGGTGTGGTATGTACAGAAAGGTACACATATCCTTGTTCAGACCCACCTCCTTACTTATCGAAGCCCGTCCGTCTATCTGACTGTCAGTCTATGTGAATGTAGGTATATATAAATCACAATTCCAGCCGAGGAGAAAGAGGTATCGACATGAAATTTTGTACCAATATGTTAATATACTTTGCCATAATAGTTCATTTAGAATTGAGGATGGACAAAACTTTTTTATAAAATAAAATTCGTAGAATCGCACTTATTTGAGTCGCTGTTAGAAATTTTTATAAGTTAAAATTATTTACTGAATTGACAGTGTTTGACTTAAGAGATTAGCAAAAATTGGGCGTAACACCCCCCACTAGTATGCTGTGCCATGTGCGAACTTCATGAGAAAAATTGTGTTGATGATGTTAGATGAAGTTAGTAGATCTAAATTAACCAAGAAAAGGTCACTGTGTTATCAAAAGTGGTGCGTCGAACTCATTGATTATTGGATTTAAACCATAAATTTAAAATACGGATATGAGTGTATGAACTACGCTCAGCCAGGCTGGTTTAACTTGCTTTTATTTAATGGTGACGAAATTATTGATTAAACGGTCTTCCTAAAAAATATTTATAAAATAGAAAACATGAGTCAATTATTTGGTAGTATGAATTTTTGAAAATTATTATTGAATTATTGAACGAAGACCCACATTCCCTACTTACACCACGCTACAATGCTCCTACCACGCTCAACCCCACGATACAAAGCTAATTTTCGTTTAATGAGAGTTTCCTTAATATCATTCAAATTCAATTGAAAATCGCTGAAAATCACGTCATCTCTCTCTTAATCATTGAATTATATATATATATATATATATATATATATATATATATATATATATATATATATATATATATATATATATATATATATATATATATATATATATATATATATATATATATATATATATATATATATATATATATATATATATATATATATATATATATATATATATATATATATATATATATATATATATATATATATATATATATATATATATATATATATATATATATATATATATATATATATATATATATATATATATATATATATATATATATATATATATATATATATATATATATATATATATATATATATATATATATATATATATATATATATATATATATATATATATATATATATATATATATATATATATATATATATATATATATATATATATATATATATATATATATATATATATATATATATATATATATATATATATATATAT
This sequence comes from Physocephala rufipes, assembly GCA_963966595.1. NCBI lineage: Eukaryota > Metazoa > Arthropoda > Insecta > Diptera > Conopidae > Physocephala > Physocephala rufipes. Next base: position 3,796,867 of record OZ016503.1, read on the forward strand.
ATATATATATATATATATATATATATATATATATATATATATATATATATATATATATATATATATATATATATATATATATATATATATATATATATATATATATATATATATATATATATATATATATATATATATATATATATATATATATATATATATATATATATATATATATATATATATATATATATATATATATATATATATATATATATATATATATATATATATATATATATATATATATATATATATATATATATATATATATATATATATATATATATATATATATATATATATATATATATATATATATATATATATATATATATATATATATATATATATATATATATATATATATATATATATATATATATATATATATATATATATATATATATATATATATATATATATATATATATATATATATATATATATATATATATATATATATATATATATATATATATATATATATATATATATATATATATATATATATATATATATATATATATATATATATATATATATATATATATATATATATATATATATATATATATATATATATATATATATATATATATATATATATATATATATATATATATATATATATATATATATATATATATATATATATATATATATATATATATATATATATATATATATATATATATATATATATATATATATATATATATATATATATATATATATATATATATATATATATATATATATATATATATATATATATATATATATATATATATATATATATATATATATATATATATATATATATATATATATATATATATATATATATATATATATATATATATATATATATATATATATATATATATATATATATATATATATATATATATATATATATATATATATATATATATATATATATATATATATATATATATATATATATATATATATATATATATATATATATATATATATATATATATATATATATATATATATATATATATATATATATATATATGTAATGCGCGCATGCTTGCTTGTTACCAATTACATAAAATATTACTGAGAATTTATTGGTAAACAGCGCGGTAATTTGTTAACTTCTGTAAACGAAACCATAAGAAGTCAAAACAAGAAACAAATAATTGAAGGAACGAATGAAGGAGTGAGCTATATTAAATAAAATTTTGCAAATGCTTGCAAAGACCAAAAATGGCAATGATTTCAAAAACAGCAATAGCAAAAAGCAGCTTGTTTTCGATCGCTATGGATCGTTAAAAAAACGATTAACAAGGACTGGCCAGCTCACTGACGAACAACTGAAGCTCACGGACGAGTAAAAAACAACGATCAAATATCGAATATCGAACACTAAACACCGAAAAAATAACAAACAATCGCGACAGAATGAATTATTGAAGAACATGACAAACTCAATATTATTAGAAAAATTATAAGTAAAAAAATAGAATAAGGTAGACATGTTGGTATAACTGCTTCTGATAAAAAATAGTGAGGAAAATAAGATTTCAGCGTAAAAGAGATAGCAGTAATATGCGCGAGATAAATCGAGACGACAAGCCTTGTAAATATTCCTGCCAGACCAGATCGTGCCGAAACGATGGAGACCATGATGATATTAGACCAAACGATAACCGTAAATTTTAATTGACCCGCATTGACTTTAAAGGAGTTGCCCAAGTCGGCTTTTTTCGCTTTCGTACACGAGCGGCCATTCAAGGCAAACTGATGGTTTGTAATGCCAAAGGGTCCACGGGAGTTAAGGGCGCTTTTAGGGGGCCATAATTGTACAAGTTTCTTGTATATGTTTTTACCACACTGCGGAAAAAAGGATAAGAAGAACGGATTTCAGGTTTTTTTATGATATATCACAGTTTTATGCCTTCTTATTTTGCGTTCCAAAAGAATTGTCTTTTTTATATTTTAGTAATCATCGATTGATCAATGGTCATCAATTGATCATTTTTCCAATCACTTGTTTTGTTTCCGTGCCTTTATGGCGTTAACAGTGGCGTAACAGAGCCATAACAGCCGGAGCGAATTAATCAATTGCAAAAATTTAGGTTAAGTCAGTTTCTTGTTCAATCAATCATTTATGGCAATTCATTACGTGTCCTATTTTTCGTAGTTTGTTTAATTATTTCTTGATTAAATAAAATAAATTAACTTCTTTGGAATTTATTTTATGAAAAACATTCGTTTATTGGGTTGAGGTAAAAAATTGACTCGTAATAAAAGTGAATTCAAAGGGTAAACATTGCAAAAATTGCCATAGCAATAACAAATTTAATTTTTAATTAGCTCCTAAGAATTTTTTGTAAGAAGGTATTTTTTATGTTTTTAATCAAAGAATCAAATGTTGACTGGGTGAAATAAAATAATTGCATACAACAATAACGCTGGCAAATACGTAACACAGATAACATACAACGAAAAAATAATACAAAAGGCAAGGACTAATTAGCAAAACAGGTTTTAAACTTTTTGAAATACAATAAAAGAAACACAAGCAAAAAATTTAAGAACAAAAAATCTAAAAACAAATAGTAAGAATAATAAAGAATTCTAAACAAACATAGTCCAATATTGTTCAGAAATATAAATAGTATAAAACATGAGCACATATATTTTTTTTAATTTTTAATTTTTATAAAATTATCGAAAAATGAATGATAAAATACAGAAATACAGAAAAATAAACTACAGAAACCAAAATTACTTTAATAATTATTGTAAAAATCATCACAGGAATTGTCATTAAAGTTATCATAAAATTATTGTAGAATTTATTATTAGAATAATTATTAAATAATTATAAAATTATTTCTAGAATTGTTATTTAAATTATTTAAAAAATATTACTAATTATAATTACTAAAAGTATTAAAAAAATAATATAAAACAGCTTCGAACGTTAGCTTCGGCCTAGCTGAAACTTATGTGCCCTACACCCGTAATATAAATCTCTAATTTATTTCTAATAACCAGTACACGCTCATTAATTAAATACAATCAAATACACAAATAAAAAATACAATAATTTTAAAATAAAATTCTATCTTCGAATTCACATTACAAGCTCAGAAATATAGCCATACGTTTAACCCTACATTGCCTTTTATAAAATGGCATGGTACTGACCCGGCTGCGCTCATTTGTAACAGAAAGCCACCCGTAGAGTCAGATAATAAATGTAAAATAATTCTTAGGAACACCATTCACATATGTTTGTCACCATCGCCAGCAGTGGGCGGCTCACGTCAGTTTTTAGGGATATGCTTTTAAAGGACAAGCTTTATTCGAAACCGCAATTGCAACTCTAAGATTTAAGAAATAAGAACATATTAATCTATGCTTACTCTAAAAGTTGAGTGTATCCCTTATCCAAGATGTTTATGATGATAGAGGACATTTCTGCCAAATACCATGATGAGAGCTATATCCGTTTTCCTTTAACCGCGACTTCTACACACAGAGAGACAGACAGACAAAGAGACATACATAGCTTAATCGATCCAGGTTATTCTAAGCTGGAATATATGCACATAGCTACACCTGCCAAGCCTCATTTAATGCCATACAAACGGAAGAAGTAAACGAATATACCCCATACCTTGAGATGTAGGGTATAAAAATAATAATAATACTAATAATTATACTAATGATAGTAATAATAATTTGATTACAATATAATCAAAACAAATAAGAACAGAAATAACAATAAAAATAACATAATAATAATAAAATAATAATTATTATTATTATTAATATTATTATTATCATAATGCTAATAATTAAACTGAAAATAATGAGCAATAATACCAGATTGTGACAATTTAATTAAAAAAGTATTTACGCATATATCGAAAACTCCATCTATTTATTTACATTTTTTATAAAATTAATATAAATACTATTTGTAATTTCAGCACATGCGCGAAATTAATTATAATTTCTTTATTTAAGATATCGAAATTATTTATAATAATTGTCGGTTCGTTGTTTTCACCATCGACAAAGAAAATTCCTTTTGATGTCTTTATTGTTTGCCTTTGTTAAAACTGAATATAGCAATATTTAAATAAATTCGAAGCGTGGTAGAGTTTTTCTAATTAACTGTGTTAACAGTAATGCTGTTTTTTTTTTATTGTTGTTGTTTTTCTACTGCTCAATTTGGTTAAATTAATGCTAGACACTCCACCAAATGCTCTCGCATTCGTGACTTTAAAAATTTTGTAATTATAAAAGTATCAGGCGAATAAAATTTTATCATTTGCATTACATTTGTTCGTGACTACGATATTATGATTCATTTCATTCCAAACACCCCTAATGAATAAATGAATGTATTCATTTAAGAGAAATAAGGAAAAAATCATTTGAAATTAAAGAATGATTTATTAATAATTTATTTATAATAATTTATTAATAATTTATTAATAATTTATTAATAATTTATTAATTGACTTAAACAATTCTGTCGCGTAATTTTTTGAGTCATTCTTAGTTTGACCTTTAATATGTTTATGGCTTTTATGGATGCATAAATCGATTTATCTACATACTAATCCGCCTTATTATAATAATCTACAGGTGGATTTATCTGCATTACGTAATCATCTTTTAACAGCATCAATTTATCAATTTTCCGTTAAATTCATCTTTTCTTTCAAAAATTATTGTTGAAAATGTCTCAGATATTCGAGGTCATTCCTCAATAAGTATCATTTCAATGATTTTTTTTATCATCTATTACAATAAATTATTAAATTATTTCTTTGTAAAAACTGAATATAAGAATAAGATTTTTTAAGAAATATAACTTTTCTTTTATTCCATCTCTTTATTCCATTATTCTTTTATATACTTAAGCTTTAGTAGAAATTATTTGAAATTTAATTTTTTTTTCTAAGCAGAAGAAATTCTTTTCTTTTAGAAATTCTCTACAGCGGTTAAATAATCTAATATTATTGCTTCAAATTTTCCCTTTCATTTTGAATTTTTAATTTAAAAAAATTATTTAGTTATTTAATATTTGCTCTAATGCTCACTTTGTGTTTGTATTTGATTAGAGTAAAATTAATTTCTCTTTAACACCGATCTAATTTCATCTTTCACTTTTCCTAATACTTGTATCTTCGGAGAAAACCCGGTGGAGTAACATTATCGCCCTGACGTGGTTTTTCGTTGGTTTGAATCGGGTTGAAAAAATTATTCAGATGAAGCCAGATTTTTCGCGGCTGGATGGCTTGATATTTATATATCGATAATATTTGTCACCGGTTTTCTTTCATTCTCACATACACGCTCAAGCAAAAACTCTCCCTCTCTTCCCTAATCTTTTCTTATCTCTCCATACCCCTTCCCCCCACCTCTCCCCACCACCACCAACCAAGTTCTTGTTTACAGACTTACCGCATTCAGTTTTCTTTCAATATTTCCTTATCTTTTGGTTTGCTGGGCTTCATTTGTTGTTTTTGCCAATTTTTTTTATAATCGTTGTTTCTGTTGGTCGTTTCAACTTTAGCAACCTCAGCAGTTTTGTCACCAATTTCTTCAAAATGTTTTCCCAACTCCGGGAAACATTTCCGTTTTGCTATTTATCATTGTGCCGTTTTTGCTTTTCCTTATTGCACTTTTGTTTATTTATTTCTTTGTAATTGTTATTGTTTACCATTTACTTTAGTGGTTTAATTATTTTTAATTTGTTAACTCCATAATTTTGAAAACAAATTTATTACAAACTCACAAAACTTGGCCTCTCTTTTTGGCAACAGCAATGTATGATGCGGTTATATTTGCAGTTGTTGTTTTCGTGGTTTTTGTTGGTGTTTCAATTGCTGCTTTAGTGGTTGTTATTGCCGTTGTTGCTTTTGCTTTGGGTGTTAACACGAAATTTTCACTTTTTCTTTTCCGAAAGAAACTCCAAACACTTTTCAAACTTTCAAAAATGCGTTTTCAACAATTTCATTCAATTTCACCTTTAAGAATATAGTTTTTTAAGTAAAAAATTTATGAACAAATTCTTTTTTATTTTTCTAAATCATTCCATTAATCCTGCATTTCTTCAATTGTGATTAAAAATTAAACCGAATATTTCAAATAGTTTTAATGAAATATTAAAGAAACAAAACAAAATCAAAACTTTTAAGTAATAACCGTTAAAACCATCACAATTGTCCTGATTGTAATTAAATTGTCTTTACAAATTCCCAACCGTTGACATGCGATGACTTTCGCAATTCGTTTTGAATCGAGTTCTGTCGATTTGATGCTAATGATTCAAAGTCGAAACGATCGAACAATCATTACGACAACTGACGCTAATGATAAACGACAAACGGCAGCGATGAATGCAACGCATAAGTAGAAAATGATGCTGCCGTTTCACCTAAAGCTGTAAACGATGACGTTTTTTCAAGGAAGAAATAAATGTTGGTTTGACAGAAACGCCGGTTCCGGGTTGAAACCACACAAAACAAAAACAATTACAACTAAAAAGATGCGAGAAATTTACGCGCGTACACACAGAACCACACACACACAACGTCACACACACAGAGATACACGCAAACACGCACACAGATGCACACACATATGCTATGTCACTTTTGAGGTATTTGAAGAATTTTATAAAAAAAATTAAGTTTTTTTGGAGACTTGTTTTTAGTATTTTTTGAAATAAAATTTATTGGAAAACTTTTTGTGAAAGTAATTGTTGCAGTTGTTATTGTTGATACTGCCGACTTTACCGTTTGCCAAATAATACGCACCCAACAATAACAACCACGAAAATGCCAACAACAACACCAACAAGCCGTACGACAAAACAAATGTCAACGTACAATGAACTTGGGTAACACTGACAACATCGCAGCGTCTCAAAGTCAGCGACGAGGTCATAGTCAACGTCATCCTCGTGGATGCAACAGCAATACAATTGTACCGTTCGATCGATCTATAGATTCAATTCAATTCCATTCGATTCGATGCGATTCATTTCGTCTCACTCGGTTGGATGCTATAAACGATCAGTGCAAGCGAGCCGGCAACGCAGACGCTACAAATACAATGCAACATGCATTACATATTATCGTGTGTACCGTTAAGCAATTGTTGTTGTTACTTGTTTGTTTGTTGTTGTTGTTGTTGTTGTCATTTGGTTGCTATTGTTATTAATATTATAACAGCCTCTTCAGCTGTTGTTGCATCGTAGTTGTGCGATATTTGCTTTTAGGTATTTACGACTCTTCTGTCTTCGAATTTATCTTTGTACGATGCGATACGATCAATTTACACAATGCTCAAATTATGCTGATCTTTTTTTCTCGCAACACGTAAATCTTTCTGTTTTTTTTTTTCTTATTTTTCTTTAGGAAACTCTCGATTAAAAATTTTCCTTTTATCCAATTTGTTTCGCACTCGCAGCGAAGAAACATTTCTATTATCAATGCGAGCTCTGATGAAAAAGTATCTGTCATTATTGTATCTTTTTGCAACAGTCTACGGTCTCTACCGCACGTATATCCATTAGACGAGCGCAATCCGCATCCGCAAGTTATTGCACAAATGTATCTGTGAATAATTACGAGTAGCAGAGTTTATTTCAGCTTTTTTAAATTGCGCGAGTATCTGCGAAATACTGAAGCTGAGACAGAGACAAACACACACACACAAACACTGGCACACAAGCAAGCATATGTGCATACACGCATATATCTACCAGATACGTTACGACTACTCATCACTACAACGCCGTGTTCCCGTTTCCCGCCAATGCATCCTCACAACGATGCGTTGGTTACTGTTTAGAAAGTAGCTTGAAAAAAAGTTGCTTTTTATTTCACTTCATCGCACACTTCGTTTCTTCCTTTCCTTTTCTGCTTGCCTATCTATCTCTCTCTCTCTTCGGTCTCACCCGGTGGCGTTTTGCCGCTATCGCTCTCTCTCTATCATCATGACTTTTATAAATCAAACGCAAAACGTCTGCAACTTTTTAGTAAAAGGCAGCAATTAAAAAATTAGCCGCTGCATGAAGCGGCTTCGAAACGAATAATCGGACGGATGATACTTGTCGAGGACGAAGTGGAGCAGAACGTAAGCAGAACGTAAGCGCTACATCCGAGAAAAGTAGCTGATAGCTACTGATGGTATCTCTACAATATTCTTGCCACCCCTCGTTAAACTCGCGATATCTCTTTTGCATACCGGTGCTTCTTATAGGATATTATTTTTCTTTTTTTCTTTTCTTTCTTTAATTTGCAATAAACCGTTAAAGAAAACCATTAAAGATCATTGATATCAAGAAAAAAAAAACAAAACAATAATTTTTAGAGGGCACTATAAACGATATTCGGTCCCCAAGCAGTTCGAATTTTGCTGCATTTGATCAATTAAAAGGTTTTCAAAAGGAAATTTTAAATCCATTAGCTGGTTTAGTGAAATTTATATAAAAAAATTAATATAGAAATTGAATTTAATTTAAATCTAAATTAAAAGTTTTAATTGAATTTAATTGAATTTTTTATAAAAACTTCTTATATGTGCTTTTATATAAAACTTAATTTAAATATATTAAGCATTAAACAAAAGGTTTTATTCAATTTAAATTTGAAATAAAACTAAAAATTTCCATTTAAACCGTAAAAAAAAAGTATTGAGAAATTCATTTAAAACTTGTTTGATTTATTTTCAAATTTATGTAAAAAAAATTTAAATGAACATCGAAATCAATTTCAAGAATTTATGCTTAAATCTCAAAAATTATTACAATTATCAGAATTGCAAAACTTAATTTATTAATACTCTTACTTGCTTTAAAAACTGTATTGAGTCAAATATTGTATTAAATTAAAACTTTAAATAAAATAATTAATTCAATGAAACAAAAGATTTATTTGAAGAATTAATTTAAATTAATTTTTTTTAACCAAACATTTAATTCAATTTAAAATTTAATTCAAAATAATCCGAATTTAATTTGTTTCAAATCTTTTATTTATTTAATTCTAAAAACTGTTCTAAAAACATTTCGCCTCAATTTCTTCATGAATTATAAAAAAACTAAGAAAATTATTTTTCCTTATTTAATCAACAAAACTTGCAATGGATTGTTATAAGAATATTATTTATTTTTCATTTGAATGTCAAAAAATTCTACAAAACCATTTATTTTTAAATAATTTTCAAATATTTTCGAATCTGTTTTACAAAACCACTTTAAAAACACTCAAAAAAATTATAATATATCCCCACCAAATACGTGATCTAAAAACCGGACCAACAAGAAAAAAGCTGTTCTGTCCAATATCCATAAAAGATAATTTTAATTTAATTTTATTCTTTATAAAATCGAAATTATAAAAATAAAAAACAGAGTTGGATTTTCTGTGATAGGAATTTTTTACGAAACATCGATCCAAAATAGATAAGACAATTATTTTCATTTAAAATATATATATCTCATTTGCAGTAACTACCATATAATGATAATTATTGAGTCTGCTTGGTTCTGGAGTCATCAAAAATGTATATAATCACAAGTATTGGTTAAGAAGATATGGAATACTTTTCGTGCATATTTCTTATTGTATTTGTAATTGAATGACACAGAGCCAAGCCAGTTTAATAATTATCATAATGTCGTAATTATCATAAATTAATCTCTGTCGAAAGCATAACATAATTATGCTAAATTTTATGCCAAATCTTTTCATTGACTTTAAAATTTATTACCCTTACGCGTAATAGACGCGTCTTGATGACGACAGATTTGGATATAAAATTGAAAATAGAAATAGTGTATAAATATCTTTAGATTTAGTAAACTTTAAACTTTAAAGAACTTCGAATTTAGGATCTTCTTGAATTCGGACGCACGCATTTTCAATGACCTCAAATACGAATGGCCTTTTAACAAAGTTTATTTGGTTTTTCACGTATCAAGTTAAATTATTTTAAAAGTAGTAAAATTAATAAAAAATGGTAATAATTTTGTATTTAATTCCAATTTTAACACCTTTATAATTTTGATTAATTTTTAAACTTTTCAGTTTTATTTTTTACCAATTACTTAGGGTTAAAGTCTCTTCATGTCTGATAACTTTAATTTAATTTTAATTATTGTTATTTATTTTATAATTCATAATTTATTTTAATTATATTTATAGAAAATTAAAACTCAATTCAATTATAATTAAAAACTATTTTTTTAAAATTTATATGAATATATTTTTAATGTATATAAAATTTATTTATTTATTTTAGGGTGTTATTCTTCTTTCTATTCTTTTCCACTCATTTCTTTTTTATTTTAATTACTTTTTCTAAACTAAATAAATAATTCTTTTGAATTTTAATAAGTTTTTATTTAATCATTGAGTTTTCTTTCAACTTTCATTCGTTTAAATTGTTAAAGAAAAATTAATATTTTTTGTTTTCTCTACTTTTCTCTCTTTTAAATAGAATTTTATTGTTTTCATTGCGTGTATTGATGTTTTGCTTCTCACTTTAAAACTAATCCCACGCAAAATAAGTCAGTGCAAATTTTTCAATTTCTTCTTTTTATTTATTTTTCATTGAAATTGCATGCAACCTGTTGCTGCTCCTGCTGGTGCTGCTGATGATGGTGCTGCTGTTAACTGCTTGGTGGCTGCGTCTGCTATTATTCAGTATAATTTAAGAATTAACTTTTATGTGGTGCACTTCCGTGTATCTCGTAAACTGGTTTTTAAACAGACTTCTTTTATTATTATTCTGTGTTTTCTCTTTTTATTTTACTTAATTATTTAACTTCATTACATCTCATGCGTGATAATTTATTAAAAAAACAATGCTATGAAAGAAATATATACAAAATAATGAATTGTTTTGTGCTCAAATAAACAGAAAGAGCTTAAGATGAACTTTATTAAATACAAAAATCAACGTATGATGCGAAATATGGATTCTTCTCTTTAATTTTAAATGAACGAATTGGCGAGCAAGAAACCACGAACTGAACGCGCAACGATCACGATTCGGACTGCGCGCCGATTCAGACGAAATGTCAGCGATAACTTGGTTAAAATGCATGCGGCTGACGGGTTGGCTGATTGTGTGGACCGTAGGTAGTGTGGATCGTGACTATATTAGATTGGTGACTGGATCGATCGTGTTGTTTGTGTTGAGATTTCTCGGCCGAGTGAAGTCCATTAACACAAACGCGCGCACACATACACAAAAAAAGCAACAACAGAATGAAGAACAAAAAAAGTAACGAGCAAATTAGCCACAACGTGTAAACACTATTATATCTTGCAAAAACCCTGCAATAACAACATCAATTTAATATTAAGAACATCAGCAACAAACACAAAAACTCAAAAAAGTTTGAGGGAAGTTTGTGTGAATTTTAATTCACACAAAGACAATATTAAGAAAAATAATTGTAAATTCAAAAAATATTTCCCAATCAATAATAAAGTCTCCCTTCCCTCTGCCCCCCTCCATCACTCTTCATCCCTTTTTCCCACCTTCAAAGTCGGATTAATTTTTGTTTGGGAGATATTTGACAAGTAACATTAAAGTCACCCAAAAGTTTCTTGCATGAAAAAGTTTTTACACTTCCTTCCTTTTTCTAGAGAAAACTGAATTCAGCTCATTACTGAGAGATATTTTTCCCTCTTATAAATCATAGACGAGCATAACAAATCGAAGAGTGAAAAGACCTCTCTTAATTTGGCAAGCAAGCAACGCTGACTTATATTTTGTGAATGAATGGATTTTTCTCTAGAGGAAAATGTTTTCGAAAGTTTTAGAAATAAGGTCTAAATGGAATTATGGCAAGTAATAATATATCAAAAGTAGGCAGGGCAGGCTTCTTTGAACTAAAATATTGAAGAATTTCTTTTGAAAAGTAGAACGGTTTTTTATTTAACGGGATAGAGCTTAAATGAAATGAAAAGGTCATCCAACTGCCCACATTTTTATCTTGGTTTCTATTTCTATACCTCACAGCACATAGTTATTATTTCGGTACACTAATTTTTTTTATAAAATTAATTCTTTATAAAGTAAATTTTTTACAAAATCATAACTCGGTTAACGAGATATCAAAACAATACGAATAGAATGAGGACAGCCATTTTCAATAATTACGCTAGTCTCATAGAAAAACTAGACTGCGGAATGCAGTCAACTCATGTCTTAATCTGTCATGATTACCTTCTGATTGCTGCAAGACTGCATTCACGGAGCTTGTTTCAAGGTTTGTTAAAAATGTCTGTGATGCCGATTCTAGAATCGAAGAAATTTCCTACGACGATAACAACTATTTACTTTTTACGACTAAATATCACACTTGCTGCCTGCCGGCCAACCACCCGTTTTACAAACATTTCGTTTCTCAGTCTTGCTCTGTCTATTTTTTCGATCATCCACTCTAGCCAAACGGCCAAAAGTCTGCATCATCTAATTTAAATTCAAGCAGCGGCAGCAGCAGCAATCGTTTAAACTGCTTCTCGTGTTGCCAACAAATCGACTGCAATGAATTCAAACAAAAATTACGTATCAAAAGTGAAGGGATTGAAGAAAAAGGCAAAAAGAAGGCTCTAAAAACCAAGAACGTGGGTGGAATGAAAACTCTGTTAAAAATTAATTGAAATCATAAAATAATGCAATAACAAAATCTAGAAGAACGTGAAGAAGAGGGATGGGAGGAATACGAGAAATAGGATAAAAAGGAAACAAAGAATACCAAAAGAAGTAAACTTTAATAAAAAATGGGTTGTCGCGACAATGAAATCAATTCAAAATATTTAGTAATGAAATTGAAAGTAAATCGACTGATGAAAAGGACACGAAGAGAATTTTTAATTTTCAAAGAAAAATTTGTTTCTTAATTCTAAATAAATTTTAAATAAAATAAAATAAGTAAAAGACAAAACCAATAAATAAATACAAAATAATTATTAATTAGCTTTTAAAATTTGATATTTTGGAAATTAATTTCAAATATTCATTTTCAACAAAATTTCAGTCAATTTCAACAAAAAATAAATTAATTTTAAATTAAATAAATTAAATGTTTAAATATAATTAAGTGTTAAAGGTTATGTATAAAATTTTGGAGAAAGGACATAATTGCTATGCCGTAAAAATAATGTTGGCAGCTTTGAAAAGGATATTTTATTAATTTTAATAAATTCTAATATAAAATAAAAACAATAAAATTTTTTTAATTTTTAGCAAACCTTAAAACCAGATTTCAATTTTAGACAAATTTAAAAATAAATTTTGATTAAAATTAATTAAAATTTGAACCAGTTTAATGAGCTTTTATTATTAAAAAAGCGAACTGCCAAAAATCAAACGCAATTATTTAAATTGACACAGAAATAACATTTTATTAACCCTATATCTCACATAGTTAACAACCTGCTTTACAAATCAATTTCAATAAAGACATTTTTCAATCAACGTAGACAAAAGAAAACCTTGACATTTTTTCACATTTTTCATTACTGCCAACAAACTATGTTTTTATTGTTTTTATTGTTTTATTATAAACTTTTCGCTTTATTAAGAAATTCCATGCAAATTTTCATTTGCTTTCTTGTTTGCTGGGTATTAACTTTAAGCCAAATAAGTTGCTAGTAGACTTTTTAAAATGTTTCTGAACAGGTTTTTTTGTGCTTAATCAAGAAACCGCAAAAAAGTGAAATTTACCAAACAGCAACATCATGTATGTACCTCTAACCCGCAATCGCCTTTAACAGAAACAACAACAACATCTGAATTATATGTGAATGCAGCCACCAACATCACCAATCTTGATCATCATCATCATCATCATCGCTATTGTAATGTGATCAAATCATTTTTCAAACGAAACAAATCAAAATCTGTCAAAAAGGAATGTGCAATATTTTTTAAAATATTTGTTTATTACAATAATAAATAAATTGAAAATATTCACTTTTTTCTTCCAATTTCATTTTAATTTAATTTTAATTTAATTTCAATTTCAATTTCTTTTCGAAGCAACAAAAATTTCAGACATTGTTTAAAATGAAAGTGATCGAATACTGATCTCCAGCTGCGCTTTTGGCAGGGAGGTGGTAGTAATGGTAGCTGATATTAGATGTTCGGTGATGATAATGATGATGATAGTGATGATAACTGTGTTTTATTGAAGAACAGAAGCTAGAGGATTTTTAACGTGAAAGCATTTATTCAAAGAAAGAGAAAAGTTTATTGCTTAAGTCTTTTGATTTTACAAAAATACCTTGAAATGGTATACGCTTATTACATTTTATTCATTATAGACTGCTTTCCAATTATAATAAATTGAATCAATATTTAATAATACCGTAAAAAAGAGCCTCTTTTCTCGAAAAACCGTTAGGCATTACAGCAAATGCTACACCACATTCGTACAATTTATTTACATGAACACTTTAGATTAATTGATATAGAGATACAAAAGAACTGTTCCGTTAAAATTTATCGTCTCTATTTTGTGATCACAGAGAGCTTTTACGTTATGTGTTGATTATAATCATTATGCGCAAAGCCCGCTAGTAAAGTGTTAATGTTTAGAGATTTATTGCCAAAATCATACTACACACCAGTGGCAGAGTTCCGCGCCATTATTTCTTTCTAACTTCAAAAAACCGTTAGATACAAACAATTTCAAATTAAAATGCATCTGATTCGTTGAAAACAACGAATAATTCACATACAAAACTGAAGAAATTCAAATCTTTTTATCTAAAACCGAAGAACGGAAGAAAAAGAAGAAGTACAGGATGGCAACAACATTAACAACATGAACAATTTACGCAAATGTCTTCAAATGTATTTTCGCGATGCATTGGAAAGTCGCTGTTTGCGCTCGTTGATTTTGTCGCGTTGATTTCATACACACTTTAATTATTATCAGATAATTTTTTTTAATTTTCATTTCATTTTTGTTTTCAATTGTGTTTAATTACTTTATGTCATTAGCTTGCGGATCGGCAAAAAATAATAGCAAGATCGAAAACATCGATAACAGCCGTCACTAAGATTGTAGATAAACCTATAAACCATACTGTTTTCGCTTTTGTTGTTGTTGTGGTTTTTGGCGAATAATAACTAAAAATTTCCCCTTTTTCTCATATTATTTGTGGTTTCATTGGGACCCAAAGCTCTAAGCTGAAAATGCCACACCCGAGTTAGCCACTTCTCAATTTCCTCCCATTCTTTTCAACCTCTTTAATATATATTTCCTGCAAACAGAAATACATTTTCCAAATTAAATAAGAAGTCATTAAATATTTTTTTACTTTTGCTCTAAATTCTTTTTCCACGTTTCTCTTCCGTTCCTTTCCTTCGTTTCTCTTCAAAAGAACAAAAAATTCTTTGGAATTTTTCTCACATGCAACAACTGCAAGAACAAAAGCAGCAACACCGGCAGCGACTGCACCGCATTGCTTGAATAATACATAGTGTTTCTTTAAGACCATCGAATGATCGGTTGGAGAAGCAAAGTCGTTTAAAAGTCATAAAAATATCATTAACGGGTGTACAAAATCACTTCAAGGCACGCAGACGCGCAAACGAAGAGAACAAAAAAACAGAAACTTTTTTGACCTGGTTCAAAGCCAAAACAGCAACAGCAACAACAGCAGCACCAGCAGCATAGAAGTAACAGCAGCACTAAAACCGGCACAGGAAGCTCCTAAAAAGATATTTGAAAAATTGTATTGGAGGCTATAAAAAGATTTTAAAAAGGTGTTTATAAAAATACTGCTATAAAAATAAAAGGATACAATGAAAAAGTTGCGAAATTACTTAATAGTTTATCCCTCTACGTGCGTACGTATGCGTGTGTGTGTGCTAATTTGTCATAACATAAAAATGCACTTACAAACGATATGAGCTCACAACTATGATAACACCAACAACAACAACTCGAGCTAGTTGAACAACTGCTCTTACAACCAGCAGACTCAAAAATAGTAACAACAACAATGAGAACAACTTCAGTGAATAGAATTGTCTAATATACAGCCAACTGGTTCAGCAAAAGCAAAAATGAAAACTCTGTAAAAACTTGTCTTTACCAACCATGTTCGGTAGGTCCAATGGTTCAGTCCATTCAATTTATTTCTTTTTTTCTCCCCACTTCAAAATGCTAGCACCTTTTTCACAAAAAAGATTTGAATCGAAAAACCATTCTAAATCATTTCCTTTGCAACTTTTAAGTACTGCAAAATTTGATTCAATTAAAACGAATCTCAACAAAAGAATGCTTTCCATTGCTCGTAAAAATATAGTGTGCAATGTTTTTGTTACGCAGATTTCGAACACAGATTTACAGAGATTTAATAATGAATAATTGTTAATAAATGGTTAGATGTAAATAAAACTAGCCTCGAGTTCTAAAGCAAATAATAAATTATTTTTAATTTTAAGAGGCAAGAATGTTTTCAATAAATTTAAGTGAAAAATTGTAGATAATTTTTATTGAATGAAATTGGATTAAATGAAAACAAATTTAGACTTAAGAAACAAACGTGAAGATGTCTGGGTGTGAGAAGCAGTTCGGATATTTGATCGTAAGATTTAAGAAACGAACTCGAAAATCTCTTTCACAAAAGAAAGTATAATTTTTTATTTTAGTGACAATATTTGTTCACAAGAATTCAAAGAAATATTATCACCAGAAAAGAGTAAAACAAAATTGTATTTGCTGAAATCAGTACGGCTCAATTAATTATTGAAAACAATGAAACTACTAAACATTGGATGAACCAAGCACTTTACTGTTTGAGAAATTGTGAATTTACTAACACAGCCTAGATTATGTCTTTTTTATGTATTATATTTCGTTTGTTGTTATTATTATTGTGTTTCTGTCGTTGGTTTTTAAACAATTTTATTATCTGATTATTGCTGACGATAATAAAGAAGTTATTGCTGTTCCACAGTTTGTTGCTTGCTAATCTCTTGCTTCTCTTTGCTATTGTTGTTTGT
Source organism: Physocephala rufipes (assembly GCA_963966595.1). Lineage (NCBI taxonomy): Eukaryota > Metazoa > Arthropoda > Insecta > Diptera > Conopidae > Physocephala > Physocephala rufipes. The sequence goes on from OZ016503.1 coordinate 3,813,919, forward strand.
TGCAGTTATTTACATTCTCGTGATTATAATTGTTGTTGGTTGCTATCTTTATCACTATTATTACTATTATTACTATTATACAAACAACACAGAAAGAAAGTAAGCAATTGATTTTAAGTTTATTAAAGAAAAAAACGGCTTTAGACGGTGGTCACATTAAAATTTGTGTCAACAAACACAGTAAAAATAAAAAACGTAATTGTTGTTGCCATAATTATTATGGCTTTCGTTATTGTTTCTGTCATTATCGCAGTAATTAATTTAAAATATTATTACTGCAGAAACAAATTACTCCACAGGAAAAATTTCGCTAGCAAAAATTTTATTAAAAAAAATTCATTATCAACTTGCTTTTTAAAATATTTTATTCAGCTTCTATTGAATCATAAGAGAAATTTAAGATAAAGCATGCAATGTATATAATTTGTAACAACAACGACAACAACATCAAATCGAAAAAGAATTAATTTCTTTAAATTTTTTTAATTACAAAATATGGAAATTATCCCTTACGATAGGCAGCAATATTGCCTGACATTTATTACATTTGATTTAATTCATTAAAACAATTTTAAATAAAGTAAACTTAGCTTTAATTTGATTTTACTTTATATTAAATTTAATCCCATTTCAGTTAGTCTATCTTCTTCTCTGTTTTACTTTGTTTAGCGTAACCTACAATTTATCCCACCGGTTTCTGACTCTTGAACTCATCACCGATACTCCTCCTAATTGTCAAAATGCTCATTATCATTATTATTAAAATCTGTCTATTCGGAATCAGTCTAAATTTAATTCAGGAGAACAATCGAAAAAATCGACGAATAATCTGTCTGACCAAAAACGACTGACTTCAATGAGGTGAAATAAGTGAAACGTCTTACACTGAAAACATTCTCCACACGATTTTTAAACAAATTTACTTCGGTTAAGAAATGGCGATATTTTGGTTTGGCTTTGACCACAAATGCAGCTCTTTGATTTAATCGCTCACTGTATTAGTATCTACTGCAAATCGATCAAGTAAAATGCATAAAAGTAAATCAAAAACAAAAAAATTATAAAAACAAAGAATAAACTCAATAATTCCATAAAAATTTATGAGAAGAAATAACTAAGTCTTCAGAAGCAGAGCCGCCGGCTTTAGCGGTAAAGGGGACCCCTAAGAAGTTGTAACGAACCTGTTCAGCCGGCCAGAAGTTGGACGGACTAACGGTAAATTAATGAAGTTTAGCCATTTAAATGGATGAATAAAGAAGTAGAATGGTGAATTGGATAGACAGTGTTTGTATAATTATTGCAGAATTTATAGTTATCACGCATGACAGAATTAACCTTATAGAATTCATTCGCTAACAGAAATAAATATTTATATTTTTTAAAACAGTTTCAGTATATTTTATAACATCGTGCTTCTGTAGCAGAAATATGTTTTTGGTTAATTTCTTTCCACCATTTGAGAACTCAAGACTAAATTTGTATATCGACAGCTTGGACTCATATAATACCGTGAAAATGTAGTGTCGTAGGTGAAAACAATTAATATTCGTATTAATCTCAACATTCAATAACTTTGCCCCAACGACTTTCGTCTATCATGATTGAAGAAAAATATCATAATACAATTTTTTAAGAAATTTTAATTCAGAAAAACTGCAAAAATTCAAAAAAACTATGCGACCGCTAGTGTCGGGAATTTAGGCCGGCAATATTTCTTAAGTTTATTATTAAATAAGCAAGCACCATGCAACAACCATAGACCGCAGTGTAGATTGACGTCGACGTCAAATTATATCCATTATATTGGATAACTGAAAGCAAAAGCAACTAAGAAAAATTCTAAGCTCTATACCCGGAACAAGATAAAAGTAGAACTTAAGAAATTCATTCGCTATTATAACTATTATTATTATCATTATTATTATTATTCTTGTTACTAAACATTATTGTTATTATTAACATTAATATTCTCAATATTATTAATAGTTTTACCATAATTATCATTATTAACACTATTTTTATTATTAATTCTATTCTTATTGTTTATTTCTTATTTCATTATTGTTATAATTATTATTATTATTATTATTGTAAATTATATTTTTATAATTAATAATTAATATTATTATTATTATTATTATCAGTATTCTTACCTTTGTTTATATTATTACCATAATTTTTATTATTATTATTACCACTATTTTTATATAATTAATTATATTATCATTATTATTACTATTATTATTGTTATCATTATTATCAACAACTTATTATTATTGCAAATTATTATGTTAAAATTTACACCACAGTTATTAAATAATGTAATCATAAAATTTCTTATTAAAATTAGTCTAGAATGTACTAAATTCTTGATATATTTTTTAATCATTATTGATTTAACCCCATAAAAAATTACGGTAATAATTTGTATATTTTATGACAGCCTACAAACACAACACAGAATGGCAGCACTTCGCTGAATTCACCATGACACAACAAATCCAGACAGCGAATAAATTACTCAACACACCACGTGAAGTACTTGACATTTCTGCTTTTTGTTGTTTTTATTCTTGCTGTCATTGTCGTTTCGTATGTTCGTTTTATCGGATTGGGTGTGTTTCTGGAAAAATACAATTTTTCCTTACAAATAAATCTCCATAGTTCGTTAAACGAAAATCAAAAAGAATGCGCGATAACACACCACCTCGTGTGCCGGACATTGAAGACGACGAGGGCGAAATAATTCATTTTGATCAAGACGATCCTCCTCCGGATGATGATGACGATGATGACGATGAATTGGATGTGCAAGAGCAATTGGAACGTATATTGGGTGGTTTTAATTACGATACGATAGAACGTGATACCAGTCCTCGTACTCCCGTTGAGGATCAATCTGAAGTTTCGTTTAACAAACACACAAAATCTGTTTATGGTTGTGATTTACACCCCGAGCATGATTTGGCAGCCTCAGGCGGCGAAGATGACAGAGCTTTTTTGTGGAATAGCAAAACGGGTGAAGTTTTGCACGAGTTCGATGACCTCAAAGAAACCATTGCTGAGGTCCATTTCAATTATGACGGCCACTATTTGGCAATTGGCGATATGGCTGGAGAATTACAAGTGTTTCGCGTAAATGAAGCGGGCAGGGAACTATGTAAAGTTTGGGAACAATCGGTAGGCGATATGACTTGGATGCGTTGGCATCGTAGCGCCAACGTATTGATAGCGGGCAGTTATGAAGGCGAAGTGTACATATGGCGCATTCCATCTGGCGATTGTAAAGTGTTGCCAGGAAATGGCGTGAAATGCGAAACAGGGGAGCTATCACACGATGGCAAGAAACTATTTGTGGGTTACGCAAATGGCACACTAAAATTATGGGATCTCAAGCAATGTAGTGTCATAATGGAGGTTGACAATCAACATCCATTGGCAGGGAGTGAAGTAATAACAGCGGTGGCTTGCGATAGGGAATCGCCACTTTACATGTCCGGAGGAGAAGATGGTAAACTTATGGAATATTTTAAAGGAAAACTTTCAATTTGGTTTGGTTTTTTTTAGAAAAAATAATATTCTGTTCTAATAATGGACCAATAGCTTCCGTCAAAACGGCGGGTCCGGTCGATTGCCTCGCGTTCTCACCCGCTTCTGATCTAAAAATGGCTGCAAGTGGTACACTACATGGTGAAATAGCCATTTGGGACTTAAGCAAATTCTCCTTACGTACCTTATGCGAACATCCAGAAATGGATGATGGCATAACTAGGTGACAATACTCAGCTTCCATTACTTTTAACTATAATTATAAAATTTTTCTTTCACTTTTCTTCAGAATGATTTGGCTTAGTGATTATACATTGCTAGTTGGCACACTCCGAGGGAATATATACGGTTATGATGCACGTTCAGGCGTTCGTAAATTCAAACTTTCGGGGCATATGGGATTTATCTATGAGATGCGCTACGATCCACGCAATAATATCTTGCTTAGCGTGTCTGACGATAGCACAGCAAAGATATTCAAAGTGCCACAACTAGGCGATTAGTCATTTCATCGTTGATCTTATGATGGTCAAGGATCTGAAACCGCAATAAGAAAGATAAAAGGAGAAAGGTTTCATCTTATTTTTATTTAAAGGTTATTTTTCTTTTTATTTTAAACAAATGTATTGCAAAAATGTTTGTAAAAATTTATATAATTATAATTTTCGTTGAACAATAAATGTTGAGGTTGGAAATATTAGCCAGAAGAATTTTAAAAATTATAAAACGAGGAAAAGGTTTAGGGTTTATTTTAAAAAAGTTATGCACGCACGTGTTTAATTCTCCACTAGTTATTGTTTAATCTACTTTGTGGTTTTCCATCAATTCCTATTGACTGTATTTTATGTTTATTTAATTTTGTTGAAATCCTATGTTTTGTGGTCTTTTATATCTGTGTAACATCTCAATTATCTTTTGCATGCGCTTTCGTATCAATCAAGCAACGATGTATAAATTTCAGTTTATTTTATTAAACGAAAGAGTTCGGTTGGATTATGACCCTCATGCGGAGGAGACTCCGTGAATATAAAAATATTTCCTTCTTGTGCACTAAAAAAATATGGATTGAAATCGCTAGTAATGGGAGCTAAATTAAAATAATTAACAAAAGTAATTTTGTGATGTGATTCCTTTGATTGATTTGGTAAAAAAATGGTGTATATTTTTGAAAGAAAAGGAATCGAAATTTATTTTTTAAAACTCACAAAAATTAGTTGTTCTTCAAAGAGACAGTTTTGTGCCTACAATTATCATACATTTTTACTACTTTTCCACATGCATTTTGCGTAAGAAAATGACCGATTTAATGGATATTTTCATATCAATGATCATAAAGAATTATGCGGTACTAATTGAAACTTTTATAATTGCCCATGACCATTATCATTTACCTTAAATTCTACAATTTTTATTTATGACTTTGTTGCGGTTATCGTCTTTGAAAAGTATAATATATATATTCTACAATATCAACCATTTAATGATGTCTGTCTGTAAACATTTAAATATGAACGTAAAGTTTATTTGTATGTCGCCAACAGTCGCCAATATAACAACAACAACAGCAACAATTGTGTATATAATACGGGATTTGGTGTGATTTATAGAGAATTAGATTATCACACAGACAAAATGCAACGAACAATCACGATAATATCACTTTCTATTTCTATTTGTTAGAATTTATTTTTTTGCTTTTTGCAAATTTCCAAGTATATCTTTCAAAAGAAATGAATAGAAACAACAATAATAATAACACCAATAAAATGTCATTGGAAGTCAGAATAACAAAGAATTATTTAAGCTTTAAACCAGTATGATCATAATCATTATGATCGTTAAAGAGTGACGGCGTTTCAGTGTGTCAGGTCATGACAAAAATTAAATATAATTTCTTTTTTCCTCGTTTCATCGGTAATTCTTTTAACAAACTATTCCTCCACAAAAGAAATATGTGGAGACCACTTTTCCCCCTTCCAAAAATTCAACCAACAGATCATCTATATAATTGAATTCGTAGTTCCTTTAAATGACAAAAAGCAAGGTATTTATTTATATATGCAGAGCAGTAGAAACGAATCGGCGAAGTGTAAAATTATTATAAAAATTACTTTAACAATTGCTTAACAAAAGCCACCAGAGCTCAAAACCACCACCGTGATCAAAAAATTCGTAACTTCTCAACTAAAAAATCACCGACAATGAGAAATTCTTTTGAAATGCCAAAGAAAAGAATTATTAAATTGAAAAATTGATTAAATTGAAATCTTCAACGAAAGTGCACTCAAAGATTTCTAAGCTCTCGCGTCATTTTTCTCTTCGAAAAAATTAAGTAATGATCAAAAGCATTCTGCAAATTAACGAAATTACTTTAGTTAAATAAATTTCTTTTTATTTATATTAAAAGTATTTATTAAGTGTATTAAATTCTATTCATTGCAAATCTCGTTCAATGAACTTTTAGTTCGAAAATCGCTGCTCGTTCAAGTTATCACAATCGGTGCAAATGATACTTCTCAATATACGGTTTGTGGCATGTTCCAACAATCATCATTGACTAAGTTTTCAATTAATAAATTAAATATTTTTATTATGATATTTTAATTGTCGTCTGCTCTTTCGGTCTTAAGTCATGTCATCCCTTCGACTTTTCTGCTGAGATTGAGGACGGTGATCTAGAGTCTGCACTTGTCGTTCCTCTCTCTTTTTTTATTACGTTTCTTTTGTTTTTTCTACTGTTGTTGATATTTTTATGATTTAAAAATTTTTCCACTTCAATCATTTTAAAGCTTCTTCATTATCTAATCTCATTTAACCGAACTTTTCTTGTACTTACTAGTAGACAAGTGGCCTTGTAAGACCTTTAGTATTTTTTGAGGTTAAGCGTTTGAAGGTTCTTCATTGACTTTATTTTCTTTTAATTACAGAACTAATTATTTGAAAGGAAATCCAAGGTTTTGCTGAAAATTAAATTCTCGTAAGATTTGCTTTGGATCTTTTTTCTCCAATTGTTTCGGGCAATAAAGCAAGTCCATTACTCTCAATTCTATTTAGTTTTTTATTAATTACAACAACTTAGTTCACGATCTGTTGGATTTTCTTTGCGCTATTGTTGTTGTTATCGAGAATTACTACAAACAATAATATTTTTCTTACGCTCTTTTATTGTTTTGCCCGACAGACGCGAGTTGCTAAAAAACCAGTTGCACCCCGCAGGGTATTTTACTCAGTACTTAATTAATCGGTTAAGAAAATTATAACTCAACAATTTTATGAATATCTTTTTCAAAAATTTTTGCAATTTTAATAATTTCATTAATAAAAAATAAATTTTTGATAATTAAATTGTTTATATTTATAATTTATACTTTTATATATTAATTCTTTTAGTATATTTATACTTTTAATTTGTTTATATTTATAATTTATATTATTTAAATATATAAATGATTTATATTTGAATTAAACTTATAGTTTTACTAAATTATGAAATTATTAATTATGTTAGGAATTATGCTACAAAACATGTTTTTAATAAAAAATGGATTAGTAATGTAATCTTGGACATTCGACATCTTTAACACAAAATCTTGCTGACAAAAACTTGAAAAATCTGGAGGGGAAAACTCAAAAACATGGAAAAATTGTGCTAATAAAAAAAGCAAATTTATGAATATATTTGAAAATTTTTGGAACAGGTTTACGAAGTAAAACGGCTTCAATTTTTCGCAGTTTTGCTGTTGCTGGAGGTAACAATTTTACCTAATTTTATCTAAGCTTTAGTCTTAGCTAAGCTAGCTAAGACTGCCATATCAGTTCCTCTGCAACCATGATCACTGTTCCCAGTGCGTGGACTACGCCCATTTTTAGTGAGATAATCTTTTGCCATATGTTAATTATGTAAATATAAAATCCACTTTATACTTGCTAGATATTTATGAAGATGTGATGCTGGTTCAGATTTACCCCATTTTCAAACAAACTTTTATGACAAAGAATATTCGTGTCAAATTTTATGTCGCTACTTCATTCCAATAGGCTGTAATCCTGATATCCACAGATCGACTTGGGATGTGATTCTGAACAAGCATGTATACACGTTTCTGTACCTATCATTCTTCCATTAACGCGTTATAAACGTAGGCATATATTGACCGGTACGCGGTAATATAACAGCCTTTTCATATAGACGTTAATATAGGAATTTACATCCGTAAAACGTTATCTATTTTCTCCAGATTTTTTTTTTAATTTAGGAGATATAGGCGGGAGAAATTTCTGATATTACAATTTCAAAAAACTTTAAAACCGTTTACTTAAAACCATTTCAAAGAACTTTAAAATATTGTTGTTGGTTTTGGGCTCGTATGAAAATTAACCACAACAAGAACAGTAGTGGAAAATTAAAGAATAGTCACATTAAGTCTAAATTTTTAAAGCGTTTTGTACCCTACGTCTGGTATATTCACAGAACTCTCTCGTTTGTAACGTATTATAGAAGGTGCGGTAGATATAGGAAAGTACCCATATCGACATGAATAATCGACGAGATCCTACGTTTCCAAATAACGCATTTCCGTTACAAACATATTCTCAATAGCGGGCGTGGCCTATCCACAACGAAATATTACGATTACAAGAGAATAAACAGAAGAATATTCTCCGAAACAAAAGTATTCTCTGTCTCTGTAAGCCATTTAGTATTAAACGTGGGCTTAGTTGGGCCATTTACCGAGCATTTCTTAGGAGTAATGCAGGTTTAGCGGTGCATGTGGCTTAGTTCATCAGTTTGCAAAAAAAAACTGCATGCGAAATTATATTTTACAATTATACTCCAAGATGTTAACCCTGAAAAAAGGAGCGTGTTCCGCCCACTGCATACTGTATTTAAATCATTATTTTATTCTAGGGTTGTAGGGTATACGAGCTTCAACCAGGCCAGAGCATTTACCAGGACCAGCCATTTATACAAGAATGACTTAACTCTTGAAGGTTCTTTCTAAAGATCTTTGTTTTCGATTTTTTATTTTTAAAATGTTTTGTCAGATTTTCAAGATTGTGTCATTCTAAATTCTGATTCGCTCCCAACAAAAATATTTGTAACTCAACTAATTAAAATAATAATAGTTATTAATTTTAAAGAATTTAATGCTAATACGGTTTAAAGGTTTTAATACTTAATAATATTTAAATTTTTATAACCATAATTTATGTTTCTTGATACATTTTTTAATTATATTAAAGTATAAAGAGTTTTTCGAAATTATACATTTAATTTGAATTATAATTTTTTTTAAATTAAATTTCATTTTTTTTACATTATAAAATTTGAAAATCTTGTAAATTAAAAAGGCTTTAAATTCTCTATTCAAAGGTTTTAGTAATTAATAATTTTTAAGTTTCGATAATTATTATTTACGCAAGTTTTACATAGAAACTTTTGGAAATTTTAAATTTAATTAATAATAGATAATTATAAAAAGAATTCGGATAATAAAGATTTATAAAATTTTTAAAAAAAATATGATTTTATAATAAAAATTATGTTTTGAGAGACATTATTTTTTCTATCTTAAATTATAAACTCTTTATGATTATGATTATCCTTCAGTAATAGTAATTGAAATTTTAGTACTCCAAAGAAAATTATTCAAATTTTATTAGAGTGGTCAAAGAATTAAATTTAAAGAAAAAATTTTAACTCAAGGAAAAAAAAGAAAGAAAATATTTAAATAATTTTTTAATTTTTCGTAATTTTTCCAAATTGAAGTTTTTTTAGGTTTAACTTTTTTATTTTAAAAATTATTAAACATTTATTAATTATTAAACATTTTTCACGCATTCAATTAATTTTTCATATTTGCTTTTTTCATTCTCAAGATTTTTATTTGTATATTTTCACGATGAACACGATTTGGTTAAAGACTCGTTCGTCAATAATAAATTTGCTATTGTAAAATTTAATTATTTAAATTTTGATAAAATTTTTAAATAAATGAAAATTAGAATTCTGTGAAGAAAACTTTTTCATTCTTTGTATTTTTTTCTAATTGAATCATTTCAAATCCACAATAATTTTTTTGTTTAAAATTAAGTGTCATTTCTGTTCAAAGTTAGTTTCAATTTTGATGTTTTAAAATCCCCGAAATAATTAATATCGATGCTTCAAAAATGCTTCAAAAGAATCTCTTATAAAACTTATAACTTACTGCTTACTTTCTTATAAAATTCTTATAAAAATTTCGTATTCTTTTTAAACACTTCTATGTAAATATTATCTATAAATATGTATAATATAAATACTATATCAATCCATTAAAATTACACCGATAATTACAATAATTTCCATTATCGCATTCTCTCCGTTTTTTTAAATCATAAAAATGCCTAAAATATTATCTATTGAATATCAAACCACAAACAATTCAAACAAGAAAAAACTATAAAAGTTTACTCAGAGTTGTTTAATGTTTCAGAGTCCTTGAGCTAAACTTCAAGAGAGATTCGAATTGCCGGCATAAGATCTTTAGCACTGAGAGACTCTCACTAAAGCATAAAGCATAAAATAATTTGTTTGAGAAGTTTCTGCGGAGAGGAAAAATATCTACAAAGCAGTGAGAAGTATCTCGAGAGGACAGAAATTTAAAAAACCGGCGAGCAAAAAAGAAGCGAGTATCTGCTCGTGCAAAGAGATCTTCGATTTTCAAAAAAAGATTTGAGTTTTGATCTAGTCGATTTTGTAATTTTGATAGAGCAAGGAAATTATTGTACCCCCCCCCTCGCACACACACCGCAAAATTCCGCCAAATCATATATTTTTTATGAGCCAAAATTTTCGAAACCCACCCCTCTCTCCCTCTTCAACGGTCAACCAGCGATTAGCAACATATAAAAACTGTCAATGAGAAACACCTCCAGCTTCTGGAAAAAAGCAAAAAGGCGAAATACGATAGAAGTAAAACAAGAAATAATGAAACGAAAAGAACGACAGAGTAAGCGAAGCTCTGACTAGCAAATTCTTTCAAAGCAAATCAATTGGAAGACTTCAGTCAGTAAGAAATTACTCGGTGATTAAAGCGGACGCGAATTATCGAAACTGGCCAAAAAATCGAATAGAAGAAATTTCACGATTTTGAAGGCAGTGTCGAATATAAAAGAGAAGAAAAAGAATACGTTCCTTCTGATTCAGTAAGGAATCGCTACTTGGGCCTTTTTGGAATTTTCAAGAAAATTATTGCATTTGAACCAACGTTGATAGAGAGCAAGAGAGAGAGAGAAAGACAGAGGAAGAAAGGCATATTATAAACAAATAGCACGTGCTTCGAGAGTGAAGGGAAGTCATAAAAACATTCCAAATTTCAAAGAGAATTATTTTGAAAAGAATTAGAACAACATCATCACAACAACAATACGAACCACAACAACAACAACAATTCATACAAACAACTTCACCCGGAAACTGCTCGTCGAGCACCGCTGCAACCGGAAATTTTTTAGGATACCGGCGTAGTAAAAGACCTGTCGAGAACAACAAAATCAACAAGAATGGCGCCGGTTAAAAATCTCTCAAAAAATTAACCTACAATTCGTAGTTTGACTGGCATTAGAAACGTTTTCGGCGATTGCAAAAAAATAAAATTTATTTCAAAACTTTAAAAACATTTTCAATTTTTTTAAAAAACCTAGAAAAACGGCTTTGAGTGAGCAGAATAAAACACTTAAACTTATTTGAAAAGCTTCGTAAAAATAGAAAAAATATATAAAAAAATTATTAAACTTTCCAAACAAAACCGAAAAAGAAAAAAGAAATCCCTTAAACTGAAAAATAATTTTTAATAAAACAATCCCTTAAACAACTTCATCATCTTCTTCTTTCGAGAGAGAGAGACCTTTCATTTAAAAAACACATCATGTCTTCCCCGCTTCCCAACAAATCCACATCCAAGCCGCTAACCATCGTTGCAACAGCCACGCCTACCGCGTCATATCCTTCTGCAGAAGCCAGAAAAATAGCATCTGCATCCTCCGCACTTACTGCCGATACGTCAAGTCAAGGCTCCGCCGTCGAGCTCAAGAAACGTATCGGTTTACTTGATGGTGTAGCCATTATAGTGGGCGTGATTGTAGGCGCTGGTATTTTTGTTAGTCCCAAAGGAGTCCTCCTCTATTCAGGATCGATCGGCCAATCATTGATTGTATGGATTCTATGCGGAGTCTTGAGTATGGTCGGCGCTCTCTGCTACGCGGAATTGGGTAAGTTTTGATAATTAGAAATCTTATCATATCTTTTTTTTTTGTATAAAACTCACACATATCAAATTTTGCATTGAAAGAAATCGATCGTAATCGATTTGTAAGAATTCGATTCCTTTGAGAGGATTAATTCTTCTTCTATATATAATTAATTCTATATATAATTAATTATTTTTTTTTTAATTTTCTTCATGGAATTTTATAATTATGCATGAAAAAAAATTATGGAAATACATTCAATAAATATATACTTATTATTATTAGCGCTCTAATAGAATAAATTTAAACAACATTTTCAAAAATTCGAAAACAAAGCTATTTATAAAATTAGATTTTGATTAGAATTTCAAAACTTAAGAATTTGCTTCAATTTCATTGTTAAGGTTTGGTAAGCGCTTTTTTTTTTTTTTTTTTTTTTGAAGCGTCTCATAGAATTTTCGAAGACAAACAATTTTTATTAACTTTTGATACATCATGATCACTCCTTTTAAGGAAATCACTATACTATTTGAATTCTAATGAAAAAATTATTTAAATTTAATTTTTACTTTAACTATCAATTTTGTTAAACTCGCATTAAAAGAAGGTTTTAAGACAAAAATGTTTTACTAATTTTTGAAATTTCACGATTTCCTTTAGATATTTAAATTTAAATTTTAGTAATACATTTATTTAAATTTTATTTTTATTTTAATCATTCAGTATCTCTTTATACAAATATTATATTTTTGCTTTCATATAGAAGTGAAACCTTGAACGGCTTTTGCTTTTATCAATATTAAAGCAATTGGTTTTTTCTTAAATATAAAGAATCAAATTGTATAAATATTTTTTGAAGAGTTCGTACAAAACGACATTTACATTTTATAACTTTTTGTTTATTGTTATTGTTGTTGTTGTTGTTGTTGTCGTAACGTTGAGGAAAGCGTTGAAAGAAAAGCGTATTGTTAAGAGAATCTACAGTGTAGTCGCTATTTGTTTACAACAACAACAACAATAATAATAATTACAACAACAACAACAATTCAGAGTTTTCAGTATTAAAAATAATTGTCGTAATCGCTGACGATTGTGATGAAAATGATGAATTGGGCCATGACTTTTTTAAGGGCGCTTTGTTTTAGATATATTTTTAAAATATTACACCGGAAATATTTTGTGAAAGTCTGTATTTCAATACTTTCAAAGATTTGAAAAATTTAATATTTTTTTAAAAATCGATTTCGTTATTAATCCACCACTACCGGCATCACCTTTTCAATGGTGACCTTGTAATGAAATTATCTTTTACACAATTCACCGCACTTAAATCGATAATTGCATTTATCGCACCACCGCGCCCCCCCCCCCGCTTCCCACCAATTCCGCCCACTCCTCACCATCTGTTCCTATTTTTACTTCTACTATTTGTTATTATTTAACATTTAAACTTATTAGTATCGAACTTTTCTTTTATTGTTTTCTTTCTTTCATTTATTGAAATTATCGTCACGTTGTTTCCTTTTCAATCACCCGTTAAATACTGGGTCAATATATCTTCCATCACATGACGAACCGTCATTTTCTAATAATTTTATTATTTTATGTCATTATATTTTATCTAATTAAGCTTTTTTAAGTTTCTTTCATAACCATATTTTTTCTTAAAAATATTTAAACGAAAATACTTGAAAAATTTTATCTGATAAACCCTTACGAAATAAAGCGGGTGCTTTCTCTTTCTCGGTCATTAAAATTTAATTTGTGACAGCGAAACTTTTATGAAGAAAAAGAAGGAAGAATGAAGAAAGGCAATATATATGGAAAGAGGGCAAAAACAAGGAGAAATTAGAGTAAGAGGATAATTTTAATAAGTCTGTAAGCTAGTAAGCTGTTTTTAGGGCACGTCGTCTACTTTCTCCAAAATATAAATAATCTAACAAGTTGCAACAAAATCGATTGGAAAAAGATTGAAGGAATAACCAGCTATAACTACTCGAGGGTTACTACAATAACGCCTTTTATAATTTTTAACTTTTATAATTTTAATCATCTGCTAATCAAGTTATGACTTTAATTAATTAATTAATAATTTATGAAATTAAAAAGAGTTGCAAAAAGATGAGAATCATAAATGAAAGCATAGGTGTTTTCTCGAAAAAGAAGGTGTTATTGGAAGGGTCATAGAATTTATATTGTCCCTTCCATAAGCCCGTAACAATTTGGTAATTTACAAAAAAAAAGTATTAAAGCAGATATCGAACATTTCAAAATCATAACAAACCTTATTGAAAATTGTTCATATCAATCTAACTAATGCCATTCTACAGCCGTTTGGTTAAGCCCAGGCACAGAAAACTTGATGATGATCGTGATGATTTAGGATTATATTGCAACATAAAATTAATATAAATTACATAAACATTCTCCCTTCCAAAGTAATACCGAAAATACGTTGAACAACCCCCAATTCATTTTTAAACCTCATAGATAGATTTAGATACCGCATATCCAAGAACATTTAAGTCAGTTTTCACATAACTTTATATCATTATTAATATATAATAATAAACATAAGATGTTTGCCTTAAACTTATCGTAGTTTAAACACCTAATATTTATTTATTTAATAATGATAATATTGCAAAATTCATTTGATCGATCGTTTTTCATTATAAAAAAATAATGACTTTCACTGACAAAAACATAAAAAAAGAAATACATGAAAAATAAATGACAATGAATAAAAGTCTTATAAAATGTTGTAGAAATTCGACAGAAAATGTATGTATATATTATTCGTATTAAATAAAATCTGACCATTAACCTCAAGCAATTGATAACCAAAAAACAATATAGAAAAAAATTCGGTTTTAAATGGTTTAGGAGATATTGTTTTGAAGATTTTAAATTCGATTTACTGAAACTCCTAAACCGTCAGTGAGGTATTCCAGGGTTTATCAGATGAAAACATATAGCCCAAAAATTAAATACAAATTAGGTTTATCGAGTTCGAAAGTAAGAACGTCTGCTAAAACGAGGAAAACAGAAGTTTTGAGGTAAACTCTTTTTTATTCTTTTCCAACCTCCAAAAGCTTTGGAAACCAATTGTTCAGAAAACATTTCAATTAAATTAAAAGGCGGGTTTAAAAGAAGGTTTTCTTATCAATAACTTATTTCAAACTATTCAAATTTCTTGCTTTCCATTCTTCTTCTTCTTTATAAAATTGAATTACAGCGCAAAACAGAAGTTGTTCTTCGCTGTTTTCTTCCTCTTTTCCGCTCTACAATGTTTATATTATTTTTAAAGTAAAGAATATGTACGCTATCATTTCATAACATTTAATTGCGTCTTCTCAAATTCAAACAAAAATAAATAAATACCTGAGAAATACCTGAAAGTAAGAAAGACGCATACGCAGATCGGTAAACCAATACATCAATCATTAAAGTTTTCTACGCTTGCGAAGGTTGCGAAGAAACAAAAACCGTTTAAGGGTGGTTGATCGTGTTTATGATTACTTCATTCTTGTTGTTTTTTTTTTTTTTTTTTTTTGCTAAACTTGCAAGGATTAAGAAACGTAGAAATATTTATTTCAAACAATTCAATCTTATGTTTAGAATGAAAACGTTTTGTAATGAAATTTTAGAACCACAAAATCGCTAATCTAAAATGTGATCTCTGATAAAATTATGTTTAATATCAAAACGTTTAGTTAAATTTGATTATGTATTATTTGCCGTAGATACGCAAACAATATTGTCCTCAAAAATCATTATCGATTACCGTTCAGTCATTATTCGCCTATACATGATCATGATCACATGATAAAATCATAAATTATTTTCAAGCTAGTTTTCTTGGGCTTTGGTTGTAATCCGGTAAAATTTATCTCCAGTTTCTTGAGGAATAGATTCTCCTTTGTTCCAATTAAGAAATCGAAGTCATCAACAAGGAAAATTAATGCTGGTGTGTCTGAAGGGTCTAAGCTCTCACCTATCCTTTTTAACATTTACATTTCATACAAGCCTGTCACCTTGTCTCTTCGCCGATGGCTACATAACATTCGCTTCGCATATGTTGGCATAAATTCCTCTCACTGTTTAATTTTAAAGACCATGCCTCTTTTGCTCTGTAAGAGACAAATTTAGCCCTTCATCTGGTTGGACCTCTCCTGCGAAGACACAACGGACTTAACGAGGACACAAAACTGCTTATCTATAAGCACCTAATTAAGCCGGTACTATATTACGATATGGCACACAATTTCTTCCACGACCATGAATAAATTGGCCGCATTCGTAAGGAGAATCCTTCGTTCTTGCACCGGAAATTGGAGTCTACCCAACTCTTATAAATATTTCCCCATTGAAGTTTTATGTAATGCAGCAATTATCACTCCCCTCAGTCAATATTTAACTGACTTAGCGAAGCGCCTCTTTCTCAGTTTTCGGCAACAACCCAAAGAGGACACCACATGTCCCTGAAGATCATTTAGAAATGTTCAGCATGTTTTACTCTTTTGCCAAGTTTTGTTGAAAATCATCGAGAAATTCCCAAATCTTAAAATCTTAAAATACATCTACAGGCTGGAGAAATATTCAGCATGCTTTATTATTTGGTCAAGCTTTATTGGTCACCACCATCTGAGGTCAATGGCGAAAACATAACTAAGCATGCTGAACATTTCTAAATAATTCTCAGCTTGTAGATGTACCTTTTTATATCCTATTTCCTTTAAAAAAAGGGAAATAGGATATATTAACGTTGATACTAAGTTTGTAACACAGTGAAGGAGCTACAATAGATATAGAAAGGTATATATATTCTGACTCAGAATGATCCCCTGAGTCGATTTAGCCATCTCCGTCTCTCTGTCTGTCTGTACGTCTTTCTGTGGAAATCACGATTATAAGAGAACAAATGAAGTTATGGTCATGAAACTTGGTGCGAATATTTCGTGTCAGGACAGGCTGGTTGGTATTGATATTATATTATATTAATTATTTGTTGTTAGTTAAAAGTAAAAACCATGTAAAAGTAACTCTCAAAATACGCACAGAATTTGAACATATTACGCATCATTGCTAACCAATGCATAGTAACAAAATTGGGTTGGTGCACGTGCTTTCTCTTTAGCTTCCGCAACTGTGATATTTACGCCATGTAACATGAACAGAGCTTTAAAACCGTTATGCAGCTGAATTCGCAGGATGCTAACTTCACACCGGTAATAAATTCCCATAAACTAAGCCATAAACCAAGAAATACCAAATTGTGTGAGAATGGGTCAATTTATAGAATTACCCAAATCTTGCCTCATTCCTCTAGTTCATAATTTAACCCATAAAGTTATGTACTTTTAGAGGAGATTAATCCGACAGGTCATGTCATAAATTAAAAGATTCTGACTTATGTACGCTTGTGAGTTAATTTATAGACTCAGTCCACAAGTTTTCAATTAATTATTTATTCTACCAAATCAACTGTAACCAAATCAACGTAACTGTTATCAAATCAACGTAACCGGAAGTTAAATCGCAATAATTAAACGAGTTTTGTAACAAATTAATATTTTGTTTAGTTATAAATATTTCATATCATAATTCATAAATATTTCATATCATATATATCTACATTAAACTTTTGCTTTAATTCAATCATCACGAAAATAATGTTTGTACTTTATTTCTCATCTCCTTTCAGGTACAATGATTCCTCAATCGGGTGGCGACTATGCTTACATCGGTGCCGCTTTTGGTCCACTTCCGGCTTTTCTCTATCTCTGGGTAGCACTGCTGATTTTGGTGCCAACTGGCAATGCCATCACAGCTCTTACTTTTGCTCAGTATCTTCTGAAACCCTTTTGGCCAAATTGCGAAGCACCGATTGAAGCCATTCAATTATTGGCTGCAGCCATAACGTGTATGTTGTTTAAGTAGTCTGCCAACTAATTCGTCTTTAACCCATTCTTGTCTTTCACCTATTTCAGGTGTATTAACCGTTATCAACTGCTACAACGTCAAGTGGGTGACCCGCGTTACAGATATTTTCACAGGCACCAAAGTATTTGCCCTGCTTGTCGTGGTAGCCGCTGGCGCCTGGTACATTTTCAGTGGCCATACCGAACATTGGGAGGAGCCCATGCGTGGCAGTACCTATAGCACACCGGGTCTTATTGCGCTGGCCTTTTACAATGGACTCTTCTCGTATTCAGGCTGGAATTATTTAAATTTTGTCACCGAAGAACTTAAGGATCCGTACAAGAATCTGCCAAAAGCCATTTGTATCTCAATGCCTGTCGTAACAATTATTTACGTCATCACCAATATTGCATACTTTTCGGTTCTCTCCACGGAGGAAATACTCTCCTCGGAAGCAGTGGCCGTAACTTTTGGGGATAAAATGTTGGGATTTATGGCGTGGCTGATGCCATTCTTTGTTGCTTGCTCAACATTCGGATCATTGAATGGTTCGATTTTCGCTTCATCGCGTCTGTTTTTCGTGGGGGCACGAAATGGGCATCTGCCGGCGGCCATTTCGTTGATTAATATAAACTGCTTGACCCCAATACCGTCTCTAATATTTCTGGTAAATTATTGCGTTAAAAATTACGTGCAATTAATGTCTTGTTCCATCATTTTCCAGTTGCCTTTCAATTGTTTGACAACACAGTGCATGACAAGACGTCATGTCAGATGTCAGATGTGCTGAATATAATTATGTCAAACTGTTTAGAGGCGACTGGAAAGAGCGTCTCTTAATAGAGCGCATTAATTTCACTCCTGAAAAATTTACTTTCAAATTACAATTTTCCTTTTTGCTTTTTCATTCTAAAACTAGGGTGTGGTTACCCTGGTCCTGCTATTCATCAAGGACATCTATTCTCTCATCAATTACGTCAGTTACGTCGAGGCACTTTTTACTCTTTCATCAGTGGCTGGTTTGCTATGGCTGCGTTACAAACATCCGAAAACCGAACGACCCATACGTGTCAGTCTACTGCTACCCATCATTTTCCTGATCACCTGTCTCTTTTTGGTAATTTCGTCGGTGTTTCAATCACCGATTGAAGTGGGCGTGGGCACCGCCATTATACTCTCTGGCATTCCAGTCTATGTACTGACGATTCATCGACCCGTGAAATGGTTGACCGATATGTCCCAAGCCATTAATATTTGGTGTTCGAAATTCTTTATTTGTATGCCTAATCAGGAAAAGTATGAATGATGGTGAATACACCGTTACGTGCTAGACACGCCATAGTCATAGCCTTCAGGGGAATAAAGCCAAGCGCACAAACGTTGGAATCTAAGATTCATGAATGTTTAATTTTCGTATAAGTTCAAACCAGTTTATATTGTATATTGTAAATAATAAATCAAATATGAAAATCCGGTGGAAGTAAAATAGGAAGGGTTAGATACGTAAGAACTAACTTCTAAGACAATCAATTCTCTTATAATGATTTTAATATTTATCGAAATATTTGCGGTTTTAAGTTTTTAATGATAAGTAAATATAAGTTTTGCGCTATTTAAGAATAGTTAATTTAATTAAAAGCTTTTTCAAATACAATAGTCGTTTCTCGTTTCTAAGCTTAATAACATAATGTAACATAACATAATGTGGGCAGAGTTTCAGCATTTCGAACAACCGAAGAGACTTCGCCTTTCCTGCAATGAATTTTGTTTCGTAAGGATGTTATAGGTTTACATTGATGTCTTTGCCTCAAAACTTGCCAAAATTCGCTTATTTCGGAACTGCTTGATTTGATCTCTTTTGTACTTCTTTTTGAACCGAAGCTTTTTGTTCTTCAATATTATCAATACTTTGATTTTTACGCTATCCCACTGTACAAGAAACGTCAAATAATAAATACTTCAACTTAAATTTACCCGCCACAGTAGGCAAAATCTGTCTGATAGGATGGTTAATACAAACAAAAATTGAAAAGAAATTGTGAGCACTCACACAGAAAATTTAATAATTTCGTTATCATAATAAAAGTAAAGCTTCGTCCCCATAGAAATGCTAACTCTGACTGTCATTCCTTAGCACACCAAATTAGACAATTCTTGTAATAATGGGTTCACGCTCGAATAGAAATTTGTTATGTGTCTATTGAAAAATCTGATTGATTGGTTCTCGTAGGTTACGCCTGCTACCATAAGTAACTTTTACAATGCAATATATTAATCCTTTATATATAATTCTTCTTATGTTTTTATATTTTATTTTAATTATCATTAAGCCGTATGATTAAAAAAGGAAAGACAATGAAAAACGGAAGAATTAATTAGATATTAGAAACACTATCGCAGAAAGATAATTAAAATATAAATTAAAACATATAAGAAATATTAAAAATCAAATAATGATAATATAAGAAAAATAAACTGCTATAAAAATCGGTCATGAATCCGCGATGACACGTTTAAATCAGTGGCAATAAAATGTAGAAGCAAATATTTCAGATAATACAAAATAATAACACTAACAACAACAACAACAACTGCTACAACGACAATGACGACAGCGTCAACAATAGCAGCGATATCTACAACATCGTTGCGATAAAAGATAATGTGAACAATAATACAAAAAACCCTAACACTGCAACAACAACAAAAACACTTTTCCATTACCCGTAACGATTAAAGACAACAGACAAAACAGCAAAAACATGTTATGAGATAAGATAATTTTTCTTTGCTCTAACAATCTCGATAGCAAAATGATAAGCTTATGGGATTTCTGCAAATAAAAATAAGGAGAATTTCTAAACCACCAGAAGCAACGGCAGCAGCTACAGAACCGCGCAACAGTACCATCGCTTCGACAGCATCGCAGCGTATTTAGTTACAGCCGCGCCAGTCGTGGGTTAAGAGGTTGGCCTAACGTAATAGTATAACTTATGATTACCCCTAAAACATTTATTCCTCTATATCGTAGAACAGTTCAAACGTATAAGCTTAATACATTCAAAACTTGTGGTGTTTGTCTTTGCTAGGAAAGCTCAGTACCAAAGCTTCTACACCAACTCTCGCTCTCGCGATCACGTGGCTTTAAATTCTCTTGGCGTTTCTGCCGACCAATGAGTTGGAGCTAAAGCTGAGACTGAAGTCGCTAAACTGATTGAACCGGATCAACTATTTTTGCTACAAAATCATCTGTGAAACGATCGTGGGGAACATTGAGCAGACGTACGTAGCGCAAGACTTATGCGACCGACTCACGACCCGCGGACGAGACTAGTTTTCGAGACGTCTTTTATGAAAAAAAAATAAAAACCAAATAAAAATAAACTAAAGGAAACCTCGGCAGATTGAATTAAAACTGTGAATTAAAAAGATTGCACTAAAGTGTTTCTTCGTTTTACCGCGCACATGTAGTCGCCTAAGTTTTTTGTACGGTCGCGTGAGTGTGAGAAGAAATTTAAACAGAGAAATTATAAATTTATAATGATTTAATTAAGAGAAATCCACAAAAAAATTTACTTTTAAAAATATGAAAACATAAATAAAATTCAAGCGGGAAATAAATGAAAAAATTAATTCAATTTTTTAAAGAAACTGAAGGGTGAGAAGGCATCACTCTTTATAAACATACTTCACAAACATAAATAAAAAATAAAGAAAAAATAAAATAATAAAAATACAAAACAAAAACAACGTAATCTGAGAGGAACTTTCAAAAAATAACTCACGATTTTTTGCAATTTTTAGTTAATTTTTTGCACAAAAAATTAGATCTATTGCAATTAATTGAATAAAAATTTTTTATTGAAAAGAATTACGTGCAAAAATCAATATTTCTACAAAATGTTGGCCGAAAAGCGTCCACTGCATTGTTTTTGTATCTGCTTGTTCATGTGCGGAACACTGCACGTATCACCCTCTGCTGCCTCTACAGAATATAGTCGTTATTTATTGCATATTTTTAATAAGTATGGCGCTGGTGGAACAATGTCATTCGAGGTAATGAACCAACAATTCTTTGTTTCCTTTCGAAAGAAAAACAGTTTTTATAAATAATGTAATTTGTATATAATTATAATGTTGTGTCAAAACCATTTAACTGCAAAAACCCGAGAGAAATAGGAAGGAAATGAAAAAACCAACTAGAATAATCAGTTACAAACGATCGGCGCACAATTGATTTTTTAGCGTAAAAAATGGCAATTCCCCCCATAACGATTTTAGCTTTCATTGAATTTCAACCTGGTCACCTTCTAAAGCTAACCAACAACTGGAAATAACTTCAAAACTGGTTAAATGCTATCTTAATATTTTAACACATCTCTTATACATCTACGGGTTTTACCAGCATACTCACTCTGCATACAATAAAAGTTAATAAAACCAAATAAAAAAAACAGAGATGAAGCAAACAAAAATGTGTAGATGCGGTGATGAAAGTTTAAGTAACCTGATTAAATCAGAGAATAACAGAGATGACAACAAAACAAACAGATAAATACAGATAAACTGGGTGTAGGCAGTGGCTGAGATTGGGTTTATATAAAAAGTTATTCTCGTATTAAAACCCTATAAAGAGTTTTCCAATAGGCACATAACAATTTTGTATTACAGTACGGGTAGTTATTGTTGTTATTTTTCTCTGGTTGGACAATGTTAAAGCATCAGGAAGGATTGATCCCCCTTTTATCAAGGAGAAGATGATAATCAAACTTTGTTTAGTAATTACTAAAACGTATTAAATATTTTCAGCCTTTGTAATCGCGACTTTCAACATCAATCTTGATCTTCTTATCCAAACAGCTAAGCCAACAGATTTCTAATTAAAAAACAATCCAGTCTCTGCCACGCGATTTTTAGGAATTTCGTCAATTACGACATTCGTATGGTAATTTACGAGATCTCAATGTGCCCTCATTGTGCCTACGCCCTAGGAAAATCCAGTAAGTTGAGGTGTTTGAGATGTGCTTGTCTGACTGTACTCGAATAAAGTTATGTTATGTCCTTATTGGAAAGTCTATTATAATTGAAGAGCTACCTTTGTTCTTTTATCATTATAATTATGGCTTTCCGGTAAAATGAGCAAACAGATATATAACATATATAAAAGATAATGATAAGATTCTTTCCTAAGAACTTCAAGAAATTATTTTTTTATATAATTTTTATATTTTTGGAATTATTCTGAATTTTGCACGGTCAAATATAATTAAACATTTTAAAAAATTACGCATAAAACTTTTTGAAAATTTCAATATTTATTTTAAATAATATGGTTTTTTCAATTTTTTTAAATTTTTTAAAATTTGTCATAAAGAATCTTTTACTTTTCGATTTAATTTTTAAACATTTAATTTCTTAATTTTATTTAAAATTTTTATGTAATCCGCTATTAAAAAACTTCATTTTTTTGAGATATTTCATAACTTTCAATCTCTTCAATAATTTTCAATCTGAAGATTGTCTCAAAATTGTCTTAAAAATTTGTCTTAAAATGTTATTTCTATTTTAATTTCTTTTTGAAATACTCATTCCTTTAATTAGATTTAAGTTTTATAAAATTTTTATTTTTAAATTGCAATTTCAATTTTAAAAAATAATTTTTTTTATTTTTATACAAATTTTTCAAAGTTATTTGTAGTAAACACATTTTCATTTTTTTAATTTTGCTCGAAATACTTTACTCTTAATTTAATTTTAATCATTATAAAATTTAGAGGTTTTAATTTGCAAATTTTCATTAAAACTATCATTAAGAAACTGAAATTATTTAATACTTAATTAATAAAACTTAAAACATTCCAGAATTTACCATAAAGAACTTTTTATTTTCTAATTTTAAAATATGTTAAAATATTTTGAATAAATTATTGTTAATTTATTAATTTATTATATAGATTATTTATTATATCGATCATTAAGAATTTTTTCGAATTTAATTTTAAGAAAATGTTATAAGAGTTGTGATAAAGAAATTTTTATTTTTTTGTTTCAATTGAATTTAAAATTTAGATTTTATTAAAGATTTTTGACAAAAGAATTTCTAAGCATAAAAACATTCTGCCAAAGTAGTAAATAAAAAAACAGAAACCTGTATAAATTATAAAAGAATTGGTATTCCCAGAACGCTGCGCAGAACCTTATATAACGTTTAACCAAATTTTTTATAAAAAACAGCCACACAACGAAATTCTTTGCCCAAATATTTTAAACACTGAAACGTTAACAAATACATAAAAATTTATAAAACTTTGTAATTTTTGTATGTCAAAATTATTGTCAATTGTTTCTCGCCCTCCTTCTCTCTCTTCCTCTCTCTATCCCTTTCACTCACTCTAACGCTTTATTAAGATAACTTTAAAAGTATTACATTTGAATCGTGCCTGGCATAAAGATCGTTTCCTTAACCGCAATTTTTTTTTTTGAATATTTTTGATTACTTTTGAAAAAGTGTGACCAACCACCCATAACACGCTTTTGATGGCGTATCAAGTAACTTTTAATAATTTAACACACGCGCGAATTTGTATTTCTTTTTGTGTTTTTAAATCGAATTTCTCTAAAAATTATTGCAAATTTATGAAGAAAATTTAAAATTCAGATTTAAATTATTTTTAGATGGAAATTTTATTAATTTTCAATAAAAAACAACACTAGCTTCCTTCAACGTAATTTTAGATAAGACACACACACACCTCAGTATGAAGATCCCCATTAACTAATAATATATACTCGTCAGTTTTGTAGTTAATTTTCAAGAAATTTATCTCGATTTGTTTGAAATGATAATAATGATCTATTCTCTTCTATTAGATTAATGTTGTTCGCACCAATTTGCTTCTTTAAATACGTACCAATAACCATGACAACTCCTACAATCTCTAGCAAACATCCTCTGACCAAATTATATCCGATAACCTTTATATACATATATATATATATATATATATATATATATATATATATATATATATATATATATATATATATATATATATATATATATATATATATATATATATATATATATATATATATATATATATATATATATATATATATATATATATATATATATATATATATATATATATATATATATATATATATATATATATATATATATATATATATATATATATATATATATATATATATATATATATATATATATATATATATATATATATATATATATATATATATATATATATATATATATATATATATATATATATATATATATATATATATATATATATATATATATATATATATATATATATATATATATATATATATATATATATATATATATATATATATATATATATATATATATATATATATATATATATATATATATATATATATATATATATATATATATATATATATATATATATATATATATATATATATATATATATATATATATATATATATATATATATATATATATATATATATATATATATATATATATATATATATATATATATATATATATATATATATATATATATATATATATATATATATATATATATATATATATATATATATATATATATATATATATATATATATATATATATATATATATATATATATATATATATATATATATATATATATATATATATATATATATATATATATATATATATATATATATATATATATATATATATATATATATATATATATATATATATATATATATATATATATATATATATATATATATATATATATATATATATATATATATATATATATATATATATATATATATATATATATATATATATATATATGCGCCGTATTTTGGTGTAGTGCTGTTTAAGGTAAACTCTGATCACTTAAGCTCAGATTGCGTCCAAAACGAGAAGTCGTAGCGACCCTTCCCCAACAGGCGTTTTCAGTTCATGTTAAGCAATTTATTTATTTACCGTGATAAATGGCTGTCACAATAATTACGATATCTCTCTCCCATATTCGATTACTTTGCAGTTTTAACTATCTCTTTCTTTTAATAAAAAAAAAATTTGAGTGCAAACAATTTACTCTACGGTTAATTCATATTTATTTTAAGTACTATTTGAATTATAAGGCGTAGATTAAAAAAAATTATACTCGCAATAAAAACTAGTAACGATCTATCAAAATAAACGTAAAAGTTTTCATAATAAAAAATGCACACAAATAAAATTGTTTTCGTTGACGCTTTCAAGAGATGTTTTTTTCATTAAATCAAAATATTTGAATAAGATAATTATGACGATAGTAATAACAATGACATTTAGTTAAAATCTTCACATTGAATCGACCCTATGAATAAACGCGTAATAAACTAGAACGCAAATTAAGTGAAGAGTTTATATCCAATCAACTAACGTCCAATTAATTTGTGCTCCAAAAATGATAAAATACCCAAAAATAAAAAGCTATACTCACAAAAAATTGACATAATATTAAACTTTTTTAAAATATGTAAAAACGTCCATCAAAACGAAATGATACTCTAAAATTAATTCAGCTTAATTAAAAATTTAGATTTAAGATTAATCAAATTCAAATTGAATTAACACCTAAATTAAGAATCAAGCGAAAATTGAAATAACCGTCAGTTTTGAAAAATACGAATAAACATGCAATGCAAATGACTCAACACCCCTAAATTTCAAATAAATCTTAGAAAGTAATGAAATAAACAAAGTTTTCTCGAGATGAGTAACCACACAATAGAAATGATTTAACACCTAATGACATGAATAGTTCCGCAATAAAGAATTAAAATACGCTTCAATTTAATTAACATCCAACGACAACTTTTAGCAAAATAGAAATTTTTTCGGAGTCATGCTCAGTATTAACTGATATACCCCAAGACTTTTCATAACACGAATTAAAATTTTTGAAACCCACAATTTTTTGAAAAATGAAATAACACTAAGAGAAATGAATTGATATCCAAAAAATAATAACTCTAGCTTCTACCATAAAATATAGTTATGGGTAAAATCCAAACAGAGTAGGCGGTTCACGCCCCTTTTAATCATACATTTCCTCTTTTCTTGGTTAATTTAGGACTACTACCTCATCTCATCGGAATATATGTGCTTATACATACCTGCCACGCCTCCTTTGATTTAGAGTATAGCTTATTGAAGTTTAATTCATTAAATTTGTTACTACGAGTCACATCTACGTAATGGGTCGTCTTTGTCCAGTAGCCTTCTAACTGTTTTAGATAGATTTGCTACACGTGCAGCAATGCATGTGCTGCAGACCTCACGCATAATCATACAAAACAGTTGAAAGGCAACTGAGAATAGACGTGGCAAAACGTCGCAGTGACTCTTTAAAAAAACTCGTCAATCACTATTTTCATAAAGTTAAATAGTTTTAATTAGGTTTAACGACTTTCTTCAACTTTTTCAACATTTATCCATTAATTTAATAAATTGCTTGATGGGAATTGTTTTTCATCCAATTGAATTACAAAATTTTTAACTAATTTCGACTAATTTCATACGTCACTCCCGATGCATACGTAGTATATTAAGGCGTAACTTAATTAGAGTCGAGTGCAATAAACTTCGGAATATTTTCACGCAAAAAAATAACAATCAATGATTATATATCACAGATATATATGCATATATATAATTTTTTTCAATGCAAGACCAAGTAACTACTTTAAATTCATTCAATCACGTGTTCAACGTTTCAATCACACGCTCATCGATGTTGCTGTTGTTATTGTTGGCGTTTTCGTTGTTTACAATCCGCGTTTTTTTGTCATGAGACTCATCATCTGCTACTTAACGCTGTTGACACCGTTGTCGCCACTGGCAACGTTATTCAACATCAGTCAATCAGTCAATCAATAACTCGGGGGTTTTTCCTTACAAAAAGGAAATATATAGGACTAAAATAATGAGATTGCAACAAAACAAGGCAAAAATATAAACATAGAATGAATAAGCCTTAATTTTTACGATTGTAGGGTACTTTTAGTTAAATGACTCTCGGTAAAAAGCATTACCAAGGCCCTGATTGGATTTCAAAATTTTTTAATTACTACAAAATATCTCGGATACATGAAATAATAAATGATGATTATACAAAAAAAAATTGTAGGAGAAATTGTCTAAATTGGACATTTATCAAAGTCACCCTCCTCCTCCTTCTCCTCCATCGCTGCCATTCCTTTCTCTCCCACTCTACCGCTAAAAAGTCATCACTTCTTTTATTCCGAATTTTTTCGATTTAATTGTTACTAAACAAATTTTTTTCATTTATTTTATTGTTGTAATTTTCATTTCAAGAGAGTGTTTAAAAGCTCAATCGATGTTAACACAAAAAATAAATATTAAATAAATAAATGAATGAGTAACAGCTGTTTAAAGTCAACCTTGAGTTTATTAAAACCTGAGCAACGAAAAAACCGCGCTCCAGTTTCGGTCTATGCTAAATAATTTTTTCCTTTTATTGCCTTTTTTCTTTTCTTCCATGCTTTTCTAGGGTCTTGAGCATTTAATGCACAACTTGGGCTTGGGACAAATCGAATTCGAACCTACCCATACCATCGATGAACATCGTTCGGAAGGCCATAACCACAAAGATTCGGAGAATGATAATCTTTCGGAAAAATTTTTCGAAGATCAAACAACAAAATTGCTGGATCAGGAAAGCGGTATACCACTTGCGCCAACAATACAACAACAACAAAAACAACAACATCATCATCAGCAGCAGCAACAAAGACTGATACAAAATGTTGCTGCTACGGATGATATAGCGACGACAACATCAACGGCGCCAGCCACACCCCACGATCATCACACGTCAGACAAGAGAGTTGTGCTAGAATTCAAAGGAATGCATGATCCAAAACATCGACATCCACGAGAAAATGGTAAGCGCGATATGAAGGTGTTCAAATTTTTGGGTAATTCTTTATTAAAATAGTATCCTTTCGAGTTAATTTTTACTAAAATTTTCTTCAATTAAAAAAGCTAATTTAACAAAAAAGCAATAACATCCAGAAAGCAATTAAAAGTAGTTGATGTACGCTCTAACTCGAGCTTTTTATCACTTACAATGGTCATTGACAGCGTATATTCTAGATAAATAAACAACAAACAATATATAGCTTATCATATTGATAACAAGCATCACCAATGTGTAAATGTATTTGACAAATTTGATTAAACAATTGTCACTCTCACTAACCAGAAACTAAACTGTTCAATTTTATTTGTTGTCAGTAAATAATGTTCGTTAATAATTTACAAACAAAATCTTAGCATTGACATAAGTTTAGGCTTGCCAAATCCAGTCGGTACAGTAATAACCAACTTTTCATATTTATAATTAATCTATGTACGGAAGCGATAAATTCGCATTTTAACATTGGAAGCACCCACACTAATAATAAAGAATTTATAATTATGAATATAATAAATATGGGCTACCCATATTCTAATATTAATAATCGCGGTTCTCGGGTTAACTTTTTATTAACAAAAATATTCTAATATTGACAATCTCATCTTAATGCCGGAAACCAAGATTCTAAAATTGAAATTTATACGGGGTTCACATAAAATGGGTTTCCTTAGGTTTCGGGTTAGGCTTCGGGTTTGAAGCTAAGCCCAATCATAAACCCAGGTTTGTTCCATTAAAATTGTTTTGAATCTTTGATAAAACCGACAAGATTTTTGCGTTTATCAGTTCACAACCATGCTTCGAAGTCTGAACAAAACAATAATGTTCTTGGTCTCTTGATACATCTAGTGCGGTAGAACGAGATAAATATTGCTTGAAATTATTGTACCGAAATTTAAAGATTGAATATTTAAATTCATATTATCCCAACAAACAATTATAAGACCCTTTAAATTTGTGAATAAAAAGAAGTCATACTTTGGTAGAAAATATACATACTTCGAAAATTTAAACTCCCAAAACGTAAAAATTTACGCATATCTGTTTAGTCTAATTAGGACTCTTTTCAGCTGGCCATCTAGGAATTCTCAGAATATGCTTCTTTTCTTAATTCATAAATATGAATGCTCTCATAATTGTTTGCTGGGTGATTAAAAAGTTGACGAAGTGGTTAAAACGTTGACAGAACAAGCCTGGGTTGTTTGTATATTAACAATCGATCAGCTGATTGATGTTCGAAAGCTCACACCCTGGTTTATTATTTAGGTGAACAAGTTGCTAAACCGTGACCAATATGATCTTCATATAGGAAAATTCAGCCCCTACATTATCCTCCAAGACCAATTATTGTCAATGGAGATATACTACGAACTGTGGCATAACTTTTAAATTGACACCCATTAATCCACTTCAAATTGACTAACATTATCAACATATGGACAGTCACAATTACTTTATTTACAACCGTGTCTACATTAACAACTATGTACTTTACATTGACAATTCAGATTATGATATTAACGGTTATGATTCATATTGACCACGAAAGTTTTCGTAGTGATGGTTGTGTTCATATCTACTTTTATTTTTGTATTTATATCGGCAATCGTGCTATTTTTGCTGTCAAACGGAGCCTTCATATTGACAACCACAGAATTCGTACTGACAGGATTAGTCTTTTTACTGACAACCAAGCTATTTATGTTGACAATCCAAACTACAAAATTAAAAATAACGATTTCTATACTAACCATTTTTTTTGTCTTGATATGGAGGCTTTTCATATTGGCAATAATACTTCTAATTTTCTTATTCAATGCCACGAATAATTTCCGTTCTACATTTTTTCTATACTTTTTTTTTTGTTCTTTCTTTACAATCCTCTTCATAATTAAGCGCTATTATTATCATTATCAGCATTGCGAAACAATAAAAATTTTTGCGGGTCAGTTCAATCAGCTCATTACGGAATGATTGAATTACAATTATTCTTAGCGAAACCACAGACTAATCAATTGATTGAATCAATGCCATTACCAAAGTTATGGTTGACGTTCAAAAAAATAGATAATTAAGCGTTGAAAAAGTTGAAAGAATTCTAAATCAAGGATTAAAAAAATAATTAATAAAAATTAATTATGAATCAGCTGACTGTCATTCTTTGGGGAATAATCACATACGTTCAATTTCATATGCTGTCATCTCTATATCTCGTGGCATTAATAATTTTGATGTTTTGGTTTTGATATTTGATCAGTAGTAAAACAACACCACGATATCTTTAATTATCACAACGCATTCATTTGAGTCACGTTCAAAATTTGAATAAGCATCGAGGCATCGCGCCAACCTTGCGCCATTTTAAGTATGGCTGAATAAATTCACAAAGAGTAAACCACCTTTTCCGGCACCGTATACACACAAACCCACGCAAAAATATAAACGCGCGTACGAGCACATACTTTTGTTCAGACACCAAGCTTTTACTTAAAGTGAACCAGCCGGTGTTTCGTTCTTATTGTTTTTGTTGTTTGTGTATATCTAAATATTCTAGATTAATTCTTAAAAGGAACAGTTATTAATTTATTTACGACAAGTACGCCCAGCACAAAAACTTTTCACGGAAATATCCGTTACCGCACGTAGTAATTCACTATCAAATTCGCACACTAATTATTTAGATTCGCTGCGTAAGATTCGCGACAAAGCATTGCCAGCAGTGAGTTTTTTTCTCGTATGCAAACTATTGACAACAAAAATTTTTGAAAATCAAAAATATTTTTTGGCAACAAAGTCAAACAAAAAAGTTAACCAAATATTAAAAAGAAAAACTTACTCCCATACATTCAACATTTCGAAAAGTGTGAAGGCGAAGGAACGATTTATAACTCGTTTTCGTGCATGTGCATTCGCCCTTTTGTACTTCAATAATTGAGTTAATAAAATATCACACAAACACGTTTTTGTAAACAATGAGATTCGCAACCGCAACAAAAACAACTGCCAATAATTATTTATTTATTTCAAGCACGCGTTTGATTCAAATAAAATCCGCCCAACTTTAAATACCGTAAAAGAAAATAGAAAAAGAAAATAATAACAGCTTTCTCTTCGACAAAAAGAAACAAAGAATTCAATAAAATATTGGAATGTATTGTTTGCCTCGATGAGTTTGAGAATTGTTTAGTATTTGATGACAATACTGCTTCTATGATTAACACTTTACGTTCTAAAAGCAAATCTTTTCCAATAAAAACATAACGTAATATAATCGTGGACACATCAGAGTCTTTAACGGTTGAAGACGTTTCAATAATTTGCTCGCTTTCATTGTCTAAGAACATAAATCATTTGTTTACAGAAAATCAACACTATAATTTAAGAAATTCTTGGTTTCGTTTAATTTCATTTCTTTTGCAATGAATTTTTTACGCCTGTGATATTTTTGATATTGATACAAATGATGCATTGTAACACACCGACTCCAGAATATGCAATAGCACATATCTCGACACCCGGGCAATAACTATTACTAAATATTGAGTATATCTGAATAGCCGATTATTATGATCGAAAAATTAAGAAAAGTTACAACCACGAAGTAAGTTTAACAATATTGATTTCCAAGACCTTTCTCAGATCCATTCAAAATGTAGGTCCTATCTGGTATTCCTATGCTACCAAGTCTCAAGAAAGCGATGAAAATCACCTTGTGTTCTAATTATCACATTGTTATGTCGCTAATGAAAAACGCGAAAAGAAAAGTAATTTCTCCTTATTCTGCTCTAAAAATATAAATTATTCCTCTTACTAATAAATTTTCGTCCAAAACAGACGCTTCCTTCCCTCTACCGCCACTCAATCCAAACACTTGCCTATCGCCGAAATCGCTGTTGAGCCTTGTCATCGATCACGACGATTTGCATAAACGTAAATTGTACAAAACCGTTACCAACAACGTCAACGATGCCAACAATGATGCTGGAGACGCTGCCGTTCACAATTACGATGACGAATATAACGAATTTATCAATACCGTTAAGTTAACACCAGCGGCTTTTATGAAACTTTGCCCGGCTCTTCTGTCGCAAATCGATCAACAAGTGTGTATACGTGCCTTGCCGTTAACGCACGGTGAAGATCCTGAAGAATCATTATGGAATGGTAAGAAAATAAAATTTCGAAAATTTTAATCCATTCTAATAAATTATTTCTTGTTATCTCTTCTTCATTCCAGCTTGGATTTACGCCAGCTGTTCTCTCTTCATTTTGTCATGTTGCGGTCTGGTAGGCATTTGTCTAGTGCCATTAATGAAAACTTCTGCTTATCAGGAAATACTTAAACTTCTGGTAGCCATCGCTGTGGGGACACTTAGCGGAGACGCGTTGATGCATTTACTGCCGCACGCATTGGTTCCAGATCATGAAACAGAGTCGCATATGCATGAAGCATCTAATAGCCACGAGCATGTGCATGACAATGGCCCAGTTTGGATCTGTGCCTGTGCCTTCCTTACCGCCTGCTTTATGTACATTCTTGAAAATCTATTGCCTTTACTGAACAACAAAAAATCTTCCAGTCACGAACATGCTCATGGCCATGGTCATAGTCATAGTCATGCACATGGACACACTCACAACACAAAATCATGCCCTGAAACACCACCAGCGCCAACAGGGGTGGCAACAGCAATGCAGCCGGGGCCGACCACTTCCGTGAGTACTCTGGACACTCGTGAAATTAATGTAATGCTCAATGAACAACAACAGGACAAAAAAGCTGTTTCGCGGCCATTAACTCCGCTCGCTTTTATGGTCATCATCGGCGATGGACTGCATAACCTTACTGACGGTCTTGCTATTGGTGCTGCATTTGCCACCACTCCGGTGACTGGTTTGGCGACAGCATTCGCTGTTTTCTGTCACGAGCTGCCACATGAATTGGGAGACTTTGCTTTATTGTTGCAGACTGGCGTTAGTATGCGCCGTGCTGTTTTCTTGAATATCATTAGCTCTGTGCTTAGCTTCATAGGCATGGCTATCGGTCTACTCATCGCCGGTACCCATACGAGTATGACGCGTTGGATTTATGCCGGTACAGCTGGTTCATTTCTTTATATAGCATTTGCAGACTTACTTCCTGCCATGGCAGCCGAAGGAAGACGCGATTTTAAGAGCAATCTCATACAGATTTTTGGCATCCTAATAGGCGGTGTAATCATGTTGTTCATTGCACTATATGAACACGATTTGGAGGATTTGTTCAAATAGGACCAAAGTCAAAAGCCTTTAGTATTTCAAATTTCAGACCTAAGTGTTTGATTAAGCAAATTATGTAAAAATTAGAAATGAATTGAAATTTTATATTCTGAATTTAGGAAATGATTACGAAATTTATCTAAACCTAAATCATTAATTTACTTTAACTTAGAAATATAATTCAAAATAATGCATTGTTTAATTTTTAGAGATTTCCTTTAATTACAAAAAAGAAACACAAATTTTAAATATTTTGGGTTTTACCATCCTCCTCTATTTAATTTAAAAAAAATTAAGCAAGCTGCTTCCATTTAAGCAGTGTCCATGGGAATTATTTGCACTTCCTCAGTAATGTCGAATTTTTTGATAACTGTGTCGATAACAGGTGTGGTACCCGGCTTAAAGGAATAATTAAGCTGAAAAAAGAAAAAATATATTTCAGGTTCCATCCAAAAGGTCCCAATTAAAGTTTCTCTTACCTTTCTCTCGCCCTTCTTATTGGCCAGTTCATAGTTCCTTAGGTATTCTGATGAGTCCTTACGTATCACACATAAATCAATATTAGACCCAGAACCCAAATCATTAAACACTCCAGCTGCAATCGCATCCCGTACCAGGAGCTTACCCTCCTCTTCTGTCATATCTGGTTTCCAACGCGATTCGAAGACAGACATTGCTGCCAGGCTACCCGAACCCATGGTCGTGTATGGCAGCTTGTCTGTAGATCCATGCGGATGAATAGAGTAAATGTATGAACCCGTCTTATCGACACCACCGAGAACCAGAGCAGCACTAATATGACCCTGATAGCGGAACAGCATTTGCTTAAGTAGAGTATTGGCTGCAACCACAGGTACCTGACGTCCAGTGTTGAGCCGATGTAATTCCAATTGTGAAGCAATCAAGTCTGTGGTCATTTCAGTGTCGGCAGCGGTACCGGCACCACAGCAGCTATTTATTGACAAAACATGAACTAATCACACAATCGGATATTTGACGTCATGATACTTACTACATATTCTTAGCCAAATAATGAATTTTAGAACAATTCTTATCCGACACAATAGGCCCTTCAGTAGCTCTTGTGTCCGCACCGAGAATGACGCCATCCTTGAATATAATCCCCGCAATCGTGGTACCTGTTTTCACTGTTTTCGGTGGTTGAAAGCCTGCCCTCAGAAGCTCTTCATTTCTACATAGTGAAGAGAAATATCACTCCCAGTGACACAATTCGAACCCAACCAAGATTAGGTTAAGCTCTTCTAATGTGATAATTACGACATCCAGCTTCTTACCTTTTGCAGTTCTCGAAATTGAAGCCACTCTTCGGAATATCACGAGCCAACTCCAAAGTCATTTTTGCAACTATAATTGTACTTTCTTACTCCCAAAAAAATCTTATACCTCGCGAAGAAGCCAATGAATGAAATGACAAGCAAAATTTTCTTCAACTTGGCTTTTATGGATCTGTCAAAAGTCAATAGTTTGATATTCAGTGGAAATCAAGCGACTACACTGTCTATCAAAAAAATTTTATTCTTTTCATTTCAACAAAACTTAATAATTTTCCCCCAACGGAAAGGAACCGTTTAAATTTTAAAAACTTAAAAACTTTAAAATAAATTTTAAAGGAATTTAAAAAATTCTAAATACCATTTTAATGTCATTGGGGTGTGCTATTTATTTATAAACAAATATTTATTTCGACTGGACCAACACCAACGGTGTAACAAATACCGACGTGAAGAATAAATATTTGTGCAAAAAAATTCTCCTCAATATTGATGGATAAGAGAATAGAGAAGAAAAGATAAAAGAATAGAGATATGAGAATTCTCCTCAATGTTGATGGTATGAGAACCTATGTAAAGACAAAAATAATGCAATTAATGTTATAATTCAGTAATTTCGGTTGGACAATGAGACGTAAAGCCAACGTAATTTCATAAAGGGTAAGATTACATTAAAAGTATTAATAAGCAGAAATTTGAGTCATTATTCCACAAGTAATGTAGCTAGGCCGAACTATCAAATAGTACGACCTCTCATTGGTGAATGCAACAAAATCAGCAAAATATCAACGCACCATAAAATATATAATTTTCTAATTTGCTTATCGCCGTCAATAATTTTTATCGTTCTCCATATAAGTGTGCGTTATTTTGACACTTTTGCCCAAATTTTCGAACTAATTTTCTGTGTAGACGTCATCAGGTTTTCGAACATGATAAACTGTCACTTATATACCCACATAAATTCTCTGCTGATATCTATTTACCAACATAAATTGGTTTCGCAGGATGATGAGGGCCCTCGGGTGCGGGACGCAACCGATAGTAAGCTATAACTTATAAAAAACGTTTTTATTTAAATATTTAATAGTGTATACAATTTTAACCTAAATTCTTCCTGCATCAAACAACTCAAACAATTTCAGTTCTCATGAAGGGAGTCATCGACGATTTTATTTAGAATACAATACTGCTGAATTTACAGCAAACATAATCTCTATTCGAAGATCTCACGAAGGAAATCATCGACAATTGTACAATACTGCTGAGTTTGCAGTAAACATAATCTTTATTCGAAGATTCGCAACATAGACCGTTCGGTTTACGGCGAATCTTTCCCTTCAACACACCGCAGCGCAGTATGCGCGACAAAAATCAATCAATCAATAAATTGGTTTTATTTTGAGTAACAGCTGTGTAGTGTTTACATATTTTAATTGTGAAAACTTTTATCGATGGAAAATAAATAGGCAAAAATGCACAAAATTCAAGCCATACTTAATTGTGTACAAATTTATATCTCAATAATAGATAAAGTTAATCAATTGCAAGAAATAGAAAAGGCCAAAATGGAAATTTTAAAGAGAAATGAATATTTGTATATATATCGCAAATATATCAATAATGTTTAGCACATTTTGATTATGGATGAAAAAAAATTGCTGGTAGTTACTGAACGATCGATCTGAGTCCAATATGTTTGAAATTGTTCTCAATTATAGGATTGCAATACAATGTTTTGGGAAATT
Source organism: Physocephala rufipes (assembly GCA_963966595.1). Classification (NCBI taxonomy): domain Eukaryota; kingdom Metazoa; phylum Arthropoda; class Insecta; order Diptera; family Conopidae; genus Physocephala; species Physocephala rufipes. The sequence continues at coordinate 3,850,940 of OZ016503.1, forward strand.
GATTGCCAAATAAACGGCGAGGACTTTTTCAAAGAAAACTTCGGAATGAATCGTCACACATTTCATAAACTGTGCAGTTTATTACACAATATGGGAAGAAAAAAATGCAATTCACATGAAACGTTACCACTGAAAAAGAGAGTGGCAATAGGATTGTACACACTAAGTTCCTCAGTAGGATATCGCACAGTAGCGAATAAATTCGGGATGGCTAAATGTACTGTGTGTAAGATATTTTTGGAATTTTGCATGGAGTCATGGAAAATTCTCTTCCCAATGTATTTAAATAATTTACCCTTTACGGCAGAAAAAGTGGACGAATGTGTTTACTAGGCATTTAGGATTTCCACAACGTTTGGGTGCGCTTGGTATGTATTTAATACTAATATAATATATATAACACAAATATATTGCTTAAATATTAACAATTATTATCTCGACTAGATGCATGTCATATAGAAATTCGTCCAAAGCGAAAAGAGGCCGCAGATTATTATAACTACAAACGCTGGTATTCAATAGTTATTTTGGCTCTAGTCGATGCAAGGTACAAACATGTACGCGTGGAACATAAACTTACTTCTCCATTTGCAGACACAGGTTTTTATACATAAATGTAGGCAGCCCAGGGAGCTGCATGACTCTCAAATATTTGAGTCGTCATTGCTGAAACGCGAGCTAAAACACTCATCCATTCTCAAGAATAGGAATATAAAATTAAATGGAGTCAATGTTGGTATCTTTGTAATAGCCGATTTAGCATTCCATCTGCAACCAATATTAATGAAACCATATCCATTCTCCGAACGCAATAGCGAAGCAATAAAAATTTTCAACCACAATTTGTCCAAAGTGCGCAGGGTAGTTGAAGTTGCTTTCGAGCACCTTAAAGCCAGGTGAACATCAATTTTGATATCCCAGATAATAAATAAATAAATAAATAAATATATATATATATATATATATATATATATATATATATATATATATATATATATATATATATATATATATATATATATATATATATATATATATATATATATATATATATATATATATATATATATATATATATATATATATATATATATATATATATATATATATATATATATATATATATATATATATATATATATATATATATATATATATATATATATATATATATATATATATATATATATATATATATATATATATATATATATATATATATATATATATATATATATATATATATATATATATATATATATATATATATATATATATATATATATATATATATATATATATATATATATATATATATATATATATATATATATATATATATATATATATATATATATATATATATATATATATATATATATATATATATATATATATATATATATTGATTTCGTCGAATTGGAAAAGGTATAGACAATAGGGTCGGAAATGCAAATGCTGTAATAAAAGCAATTTTTTTGTTAGCCGGCGAAGGAATGCGTGAAGGAGGAGATGGCGGGACATTTAGACTCGGACTACCTGGAGGAGATAGCGGCAAAATACCTGAAGTGAACGGGCCATCTGAAGTAAACAAGTCAACAGGTGATGATGAAACAGCTATGCTATGTAAATGTAAACAATCTTAGATAAATAAATGCGGGGAAAATATGTGCAATTTCTCTTACTCTTCACATCTACTGACTCTTCAAACATAATGTTGTTGTTGTGGTTCGTAAAAGTTCCAATGATCCTGTGGACCGCTTCAAAGTGCACATGGTGAACCACTAGACACGCCGTTTAAATTTTTCATTTTCCTAAACACATCTTACGCATACATTTAAATTGGTAGGTATTATTAGTTGCCTGTATTTGGTGGTCAAATTTTTTTTCTTGGAAGCCACCTCTTCCGGAGTGACCGAACAACCACAACGGCTCATCTCAGCCGCCATCTCACGATAAATGTGAACATTTTTCCTGATTCCCCTCAAGCCGTGGATGTGGTGAGACCACAGTTCAATAAGAGTGCTTTCAGCATTCGCCGTCCACACAAAGCATCTCGATTTCTTCATGATTTTTTAATTCAATAATATTTAGTACTGGCTTTGAATCTTGACAACACCACCATATGATATTTTGTTGTTTAATATTGCCCTCTATCTTTCAAATTGACTGTAGAAAGTTAAAGATACTTAGTATAGATTTTCAAATCTGGGTTGTAAACTAGCAAAACCAGAAATATTTTTCTTTAGGTTTTATTAAACTTCACAATACTTTCATTATAATTTTTTGGCTTTACATGTGAAAGCCCGTTATGCTTAAGGCGGCTGAAAATCGATTTCAGGAAAATACACAAAAGAAAACTTCGTGTTACAACTGCATATTCTAAAATTAGGAGAAATTAATAAGAAAATAAAATTAGGAGCAGTGTGATATAACGTTTATACTTGTTTTGTGTTCGTAGGTCTTTGAATCATCAAATCTCAGCTGTTTTATCACAAGTCAAGCCAGCTGATGTAGTGGGTGTTGCGCTGTGGGATTGAACTGTTTAGCTAAATCAAATTGAATAATAATTAAACAATAACAGAAATGTGCTCCAATTCCAAATTGTTTAACTTCCAATGGAAAATGTTTTCCTCAGTTTACAAGTCTTCAACGCTTCGTAAGTAAATTAAACAGATTCTACTCTTAAATTTTAATCAATCATTTAATAGGCTGTTTCCAGTCCACAACCCCATGCTTAGACTCAATTGCTAAGCGCAATGAACTCTTTGAACAAGAACTAAAGCGGCAACGCAGTGCAGTTGGACGTGTTGAAAAAATTGAAGTACGCTACCTTGGACTACCGGAGGATGCAACCCTAGTGATGAATCGAGGTATTTCCACGCCATACAACTGTGCCCAACATCTAAGCGAGGGTCATTGCATGCGTTCTGCCCTAGCGCTGCTCGATGGTAACATTACATGGGATATGCATCGACCGTTACAGGATTCTTGTACGCTACAGCTGCTTAACTTCACAGTAGCAGATCCACATTTAGTTAACAAGTAAGTGATTAAATGTTTTAGGGCAGAGATTATGCATTCCTCCTCATTTAGAGCATTTTGGCGAACATGTTCATTTATGCTGGGAGCTGCCATGCAAAATGCATTTAAAGATTCTGCTCAATTAGAATTGCACAGTTTTCCAGGACCAAATGGTAAATTTATCATCAAATTAACTGCAATAGTTGGTTGTAAGAAATTATGTTGTATTTTTTATATACAGTAAAAAGTGGCAGCTTTGTATACGATGTTGTTCTCAACTCACAAAATTGGGAACCAACCCCCACTGAATTACGTGCCCTTTCCGCTGAAATGGTTAAATTAGCGGCCAAGCAATTAAAAATCGAACGTTTGGAAGTAAACAATGAATTAGCTGCGGAAATGTTCAAGGATTTCCGCTATAAGCGAGAACAGTTACCCAGCATAACATCACAAGGTCAAGGACGCGTGGTACTCTATCGTATGGGTACACATATTGATATATCACGTGGACCAATGGTTGGCTCTTCTCATTTTTTGGGCAAATGTACGATTGCAGCAGTGCATAAAATCGCAAATGAAGGGGATAATACAGCATTTTACAGAGTACAGGGTGTGGCATTACCCAGTGGTTTTGCTCTTAATCACTTTGCTTACGGCATCTTGGAGCAACGTGCTAGAAAAATGGTGAGTTCAGAAGAACGGATTGAATTTTCGAAAGAGTTAATAATTATTTCCTCTGGCAGAATCCGGCACATTTACCCACCGAACCTTTCGAAGGTGCGACATTAATTGATAATGAAGTAAGTGGCAGAGCGGCTGGACAGATTAGAGAAATTGCCTAGGACTGAATGAATTGGCAGATAACTAAAAATTTAAGTGTTTAGGCTAATTAAAAGTTTAAATAAAAATATGGAAAAACAAAGAAACTTTCTTAAAAATGTACGCTTTCTACATCACGGTCGTTGACTTCAGTGGTTATCACTTGTTGAACTGCTTTAGTTTTGCTTTGTAAATCGCAAACTGATAGCGGTTTTTGATTACAGTAAGAACGTTCTTAGAATTTTTATATAATTATATATTCTATATTCAACGCAATAACGCCATGTATTTCGATAACCTTTGAGTGATCATTCTATTAAAGAACTATTTTTGAATGATGTACTGAATCGTCGCGTTAAATGATCATATTTTGCTGATAGCTCTATCATTTTTTAAGTCAACAACTTAATATCAGTTTAGCAAAAAGTGCATGTTTTATGTAATTTTATATGACTTTTTTGTATGGCTATCTTGGAGCTAGCACTGGGAGTGCTCCGTATGCACGACACTCGAAAAGCTTCAACCTCTGCAGTTTCAATTATTATCAACAATTTCACTTAAAAAAATACTATATTTTACTACTTTTTTAACTATTCCAAAACTTTTGGTTAATTTAGTTTTAAATTAAATGTTTTAAACTTAAAGTACAGTTTAATTCAATACATGAGGCACAATTTCGTTCATAAATGAATTGAAGGGGATTAAAATTTCAAAAATGTTCACCAAGCACTACCCCGGTCTATCTACATTTCCACATAAGTCGGCATTGTCATAACGCCACAATTATTTTTTCTTGCGGATATTAATATATAACCATCATTACCCCAATACGTTGACCACGAGTTCTTAACCAGCCAATAATCCTCACCATTCATTGAACCATAGCCAACAACCAAAACGGCATGATCAAGTTCATCCAGTCCATTCTTACAAGTTGGCTCGTAATAAACGCCATGAGAATAGAAACTAAAAGATTTGGGTGAAGCATCGATCGCCACAGAAATTGGCCCATGATTCAGTAAAGCGATTTTAAAAGCATTCGGATCATTCGAAGTAACATTGACAAAACCTTTAATGGCTGCTACTAGTGTAGTGCTATTCGCATGACAGAAGCCATCTTGACCCAAATAGGGGCCATACTCTTCCTCAGTTGGAATGCCTCCATTTTGCATTATCCATTGATACGAGCGAAAATCTTCGCCGCCGTCACAGCCATTGTTGCCAAACTGCCAGGAACAGTCGATAAGAGCCTGTTGGGAGAGACGTACTAATTGACCACCATTCTTTAAGAAATAGGCACCTTCAAGATGACCAACAGTACCGAAAGACCAGCAAGAACCACAAACGGATTGATCTTAAGGCAAAAAAAAAAAAAAAGAAAGTGTGAAAAATGTATTAAAGAAATGCTTCTTTTAAAGGGTTCGCGAGCTACCTTTAACTGGTGTGACAGCTCCAAACAAGCGCCAATCATACTGTTGAGGCAAATCATCCTTAAGTTTTTTGGTATTGTACGGAAACGGTTTGCCCGTATTATAAATACCAGAAGATCGAAAACCACGACGAGCACGTAGTTCTTCATCAGTCTTATCAGCCAAATGATTTACAGCCAACGTATAACTGAGACGAGCGCGGTTCTTTGAATTTATATAACGCAAATTCTGACGGAAGATATTCTTACGATAATCATGCTCTCTCTGGCTGTCGTAGCTAATGCCATGCTTCCCCTTAAAACGATGAAATTCATGAGCAATATGATGATCGACAGCAGGATGAACAAATTCTTGCATAGGATTAAATGTGGCATAATGACCAGCACCAGGGCCAGGGAAACCAACACAAGTCATATCTAAAATTGTTAAGAAAAATATATACAATGCAATGCAATCGTGTATACTACCACATTTCTTTTTCATACCTTCATCAATTTCGAAAACCTCATTCGGTATATCATCATGGTCATAACCATCATAATCCAAATAATAATGATCATAGTGCGAACCCAATAAAGTATTATAACCACGCATTTCGTAACGCACCGGAATAGGCATACGTGCGCCTGGATATTTAGGTGATTTTTTATAGCGTACCCACAACGTATAGACATTCCTCTTCTGACCAACAGTCTCTTCCAAACGAAATTTATCGCAATTAAAACCCAAGAACGGTACGGTACCCTCCAGGCTGAAATCCTTAGTATCGGGTAATATCGCTTGTATATCAACTTTATTCTCTGAGGTACCATTTAGTTGAAGGCACGTAATTTTATTCAATTCTTTATCTGTGGTAACCGGGGCCAATTTCAGAGAGATGCCGTAATTGCCCTCGTTAGCCAACTGATAGGTCTTTACCATACCACCATAGTAATCGATGCGAGAACGTCGAGTATTCTTATCATACCATGCATAGAAGGGTTCTGCAATTTCAGCATATGGTATATAGAGGGTACCTTTGACTATATAATTTGGATCCCATTTTGGCGGTCGTGTTGCTAAGGCTGGGAAGAGAAATTAATAAAATAATTTTATAAGAGAGACTATGATACGCAAAGTAAAAGAGCTTCTAGAAAAAAGAGATACCAGATAGCAATACCGTTTACCATTTTCGCAACAAAAAATTCAATGCTACTGACTCTCAACACTCCCGCTACACAATCATCGTTATAATTCCCAAAAGCTTTTTATACCATTCCCGTCCTTTCATTTTCACAGCAATTTTGCGATCTTTCATAATTGTTGAATGTAATAAATTTCCTCATTAAAATAATTTTTCTTATTTTATTTGTAAAAATCCAATGTTTTCTCATTAAATTGCAAACTCATCGCAAATGTTTCCGTCATTACTCAGAAAATTTCAATTCCACAGAAAATCATTTACCTGCTGCGGCAAGGCCACACAAACAATACACAAGTATTATCAAAACAAATCTCATTTTGATTAGCTTCTCTCCGCCCCCTGCACGTTAGCCAGTGCCTTATATGAGGAATATTAAAATTAACTTAAATTTCTTGTTTTTATCTCCCAGTAAATAATCACTTCTATTATATATAAGCTAATTAAACGGCTCCACACTCTTCCAAATTCGCAAAACAACTGAACTAGTCCCTGAAACAATTTGGGTTTGTCAGTGAACGGATTGCGAGCATTTCAAATGCATTTCTCTCTAACTGTTATCTCTCCAGATTATGTGTAGACTTCCGATAACATCGAATCTGTTAACTTTTATTATTTACAGGGTAGAGAATTCAGTTACTTTTTCACAAACTGTGTTTAGTAAATTTACGCACAAATATAGTTGAGAGAAATGCTCTCTCACATATAATGACTATAGCGGATTTGCAATTTTAACACAATGAAGATTTTACAAAACAAATTATTTGAAATTCTGAAGAGTTACAGCGATAGCTACAGGGAGCGATAGTCATTTATAATAATAACAAATATATATAATGAAAGCATGGTGCAAAGTACTAAAGGTTCTCGATGCTTTTCGATTATTTATTTCTGTTATAATTATATACAGTATAAAACCAAATAATATTTTATTTATAATTATTAGATTAAGAAAAGTCATTATCTGAACTGAAGAAATAAACAATTATCACTAGCCGTTTTGAAATTTATTTTTACTGATACATTATGGGTTCGTTCGTAAATGCATTAATTTTGTGCAGATCTGCGGCAGTACTAAAAGTTTTGCACTGCACCTGCACGACCAGCTGATGCTTTTGTACTGACATTTATTGCGCAAAATTATGCATTATTGATACACATTTGCATTACGGACGGAGTTTTCAAGATGGAGTTTTTAATAAATCATAGCCTGGAAAATAAAAGTGAAAATATATTGTTAAATTATAATAGGAGAAGGCTAAAGCAAGTGAAACGCAGATATTATAGTTTAATACTAAAAATCAAACAAAATAAAATGCGGTTTGTTCCGAAAGTTAATAATTATTTTAAAGTTATAAAGGCGTATCCAGATGATGTGTTCCAAACTCATTTTCGAATGGCACCATCAACTTTCAAGGTACATCTCTTGGTAATTGCATCTGCTTTGTACAAATTTTATTTTATGTATATTTTAGTTATTACTAAATAAGTTACAGCCATTTTGGGTCACTCCTACACGCGGACGTCAGGGACATTCATTAGAAAAGTGCCTCTACCTTACATTGTGGAAGCTCGGAAATAGTAGCGTAACATTCAGAGAGCTAAGCGACCGGTTCAATATTGGAAAAGGAACTGTTCACAAACTATTTTTTAATACAATCCAAGTTATTTGTTCTTTAAAAAATGAAATAGTGTGGCCTTCTCCATTAAAGCAAATAGAAGTTATGCAAAATTTCGAAAGTAGCCGATTTAATCCATTTCCTTACGTTATTGGATGTGTGGACGGAACGCACATCAGCATTCCAAGTCCAAAATCCGATGCTATTAGTTATTATAATCGAAAAGGAGATCATACAATTATTATGCAGGTTTGAAAACAAAATGTTGGCAATGCAGAATTTACATTTTAGGTTTTGAATTCCTTTCAGGCAATATGCGACAGCAAATTTCGGTTTCTTGATGTGTACATTGGTTCACCTGGCAGTTGTCATGACGCCCACATTTGGAAAACCAGCCCAATTTACAACGCTATAATTTCAGGCGAGATACAACTGGCACCAAATGCTGTCCTTCTTGGGGATTCGGCTTATCCTCTATCCAAATTTCTTCTCACACCCTATAGAGATAATGGCCACTTAAGCGCCGCAGAAACAAAGTTTAACTTTGTCCTGAGTTCTACGAGAATTTTTGTAGAGCAGTCATTTGGCATTGTCAAGCAAAAATTTAAAATATTAAATCACATTAATTTCAGGTCGTTAAAACAGATATCAAAAGTTATATATGCTTGTACAGTATTACATAATTTTATTATAAATAGGGGAGAACCTTCCGAATATCTTTCAGATATTCCCACAAATTTTGAATTGTATAGAGAAAATTCAAATCATATTTTAGATTTTCAGCAAGAAAATGACGAAGAAGATGGAATTACGATTAGAAGAAATCTAACGACGTTATTTTGCTCTTAAAAAAATTTTTTTGAAATTCAGTCTATCGTTTAAAATTCGTTTTCCCCATCTAATCCTTTTCAGAAAATTAATATTAGTGGGAGATGTCTAAAATATTCGGAAAGACTTTTCCTATTTATAATAAAATTTTTTAATACTCCACAGTCATCTTATTTCGAAGTTAAAACCTAAAAGAAAAATATTCAAAGAAAAATATTTCATTTATTTCTCAAAAGTTACAACGAAAAAAGGAAAATAAAATTAATATAACAAAACAAGCTAACTTCTTCTTAGTTATTTAAAGAAAATGTGTGTAAAAAACGTAATTCATGGGTAAAAACTCTTTTCCAAAATATCTTTAAGCATGGTCTTCGTCTCTGCTCTTTCTTTTTCAATTTCTAACTTCTGTTGTTCTAAAACTTCTTTAAAGCTCAGCACAGCCTTGATTTTTTCGTTTTCCATTGCGAGCTTTTGCTGTTCCAACTCCAAGAGCTCTTTATGTCTTATTTCCTCCTTTCTGGCCTCTTCTCTTAAAAATTCGAGCGTTTCATCATTTCTGTTTAATTTACGTCTTTTACATGGGCTAAAATCTTCTTCAGCCGTTCCTGATTGATTACTAGAGTTAATTTCATCGTCGGGATTACAAGAATCCGTAGTTAAATGCAGTGAGGAAAACAAGTTTTGAGACGGTGTTCTGATGGAATGTCTTGTGCCGTAGACGTCATCGAAATCCTCATAAAACGGCCATGACGTTGCCTCACGACCGGATAAAGAATTTCTATTCTTTATTCTTTTATAAGTGGTAAAAAGATTTGCAAACTTTCGAGCGATTTGTTCTTTACTCATCCTATTATCTGGCCTTTTTTCTTGTATTATTTGAAGGACTTTGTTCCACAAAAACGATTTTTTTTTCCTTCCTGCTTTAAACTCTTCTTCCAGGTCCAGCCTGGTTCTAATAAGTAGTTTCATAAAATTATCCGAAAGATCAATATTGCTGAAAGAAAAAAGAAATTTTGTAAAAAGTTTTGGCTTAAGTAAAGAATAAAGTCCAAGCCCCGATCTTTTTCAATTTTTTTTTTCTCTAATAGACCCTCTAGGTCTATAACTTCTAAACTAGACGAGTTCGCGCCTATTTTTTTACATGTTTAGGATTAGGGAGAGAGGGTCTATTAGCGAAAAAAATTTGAAAAAGATCGGGGCTTGGACCCTATTCTTTACTTGTTCCCAAATTTTCATTATTAAAAACTAAAATAAGATCTAAAATTAAATAAACAACTTAAGAATGAAGTACTTACTCGTCATCCATTTTCCCTGCGCTTATTGCAGCATCAATTTTACTTCTGCGCTATTTGCCGAAGTTTGCTGCAGTTCTGCCGCACATGTGCATTAAAAAACTTTTGACAGTCAGCAGTGCTGCCAACTCCTGCATAAACGAACGCACTGCTTTCGTCATTTCTGCTGTGCAGTAGAAAGTTTGCATTTACGAACGAACCCTATATGTTAATCATTGGAATTCCTATAAATAAAAGTATAGCAACTAAATATAAATTTATATTATTATCTAACCTAAAATTGGAGAGAGTAGTCAAAAAAATTAAAGCTTTTAACTGGTATTTGTGTTTTAATAAAACACAAAAATGTTTTAGAAAACCAAATTTATTACTTTCATAAAACATATCTATTTATTTCTTTCACACTAATAATAATAATTTAAATTGGGCCATATATTTGATATATAGATAGTTCAGTTTAATTCAAGATTTATTTAGAATCTTTAATTTTTAATTAAGTCGACCCAGTCTTTTATTAAATCTTTCATTAAGCATTGAACATTCTGTATAAATTTTCTACACTAGTGTAAAACTGTTCATTGTACACCAATGTAAAAAATTCGGTAAATTTTCAACAATTGCAGCGCATTTCGATACTGGAAAATATACCGTTAATTACCCACAGAAGTCCGACATGTATGAATACACGTTTCCTATAAAACCGTTGCACAAATAGTGTCGTTTACTCGCTACAAAATCATTTCCCATTTTCCAGATGTCAATAACGTTCTATAACCGTCATATCCTTCGGTGCGACATGACAGTTAATGCTTGCAAGCAATTACAACCTCTTCTTATCGTCCTCAACGATTTTACTACGGCATGCGTAGTAAAGTTTCCAGTTATGTTTTTAGTCTTTTGCTATGCAGCTTGATTCTTAGAAGACGAAAGAATTTATTTACTAAAACTGAAAAAATTACAATCAGAATATTAAAAAAGTGTTGTGCAACATAAAAAATCAAATGTGTTTTATATATTAAATGTGAAACAATTGAGAAATTATTGAGTGAAAATACAATTCATTAAGATTTTGGATTAAGTAAAATTAATTAAATATAAAGCACTTTTCATGCGAGGCTCGTGACAATAATACGTTGAAAATGTTAATGAAAATTTTATAGGTTTTTCCCAGAATCAGTTAATGAAAGTAAATTGTAGTAGAAATAGAATTAAAATGTTAAATAAAAATAATATATTATATATAAATAATTCTTATAAAAATCTTATAAAATTTTTATTATTTGATAATTTTTTATCTTTTATTTAAAATATCTGCATAATTTTTTTTCTGCAAAAAAAAGTAAGAAAATGTATTATTTTAAAGTTTTGAATTTTTTTATAGGCATATCCTCTCTCCTCAGTTACCGTTAAGGACGGAGAAAGTTTTTTTATTTTAGCTGTCAAAAGAAATCATTGATTTGTAAAAAATTAAACAATAAATTTGTGTTAATTTAGATTAAAAAACCCAAAATCATCAAAAATTTTATGACTTATTTTAAGAAACTTTAGTTTAAGGAAAATATTATTTTATCAAAATATCACAAAGAGATAAAAATTTTAATATAATTAAAAAATTAAAAAGATTTAATTCTAAAATTGTATCATTAATAAAATGACATTTAAGACGCTTCTACATAAATAATAATTAATAATATGAAGAAAAAATCGAAGAAAAGTCGTATCGTTTTTCCCACACGGACCACGAGTGAAAGATAGCTATGACGCATTCTAAAAACAAAAAAAATGAGGGTGGTAGTATCGTAATCGGTAATATTCGATTTTCAATAAATTATTTGTGATGGAAAATATGAAGACATGCATGGAAATCTTTTGAGTTGAAAACTGAGTTGAAAAGGTGTGAACAATTTAAAAAAAGAATTCGTAGAAAACAATTTTCGCTAGATATACCGTCATAATAAAGATATAGCACAGAAGATATAGACATCACATACTCATCACACGTATGTTCACAAATATTTATTTATATGTAAGTATATATAAATATATGCACGGATGTCCTTCACCTAATGGTGGAATGTTCAATAACCCAGAAAAAGTGTTTTGGTTAAGGTTCCAAAAATGAGTGCAACTGGTAATGATTATGCAGAATTATGTGACCTTGGGCTATCGCGTTGGAGCTCACGCAGGTAATTTACAAAAAAGAAAAGAACAAAATTAATGAATGAATACTTAACAAATTCGATTTAGCTATAATACATCTATATAATTTCATCATTTAGTATTAACATGACTGGATCCTCTAATCTAGTTCGTCATCATCTCCGTTCCAGAAACTTTGAAACGGACGATCTAAGAGATGCTTTAAATGTACCTTCATCTAATATTCTTCTAAACGATCCGTATGGTGTAAATACTCGTTTTAGTGGCAGTAGTACGAATTCATTGCGTAACGAACGTTCTGGCAATTATTATTCACCACCAGGCACGTCATATACAATCGTTGAACGTCCTCATTCACCACATTATTATTTTAATACGGCTGGTGTGCCGTCAAAAGGTGGTTCACTACCGGGTCGTGGTTCAAGCTATTTACAAAATCATCCGTCTAGTCAACATTTGCATAATATGAATAACGTTCCTCCCACTTCCGCTACATTTTCAAATTACTCACGTCATCCCAGTGACGCAAAGAAACTGCCCATCTCGCCGGAACAAGTTCTGCATATGTTTGGATCCTCAGCAGTAACATCAGCGGCGGCAGCCTCGAATTTTCCTTATAGTAATGGAAATAAAGAAGATGGAGACAGGAGAAGTCCTAGCAATAATCCACCTGCGTCCAATCAACAGGTATGTACAAAAATTGTAAGGGGGTCCTTCTTTCCCTTTAGTAATTTTTTAACAAAAAATTGGTATTTGAAACATAATCGTTTTTATATATCAATTCTATAGCTATACAAGGAACGTAGGGTATCCAACATTCATGAACTTTCCACTCGGACAGTTTCAATGTCTCGTGATCAGAAATTAGATGTCAATCAGGGTTTCGGTATCTGCGTTAAAGGGGAGAGAGAAACAGGTATAAATGACAGATGGAGAGAGATAGAGGGAGAAGTGAACGGAATATATCACATTTATAATGGTGAAATTCTTATTGAAGGACTGGGAGTATATATTTCTCGCGTGGAGGACAACTCAGTGGCGGAACGTGCCGGTCTTAGACCGGGAGACACTATACTTGAAGTAAACGGAACCCCTTTCACTTCTCTTAATCACGAAGAAGCATTAAAGGTAAGTATTTTTTGCAATAAAAGAAATATCTTCTAATTTCAAAATTATTTCCAATCTATTTACGTTCCACCTACGATCCATTTTCAATAAATTTTGTCTGCATTTAAGCGTTGCGTGCAAATCCTAAAATCTTCCCGTCAAATTAGTATGACAGTTCGTACCCCAACGAAATTAAATTCGTCAGCGCCACTGCACGGTTTTGGGCCACCTTCACACGATGCCATGTATTCAGCCATGTCACCTCCACTCGCGCAACCGTCGCACTCATCGATATTGCCCTCAATGAGCGCTATGGGCGCAATACCATTTCGTCAAACATGTTCCTGGATGGATAGACATGGACGGCCCGTATCACCGCCATGTGAATATGATGATCGCCGAAATCCAAGAAGGGATCGGTATGGAATTCAATAAAAAAAAGATGTAAAAGTAAATTAAATAATATCTTTTAATCCGTTTAGGATAAGAAGAGTTGAGCTGATAATTGAACCGGGACAATCATTAGGTCTTATGATACGTGGCGGTGTTGAATATGGTCTTGGAATTTTTGTTACTGGTGTCGATAAGGATAGCGTCGCTGATCGTGCCGGTCTAATCGTGGGCGATGAAATTATTGAAGTGAACGGCCAATCGTTCCTAGATGTAACGCATGATGAAGCCGTATCGCAATTGAAATATCACAAACGCATGTTACTTGTTGTGAGAGACGTGGGTAAGGTGCCCCACTCATGTACATCAATCGAGATGGAACCCTGGGAGGTTTATAATTCGACGGGAAGCAGGTGAAAAGACATTTTACACCACGCAACACCGTTATATAGGTATGCAATATTTCTTTTAGAGCCAGAAGAAAAGGTCATATAACGACGATGGTTGAAGAGAAGGCACGATCTTTATTACCACGGCATCAATTTGTAAGCCTTTCTTATTACATTGCCGAATATTGTGCGCGCGCGATGGCAATTGATGCTTTTGTAGCAGTTTTACTAGAAATGCTTGACACTTACGAAAAGGTGAGATATAGGCGTGGTCTATAAATTAATGCAAATACTAATAAAATCAGTCTTACTTCCTTTTCAGCATACTTTAGTGACGGAAGTACGAGAGCTTATTTATCCCGAAGATCGTGCGAGATACGATGAGTTGGTTTATCGTGTGAGAGATCCTCAAAACCTAGATCATCCTCGGGTTAGTATTTTTATGCACGGTCTTTATATGCGATCTTCACGCATGATTTTTTGTACGATATTTATGTATGATTATCTATTTCTGATTTGATTCCGTTCCTTTTTTTATGATATTCTTTTGTAATGTTTTTTTAATGTTTTTTACTGCTGCTCAACCACTCCTCCAATATTTCAGAAAAAGCATGTATTGCTCTCCCCAGACGGGCCTTGCGATTCCTTAACATAAATTCCTGAATCTATTACATTATTTTAATGATTTTTTGAAAAAACATACGACCATATAACAATATGACCATATAACAAAACAATATCTCTCTTAAAAAAATTAGGAATATGAATTTGAAGAGCACCGAACTAGGAGACGAAGTGAAACACAGTTACCGCAATCGGAATATGATCAAGATGTGGTAAGTGTTATTTTTGTACATTAATATCGTCTAAAGCCTATATGAGTTGTTGTTTTTTTTTTGGTGCAATATCACCGCAAAAAGGGAGAGGTGAGTTTCTTTTGACTTCATTGACTTAATATACGCTACATTTTCCAAGGATAAATATTCTGGAGGGGGTCTGTCATTCCGTTTCGGCGTAGTGTCATCTTTAGTGTATTAATTTGTTCTGGTTTAACCGCAACTCGTTCTGAATGAGCAACGAGAACGAATTAATACACTAAAGATGGCATACACTGGACCCACTGTTTGCAAACCTTGAATTTATTGCGAAAGCGCATAAGTTGTCATAGTTTTATTTTTTACAATTTACGCCCACATACGCACATATTTCTGCATAATTTGTAAACCGCAAATATTGTTCTAAAATTTAATTTTATATTATGTATATTTCAGGCAGGATATTTGGAGGGTCTTCGTTCGCATTTGGGTGGTTTAACGCAGCGTGTTAAGTCTTGGTATTGGGGTAGACCTCTTGTAAGTTATATAATGTAGACTGTGACTATAATTGCATTATTAATTAAATGACTATTTTCAATAATTGAGTGTACCTTTGTTAAACATTAAAAACAGGGCACATTGTTATATATTTTTCTGTAGATTAAATCGATTTAAATATGATTTTTTTTTACTTTGAAGCTTGACAACGGGGTCTATTTCTTCTTCAAAAATGACGTTTTGACACCAAACTAGTTTGGTTTGACGCCAAACTAGAGTTGACAAGCTAATTTCTTCACAGTTCAATATTTTTCAAACTTAAAATAATCTTCATTTATTAAACACTTTGAGGGAATTTTAGTAACCCACGCAGAAATCAAACTACCAACGAACTCCTTATATTTTTATAGTGTTAGAAGAATTAATAAACTCTTTTGTTACGTGTGATAATTTCTTTAAATTTTGTTTAAAATTTGATGGGCGTTTTGTATTAATGAGGCATGGTATGTTAGATTTTTTTACACTAAGATTTTTTTCAATTAGGAGTTAGCTACAAAACTGTCGAGGAGTTTTGATATGAAGGATGAAATGGGCTCACTGGGAAATGATAAGGGTGTTCGAAGACATCAGGTGAGCTACTGACATCAATGGTTTTGTGTTTACTCGTTTGTATTTATACAAATTAATGGCAAAAAATTTTAGGAGGAAATTGCCATAATCAAATACACTTTTTGCTTTAATAATAATTATTGAATTTTTATATTTAGGATAATAATTAATTAATTGTACTGAAGTCATTAGCCCAAATCGTTTGTCGTTCGAGAAGAAAGGAATTTAGTTTTCTGAATTTACATATTTATATAATATATATATATATATATATATATATATATATATATATATATATATATATATATATATATATATATATATATATATATATATATATATATATATATATATATATATATATATATATATATATATATATATATATATATATATATATATATATATATATATATATATATATATATATATATATATATATATATATATATATATATATATATATATATATATATATATATATATATATATATATATATATATATATATATATATATATATATATATATATATATATATATATATATATATATATATATATATATATATATATATATATATATATATATATATATATATATATATATATATATATATATATATATATATATATATATATATATATATATATATATATATATATATATATATATATATATATATATATATATATATATATATATATATATATATATATATATATATATATATATATATATATATATATATATATATATATATATATATATATATATATATATTTATATTTATATATATATATATATATATATATATATATATATATATATATATATATATATATATATATATATATATATATATATATATATATATATATATATATATATATATATATATATATATATATATATATATATATATATATATATATATATATATATATATATATATATATATATATATATATATATATATATATATATATATATATATATATATATATATATATATATATATATATATATATATATATATATATATATATATATATATATATATATATATATATATATATATATATATATATATATATATATATATATATATATATATATATATATATATATATATACATATATATATATATATATATATATATATATATATATATATATATATATATATATATATATATATATATATATATATATATATATATATATATATATATATATATATATATATATATATATATATATATATATATATATATATATATATATATATATATATATATATATATATATATATATATATATATATATATATATATATATATATATATATATATATATATATATATATATATATATATATATATATATATATATATATATATATATATATATATATATATATATATATATATATATATATATATATATATATATATATATATATATATATATATATATATATATATATATATATATATATATATATATATATATATATATATATATATATATATATATATATATATATATATATATATATATATATATATATATATATATATATATATATATATATATATATATATATATTTATTTATTTATTTATTTATTTATTTCATTATAAATATGTATATCATAATTATATTTCAGTCTATGCAACGTCTTTCAAACGAGCAAAACAGTTCTATGACTGACAAAAGCCACGAGCACAATCCAAACGTTGTACCTGATAGTAGAGGTAATCTGTTAGTTACCGTTAAGAAAACAAAACCGATTTTAGGTATAGCGATTGAGGGTGGTGCTAATACTAAACATCCACTACCCAGAATAATAAATATTCATGTAAGTTAGAGAAACTGCTATATAATAACAAAATAACTCTCTATAACTATTGGTTATGCCTCTGTGTAATGCAAAACTAGGAAAACGGTGCGGCCTATGAAGCTGGTGGTTTAGAAGTTGGTCAACTGATACTACAAGTAGACGGAAATAAGGTTGAGGGTCTTCATCATCAAGTAACTTATTTCTTGCTAATTTCGATTACAATTTTTGTAAGTTAATTTTTTTAATGTTTTTCTTCTACTAGGAAGTAGCTCGACTAATAGCGGAATGCTTTTCTAATCGTGAAAAATCTGAAATAACATTTTTGGTTATTGAAGCGAAAAAATCAAATCTTGAGCCTAAACCCACAGCTTTGATATTCCTCGAAGCCTAACCAACACATACCCTGCCGGACACTGAGTCCTTAGAAAACCAAAAGAAAGAATTCTTACAAGAATGGGGCATATGTTTACAACCAGTGATACATCCAATAAAAACTCCAATTCCTTTGAAAATTGCAGAACATGTACCAAAAGCTAAATTAGCAGACGTTCCAACTAAAAGAATCGTAGGCTCATCCTATAAAAACTCCGTGTACCAATCTCCTTAAATAATTTCGATATGGCAATGATGTGAGCTAACACTATTTTTTTTAATTCTGCCAATTTCTTTTAAGACGATATTAATTTATAACAAATGGCAATACATTTTTTGATCTTTTAAAATTTCAATTTCATAATTCATTTTCATAATTCGAAACTAGTAACTGATATTTCCAAGTGGACAAATTGTAGAAAAGAATACATATCCGATGCTATGAATAAATTCAGCCGTACATTACCGTTATACCACAAAGCAAATGATACGCGTTAACATTATCATTCATTTCAACCGGTTTAAGTCTATGATAATTGAATGCTCACAATATTTGAAAATTTCCTATAACGGATTATCAAGAACCTCATTATGATATCAGAAATACAGGCCTCATTAAGTTTAGTTCCAATTTGTTTTGTACTGTTGAATTGAATTCATAAAACATAACCCACCTGGCAGTTTATATTGTAGTAAACAGTATAAGTTTAAATAGAACTTTATTTGAAAATATCAGATTATCAAAGTCAAAACGCGTATACAAACTATTGCATATATGCTACTACATAGATATAGTAATGATAATAATGCAACATATTGTAAAAAAGACTAATACACGTCGGCCGGCAGGGTAAAATCGTATGTAAAATAAAAGAATTCTCTAAAACACGTTTGTAATAAATAATAAATGATAACTAATATGTATTGTACATATGCTATCTATACATAAATCTATAAAGTCTGTGAGATATTAATGTTGAAATTCAAAATTCATGATATCTAGTCATTTAAACTAAGTAATAGACACATAAATGTGTAATATAGATAAATAAAATTATTAAAACTCTTAATAAAGTTGTTAAACTTCTAATACTTGGTCATTTTTTAAAGGCATCCCTTCGATTTATCTCATAACTTTCAGGGAATAGTTATAAATGTTATGTCAGGATGAAAAGAAAATCCACTTGAATACTATAGGTTTAATATACCTCCTACTAATTGTAGGAGAACATTGTCCTTTAATTCTGTTTGAGTAAAGCATTGTTATTGAAAAGCCTACGAAGTTCTACGGTGCCCAAATCTACTATCTTTTGTGTTAAGTGCATCCAAAGAACATGTACATAATATAATCTAAGGGTATTAATGTATTATGCCATCTGTATTAAATAATATATAATTGCTAAGTCAATCTATAGCATGCTTTTTTATATTTTACGATCTTTTTAGCAAATATCAAATATTTTACTCATTAACGAATATTCAAATGTCAAACCTAATGTCAAATTACTTTAGCCTATACAACCACCCTCTGAATCATTAAAATCAACCAATGGATTAACCAACAGTACTCGCTAAACTTATATTCGTTTGTTTCTGACATCTCAATTTATTTTTATTCTTGAATATTGCTGTTAGGACAATTTTTCTAGGGAAACAAATAAAAATTTTTTTCACGATGCAGGGTTTTCCTTATATGAAAATAGGAATATATGCTTTAACGTTCCTTGCATACGCTTATTCCGGCTATGGTTCCAGCACAATTGTTCATCTTCGTGATGCACTAATAGCGGCGGAGGCAATATTCGGCGATGTATTTCACAATGCGATCGCTATTGTGAAGAAGATGCGTACGGTTCATGAAGTTTTCGATGCAGCTGTGGAAGAAACGTGCATCTTCAAGTGTCCCACAACAGAAGGAGGTCCTGGTGAGTGTTGCGAAATTATGCGTGTTTACGATTTTTTTTAGCGACGACAAAAGTTACGTAATTTAGAGAAGCTATTTTTGTTTATATTTTACCCAGGCGGAAAATATGCCCACAAATGTAGATAATAATATTTTCTTCTCTTTCACAGAAGTTCGTCCCGTACAGAACAAATTGTATACACCAACGGCTGATGGATGCGGCTCTTTAGGACTACGCATTAGCACGGAATATTTGCCGGCAGTTGAAATGGAGACATGCTGCAATGAACACGATATATGCTACGACACTTGCAACAGTGACAAAGAATTGTGTGATCTGGAATTCAAACGTTGTCTTTATAAATATTGCGATAGCTATGATAAATCCATAGCCGGCGATCTAATGATAAAAGGCTGTAAAGCAGCGGCTAAAATGTTATTTACGGGGACATTAACGCTCGGTTGTAAATCTTATCTTGATTCACAGAAGCGCAGCTGTTATTGCGCGCCACCTAAATCCACGAGGGACGACAACAACTACAAGAATCGAAACGGAAAGAATGGCAATACGAAGGGCGATAAGTATTACAAAGGAAATAAGCAAAAGTATGGCTGGAAGGATCCTAATGATATGTAGGACTTCTAATTAAAGATATATACATATTTATATGTACTTTTCAAGAGATTTGTTATATTATTGTTATTGTTTTTATTACAGGAAAAATGTAAATTTTGCTTTATAAAAAATATGTAAAATTAATTTGTTTTCATAGGCTTAGTATCTTAACGAAAGTAGGTAGAAATGACTAATTATAACTTATGTGAGCTTTATACAATGGATTAATATAAATATAAAAAAATACACTATTTTGAATTACTTTCAAAACTTAAAACCAGATTAAAGCAGAAATCGACTTAACTGTTTTCTAAGAAACCAGTTAAAAGGGGATCAATACCTCTTTATGGCAGAACAAATTGAAACAGAATCATCAAAAACTTGAAAATTTTGAAGAAAGAAAAATCGTATTATTTAAAAAGAGTTATTTAAAAAGTTATTTATTATTTACTACCATTTTTATGTATTCGTATTTTTTCATTTTTATTTCCATTTCTTAAAAAATGTGCGGACAAATTTTGTCTTTTATTGCGTTCCAATAAATTGCCCTTTCCCGCAATTAAAACCATCATTCAATGCTTTGCGTAATACCGTTTGATGGGATCGTAACAGTCTGGCCTATGCAACGATTTTTTTAATGAAAGAATTTTATCAATAAATGAAAACCGTGACAAACTGGCTTTACTGAATACGGCGCTCATTGCATCCAAAATTTAAAGTAGTGTTCTTAATCCATAGTTAAATTTAATTTGACGCTTATTAAATGTTATGTAGTAATACAATTTTGGTTTAGTATAATATAAAATAAGAAGTAATATTTGGTTATATATTTAAAATTGAAACCACGTAAATTGGTACAAAATTGCGGAACATTATTCATAATCAGCATCTCTTCGTCACGGGACCAAATGTTCATTCACGTGTTCATTTCAAAGTGAATTATCCAATTGCTTTTTAAGGCACAATTTTAGTTCTAAATTTTTACATAAATAACTAAAGTAGAATCTTTAAAAGAAGCTCAAATTCTGAGGGTGAGCATATATTTTTGTTAATGTTGTATTGCGTTTACAAATTTATATACATAAAGGTATAAGAATCGATATTCCAATATTATCTTCAGAATTTTTTTATTGTTTCATACTATAAAAGTGTTATTTTAGTTATTGACCTGGCTATCAACTCACTCGAGCATTAGACAATTTCCACCCTGTTTCTGCACTTGCTCTAAAGAAGAGATGCAAACGAAGCCATTTGAATGTGAATCTGGATGAGTTGAAACAATTGAATGAACAAAGGCTTTTTAAAGAGGTCCCATGCCTGCCACCCACAGCTTCAACCCATACTCGATCCAAAAACCCGACCAAGTTATTTAAAGCCGTAGCCTAGTTGTCTTTAATGAGATCAATCAAAATCAATGCCTTTGTCATATTTCTGAAATAATTAAAAATTTCATTTAACAACTCTATTTGTTTTAACAATTATTTATAATAATTTATTTTGATGCTCCTGTAATGATCATTAGAGAAATAGTGATTAGTTTCAAAATTCTCTTCCATAGAGTTAAATATTAGAGAGATTTTAAAAATAATAAGGTGGCATCACAGCTCGGACAAAGACAGAACTATATTCGATTTTGCTTGGCGAGTATAGAAGTAAAGAGGTTAACTCGATTTTGTAAATATTATAAATAAAATTATTAGCTTTTAAATAAAATAAATTATTAGGTTTATAATTAGCTTTTAAATAAAATAAAAGGATTAAATTGAATTAAATTCAAATAAATAAAAGGAATAAATTTCAATAAATTAAAGAAAATTATGGGGATATATTTATATTTATATGGGAACAAATTGAAATAAAACTTTTGGTTTTTAGAGTCTTAAATTAAAGCAATTACCAATTTCCTCAAAATGAGGAAATAAATGTGAAAATATATTGCGTAAAATATTTAGAAATCAAGTGCATTGGCTAAGAAAATTTAAAAATTAAAAAATGTTCGCCAAATGCTTTTACTGTAGAATGTGTACAATTATTTAAAATTAGTTGTGAAATTCAAAATCCGGTATTAAAAAAATTATTCCATGTAATTCGTTTATACACCTTTCTGAATACCTATTGATTTTGGGTATAATAGTTCTACTAAACTATAACTAAACATATTATTTATAATTCACCAGATGTCTTGATCCAATTAATTTTTAGTTTATTTAAATTAATATTTCCCATTTATTTATTTTCAGGAACTCAATATTTTCTGGACGCAAAATTAAATAAAAAAATAGAAAAAATCCCAGTAGTAAATATACAAATAAATTCGGAAAACTAAATCTATCTGGCAATTCCATTATAATTTTAGAATACCTAAGCTAAAAGGAGACAGCAGTTATCATTGCGCAAGTCAAATTGCCATACTCTACCCACTAAAAGAACCAAAGCAAATAAGCAAGGGAAAATCGACCGCACTCACACTTCAAGCGATATATTTAAATCACTGTTAAAAAGTTGATCGTCGTGTTCTAATGTGCGGCAGACGAATTGTGCATTAAATTTAAAGTAAATTTTAAGGAGCCGGATAAGAATAATCAAATTTACAATAATATTGTCTGTGCTGAAATTTATAGTGAATACGTAATATAGTAATGCTAATTTGTGTAAGAGCGGATTAAAGAATAAAATCCATTTCGACCAATTTATACATATGTAAACTTTAATCGATAAAACTGAGTGATTTGAATGAAGAGCAAATCTCGTCGCGTTGCCATTGCACATTCAAGAAACCAACCGATTGGTGAGGATGGCTAAAGTCTAAGGTAGGTGGATTACACATAGTTAAACGAAATACTAAAAGTGCATATAATGTCCTGATATTTTAGCTTTTACAGGACTTTCAAGAAACAGACACGAAGTGAGAAAAAATGAGGCGTTTTTAATACTCTCCCTCTTTAGATTTTTTTTTGTTGACCGAACACCGGGTCGTAATCAAATGAGGAGTTATTGCAAATTTTTTATGTACTCTAATTTTTTGAAGAAAATGCAATTCAATTTTCAATTTCTTAAAAAAAGTAGAAAAAGGAACATTTCTTCATATAATTTAAGGAATAGCTCGTAAACTAAACGAGCTGAGAATAAGAAGTGCTCACAACTTTTGTAGAAGGACGTGCTCTCGCAGCCAGACACTATAAATGCCGCTATATATATTGTCTGCTGTTCCTTCATAAAATTGGCTTGGGTAGAGGCCATTCATAATACAATTTTTATGTATTCTTTAAATAAGTTGCTTCCTAAATAATTATAATAATTAGAGAAATGTCTGCTCTTCGGTAGAAGGTCATTATTTATTATAATTGGAAAGTATTTTCATCATTTTATTATGATACAGAATTGGAAATAGTGCCTATACATTACGCTATATATACTTATGTGCTGACACCGAAAAAAATCGGTGAATATCATTGGAATATTTATCTCCTAAAACCAATTGATTTTATCTGAGGTTTTCGAGGCTCAAACTCTTCAAAGCGTCTCTCGTATTATTATATGAGATTTCTTTTTAGCTTTTACTGTGTTAACCTTTGTATTATCAGACAGAAACACACTCATGCCTTTTCGTTATGCATCTGCAATCATCCTGTACGTTTATTTAAATTTTTTAAACAATCTATCACTAACAAATTATATAATATAAAAAACTTAATAAATTTATCCATTGACGTGCTATCTTATTCTCCTTTCATCATAACTCATCATCACATACAATATTTATCACTTTACCCTTCTTTAATAAAACCCACTTTCCTATCCTATCCTCTCGTCCTCTTCCAGTTACCACATCGCTATTCGCATCTCATTCGCTTTGCACTATTTAATATTTAGTATTTTGTTATTGAATACTTTTTTATTAGATGCACTAATGTATATCGAGTTTCTTGGCCTCTGAAAAGTACCCTGCTGCTCGTTTTAGATCTATCTGTTGTCGGTCTGTTAAATCTTCTTTGTTTGTGTTTCTTTTATTATTACTACTGTTTGCAATTATTCATTCATTCACTCATTCATTCGTATTCGTTTAAGCATCTCGCTGTTCTCACAGCAAATCTTCCATATACTAGCTTTTTTATCTGTGAGTAACCATCAAAAGTCTACTGCTAATAATTTTTCATCTGTAAATTACATTTGCATTTATTTCTTCTTCGCCTCACAGTCTCTAACTGAATTTATTTTCATTTTTTTTTTTGATCTAACTAACGTTGTTTTTGTGCGCCTTGAAATTTTTTGTACGCCCTTTAAAACTTTAATTCGTATTTAGTGCTTCAAATTAAACCTCTAATTGTTTGGTTTTTATGGTTTTTGAAGTTTATCATAAACTTCTATAATGTCATGCCCTCTAGAAAAAATTCGTAACATAAAAATTTGTAATATAAAGCATGATGAGAAATAACTATCAGTTAGAGAAATATTAACGCCATAATGCATAGAAATTTCAATCGAGGCTCATAGTCTTAACTTCTTGATTTTATTGCTCTAACTAGTTTTGATTTCTAAAATACGCATATATTATACAGAATGAGTTCTAGTTAGAATAAATCAGTTTCTTTACCTTACTCTTCTTCTTCTCCTACTTAAAGTATGTAATCCATTTTTTTTTGTTCGACTTATGAAGTTGGCAATAGTTAAAACTGACTGTTTGTATATTTCTCTTAAACTCATTTCGTCTATCGTCGGTTACTGAAGCCTGAGACACGAGTATTATGATCTACTACATGTTTGGCATCCATCCTACAAACGGATGCTGCGTGCATAAAGCCATTCCTCCTCATGCCATTTGTGTTTGTG
Source organism: Physocephala rufipes (assembly GCA_963966595.1). Taxonomy (NCBI): domain Eukaryota; kingdom Metazoa; phylum Arthropoda; class Insecta; order Diptera; family Conopidae; genus Physocephala; species Physocephala rufipes. Next base: position 3,876,665 of record OZ016503.1, read on the forward strand.
TATCTTTCACTCAGAAAGTTTTTCTCATTTTCCTTACGTGTTATAAGTACATATGCACATATTCCTCCTTCTTATCCCCTTCCTCCTACCCACCCCCTTGCATTTCACCTTACTCCATAATCACTGCTTATGGTTTCAGGTTTGAATGCATGTGTGTCACCGTGTGTGATGTGTGCATGTGTTAGTTGTATGTAGGGCATTTGCAAGCCTTATCGGGCAGCATTCGCAGTTACTCGTAGCTGGGGAAAACAAGATTTTTTATTTATTTTTCTTGTTTTTGGCGCTTTTCTTGTTTGAATTTAGAGAAATTAGAAAGATTACAGATTTATACACATACATAGAAATCTATATACGTATAGTACGTACATAAAAAGTAATGATGAGAAATTTATAAGTATGTATAAAGCGATTAAAATATGCCATACAAATATAATATATTAATTAAGCAGATCATCATTTTAGCCGAAGAGATTTTTAGAAAGCTTTTTTAAAATATGTCACGTGTATTAATTATTATGAATTATACTTGGAGTTTCGCACAGAGAATAAACCCAAATTATTTATAGCGACGAAATCTCCTTTGATTCCAAAATCGCAACGCGACTAAATGCCGAAACGCTAAAATCCCCAAAACAAAATAATTTCGAATCCGCAAAATCTCAAAAACATAAAATTCCCCAAGGTACGGAAGGGTCTAAACAACATAATATCAAAATGTCAAAATTCAGCGACGAAATATCAAAAAATCTCTAACGGAATACTGAAAAAATTTCGACGCGACAAAATCGTCAAATCATAAAATATCTCACTATGACAAAATTGTTTCAGCGACGAAATTCTGAAATAACAAAATTCTGATATAACGAAATGTCAAAGATCTTGAACAACATAATCATTGCAATGAAAAAATTTCGACGCGGCAAAATGTCGAAACATCAAAATTGCGAACAGTTCGAACTTTCTATTTTAGAATTCAAATAATGAATCGATTTTAATGTATTGGATCTTTGTTTCGTATTTTTTCTTTGGAAAAAACTGATTATCTCCTTTCTACCCCGTTTTTCTCCGTCCATGCTTTTATTTAGTTATTTTACTTTCCTTAGGTTGTTTGGGATTTTCAAGCGTGAGTTATCTTTAACAGTATTTGGCGTATAGTACCGAACAGGAGAAGTAGAGCTCATTACAATTTTAAAACAAGCCATCGAATCGAAATTGTTTGATTTTATTAACACCGTTAGACCTTTTGGAAGGTTGGGGAGGGGAGATAAGGATAAGTGTTTACATTGTCTAACAAACAAAAAAGTATTGAATAAAATATCAATTTTCTTTTTGAAATAAATTTTTTAAAGAGAAATCATGCAATGGCAATTATATCGTAACAAGCATAATTTGTCCAAAACTGTAACGAAATGGTAGTATTTAATATTTTCTTAAGTTTTTTGAAAAACTTTTGAAAAAAATGTTTATTATTTGTATTTACTCTCAGAAATTCCTTTTTAAACGCCGCCCCTCTTGAAAACTATTTCTTATTCCTCTTGTTCATGTTTTTTTAATTTTAACTATTATTTATCAATGTTTGAGTTTTTACTGTTGCGTCATGATCGTTTTGTGGTGAGATTGATTTAACAATGTCTAAAAATTTTCTAGAAATGTTTCTATGAAAAGTTTTTATTACAAACTTTTACAATTAATTCATTAAAATTAATTTATTAAAATTAATTCATTAAAATTAATTTATTTATTCCTTTTTATTGTTGTTTTGCCAACCGAAAGATAGTTTGTTTGGTTGGACGCAAATTCTTTAATGAGAGAGAATATTATTATTATCCTGTTTGTGTTTGCATGCGTGTGTGTGCCTACGTGCGTGGTTTTTTCATAGAACGAGTCTAATGCTCTTAAGAAATTCCGTAAATGAATGCTGTGCATCGACCGACCGTTGCTTCTATTTATTTTATTTAGTTTTTTTATTTTACATTTCACAGACGTCAATATTCACAAACAGCATTTCTCTACAACTTTTTCCTATACACACATGCATATATACGCTTACATAAGTGCATGAGGTTACGTGTGATTATACGCGTGTGTAAGCAATAGAGTCAGTGTGTATTCGTAACTCCACGACCTATCGGCGACACTTTCTGTTGAGCAGCCAGCTAGCGACTCGCAATAAAACCATAAAATAGTTGCCATTTCAATAAAACGCATCTTTAATGACTTTACCGGCGGCTGTTTAAATCAGTTTGTGGATACTTTTTTCTAGATTATATAGAAGATAGAAGCGGTTTATTTTTGGAGTTTCAGTTGTTTTTTGATTTTGGCAAATTATTCATTTTGGGTGATGGTAAGAAAATTGGAAAACTGGAGAAAGGCTTAGAAGAGAAGACATGTTGTATCAGAGAGAGAGAGAGAGAGGGATTAAGATAAATAACTAGGTTTCTTGGTTTGATATGGCGACAAGGGGAATGCTGCACCTCTTGCAAATTTGAAAATTCTTAAGAATTCGAACCGAAGAAACAGTTTTAGGGGAGAAAGCGAAATAATGTATGGATAAGGACTCTAATTATATTCTCTATCCGGTACCTTGCCAAGCTTCCACATTTCGGGATCAACAAAAATTGGAACTCCCAACAAATGATTCAATAGGGATCCAATAAATCGATCGAAGTATTCAAACAAACTCACGGGTATGATGTGTTGTGGATGTCTAATGGAGGTGCAAAGGGGAAGAGATACAGTTACGGAGAGTGGCTAGATAGAGGGAGAGAGGGAGGGGGAGCAACAGAGGAATAAGTTTTTTGAGAGCTTTAAGGAAATTCGGGGCTTGTGCATCGCAAGTAAGTTTGAGAAGTTTACTAATGAGATTTGACACGGTACTTCATGAGAATCAAACTTCGATAGAACGAGAAGTGCAGAGGACGAGAGCGAAAGAGGCAGAAAAAGGGGGAGTAAGGCTCTTACACGTCAGGAGGGTGAGGAGAATAAGATTAATACTTTTTATTGCAAATATCAAATATCTTCCCAATCTCCAACAATTTGGGACCAAGAAGTTTTTAAGGATTTTTATAAAAGGATTTGAGTTCTCCCTACACATCGCGTGGATTATAAGTTTCCCTCTAAACGTCTATTTTAATTCCTTACATTCCACCGTATGACAAAATTTTTTCCTTGCTTTTTAGAGAAGTCTCATCGCGTAGATTATAAATAGTACCGATAGATAGAGACTGACTTTATTTAAAGGCGTGTGAGGCGTGCAAAAGTTTCTTTCTATTAGTTCGTCCGCAACGAATGACGGGTGTATTGCACTGTACGCGAATACATCGGAAACCCTTAGACATCATCGGGTCCGTAGCAGTAGAAGCAAATCGTCTAAAGTTGGCAGAATAACAATTTCTTACCTGGGCAAGTTGCTTGCGGCACCAGCACCAGCAGAAGCAGCCCAAGTAGCAGCTACAGCAGCAGCAGCAACAACGACAACAAAACCAACAGTAACAACTGAAGCTTTTCTATTGTGCAGCCATCTAACTGAGGATTGAATTCCGTCGCGCTTCTCTTACCCGTCGTGGTTAAGCCGTAACCCCTTTTCATTTACCCCACTCCTCTTTCATTCTTACCTCTCATCCATCGCAGTCTTGCATTTTTTAAAATAATTTGCCATCTTGCATTTCTTGTTGTTGCGTTTGTTGTTTTTGTTATTCAGCTTATTCGTTTTGTTAGAGGTGTAAGGCAGGGCCCCGTAAGTCTTCTTCTTTTTCAGTACTGCTAATGCTGTTGGTACTCTTGCTGCGAGTGCTTTAGCAGGTTGATGCAGTTCGTTTGAGAAAGCGAAAAACGAACACATCTGTGCAATAGAGACGGCGGCTATTTGTACGAGGCTTTCCGTTCATTAAACCCAACAGTAGCAGACGTTCAGTAGAGTATACTGGTCGATTGCCGTGGCGGCGACGGTGGCGGCAGCAATTACCGCCTCGCGCAGTGTGATTCTCAGGCGATTTTGTTAGCTCGACTGTTTGCTTACGGATAGGACAAGTATAAACATAACACATCCACACACACACATCCACAAACAAACACACACACACACGCAGTCACGCATACACGCGCTCTAACATTTACTTGACTGACTGACTTGCTCGAATGCAGAAGTAGTTGTCATTGCCGTCAGTGCATTTGTAGAAATACAGTACTGCGTGTTTTGTCTAGGGGCGGTGGGGTGGTGGGGCGGTTGGTGGAGGTTGAAATGGTAGGGTGTGAGGTGTACAGGGTGGTATATATGGTATTACGGTATGCGGCGTTTCGTTCGTGTACGATGCAATTCATTTTTATGGCGCGCACATTTTCTTTTCGGTTTAATTGCGTTTTTTTTTGTTTGTGTTTGCGTTTTTTTCATTTGCGTTCTTTTGCGTTTTTTTTTTTGCTTTGCATTTTTTGCGTTTGCTTTTTTTGTGTTTGCATTTGATTTTTTCGAAAAGATTCTCTTGTTTATCGTCTTATTGTCGTCGTATCTTCTACTCATGAATAACTTCGTTGTTGTTGTTGTTGCGAGTGGCTAAATTAAGTCTCTGTCACTGTTGCTGCCGCAGCCGCTGCCACTGCCGCTACCACTGCCGTTTCAGGACAGCCCCGATCTTTACCCATTGCGTTTGTTAGCTTAACGGCACTGCAAAAAGATCGTCGTTGCGTTGGCCCACCAGTTAGAGACGCCATAGAAGTCTGACCATATTAGAGAATTCTTTGCTTTGCCGCTGTTTCTCTTTTTTTCGTTTGCATTTTTCCTTTCCATTCCAAAGAACTTGTTCTTTCATTTTTCTAGAAGAAATTGTTGAAAATGCTACTGCCAATTATGTGTTTCTGTAGAGTATTTTGTCCTTATTTTGTATTTTTTTTTTTGGTTTTTTTATTCTCTGGCAATCTTAATAATTTTGCAAATTTTGGTTAAAATTTGTTAGTTTTTGCTAGGACGGGCAGAGCATAGAAATGTACGTGAATATATATAACATATAACATACACAGTATATATAAATGCACATGCATATGTATTTATATATATATATATACGTGTGTTTATACGCATAGTTTGTTGACGTGGCATCGGGTCTTAGCAAGCCTTAGTGAGTCTTAACTAGCATTGGCAACGACAAGTGACGGAATGTTGTTTGGTTTCATGATGTTGTTAGTTGGTTTTTTGTTATCAATTTTTTTTCTTGTGTTGCAACAAGAATTGCACATTTGCACAAAAGGCTCTCACTGTCCGAGCCCGAGTCCAAATAAAGCAAACCAGCTTAAATATGATTGAATACTCAAATGTGTCAACAAACGTATAGAATGCAATGAGTGGGAAAGTGTGGTGTGGTGTGTTGAAGTGGTATGAAGGTGAATTGGTTTGTGTCTGGCTTTATCAAATTAGAAACGAAGATCTTACGATAAGTTATGCCATTGATGGCTCTAGAGAGCGGGTTGCGCAGAGGAGAGGAGTAGCTCTCGCCAACTCTCTCTAATAATAATAATTTACTAGTTTTTTGTTGCAAGCACTTTTCTAACTCGTATCGTGTTATTATTGTCTCCCTTTTTTTGTTACTTTCTACTTTCCATCTTCTCTTCTTTCCTTCCTTCATAGTTTTCCTCTGTCCTTCTTTACACCTCCCCCACCCTTGCTTGTTCTGTGATTCTGTGTTTCTTCTCTCCTTTCTTTCCCTCCTTTCAACCGTCCTTCTCTAATTATGTTCAGTCCTCATTGCGTTTAAATCCATTTGTTTTGTTTTGTTTTTGTTTTCTTTTTCTAAAATCAAATTCAACAGAACTCGCTCTACTTAAAGTTTGTTGGCTTGCAATTCAATATTGCCGTTCGTTACCCGGGTGCACGTTGTATGCGTTGCACGAAAAAATTCGATCACGTTACATTTGCAGTGCTTCTTTTCTGCAATGGCTCTACCAACAACATTTTCTTTCTTACTTTTTTTGCTTTGTATTGCATTTCTAAGACCGGTTTTCTAATAAACTAATTCTCTTGCAGGTTAAGATCTTAAAGAAGTTTCTTCAATCTGGGTATCTTCAATTGGTTCTAAGCCAACGATTCTTCTTTTTTACCTTTGGCCTCATTGCTATCTATACCGGTTATACCGCAAAATCCGCAATTCGTTTCAAACCATGTGAAAACGATAGAGAGAGAGGAGATTCTCGATTTTCACTTTGTTGTAATGGATATTAAATATAAAGTAACAATATATAAAATTCTTATATAAAAATCTTCAATTTTTTCAAATAATTCTCTCCAGAAACAAATCTCCGTTTTAGTTTTGGTAATAGCTAAATACAGCTTAATGTGGTAACATTTATCCATCAGTGGTATTTGCATAAACTTGCTTTTACAACCATCTTTCATAATATTCTCATCATTCTTTCATAATATTCATTAAATTATTCTTCAGAAAATCACTAAAATATCAATATTTTATTTTAGATTAATAACTGTTGTAAAAACTATTATAAACGATTACCAAGCTGTCACAAACTGTTATAAACTGGTATAAATTTTACAAATATTAAATACTTATCAATAGTATTATCATTCGTGGAAAACCTGAATTCTTTTGTTCTTGTTTCGATACGATTTAATCCTTGAAAGTTCAGAAGTTTCGGCAAGAAATACTTTTCATTTCACAGGAAGTTCTCGCACACGGCGTGAATTCAATTAATTTTAGACTTCGATTTATCTTAATTCATTTTGTTTTGAACTGCAAGAACATCGAATGCCGGAAAGAGAATTTTTTTCTCACATTCTTGCGATAAAAAATTAAAACTATTTTGAAAGCGAGAGAAGTTAATGAAATGAAAAGAGAGAAATTTAGTGATAAATTTTTTGTACCGCTAAATCAGAAATATTTCAACATTGCTAGAATTTTTAAGAAACAAAAGATTTTTCTTGATAAAAAAGAGGATTGACTTAAGTTATAGTTTTTAAGCGATTTTTGAAATATATTTTATTTTAAATATAATAAATATAATTTTTATAATATTAATAAAAATATTTTCTCTTTTCTTAACAGAAAAAATCATTTTGAATACATTTAAAAAAAATAAGAGCTACCCAGTGGGTGTTTATCCCAGAAAGACATATCAATCCAGAGGGAGAGGATATTAGCTTTCTTAAAGCTCCGAAAAAACAAAAATTGAATGTTAAAGCAATTCTAATTAAATTTATGAGTTTTATAAAAATCTCTGAAAAAACATTTATCACAAATCACTAGAAGAATTATCGATATTACGAAATAGAAAGAAACCCAGAAAGCAATAAATAATGGAGGACAATAACACAAGCTTGTCATTAAAGCACGACGATCCTTCGGTGACATTAACCATAAGGCTGATTATGCAAGGAAAGGTGAGTGATATGTTTTTTAAGATAATAATAATAATAATAATTTATACATAATAACAATGATGGTAATAATAATGATAATAATAATAATAATAATAATAATAATAGTAATAATAATAATAATAATAATAATAATAATAATGATAATGATAATAATAAAAATAAAATAATAATAATAATAATAGTAATAATTATTATTATTATTATAATAATAATTATAATAAGTAAGAATGCTAACTTCGGTCTTGCCGAAACTCAGTGGGCGAGGCACGCCCGTTATTACAATAAGGGTAAACCGTAAAAGCTTTGCAACATATTGCATTTAAGATTGTTTTAATATCTCGCTGCCCGCTTCTCTTGTTGGTTGGGATCGATTGTGCCAAAGGTAATTTTTATAGAGTTCTGTAGAATTTCGCCTATAACTCAAAAACCGCCAAACATCTATATTTTTCGCGCAGTCATGTGTTGGCCATATCTGATCTTCCAAGTTTTCATGTAGAAAATCATTAAAAGGAAAGCAATTCGTTATTATGGATAGTTGATCAAAATAGATTTTAATACATTCCTTTTATTCACACCAATGCATTCATCTATCCATTCTCTGTCTAATCTTCATGTGCGAATAGCTATAATTAAGAGATCATGAATTCCAATGCACCTCACCTTACCCGTCGACCGAGCCTTAATTAAAATAGAAAACAGAAAGAAATTACTGCCACGTTAAGGAAAAAAATATTTTGATTTGCATTTTGTAATTTTGTAAAATTCATCAAGGCGTTAATTAATTATAAGGACTTATGTTTGCAATAAAACATGTATATAAAAGATTTATGAAGATTGGGTGTGGAAAAGGGGTGGAAAGGGGGGGGTGGTAGGGTTGATAATTTGTAATGAAATCTGTAATCGATCGAAATTGATCAGAAAGGATTTCTCTGAGAAATTAGATAAATAGTGTTTGCATTCTTAAAAAAGTAATCCTTTTATTTCCCAACCTTCAAAAGCTTTTCCCTCGAAATTTACACTTTATAAATTCTACGAGTTATTTATAAAATAATTTGAGAACATTGTTATTTTAATTTTTTTAAAGAAACTTATTATTTCTCAAAATTAAATGCAGTTCCTCGTAGAAATTAAATTTATAATTGGTTGATATTTTTTGTTTAAAAAAATGTGTATAAATAAACCCAGAGGTACCTAATTGTTTGGCCGATATTCATAAATTCTGTATAAGATTAATATACAGGGTGCTAAGCATAAACATTTGAAAATATATTAAACGTTAATCGCTTTGAATGAACATTATTTCAAAAATAGTAAAAAATAGTAAAAAATTTTCTTTCTGAAAAACACGGTCTTCCATCGTAAAGTTTTACCGAAAAATGAAATTTGTGTGATAAAGTTTTGATCTGGCAACTCATTTTTAAGATAGTTTAACTGGCAGTAAATCAATTTTGTAGGTTTTTTAATGGAGGCATTTAAATATTAAGAAATAAAACACATTGAAGCTAATTCATAAAATTAAAGAAAAGCAATACTCAATCAGAATTGTCGTGATATGCATAATTTCATGAGTGCTGTGATAGTTTTCTTAATGACTTGTTTATCATCTTAAATCACGGTTCTGAAACTTCTTACACCTGCATGCGTTTGGAGAGAGCGAGCACCTTTTTCCCAACAATTTTCTATTCTGCTTAATCTGTTGATACTGAGCTTTTATTTTAGACTTTACGCAACACCCTGTATAATTATTGCAATGAATTTAATAAGATTTAGGTTCCTTAAATTTGTTGCTTGCTGAAATTGTTGATTTTTATAGGACAATAGAAGCAATATTTTCTTTATTTTTTTGAGAATTTATTTATTCAATAAAATTCTTGAAGGCATTTACGACGACCGTCTATAGAACGGGACAGAACTTTTCGTGATCTTTTGATTTAAATTTACCGTTAGCTAAACAAAAAAAAATAATTAGAAAGTGTACTTAGTTTATTTATATTCTTCAAAAAATTCGTGCGGCACAACTAAAAATAAAGTAGACGTAGAAATTTACTTGCCTTAATTGTGATAAAGATAAAACTGCATACAAATTCATTTTACTAGAAGAAAAAAAGATTTTAGAAAAGTTTTTTGATCGGTTGCCAATGAGAAAGGAAACATAATTATGGGCGGTAGGTAGGGGTGATACCCAGTGATGGTGTTGTTGTTGCAAATCATTCTAAAAGGAAAAGGTTCTACGGGGTAAATGAGCAAGTGAATTCTTTTGCGTTTTATGAGTTGTTGTGATTAACGACTTTAGTAGTTTTGTATTTATTTAGTTTTTACTTTTTTTGAAATTTGTGTCATTTAAAAGATCAGGAAATCTGTCTTATACACACGCTTTTATTTGGCATAACATTTTTATCATCTCACCTGTTAAAGTCCTTCAACAGAAACTTATATAAGTTTGACGTTTTACAAGCTATGACGAGACGAGTACTTTTTTTTTAGGACGACGTGTAATATTTTGTGTAAAATCTAAATCTAAATGTATTGAGAAATGATTGCTCTATTTTAAGAGTAATGAAACTTTTATGACATTTATTAGTGAGATATATAAATTTTCAGATTATATATTATATATATTATATAATATAATTTTACGATTTCTTATAAAACAAATACAAAAACCCGGGTAACCATAACCTAGATGTATTGCAAAAAGGCATGTGTTTTTAATTAGACAAATGCCGTTAAGATCCACATGTTTGTGTTATTATTCACACAACGTCATTAAGAATATCTTCTTAATCTGCATATTATGAAAACAATTAGATAAAGAAGATAAATATGTTGCAGACGTTTTTTTATATAGGAAAACAACAACACACATAGATGCAATTCTTATGGAATTATTCCCAGAGTTTTTACTGGAGTTCAAACAAAAAAGAGGAGAAAAAACAGCTAATATATCCGTTGGTGCTGCAAATACTCCTTTTTTACAAAAACCAGTATAAATTCCAAAAAAATTAATAAATTAAGCATACATTCTATCTAAGAAAGAAATAATTAAGCAGTTTGAAAATCCCTCTCGAAAATGGTGTGATATCACCACCCTTTAGTGGAGGTGGAAAAACAAAGAAGAAATCAGATGCTGGTTTTTCTGTAAAAGACACGCAAGCTTATCGGCTGTTGTTTACTTTGTTGTTCGATAATTGCAATCGTATTGCGTAAAAACGATTGCAATAATGATTTATATGCGACAGACTTTAAAATGTAACACATGCTGCCGGCAATCAGAATATTTTGTTCTCATGCAGCTTATTGCATTCGTAGCAGTTTCTTTTCGCTTTTGTTTGCAAAATTGTACGCTATCATTTGCGTTTTCGAATAAAATAAAATCTTAAATGAATAGCAATGAGAGTTTCTTTTTTTAATCGTCTTTTCTACGACCTTTCTTAGCTGAGACTTCTCTTGGCGTAAACAGAGATTAAGCGTATTCTAGACAAAAAATAGCGTGCTGGATTAATGTGAAAAAAGCTAATAAATTCATAAATCAGAATACGAATTTGCAACAATTGATTTAACTCTGAAAGGAATATATGATTTAATTGTCGAAGTACTTAAATTAACTCTCACTTAAGCAAACGTACATTAACCCTCCAAAAATATTAATTTCACCAAAATGTGAACGAAACTAACAAAAGGCATGGAAAATTCTGATTTTTTGAACATTAATAAACTCACAAATGGATTGAATCCGAATTAATAAGCTCCCAGGAAAATTGAATAAAAACCTCATCAATTAAATCTCAATAGACCGAAAATAAATGACGCCTTCGAAATGAAATTAATCTCAAAAATGGAAACTAACTCTAAAAATTAAATTAAAATTGTTTATATTATTCAAAAATAAGTTATTTTACTTTACGTTTGAATTATAAGCAAAAAACTTTCATCTTTTCATTTCAGGAAGTCGGTAGCATTATTGGCAAGAAAGGAGAAATTGTTAACAGATTTCGTGAGGAGGTAAAAATGCTGATTTTAATTGCTGCAAAAGCAAATGGAAAGTAATTTTCTTCTTTTACCTTTTTTTTGTTTTCTTTTTTCCAATCTTTACTTGCAGTCTGGTGCAAAAATTAATATATCTGACGGTTCGTGTCCCGAGCGTATTGTAACTGTGTCTGGAACAACAAGTTCAATTTTCTCAGCATTCTCTTTAATAACCAACAAGTTTGAAGAGGTTTGTTGTTTTTTCACGCGAATTGCAAGCTTTTCTCGTCTTAGCTAATGCCGTTTTCTTTGTAGTGGTGCTCGCAATTCAATGATGCTGGTAAAGTCGGAAAGACCCAAATACCAATACGTCTGATTGTACCAGCCAGTCAGTGCGGCTCGTTAATTGGTGAGTTAAAATGTATGCAAACGTAACAATACAAGAAAACCTCGTTAGATTAAAAAATAATTCGAAAGCGTCGTTCGGGAAGTAGTTTCGTCTTTTGCCTGATGGATGATTGATATTTCCTTTCTTATATATTTCGTAATGTAGAATAAGCTAAAAAAGTTTATATTTAGTGTGCTGGAAAACCAAAAGTAGTCTTTCGGTATATTTTTCTTTTTTTACATACGATCAAATTGCTGTGTCTCTAGGAAATCTCTCCCATTTCGCTTGAATTAAATCGCTCATTTCTACCAATTGGGATGCTTGCAGAAATTGTCTCCTCATCTCCAAAAATTACTTCTCAGTTATCCGAAATTACCTTCCAAACAACCCCATTTCAGAAAATAATTATATTTTAATTTTCCTGCCCATTTTAATTAATTACGAGTCAAACAACGAGCATTTGTTGTTTCTGAGAAATTTGAAAAACATCGATTTTTTCTAGGAAAAAGTGGTTCTAAAATTAAGGAAATTCGTCAGACAACTGGATGTTCCATTCAAGTTGCCAGTGAGATGTTGCCAAATTCAACCGAACGTGCTGTCACTTTGAGCGGATCAGCTGATCAAATAACCCAATGCATCTATCAAATTTGTTTGGTTATGCTAGAAGTATGTATTTAATCATCGTTTAATTAATTAACATTTAGAAGATTTAATAATTGTTTTTTTTTGCTGTTTCGTTTACATTGTGATAGTCTCCTCCTAGAGGCGCTACCATACCATACAGACCAAAACCGCAAGTTGCTGGCCCGGTCATTTTGGCAAATGGACAGGCATATACCATTCAGGGCAATTATGCTGTACCCACACAAGAGGTAATTGAACGAGATTTAATTTTAAGCAAACGCCTTGAATGCTTCTCATTCTATTTAATTATTTCTGGCCAACACACAAGCGTTTCTTTTTTTTTGTGATATATTCTTCTGCAGCGCAATTTCAATATTATAAATACATTTAATTTTCCTCTTAATCCTCCCTTTTCCACTTTCCATCCCTATCAGTGAACCATGATTCTTCACTCTGATTTGATTATTCGCTATTTTCTAAGTCTAAAGTCTCAAAACTCATCTCCTCGCCTTTACGATATTTCTGGCCATATCCGGTCATTCAGTTATGGCCACTTCATTCAGTAGTTCTCATTTTTTTATACTAAAAAAAAAACTAAATCAATCGGAACCTGCTTTTTTGGACCCCCTCCCTCACTGCTCATCTTGACTTAACCCCAAATTCGCTTCATTTTCTGGAATATTTTTAGTCTAATATTCTGCATACGATTTCTGTGCACAATTTTCAAGCAATTTTTTTTCATTATATTTTCGTTTTTTAGTTTCGCTCAGCGCTCTGCATTTCTTAGGATACCATTAAACTGTGTGTGTATGAGTTCGTTCTGCTCTTTGTAATTTCTTTGAACGGCTCTTCAACGTGCCGTTACTTTCTTTCTTTGTCTCTGAGAGAGAAAATAAAGCAGGCCCAAGATATTCTGATTTGCAGAGCGCTCCAATCGATGTTATTAAGAGAAAGGCAAATGGCCTCGAATGCGTCCACTTCGAACTCTTTAGGATTTTGAGGAATTGTGTTGAGGACGAACGCAAGGGCTCGCGTGCAGTTGGAAAGTATGTGAATATAAATTATTCAAATTTTAAAAACCAAAAACAAAAACCAAAAACTAAAGATAAATGTTTATTGGAAATACTCCACTCCTACCTCCCTAACTATAATTTCATTTATATATAATTAGAGTAACTTTTATTAAAACATATTAAAAAAATATACAAGAATTATAATCAAAAGATAAACCCGCATTTTACAATACATTCTTCTATATAGTATATATACGAGTTGTATAATCCCCCCCTTTTCCATGGACACACACACCATGAACACAACCATTGCCGCCTTGTTATTCAAATACAATTCCCTGCCCGAGCCCGTGCCCCCTCTTCTTCACTTTAATTAGTATGCATAGTAGAAATATATAAAACATATGTATGTAAATATATTAAATCGAAATAAAACGAAACGTCATAATAAATAATTAATATATACCAAAAATTCGGCAGGAAACGCAAAAAAATAGGTCAGAACCAATCGGTTTGCTCGGATCGAGACAAATACGGAAAAAGTCGTTAAAAAATTAACGGTTGTTTTACGTCTCTGAATGTGAGAGTGTCATTGGCTTACATCATTTTAAATGTAATTAATAGCTTGTCCATTTATCAGGAAAATTAATATCAAAGTAAGGCAAATAAATTCAAAAATTTTTGAATTAAAATTTCCTTTTTTTAAATAACAATTTTTTTGTCAAAAATCAACATCAACCGAAACAATGAGAAATCATTACAAATACCGTATTCGGGAGTAGTAATGAAGATCACTCTCTTTTCATTATTTCAGATTGTTCTCAACTCAATCTATTGATTCTAAACATTTCTCGCGTCTTCTACAAAATCAGAAAATATTCTGTATACAATAAATATATGAACATACATATGATTATATCTATTTCCACAAGTATAAAAACTTAAAGATTATGTTCATTAATTTTCAATTTGTGTAACCTCTAAGATTTAACCAATATATTAGTGCGATATCTATTATATATATCTATAAATCCCGCGCCGCCCTCATTCGTAAATCTTCCGGTTTATCATCATCTTCTACATATTTATATTTCTGCTCCAAACGAATTACTCCCCGGACATCTTTAAACATATAAATATTATCCATTAATTTTTCAGTTTGTTTCTCTCTGCATCTCTGCATAAAACTCCTCTCTAAAACTCTTATGCACAAGATCGATTAAATCATGATTGCATTTCTCTCCATCTATCTATCCACTTCTATATTCGAATCAAGAAAATAACTCTCCTCTAAAGTATGTTAACTTTATGACTTGGTTCTGCCTTCAAAAAGCTTTGAACTTGTATGTAATTGATTTTTTTATTGAACGCTTTAATAAAAAAGGTGTAAAAATTATTAATGCTTCCTAGCATTTGCCCGTTCTCTTTACTCTCAATTAAATTTCTAAATTTTCTTCCAATTTCTACCGATTCTCAACAATCACTATAGAATTAGAATATGTTGGTAAAAATATAAATTCTGGGAATTATTTCACGGAAAGCATTGGGAGATTTTGATCTGATGTTAAAAGTTTTAATCTAATGTTAAAATTGATTTCAAAAATTGTCTAAGGATTCTAAATCTGCAATTAAAAATATTAAACTTGAAAGCAATTTCTAAAAAATCACTACGCAATTATAATCTAAGGCGAAAAATACAAATCATAGACATCGTTTCTCAGAAACCACTTGAAAAGCTTAATATAACGTTAGAATTTATGGTTTAATTATTGGCTTAATAGACTAGAATAGAATTCTTAAACTTGCTAACAACTTTAATTTGGACTTTAATTTAAAATTATTTAAAAATTTTAATCTCATGTTAAGAATTTTAATCTAGTATTAAAATTGTTTACCAAGTCTCACTTGAGATTTTAATTTACAGTTATAAATTAAACCCAAAATAAAACCCAAAAGTGATTTCTTAAAAATCGTTACGTAATTATAATTTATAGTTCAAAGTATAAATCAAACCATTAGAAAAATTTACTCTCATATTAAAAGTTATGATTTAATGTTAAAATTGATTTCTTAGGCTCGCTAGGAATTTTAATCTACAATTAAACAATATAAAATTAAAAACTGACTTCTTAAAAAATACTGTCGGCTTATGATTTATAGTACAAAAATTAAATTCTAGGAATTAAATTCTATTTCTCATAAAAGACTAGGAAAGTTTAATCTGATGCTAAATGTAATAATCCAGTAAATTGTTTTCAACATTAAACATAAAAATCTAGGGATTTTTATTTATCTTTAAGAAAATATAAAATTTAAATTTGATTTCTTAAAAATCATGATTGATTATAAGTTATAAGTTATAATTCATCATGATTTTTAAGAAATCAATTTTAAATTTTTTATTTTCTTAAAGGTAAATAAAAATCCAATATTACTATTACTATTTTTATATTTGCAAATAAAATACATTTCTAAAGAATTTCTAATTGTGAGATTATTAATCAGGATTTATCATTAATTGCTTTAAGAATCAAATAAATTAAATTTTTCCAAAACTTGTTTCCGCACTTGATAAAACAACTTCTAAATGAGATTTGAAAGTAAAATTAACGGGCAAAAATAATGTCTGCGTTAAAGCTTTTTTTCGCTTATCTTCGATTTAGTAATGAAAGTACAAATTATTTTCCTATTAATGCAATTTTTTAAATAAAAGAAACCATTTTCAACAGTTTGAAAATATTCAAGCTTTCCTCTTCCTTCATAATAATTATTCTTCTACTTTCTTTCTTAACAACTCGACACTAATTTTGTTTTTATATCCACAACAACAACTACTCATCAAATAACAACAACTACTACTTCAACAATAATCATCGCTGTCATTGTTATTCTGCTCTGTAAAAATAATCATTTGCCAACCGACATAGACATGTCCAGTATTTCCACTTGCATTGGCTGCTGGTGGTTTACATGCTGGCATTTCAGGTTTGACGGATCCCTTATTAAAGGGTGCACATTTGCAAGGAGCGGTACCAACACACCATCACCTACAGCAAATACCCGATGTGAGTTTTGTTGAAGCGTATTTTTCCTTTTTGAAACGAACTTGTGTTAGTGTTTCAAGCGCTACTCCCCCATTTCGTCCAGCCTGACCGCCCCGCCCCGCCCGACCCCTCCCCCCTTATACACAGATCATGTCAGATCTATTTTTATCGTAGCCACCTTTAGTATAAAATGGGTCTCATAATAAAGTTGTTGTCTTTTACATAAGCCTTCTAAACCGAACTGTTGAATACTATAACTTTCGCTCCCACCCCCATACTCTCCCGTTATTAATACGCTTGATTGATTAATGGATGTCCCTTTCTGCAACCCCCTCCCTCTCCCTGTATATTGTTGTTGAATCCCTTGAAGTGTACATAATCATGAAGGTTGTAATTAAAAATAAAATTAATTCATTGAGACTGCGCATGTTTTATACCATAAATATATCTACTTTTTAAAATCGTTTATTACCTGGAAATTTAATATCTCCCAGTCGTAACCTCAAACTAAGTCCTAAACCCTTTTGAAATGTTAATCCGTTTGTAATTTAAACGTATGCTTAAAGTTTAGAGGTTGAGGTATTTACTTTTAGAAAAGTTCTACGAGGAGATGTTTAATATCTATATACTCTTAGCTCCTTGCTGCCCCTTTGCTACCCCACCCCCTCCAACTTCCCTCGCAACAATCTTGTTTCAGTCTTTTGTTTTAGAGCGCCTTTGCATGTTTACCCACACTTTTTATTTCGCTATTGCTTAGAATTCTTGTATTCGATAATATATCGTTTATTTAATAATCGTCGATTAAATTTGTGATTGCCTTCTACCCACCTCCCGCCTTACTACCATGATTCGCACACTTTTCTACACGAACAATTGTATATATCTCCAAACACTTTTACAGTTTCAAAATTAAATGAAAAAAAATAAACTAATTTGCTTGGACGCATTTAATTTTTGGCAGTATCATTAGTGAAATCAGTTGCTGTAGGTTTAGGTCATTGGTGCTTAATTTTCGACGTCTCCAGGCATTATTAACTCTTCGAATATATTGCTCCATTACGTTTGGTATTCTATATTTTCTATACAGAAGATATAGGATCGATTTGTTTGGCAAGCAGTTCCTAAAGAAAATTGACAATATAAAAATAATGAAGACAATATTTTAGCTTATATAATGCGCGCGCAGAATTTAGAGACTGATTAGCCTTAAAATACACGAATTTTATCAAAAAGAATTCCCATATGCAAGCACACACATATATATGTATATATACAAATCACAATTGAACCTTCCTTTGAATGTACAGAGCCTGCCAATATTAACACCACTCCCTCCCCCTAAAAATAATTTTCGAAACTTATAATTTATATATATTAACGCCTTAATTAAATGTATTGTATGTATGTTTGCATTTGTAATTGTCAATGATTATCATTATTATTCATTTGATATTTCTACAAAAGATTAATTATTATCGTTCTTTTTTTGTTGTTTTACCTCCAAAAATCAAAACTAGGTGGCAAAAAATCCGTTAGCTAGTTTAGCTGCTTTAGGACTGGCTGGAATGTCTCCAGCTGGCACCGGAGGGCTGAATCCCACAGGTGAGTCATTTTTTATTTAAACATTATTTAACAAGTTTTAGTTAAGCACTAAATTTAAATAAAAATTATCAGTAATTGATTAGCATATTCAATGATAATACACTAACGATGAAATAGTGGTGGCGAAATAGTATGTCTTAAAAATGTAAAAAATTAAGAGCATTAAATCTCCAAATGCACCTACGACTTATAAGAGTACTCCTGCACTCTTAGTAGTCTACACTCAATTGTGTTTGAATGACATAAGATAAAACTAGTGAGAACGTTATCTTCGACCTGGCCAAAGCTTATATATCCTATCCCCGAATCTCTTGATGACAATGTTAAAATAAAATGTTGCCGGGTTATATAAATATATTACATATTTATATTTAAATTATTATATTTACATTTATAATAAAATTCATTACTTAGTCAATATTAAAAATTTTCCGTCGTGACAACTATGCACGGTCTTATAAGTTATGTATTTTACTACTGGCACAGAAAAACTTAAAAAAGCCCAATCAATTTGTGTTCCTCCTTTTGTAGTAGCCTTGGTACACCCAATATTGAATGTATTCCTTACTTTACTAGTAAGTAAGTCTTCCATACTGGGGTTGGTTCTTTTACGGCTTATATTAAAATCACCGACTATTATTAGTCTGTCAATGGATAGTCCTCCATTAAAACCCCGCAAATCCTTCACTACATTACAAAGCATTAACCAAAGTAAACATTCTAGAAAAGAGGAATTTCTATAAAGAACAATAAAGAAAAAGCTAGGCTATGATAACAAAGAATATTCCTGCCAAATTTCATGACGATAGCTCTATTTCTACTCCTGTAGTAGTAATTTTTCTGCCTAGTCGGCGGACCATTTTTGAGAACATATTTCCAATTGAAATGCTGGACTTGGATACGTAAATTCAATTTCAGACTCACGACGCAAGCTAAGATGTATGAATTGATGTATGAACACGAATTTATTAATATTCTCTATAAACTGTAGGCGTGGTAGTTGTCCTATTGCTCCCATTTTCAATACCAACCAGCCTATGATGACAGAGAATTGTCGTGCCAAATTTCATGACAATATTTTTACGCCTGTAGTCACGAATTTCTTCTCTAATGGGTGGACCACTCCCATTTTTTTAATTATATTTTTAAATGAGTTAGTAGACTTGGATATACGATTCCACCTTTAAGTTTGTACTCAGAGCTGAGAAATTGAGCTCTAAACATGATTTAATTCATATCAAATTCCAAAAGTAGGCGTGTCAGTTGATGCGCTCTAAAATGATTTTGACAGCAATGCAGTTTGGCAGCAATGCTGCCTTGGCAGCGTTGTTTTGACAATATTCAATTTTAACTTTAAATTTAGTTTTAAAAGTTGTAAAAACGTGCATAACTATCATGAATAAGGTTAAATTGGGTATACAAAAATTTAAAATTGATCGATTAAATAACCCTTAATAACTAACTGAGTCTTATTCTATTGATATTATGGTGAATAAATCGCTTTGTAAATCAAATAAAGTATAAGGAAATAATGAGTGTGAAATTTCTTCAAAAAAGCTTCAGCTATAATACGATCAGTAGCTATTTGTCTATCGACTGAATTGATGTTTACTTTTCTCTTGTTTCTTTTCATTTCTACAGCGGCATTAGCTGCTTTGGCTGGCTCCCAGTTGCGCTCAACAGCCGCTAATCGTACTCAACAGCAGCAACATGAGATGACAGTTTCCAATGATTTGATTGGTTGCATTATCGGCAAGGGCGGCACTAAAATTGCTGAGATTCGACAGATTTCAGGTGCTATGATTCGCATCTCTAACTGTGAGGAGCGTGAAGGTGGCAATACCGACCGTACCATCACCATTAGTGGCAATCCCGATTCGGTTGCCCTCGCTCAGTACTTAATCAATATGAGGTAAGTTTTTCAAATGCTCCATTTGGTTTTGGAGTACTCCCGAAAAAAGTCGATTTGGCACTAATTATAACTGACAAATTATATTTCAGTTATGGTTCCATCTGCTAATTAATTTTTCAATTATCTACTACTTGTTTTAATATTTTACCAAATCTTGAGACATTTCTCATTGCTCATTGAGACATTTCTCATTTCGACTTTATTTAATCATTTTGTTTAGAGGCATAACCGTATAAGTAATCATTGCACAAAAACGTGAAATTACAAACCTGATAATAATATTCTTCACCATTCCGAATCAAAACCAATTTGAAATTAATCAAATTTCAACTTAAATAATTTTTTTAACTTTAGAAATTCTTTAACCATTAAGGATTAAGATCCATGCGATCCTGACCCTCCGCTCTATACAGAGAAAGAAATTCCCGTGTCCCTCAGAATGTCGAAATCCATTTCCACAAACCTCTCCTGGTATACCTATCTCTTATATATTCAATAGAAATATTCGTAACTTTACTCTTAAGCGGTTTCTTATTCATCTTAAAATAAATCTAGAGTTAGCAGAATCTCAGCAAATCATAGCCAAAACGACGTTCTGGGAGGAGACAACGTTATAAGACAATTGGAAGTTCCGGAAAAGAGCAGCAGTGACAAATTTAAATCTTATGCGAACATTTTTCGTAATATAACCTACTTTCCCCAAGTTATGCCTTGCAATCTCCTAAGCCTTCCTTAATAATTTTTGGTAACTTCGTTTGCCGTATTTTCTTACTTAGTCAGACAAATAAATAAATAAATTTCAGAAAAAAAAGAAAGAAATTATTCTCTGCACGAGAGATTATTGAAGTTGGCGTTTAGTGAATTAATCTGATTTTTCGCTCCGATTTGATTTAATCCGATTGATTTAAGTGTGAAAGACAAGCTAAGTTGTCAGGCTGAGCTTACGCTGAGTGTGGTTTGGTAGAAAAATGTAGTCTGCAAACAACTCTGTTATAAAATATATTATTCCATATAGTCATATACAACATAAAGTTCCTTTCAAATAAAAATTAAAATTAAATCGATGAGAAATTCAAAATATTTCTCAACAGGAATTGATGTCAGCATATTTAATGCGCCCAGAGCCATCTATGTACTAGTAGTGATATAAAATTTCCAGTCTCAAACAGTCTCAAACAAAGACACTGTTGTTGTCTTGGCTTTACGTCAAAACATTCTAATCAGATCCGATCATCCGGTGACAGAAAAAAATATCCAAAATTAAGATTAAAGTTTGATAAAAGCTCGTTAGCAAAAATTTCTTCCTTCCCTTTGAAAAATCTCTAAAAACCAACTCAAGTCAGTTTCACAAAATTACGGCGAAAGAGTAAAAGTATTCATACCAGAATGTGAAGACTAAAAACAAAACGAAAAACCTGATCTTGCCACCAACAAACAATTCCTATTTTCCTATTTCTTTCTCTCTTATCCCTTTTTTAGCATCGAACTCCAAAAGGTCAATCTTCAAGAAGCAAGCAATGCCAACGCGGGACAAACCAATTCATCAACAACGACTAACAACAACAACAACGGCGGCGGCGGCGGCGGTAGTGGCAGCAGCAACACCGTCAATTCCACAACGTCTTCTTCAACAACAACACCAACAAACAACACTAACAATTCAAATAATAATAATAACAATCTTAATTCAAGCGCTACGACCGCATTGTCCACTCCATTGGCAGCTGCTACTGCAGCAGCTAGCTCTTTAGCTTCAGCCATACCGTTAGCTCAATTACTAGCCAAACCTGGCGCATTAAATGCTCTTTCGAGCCTGAGTGCTCTCGGTGGTCTGACAGATTTGCTTGGCGGATTAGCTAATTTGGGTCCGCCTGTTCAAACTACGGGCGTACATCGCGCTAAAAATTATTCATCATCACGTTTTCGTGGTCATGGCAATAGTGAAGCAAATGCTGAAGATAAACCGCGCAATAAATTTAATCCTTATTAAATTTTCATATAAATGATGAGGAAGAAGAGAGAGGCGAGGATACAGTGGGGACAAGTGTCCGCGGAAAAAAAATTCATAAAACATTCATACATCGCATACATGCATATATACACGTCTATATATTTTTCAAACATTTCAAATGCTAAACAGCATTGATAATAACGATAATAGATTTAAATTTAAGAGCTTAGGAAGAAAAAAGCGCGTCGAAGTCATTAAAACAATTGAAAATGGAATAGGTTGAAAGATTGGATATATAAATTAAGTTAAAAATTCGAACAAAGTTAAAAAATCTCTCAACTACAATAAGTATTATTTAAAAAAAATTATAAATAATTTATTAAAAAAAAGACCAACAATAAATTTAATTCCATAAGAATAATGTTGAGAAAAAAAAACAATTTAGGCAACACAGTAATTATGAAGCACGACTAAGCGATTTCTTAGACGTAGAATTAGATGTAGTTTTTTCTATTAGGGCGAACATATTTCGGGATTAATTTTGCTTTAAATTTACATTTAAATTAATTTTGCTTTCTTTTGAAATTTTGAAACTAAATTTAAGATACTAAAAATTTCAAATCTTTAAGATATTTCTAAATATTTAATCAATGATTTTCTATAGTATCAGAATTGTATCATTAATAAAGCTCTTTAATGAATTATAACTAGATTGCAAATGAAGAACATTATGTTTAACGCCATAAAAACTGAATTTTTGTATGAAATTAAGGCATAATTGGCTTTTAGGCTTTGATCTTATTATATATATAATATTTGTAAAATTTAATTCTGTTTCATAATTATTATTTAAATCATGATAGCGAGGTTTCAACGAATTTGTTGTTTATCCTTTTTTAAATCCTTGCAAATTTGTTTTGTTCGAGCTGCTACGCCAAGAAAAAACAAATACCCGAATTGAGAAAAACTCGCAGCCAAAAACTTACGAGATTACAGACTTCGGTGTTCTTTGGGTCGCGGTAGAGAATTAATATGAAACCTTTGCGATTTTAGCTTCTATTAAAAAAATCCTCCCATGACATAAATTTTGATTTATTTAAATTCGAAATATTTTAAGGATTCGTGGTGATTTCATCCTTATGAGATTACATTTCCTCCGGGAATGAGTCTAAGGGAAATGAGGGAATGAATTTAAATTTTAATAATTTTTTAAGTACCTTTTCTATGAAAGAGTGATATGGTTTTATGACAATATTGCTTTATAAAGTTGCCAACGATTTTTTGGGGTGTGCTAAATTTTCTCGCTCCTTGCTGGAAACAATTTTTGCCGCAGAAATAATATCGTTTTCCTCTGCAGTGGATTAAACAGCAGCTCTTCCCATAAGCTTGTGCGTAAAATTCTACTCGCATAAAATCCTATTCTATCCCACTCGCTGCTGAAGTCGCTGCGGGGTTGTGTCGCTGCGACTTAAAGCAGTGATACATTCCTCTCGTTTGTCTTACGGAAGGTTATTGGGTTTCCTCTCGTATACTTAACGGGAAAATCTCCGAACAAGCTTTAAATTTTAGGTGTTTAGGTGTTACTGGCTCGAGATTTGAAATATTGTAGGGTTTGCATCGCGTGAAATATTTTTGATTTTTTTTTGGGGCATCGTAATTTTTAATATCAGTCACATTTTCAAATCATAATGAAAATTTTCCAATTTTCTTTTTATTTCGGGAAAATATTGCGAAATCTGGCCATATGAGTTTTTTGAGACATTTTCGTTGGTAGTGGCTTCTGTTTAGTATTTAAAATTATTTATAAAATTGGGGGAAATGCTTGTCCTAAAAACCTAAAGAGGAAACTGAACTTTAAAAAATGCTATCATAGAATTGCACCTAGTGCATATGGCGTTCAATTGGGTCGTCGTTTTGTTTATTTTTATTTATTTTTATCTGTCAAACTTTCGGAAATTGATGTTCTACGAGTTATAAATCAAGTATTTTGGGTTAATGTAATTTGAAAATTTTTTATTTTTAAGAAAATATAATTGTGTAATGAAGAAAATATTTTTAAAATTTTGCGGAAATTATTTAAAATTGAAAATTATGTTATTCTAGGATAAGCTGATTTTACATAAATATAATTCTTTCTTTGCATAAATATATTATAATAATATAATCATTATTATTACTGCTACCATACATCTATTATGTAATACTTACTTATATATACGTATATATCTACAATATATTGAGATTAATGTCAAGGAAAAACCATCTATAAAATCATGTATTAAAACATTTTTTGAACAAAACAGAAAAGGAAATGTTTTTATACTTTGGGAAGAATATTGTTCTTTCTTTACCTTTGTTTTGCCCTTATATTTTATAAATAAATTGGGTAGAATAATAAGTTTATATTCTCTCGCGGGTCGTAGACATTTGCGTCTAATTTTTCATTTAAAAATTGCTAAAAAAGGAAAAGTTACCTCAACTCATGGTGACGGCAGTAGGCCAACCTGAATTCTTAACTTTTTTGAGATTGTTATTACTCGTTTCTTAGTAATAGTGCTCAGAAAGAATTTCTTATGTTCGTTATCGCTATCGCACGATATCGTTCGTTATTGTACGTACACATGCATTAAATGTTTGAATTGCATTCATAACAATGATTTTTTTACACGAGATGTCTAAAAGTCATGACCGTATTAAATCGTGTTACTAACATGCCTGTAAAAACTATCTCTCAGCCCACTCTAAATAAAAAAATGCGATATTTGAGCAAAAACCGAAAAATATTTATTTAAAAAATTCATGAGATTAAGCTTTCTTCTACCCAATTTAATTTTGTTAAAAATTTTGAAAAGAAATATTTCGTTTATGGAAGTCGTATAGTACTACTACTACTACCGTACCGCAGCGTACCGTACCGTACTGCAGGTACATTAAATATTCTATTTATATATAATGAATTTCTGTAATGAATTTTCTTGTATGTATTGAAATATTGTTCTAAAACTATAATGATTGTTAACGAATTCCTTTCAAATCCTCATTTCAATCCGTCATCACAAATCCTGTCAATGTTCAAATGGACTTAACACCACCACAACCACAACCACCACCACCACCACCACCAATCGATAAACAACCCAATAATCAATCATCCAAATAAACATCAGCCTCTACAGCTTAAATTCAATTTATCCTATATAAATAAAATTCCCAGTTCAAAAATCCGGTAAGATTTTTCTTTATTCCTTTTTAATATGTAATCAAAAGAAAACCATTTCAATTATATTTTTGTTTTATTCGTACCTTTTAAATCAAATATTAATTTTCTGTAGAAGAAAAAGTAGAACAGAAATCATTTCAATAAGTAATTAAAATGGCCTAATGTTAAAATCGCCTCACACTCAAGCCTTTCACGGGACATGTCCTTCAGCATCAAAAACAAACAGGATAATAATTTGTGACAAAATTTTAAAAACTTAAGGAGCCGTTGTCCCCTCCAGACTCCCTCCAATTTAAATGCTTGTTGAAACGGTTTAATTATGTCTCTTGCATTTAAATTTGTAACATTTATAATCATCACAACATTGCCATAATCAAAATTGAAGCATATTTTTTATTGCTTTTTAAAAAAAAATCTTGGATATTTAAACAAAAAAAATTTATTCGAACCGAACAAAAATTTATTACATTTAAAATTTTCTTTTGTAAACTAATACGTTCATAATTTCTGGCTAATCTAATTTATTTATTTATTTCTCTTTTTTATTTAATCTTTTATTTATTAATTTAATATAGTTTTTTGCAAAAATTATTTAAAATTTTAACTAAAACTTATCTGGATTCTAAAATACATTAATTCTTTATGATTTCTTACCTTTTCCAGAATATCAATGGAAACTGCTGGTCTACCAATACCGGGATACCACTATATAGCGCCAAACGCAATTGTCAAGACTCCCATACATTAAATAATCATGGTGGAGCGAGAGAGAGAGAGAGAGAAAGGAAGAGAAATATAGAGAAAGAGAAATAAGGGAGAGAGAAAAATCCCTTAATCTTATCAGATTTTTTTCGAAATTTTAATACTTTCTCATCAATGACACTGGTTTTGGCCTTGGCACAGTGGACTCCTCCGGACTACACAGATTTCAACATTGTAGAAGCTTCAACGCCGACTGGAAGTTAATATTCGTAAGGCAACAACAACACAATTCAATAGAGTGGAGCCTGTGCGCTTGCTCGTCAGTCAAATTTTGTTTAGTAAATCCGGGCTCCGATCCTCGTAAGGATAAAAATGGTTTAAAATTTTTTGAAATTTCTCTTTCGAATATTTAGATTTGTAGGCTTTTAATATATAATTTTACAGAAAACAAAGAAAGCTTAAAGCTTTGATTGCAATACAAACAAACAAACAAACAAATAATTTACAAACATTTTCAAACAACAACAACATCAATAATCTTGGCTAGAAATGTGAGAAGTTTTCATGCAAAATCTTAGAAAGAAGTGAAAAGAGACAAAAGCAAATCGCTATGACATTTTTTTTTCAAAAACATTTATTTAGAACGTATTTCGGAAGGTTTTTGTTATTGTAAGCTCTTGCGCATACTGAAAGCATAGCGTAAGCACTTGTTATTTTGATAATCACATAACACTAAGAGAACGAAGCGTAGAATGGCCATAGACGATGAAGTAGCGTACAGTAGCGTAGCGTAGATGAACGCAATTCGAATCATGAACTTGGTTTCAATTTTTATGATTGTTAAGAAGCAGCACTCATGGGTTGATAAACACGAATGTTTACTTTACGCTACAATACGCTATCAATATGAAACCACTTTAGCTCATTTACGCTTGCGCTCTCATTGCAAAGTACTAGAGCGCAATGCTTTTAGGCTGCTTAAGAGTAGATTTTATTTCCTTGTTATTAAGAGTTTTGTTTTAATTTTAAAAACAATTTAATTTATTAAGCATTTGGTACAAAATTATTTTTATGCAAATTATAAAACCAAAATTAGAGAATTTTTGTTAGAAAATATTTAGATATAATAAACAAAAAGACAAATAACAACCAACATTTCGAAATTGGAATCATTAAGCAAAAAGAAAGAAAAATAAAAAAGAAAGCTTTAAAAAATACACGCAAAGTTAGCAAAATTATATAATTATATAATGAAATTAGCGAGAGCGGATTTATGCATTATTATAAAACATAAAAGCAATTTATAATTACAAGCCCAAAAAGCTTCGCGAAGGAAAAGACTTTATTATTATTTAAAATTTTAGAGATATGTGAAAATAAATGCATAAATTAGATTAAAAGTTTTAATTATTATTATTATTACTATTATTATATTTCAATACACAGTTTTTTGCATAGATTTTAGCAAAGTTTTTCTTAATGTTATTCTTTTTAAGAAATTTGCCCAGAAGAAGGAGAAGACGATTTTTTCAGCATAAAATGCTCTTCCGTACGAAATTTTTTTGTAAAAAAGATTTCTTTGTGTATCAAAATAATTGGATCTAAAAAGAAAGCATTTCTAAAAAGCAATATTTTTTAAAATCAAATTTATTCTATAAATTTTTATTACGCTGTTTAACGTAATAATAATGAAGAAAAAAACATTTTTATTATGGGCGCAAAAACAAAAAAGAATTCTAGAAATATTATTTGTTAAAAATAATTATATACAATAGTGTTAAATAGTTAAAAGATCCGAAGGAAAAAAGTAATATCTTGTAAAAATTGTCACATAAAATTTTGGAAGAAGCATGAGAATCTTAAAGTTTTTAAACAAATAATTTTTAGATTCGGATATTTTGCAAGATTGAACCAAGAGATCATGTAATCACAAGACCCTTCTGCCTTCCCTTGGATTTATCCAACCCGCCACTGCCCAAAAAAAATGCGGCAGTTTTCACCAGTAGTGCAATCAATTGCTAAATGAACTGGTATTAATTTCGATAAAATTCTATTCAATAGTAAGTTTTTTTATTCAATAGTAAAAGTTTTGTTTTGACAAATATCATCATCAAACGTTTCAAATATCGCTTCAGCACATGCTGATGATAATGATTTCTTTAATTTGTTTTAAGAAATTATGTCAAACAAATAAACCGAATAATAGAAAGTTATCAAAACTGAAAATTATCATCTCAATATCCAAAAATATTAAAGTAAAAAATATATATCACAATTATCCAACATATCTAAGTCGTATTAAAAAGACATAATATCAGCTTACGTTATCCGTTTATATATCTATGGAAATCTATTTAAAGCTATAAACCCTTATATACACACATATATATTATATACACACACATATATATACACACATATATGTGCATACAAACAAAAGCAACAAACAAACAGACAAGCAAACTAATAGAACAAAACAAGAAATCAAGCAAAAGGAAAAAATAGTTGCAAGATTCTTGCAATATTTTGCAAAATTGCAAATATTAAACGCATTAAAGATTTAGTCAGGCTTTCTTATAATTTCTGCATTTATAAATAATTCATGATTCACATTTTATCACGCTTCTCTTCCCGGTTTTAAAAAAAATGAAAAGAATATCACACCGTATAGACTCGTCACGCCGTAAACTTTACAAAATACTTCTACTGCTTTTTCAAAGATGATGATACTGCTTTATATCATTATTATAAATTTATCAAAAGAAAAAATATATATATATATGTCTCCCTTTTTTATGTTTGTCGTCACAATTCTTTCCCAGTTTCTTAATTCTTTTTAATTATCATTATTTTTCTTATTATATTTAAAATCGCTCATTACGTTTTTTTTATTGTTTAGTATAAAAATTACGAACATTTTTATCTACTTTGTCGTTCTGTTTATTATTAATTTGTAAGTATTTATTGTTTTAATTGAGTTTGTTATTTTAGTGTGATTTTTTTTGGATAATACACAAAATTTAACTTTTAAATAAAATTAATTTTTTCTATAAAACCATTGTTTTTATTTACTTTATAATTTGTTGTTGTTCCTTCGAAAAAATCATTTTCTTAAACGCTGATTTAATTTGTATTACGGTTAGTTTATCGTTGGGGTCTAATTTATTTTTTGAATTGAACTTTAGCTAATCTTTTTCTTTAAAATATTTGAGATATATTAATGTTTTTTAATTTTTTTTCAAACCAAACATTTTTATTCGAAGTAAATTACGAATTATTCATAACCCTGTATTATCAGGGAGCCTGAAACAATAATTATTTTCTTAAATTTTTTAACATTTTTTCAAAAATATTTATGATAAAATACTTAAGCACAACTTATTTCAAAAATATTGTTTTAAATCATTTCGAAAAGATGAAAACTTTTTGATTCACGTTCATTGACTGTGACAAGTTTTTCTTTAAATAATTCGCGACCACCGAGTCAAAATCAAAGAGAAGGTCTCTCTTTTAAAAGCAATGCATTAAAATAAACATACATTTTATTATTTCGTACTGAATGAACCAATTTTTTAAAATAAAGACTAGAATTTTATTGGCAAAAGGAATTGACAAAATAAAATTTAAAAAAAAATTTAAACAGTTTTAGGTAGATTTAAAACGTTAAGCACGTGTATTTTTAAAATACATTACAATGAACTGACTTAAAAGCGATCGAGTAATCACTGAAGGGTCTAGCGAGTTTCTCTAAAAAATACCGAGAGAGCTAGACAGATAGAGAGAGAGAAAAGGTATAAGAGCTTAGTAAGAATTTAATAAAACAGTTCATTGAAGCGACTTACAAGCAAATGCGATTTTATTATAAATAATATAAAACAAAATTATTTTAAATGCAATTTGAGAAAACAGTTATGATAATTAGATTAGAATTATAATATCAGTTTTAACAACATTAAAATTTTTGAATTTATTGAGTGTTTTGAAATAATATTCCTTCAACGTTGTTTGATTCAAAATACTCGTGAAAAAATTAAACAAATTTATAAAAGAGAAAAAATACAAAAACGAAATACGAATACAGGAAAATTGTTCATAATTTATGTAAAACCGTATATTATATAAAACAGCATTAATGGTAGAATTAGAAAAAAATTTAAAAATTACAGCTAGAAGCGAAAAAAGACACCACGGTTGGGAGAGTAATGCTTTTATTAAGAGAGCCAGCCATCTTCAGGTCGCGCCTAGTCTTTTTCCAGTTGACTTACAACTGTTTGCCATAATGATACTCGACAAGACGTCGCCTATAGTGCTGTTAACAGTTGAAATACAACTGGAAAAATATTAGAAAAACAGGATGTTGACTACGGGAAGGACATGCAGGTGAAGGTGAATAAACGCATAAATTTAGATGACCAAGAAATGATCAGTAGAATTTCCATTGGAAACCAAATAAACAACAAAAGCAAAAATAAAGCAATCATTTTTAAATGTAATTTGTACGTGTATTTTAAAGAAACCCAATCTTATTGAAAACTAAATTTTCTTTAAAGAAATTAAAAATTAATTAACAAAAAAAGGTGTCATCTACAAACAGAAATGCGAGCGAAATAATTAATATATGAATAATCTCAAATTATATCGAGAAAAATTCTTAAAAATATGAAAAGATTGTGATGCAATTTTAATAAAAATAAACGGGAGGTTTTTTGCAAATTTTTCGATAAATATTTCAGAAAGCTACAATTAAAACAATTTAACAAATGCGGGCGCAATTTAATAAAAATTAGTTCATTATAGTTAAATTTTTAAATTATTTATACGCAAATTTTAATTAATTAATCAATTATTTGTCTGTTAATTAATAGTTGACAATTCAAACAACATAGAAACAGAACGTGTAAAGAAAGCAATTGTAACGGTGCCTTAATTATAAATAATTTCGAAGAAGAGGAAGGGCAAGAGGAGAGAGAGATGGATCTATTTATCTGATTAAATAAAAAATCGGTGATGTTGAAGAACCTTTTGAATAAACCTTTTCTGGTCAAACAAATGATCAATCAACAAACAACTGAACAACATCATGTTGTTGAATTCCGAATTCCGCGTAAATAGATTCGTGCTTTGTCTGAAACAGCTGACAGGTGGAAGTAATCAGCTGATTGTCATTTATTTGACACACGGAGATAAAGAAAGAGTCAGAACACGTAATATATTTCAAATATATAAAAGTCATTTAAGAGCATAAATGCATAAATATGTAAACCAAAGTTATAAAAATTTTTCTAATTTTAGTAAGTTGTTCCATTTTTCCTTACTTAATAGAATTAATTCAATCATGGGTATTATTTAAAAAATCTCTCAAAATGATCGTCCCCCCTAAGCGATTAGTATTTCATAAAAATTGAATATTTCGATCGTAACACGTATGCCCCTCCTTTTTATCAATTAATTCTCAAACTAGACAAATTTCAAAATTCGTTGCCATTATTGAGGTGCTTGTCTTTGAAAGGTATCAACACATCATATATTGCCAACATTTTCGTCTCCCAATTAAACCTAACAAATTGAACCTTAGAGAACCGTCAGCCTCTAGACAACACACACCACATCCGAGGACAATGAGGACCGCTTCTCTGTTGTAGATAAACCAATTAAACCAGATCAGAAAATTAAAACAAAAAAAAATGTTCGCGGCTATGCCAAAACAAAAACCAAAAGTCTAAATAAAAAATTTAATGCAAAGGAAAATCACAAGTATTGATAACGTATAGAACGTAGAGCCTTAGGTTCGTAGGGATGGTAATATGATCATGTAGAAGATAGTAATAAAAATACAATGCTATAACAACAATTTGTGTGGTAGTGGCCGAGATTTCATTCCGATAAAGTATATATATATATATATATATATATATATATATATATATATATATATATATATATATATATATATATATATATATATATATATATATATATATATATATATATATATATATATATATATATATATATATATATATATATATATATATATATATATATATATATATATATATATATATATATATATATATATATATATATATATATATATATATATATATATATATATATATATATATATATATATATATATATATATATATATATATATATATATATATATATATATATATATATATATATATATATATATATATATATATATATATATATATATATATATATATATATATATATATATATATATATATATATATATATATATATATATATATATATATATATATATATATATATATATATATATATATATATATATATATATATATATATATATATATATATATATATATATATATATATATATATATATATATATATATATATATATATATATATATATATATATATATATATATATATATATATATATATATATATATATATATATATATATATATATATATATATATATATATATATATATATATATATATATACAGCAACATACACACACACTTGCATATAATTTAGTAAATATTATCTACAATTATTAATAAACGACCGCGGTCATGATCGACTAAATTTGTGGGACGTATCTTAGATATTCTTATTTATAATCCACAAGAAAAAAATAACAAACTGAAAATAAAAGGTAGTGAAATCAACAAATAACAAGCATAAATAACAAGAAACTGAAATAAATTTGGTTAAGAAGAAAAGGAAAATTATTTAAAAAAGTTTCTCTTTCGCGTAAATTTCGAATAACATTAAGAAACGCATAAAAAGAGACACAGGCACAGACAGGTATATACACACATTAATCTTTGTTGTATAGTGATTAACGGTAGATTTGTAAACGGGTAAGGAAAATTTGTGCGTTAAAAACTCAGTCATGCAATTTTGATTCACTCAAAATAAAAAATTACGGAAAATGCAATGAATTTCGAATTAATTTTTAATAAGATTGATATGATCAGGATTAATTAAGCCTGGTTTCATCATAACCTGCACAGTAAAAATTTTAATAAAATTTTAAAAAAATAGGATAAAAATAAAGTCAGCATAAATTGGAAAAAATCTCTTTAAAAGATTAGTCTTTCTAAATTTCATTTTATAGTTCATTTATTAGTTTTTATTGAAATCTGTTATAACGAATTATTCTTTGGCAGTCGTTGGTTTGTCCAAAATGGTTTAATGTTCGAGAACGAAACGAAAAGCTCGAGAACGAAATTCAATCGTTCTTACGAAATCGAGATTCAAAATTGCTTCGAAAATCTTGACAGTTCGTAATTTCATTAGAAAAATGTTGAATATTTAATTAAAAATTATAAAATTTCTATCGCTCTTTTTATTTGAGCGAATATATTTTCAAATTTAAAAACATTCATTGAATTTGAAAATTGTTGTATTTTCCGTGATTTCGTTTATGAAAAAGTGCATCAAAACCAACACCATAAAACATTCTACAATTTTTAAAAAAATATACACAGCGTAATTTAATGATATGACACGTTATGGTTTCGAATAAAAGCAAAATAATCACGTAGTTAATAATTACATTGAGAACAAATCAATAAAGGAATGAAAAAAACTAAAGAAATTTATTTACATGAAGAAAGAGATAAATGATAAAAAAGCGACAATATTGTTTGTAAATAAATTTTTTTTAAAAAAAAATGGCATATTTCAAAGAAAAACTAGTTATAAATTTATATTAAATTAAATAATAAGCCTGTTTAAGATTTTGAATCACCGACGATGAAATGATAATTATTATAAATATTAATGAAATTAGAGAAGCGAGCAACAAATTTTATTCACCAGGCTTCTCGTATTTTTGAATAAATAAAACAACAACAAACCATCGTTATCATAATTTAGAAAACATAATTATGAGCAGGGTCACTTGCAATCGTTTGCGTACTCGAAGAGTGCTTTCTCTCTCTTTGAGAGAGGCGGAAGTTATACACATTAATGATTATTAAATTGAACTTATTAAGATATTATATGAATAATGAACAATTGGGATCAACTTATAATTAAAGTATATAAGAATTTAAATGCGCAATGCAATTAATTAAATTAGAGAAAATGTTCATTAAATTACTAATACCAAAATTAAATATCTCTGAGTGGAATTAAAAGATATTAAGATTTTATTTAAAAGGAAAACAAATTTTCATGCCTTCTTTAAAACAAAAGTATTTACAGTTGAAAAACTTAATAATTGTTATTTCTCAAGTTTCCTTGTGCTTAAATTTAATCATGTCTTTAGCTAAAACAGTAAGAAATGTAAAAGGTTTATTTAAGCCATTTAATGATAAAATCAAGTACTTTCATAGAGTGGAAATTCTAGCTGGTGTGCAATCGATAGAAAGATATAAATTCTCCAAAAGTAAAATCTCCGCCATATCTAAAATTTTCAGTCTCACTTTCAGTTATCCATTTTTGTACAATAAATCTCCAGATTCAACTTCTCCATAGAAGAAACCTCCAGAAGCCTCTATACTAAAATTATTAAACGCTTAAAATGACAAAAAGGCAATTTGCCTTGCCTTGTCATTACATTTGCATTTGCAATGTCTCAAAATAGTTTACATATAGGGTGCATTGAGGGCACGCAATCCCCAATATAACCCAAGTCAACCATGACATTTTGTAGAAAAAGCCTCACTTAAAAAACTATATTACCGAGGGTATTTGGTTTATAAACCGTTTTAATCAGTGGAGCGACCGAAAGTCGCCACATACGAAATCCTTTAATATAAAAGGCACTTTTCATTGACGTACGGCTTTTTATACACAGACGTTCATAACCCTTGCAATTACCGAATGCTATTTTGTAGAATTAAGCTTGTTAAAAAGGAACTTCTTCACAGAGGATTGCGAGAGGATTACTCTATAGATTAAATAAATTTAAATTTTTACTCGAAAATTCCGTTTCGAGATTTCGTGTACAATCCATTGAATTGTTCAATTGTTTAAAAATTTATGCCTGTTCTCCCTCGAAAAAAACACAGGAAGAATTCTCTATTAACGCCTAATTGAATCAATTTGGTAAAGCAAATAATCTGGAAATTAAATGCTAGTTAGAGAGATGTCATTTCTGCAGTTAAAAACCTTAATTGAGAGAGAAGAAAATGTCAAACAAACAAACGTCAAATTTGCGAGTTCAGAAAGGGCTTTTCAGAAATGCCACGCCTTGATGATCATCATAATTAATTTCCATTTTTAATGAGTTTAGTCATATATTTTGTGATGTATGAAAATCTTTTACTATCATATTGATTTCTTTAATCAGAAAGATTGCACACCAACTAAAATTTATATTAAATTGGTCTCTTAACGAAATAAAACTTTGCAAATAAATGAATTTAAAAATTAAAGAAATTTCAGCAATTTAGAAAAAATTATTTTTCTATTAAACTTTTGTTTAATTTGATTTTCGGAATATTAACTTAATTCTGATAAAAATAAAGAAATTTAAGAAAATTTAAAATTTGTATTTTTCAAAAATAATTAAAACTGTTAAAGAATTCCTTATAATTATCGTATTAAAGCCATTGAAATTATTGCACTCTAAATGATAAACCACAATAATAATAATAACAATAACAACAACAACAATATCAATAATTAATAACTGAAATTAAACAATACACTGAGAGAAATGTTAGTTAATATATCTAGATATCGTACTGTAAAGAACTGCAAGGCAATCATAAACTAGAGCTTCAATAAAAATGATATTTTAAAAAATTATATGAATGTATCTAAATATAAAGTAAACAATGAAAAAGAAAAATTGATAAAAACAAAATGAACAAGTATTTTGGATGGAATCTACAAAATCACATTAACTAAATCATTACCACTGATTTTAAGCGGACTGAAAAGCAAAGAAATTGTAAAATTGTTTCTTTCAAAAGTGCCAATTGTTTACCGTTTCAATTTTCACAAAAACAACTTTGCCAAATTTTTTGTAAGTTTTA
The DNA here is from genome assembly GCA_963966595.1 of Physocephala rufipes. Classification (NCBI taxonomy): domain Eukaryota; kingdom Metazoa; phylum Arthropoda; class Insecta; order Diptera; family Conopidae; genus Physocephala; species Physocephala rufipes. The sequence goes on from OZ016503.1 coordinate 3,912,469, forward strand.
AAAAAATGTCTTCTTGCGATCGTAGTTGTTTAAGATATTCAGTAAAATCAAAGCAATTAAATAACTCGAAGAGGAACTCAAAGAATAGAAAGCAAAACCATAAAAAGAGCATTAAGAACACTTGGAAAACTCAAATACTAATTAAATAACTCAAAAAACACTCAAAGCATTGAATGAAATAAAAAATATACTGGATAGCACTCAAAGCACTACAAAGAAATCCACTCAAAACAATCGGTGGATACAAAAAACAACACTGAAAACCAAAGAACCCAAAGAATAAAAAACACTCGAAAACCCAGAACTCAAAGCTCTCGTAAATATTCCAAAAAATACTCAAATAAATCAAAGAACTCAGAAAGTTATCAAAAACCAAAAAAGCTTGGAAAAATTAAACCAAATCAAACACGAACAAATATACATATAAATGTATTTGTGATCACCACCAATCACATCGTTGGGCAATAAAGCACTCAGAAATTTAAAGCTCACAAAACCGACTCACCAATTTTGAACAAAATTCTAGACATTCACCGATACGCATGAGTTTCAAGAGCAAGAAATAAACTCCGAAAAAGACAAGTGAAATGTTTTTAATTTTCCGAATTAAAATTCTTCTCACATTTGATTTGAAATCATTTCCAGTATTTTTGAAACAGAAGAATAAACTAACAAAGTGTATTGCTTTTCAATGTATGCGTGACACTGTTTAGATTTAATTATGAACTAAGATAATGAGCTTCTCGAAAATGTTCGTAGAAATGTTGTTGAAATGATCACGTAGAGATCGATATGATGCTAATTTTAATTGTAGTAGAGCAGACTCCAAAACTGCGTTCAATGCATAAATAAATCAAAGTATCCGCAAAAAAGAACAATTTTCTTTATTAATTCTAAAATTATATTCATCTGCTGCACCACGTTTTTGATGCGAATTTAAATTTTTTTATTTAAATATAGCAAAATAATACAATAATTCAACAACAACAAAAACTTTAAATATCACATAGAGTTAACGTATTTCTTACATATATATATCTACATATATTTCAATCAATCTTATAAATCATTTTAAATTATACAAAAACCAATTAAAAATTCATAATTAAAAACAACCAAAAAATTGTATAAAATCCGGTTACGAAGGGGTAATGAGCAACATTTAATCATATGTGTTTGCTCAAATACATGCAGATAGATTTACGCATACACTTCACCAGACGCATACAAGCACACACACACACACCACAATCACACAATTACATGCACATACACGCAGTCACAGGAGAATGAGCACTTACTTTTCTCATTAACTTCTATCACTTACAGTTGCTTTTGATTTTATATATATTTTTTATTACTTGTATTTTGTTATATTTCTTTTCTATTTTATTTATTTTATTATATTAATGTTTTTTGTTTGTATTTAATTGTATCTATTTTTTATATTATTTATTTTTATCTTATATTTTGTCCTTGTATCTCTTATACCACATTCTATTCGTTTTTTGTAAAATTCATTTAATTTTTTGTTATATTTATCCTTAAAATTATTTATGTTTTTATCTTTAATTATTATTAGTATTTTATTATATTTATTTTTTTATTTTATTTGTATTTTGTTGTATTCGTTTTTTATTTTATTTATATTTTATTATATTTAATTTTCATATTATTTGTATATTTTAATTATTCGTGTAATTAATTTTTATCGTAATTTATTTATTTTATTATTCATATATCTCTATATGATTTATTATATTTATTCTTTTTATTATTATTCATATATTTTATTATTAGTTTTTATTTTTTATATTTTATTATTAATTTTTAAATTTTATTTTTATTATTTTAATTTCTTTAATTTCTTCTTAAGTTCTACCACTTATTACTATTTGTTTGATTACACTCTATTTCTGTTTTGTTTGGCTTATATTTTTAACATTTGTTTATTATTTTTTAATTATTATGATATCTGATGCCCCTTCGCACTCATTTCTATTTCTCTCTTTTTATTTTTATTGGTTTTATTTTATTTATGATTTTTTTCTTATTCTTTATTACATTTTCGTATTTCGCTTAAACTATTTTTTTATTCGCTTATGCCACATTTATTACATTTATTTTCTATCTGATTTAATTAATTTTTTAATTAATTTTTTATTCCTGCTTACCAATTATTTTTTGGCATTTCTAGTATTTTTTATTCTAAAATTCTATTCTATTTAAATGTTTATTTTTATTATTTTAATTATCGTTTATGTTTTATTAAACTCAATATTAAGAATTATTAATGAATATATAAATAAAAAATTTTTGGTATATTAGTCAAATGTGTTTAATGCAATTTAATTATTGATATTGTTATTTCACTTTTATATGATTATTTTTTATTGTCTTTTTTTAATAATTTTTCTCAAACATGCAATAAAAATTAGATTTTGTTGGTTATTTATTTATTTATTATTTATTATTATTTATCTTCAAAACTTCTTTTGCAATGTTTGACGTTTACACTCGTGTTTGACGCACACAAACACACTCGTGTTTGTTTGACACACGAAGACACGAACACTCTCTCGCAGGTGAAGACGCATGGAATAATATTTATTGATATTCATTCTTAATTTGATAAAATCAATAAAGTTAAACAGTTCTAAAAATATATATTTACACGTTCTTAACTTTAGTACAGGATTGAGCAAAGGTATTTATATACAATACATATACACATATATATACACATACATATATATGTATCTAATAAATTTAAAAAAAGCATTGCATTAAATTGTTTTCATTGTTTACAAAAGAAAAACCATAAAAATCTCAAAATATGAAATTAAAAAAACTTTGAAAAAACACAAAACAAAAAAACATATTTTATGAAATAAGTACAATAATTCATATTTTTAAAAAGAAGACACCGCAAGAAATTATTATGAAATTATTTATTATCATCATCACCAAATTAAAGTTAAATGAATATTAAAAAAAATTAGGAGCAATATTTAATACATCAATTATATCTACATTTATATATATTACGAATACATACCTACATACATACACATACATACATACATATATACATACCAACGCAGTAGTTGCAGCTTCAACGCATGCGTTATTTACATGCTGCATTAGAATGCGTCGATACGTCGATGCGTCGATGCAAAGCAAAATAGACTAACGTATTATTATATGGTCGATCATCAATGATATTGAAATTTAATTTATATTCAATGGAATCTACGTACGTGCATATTTAGATATAAATATATAGACATTTTTTTGTTCATTATAAAGAACAAAATATTGCGTTCGAGAGCAAAAACAAGCAGTAGCAAAATTTATGTACGTCGTAATATGAAAAGCGAGTAAGCGAGAGCACTCGACACGCCAAAAACAACACAAAACAAAATGAGAAACTGAACAAGTGTATTAATAAAATACATGTTTAGGTCAATTGTAGTGTGTTTTATTTATGCTTGCGTTTGTGTGTGTGGGGAGTTCTAAAGGTCAGGAGGAGAAACATTTCAGTTTTGTTCTATTTCCTTCTGGGTCATACATCTAAAATATCAGTAATCGGAATCTGCCGAAGAAATTGGTAACCTAATTCAAGGAAATGTCGATACTCCTGTTAAAACCTTCATCTCTAATTGCATCCTGTTTTCGCATATACATCTCTAAAACGCTGACTAACGATTTGCAAGATTACCCGAATATCCTGCTGAACTTCGATGTTATCGCTTGAATTTTCACTTGGGCCCGTACAAACTTGAGCTTCTCTTTCCGAGGGTTGAAATTGAGAATCTCAGCATTGACGAAATCAAATCTTATCCCGATCTGATTGACTCCGATGAAACGAATTTATTAAACGCATTCATGTCACCGCATTCGTGACGGATTTAACTAACAAGACGTCATTAATTTCCTAAAGCGAAGGACTCCAGGAGCTCTTGAAATGCGTTCATAAAAATCGCAGTTGCAGATTTTCTTTAGAAATTACTCAAACTGTTTAACAATCAATCGTTCCCAAATAACTTCTAAGAGATTTGCATCCTTACTTTCTTTTAATCCTTTAATGGTCTGTAATGATTTTAAAGAGCTAAAGGGTTCCAAATTTTAGGTAGAATTGTCTCGAATCTGGGGAGTTAACGTGACACACGGAGCGATTCTCCACTTTGCTGTCAACGCTGTCATAACGTCTGACCCAGACATTCGATCCGTGACACGGGTAGATAAAAATTGTTCCAAGGTTCGAATCGCTCGTCTCGTGTCGTTCGTCGATTGGGGAACCGATATGAACATTGTAATATGCACGTAAGAAAGTATTTATGTTTATTTCAAGATTCGGATTTTCTTGCCTCGCATCGTCTTTCCGATTGCTGTTTGATGTGACGCTCAATTTTGAGTGAGGTCTAATCGGATAAGCCAACTATGTCGAACTTTTGAAAGGCAGCTGAGAAGACAAGCACAACTGTGACACATTTCTGTTATAAAAGTATGGCGGGTCAGTAGAAAGTGCATTCCAAAAAAATTTATTTTTATAAATTATAAAACCTTAAACATCTATTTAAATATACTTTGCATTTGATCACATTCAGTTTACGTAATTATAAATAAAAACATCACAAGATTATAAACCCTGTTTTATAATTTAGAGAAATATTTTAAAAAAACAATACCCCAATAAAGTGATTCCAATTCACTGAATTGTTTTCTTGAAGAAACTCGTGATAGGCTTAACCGCAACATTTATACTGCTATCGTTTCTAGAGGTATTTTTTGTTTTCTTTTTCTCGGAGTTGGTCTTGTTTGTTGGAATAACAACTGTACGTACTTCTAATTGATTAATTTGACGATGTAAATATTTCGCAATATGATAATCCATATGTTCGTCCATACGATTGCTAGGAACGGATATACCACATTCTGTACAAACAGAAATTTCTTGCTTTTCGTTTTCTGCCGCCACTAATGACATATGCTGCTCTTCTAAACATTGAACACTTTGCACCGCCGTTTCAGTTTTCTTTAGAAATTTCGAAATATCTGCCATTGGATTCTTAGAAATGGAATCCTTCGATTTTTTCTTACTTTTTTCTTCAACTTTACTTTTAATTTGTTGCTGAAATTCTAAACGCTGTTCGTTACTTAATTGTCGGGCCAAATGGTAATCCTGATGCAATTGCTGAGAACGTTCGTCCGCTAGTATTTGTTGGTTGCAAATATTACATAAAGTAAATTGCAATAGATCAAGCCGCAATTCAGGCACAGCATATTCGGCGTACTCATCCATATAATTGAATCTTGTTGAAGTGGAAGAGGATTCAATGTCGGAGCGATTTCTTTTACATGAATTCTGTTCAGAGTTTTTATCAGTTGATTTTCGTTTAGCATCATGCGAGCATTCAATGCGGTTGTTTAGATTTGTTTCGTTTTCAACTCTTTTATTGTCGACATCATTCAAGACCGGTTCATTTTGTGGTTCTTGTAAGCTTGTTTCTAATTTACTTCTTGTTTGAACTTCAATATCGTTATCTTTTTCATTGGATCCATTCTGTAATCCTTCTGAATGTTTTCGTGCATTTTGATTTTCATAATTTGCTGACTTTAATGTTTCCTTATTTTCACCAAAGTCCGCTACTAATCCACTTAATCTCCCCTTTCTTAGAGCATTTAAAAAGAAACTATTCCCTGAGGAAGCCGTTATATTTTCGAATTTATTGTCTAGGGGAAATTTTTCTTTAATTCCATTTTCAGTTTCCGTATTTTTAACAGATTCTAAAAATTTTTTTATAGATTCTCTTTGATTAAGCTCGACATTATCAAAGAAAGATAAATCTCTAATTTCCTTTTCCTGGACATTTTCTTGGATACTGCCGTTACTTCCTATCGGCAGATCACTTTTACTTTCTTCTGAGCAGTCCAGTGTTTTCATTTCTAAATTTTCATTTGAATTTAAATCGTCGACATTTAATTTATGAACGACTTTCAATTTGTCATTATCCCCAAAATTAGCTTTCGCCGATTTTTGCTTCATTGCTTGATTGGCAAACATTTCTTGTAGATTTCCACGTTCATTCCCATTTGTTTCAAATTTCCCGACGTTTATTCCAAGAAATTTTAGAGGATTATTCAGCGTGGTATTCCCCTCACACAGAAATTGCTTTGTATTTATTTTAATTACTTCTAAACATGCTTTTGCTATTGTTTCCTTGTCACAATTAATGAGAGGCGTTGAACGAGAATTAAGGACTTCCACACCATCGATATCCTGTACGTAGCTAACAACCATTTTCTTGGCGCGTCTTTTATTTTCAATCGCATCCTTTTCAAGTCGAACACTTAGTTCGTTGCTTAGTTCATTTATCCAATGCTCCAATTTGTCCAAGCTGGTGATTTTACTGGGTCCCGGAAACTTCTTGCAGCTACCTATGCTTTTGGAATACACACGCCTTGTAACAATTTCAAGATCTATACCTCGTACTATATCATAGAGCCACGAACTGAAAATAACGAAAATAATCTTTATAATATAATCTGTAAACATTTTCGTACATTTCTGTCGATTACCCATTCTTCTCGTCAAACATTCGCTGCATTTCTTCCCGAGTAAATCTTCTCAGCTCTCCCAAGAAACGCACGTCCGCTTTCTCACATATTTCTTCTCCGAATCTCCCTCCCAGACCTTTAATCTTGCTAACCGGGAGAGTATTAAAAAACTCTTCTATTTGCGCTAAAGGAATAATTGTCTGTTTGTTCGGTTTATTTAGGCCACAGGCCAATTTAGCCATAATTTTATTATGGGCAATACCCGCAGAGCACTCGTAACCAGTATCTCTTTTTACAGCCGACCTAATTTCAGCAGCTATTGAAGCCCCGACTAGTAGACGAATATCACTTTTTCTGATTGCAATGGTTTCCTTATCGTTGGACTCATAATTATTAAAACTATTTGAATTTGAAATTGTAGCCAGAATTTTTTGTATATAGTCACCAATACTAGCGTAACCAACAGCATAAGTCGCTTGAAAATCCTCTGGTTGTAGCACATACTTTCCCTCATCTATTTCTTCTATTCTCTTTTTAACAGCTTCGGTTACATCAAGATAAGCTTCATCTACACTAGCGCGCTCTAGAAGATGCGTGTAACGTTGCAATACGTTTGCCACATCCAATCCAGCATCTCTATACTTGCTAATATCGGCCTTCTCACGTATGCTGGGTACTCGAACAAGCTCTATATCCGGACATTGCGTCTTAGCCTCATCGCCGCGCATATGACGCGTAACGCCTTTAGCACGGGCGGCGTAATTTACAGCAATAATTCTAAAAACGAAATGAGAAACAAATTGTTTCCAAAATACAATAAATTCAAATCTCACCCTCCACCCTTCCAAGAATTGTACTGGACAACAGCTAGTGGTTTGCCGGCAAATGAAGGATTCAGCTTCTCCTCTACCTGACAGTAGAAGCAGTCCATGTCCACAAGCAATACGACTCTATCGTACTTCTTTTGAGCAGATATAAATTTCTGCATCTTGGATGCCATTTCAATCTTTCTGAATTTTAGCCAATACAAAAAATTTCTCAATATTACCCAAACAAAATTCCAAAATTATTAGCGAGAACCAATCTAGTGACATAAATAATTCTAATGAACTCGCTCTATCTACTCGTCACTTTGATTTCAAATATTACAATCGTGGTTGCGAGATGTTTAGAAACCTCGGCTGGAATAGAATAGATGAAGCCTTGGCTGTGGAAAGAAAATTATTTATTTGTCAAACGCCAAGTACGACCTCAGTTCCAAGGGGAAAGAGAGCAAAATCAGCGACTACGACAAAAATAGCATCAGTAGCGACACTTCATCTTCTTGTGTCCGATAAACACCTGTTATTTTGACATCTTTCAGACCAATGTCGCAGGACATCTGTTTAGGGCATAGGAAATATCAGCTCCAACAATGCCAATTTCCATGGATCGAAACAGATTTCTTAAAGATATCCTCAAAGTTCCATTGATATATTTTAATTGTCATAGGCCTGTATAATTAAGATCTACAGGTTTTCTGTCAATGAGAAAGAAGTACTTTCTGTAACTGGAATATAATAAAGTGAATAAAGCTGGCAACCGTACATGGACTAAATAGTACGAGCTGTTGTAAACAAACAGAAAAATTAAGAGGAAGAAGAAGCACATGTCTAGGTATGTCAAGTTAGAAATAGAATAGTCGTTGTGAACTTAGTCACTACGAAAGAGGACATTTTGGGTTTTTTTCATAAGAATCAATGAAATTTTGATAGCCGGTCTCGCTGGGCGACTTGAATGTGTGGAACTCAGAAGAGCGATGTAAGACAAACAACTGTAGAAACCCTGTTAGAAATGCAATCTATTACAAATCTAACAATAAAAAAATTGACAACTGTCAATATTCATTCTCGCCGATAAATGTGGAGCAAAACAAAGAGAGAAAGAGAAATTAAAGATTTAAAAAAATAACAAAACTTCATATCGAACCAGAAATGATCATTAGTATTAGGAATTTGCTGCATTTGTTTGGGGATATTTTTGTTAAATGAAAGTATAATAAAAATAAAAGTAACTATTGTAAATTATAATTGTATAAAACAATAAAAATGTGAAAAATCAAAAAATAATAAAAACTATTCCAAAAAGATTGCAAATTACAAAATTGTGCCAATGAATAAAATTGAATAAAATCCTCTCTACCTGAGAATAAATATTTAATTAGCAGATGTGGAAAATTTAGTATACATTACTGTTAACTAAAAATATTTTTATGCATATATAATTTTATAAATAATGCTCTTATGGCAATATTATATAAAAAATTAGTTATTGATTTTTCGAAAAAATTTTTCACGATTTGAAAAACAAACATATTTGAAATTAAAAAAAACAAACAAAACTTAATACTCAATTGTTTTGAACACTCCTGATAACACAGTTACTCATTATCATTGCTCATTACTTTGTAAACAATTTCAATTAAATTAATTAATTTCAATTATCCTGTCATGTATATGTACGTATGTACCAATGTATATGTACGTATGTACCACCAATTATATCTGCAGAACATCAGCTTACCTATTCGTGCTGAAGAGACATAAAATTTTGGAATTAATGCTCTGACTCATTGCGACCACCCAAACATTACCATCTTACAATTTCTAATCGTTTTTTATTAATTTAATTTAGACATAATGACGTCATTTTGGCGTGATGAACTTATGGCGATTCCCTTCCGGTTATTAAAGTTTATCCAACTTTCCTAAAGGCTTTGCAGTTATCACTAACGCAGTAATCAGAACGATCTCAAGTCTTAATAATGGTGCGTGTGCTGCAAGCGTATAATTTTCACAAACAGAAAACATTTGCTATAAACGGTGATATATTGGCCGCTTGTCTTATCGGTCAAAATCGACTGGCCATAAGCAGTGCCGAGCAATTCATTGAAATTTATAAAATAAATGAAAGCAATAAAGAAGATCAAGAGCAATCGAATGATCTTCCTAAACCAACGACCAAAGATGATGGTGCCGTAGAAGCCGATGAACTGATGAAATATTCATTGGCTACCGTGGGTGAGGTTGTGAATATGATCTACTGCGAATCAGGTATTCTTCAATTTTAACGATTATTGATGAACCATAAACGCAACATAAATACCATTCATTACAGGAAAATTTTTGCTCACTTTGGAACGGGAAACTGTTGGCAGTCCGATGCATTCAAATAGTACGAGCATTAGTTGCACGAGCAGCAGCAATAGCGGTGTTGCCACAATATCAGAAGAGGATGTTAAGCTGTTTGTGCGGATTTATACGAACTTTTTAAAATTCCCTGAGAATAAATTGATTGACTGCCCGATTACAATACGAATTGCATCAATGACTACACCCAAAGCAGCGGCTATTGAAAGCATCGATGTCATTGAATTGCCCTTACGAAGTCCACCAGATCTGATTCAGTGTTGCCAGGTGAATACTTTTCTAAAATTATATTATTTATTATTAATTAAATTATTATCGCTATTAATTAATATTTCTCTTAATACCAATTGCTTAAGATTTCCGGAAATATTATTGTGAGCAGTAAGGAACGCATCTACCTGTACGAATTTACTCAATGCACTCATGACGGCGCACAACCTCGCTTCACCTATATCGACTTCTTGCCATTTAAATTCTTCGTTAATTTGAACTTCATACCGCAAAAAATTTGTCTTGCTGAAAATGTTATCGCCTGCATGAATAGCCGTTATTGTGTGGCTTTCAAAGTCGTTGACATACCCAACGCCAACGGTCCAAATGGTTTGAATGGTTTAAGTACTTTTTGCGAGAGAGCTGCCAGACACGTTGACGATAACGATGAGCGTGTTGAGCCGTTATCGAACTCTCCGTCAGTTACATTTAGCCGAGCCACTGGTGTGCCATCTAGTTATAATAGCTTCGAATTGGATTCGTTGGAAACTACGTGCTCTCGTATCGGTGCCTCTGGTTGTCCGGGACGAACAGCAATCGATTTTAAGGTTGCACGTATTGCAAATTCCGCTTGTGGACGTGAATTTGAAGTGGATTTAAAATCGCTTTGGGAACGAAATGAATCAACAACAATGGGAAATGATCACACATGCACCGATGTTCAGGAAATTATTATTTATCCAGCGCGAGCGAATGAAATTAAGATAAAACTGGTGAATGAAGCCAAAGCGATGAATGTATCCGTACGTGAGAAATGTTGTGATTTTAATTGCAATAAATAATATATTATTCTCTTCTCTCCTTTGCATAATTTTAACAAATTAGCGTTTAACTAATCATGATAATAAATCATCACCACACAATACCGATGCTTCTGTTCAATACGATATTAAAAAATTATTGCAAATTTGTATAAAAACTTCGGAACCGAGTTCTCGGGTTTTGGAAATACTTCGATGCATGGATTTGAAGGCAATGTATCGTCGTGTAACGGCGGAAGGTTGTCATGATAATGATGATGATGATGACGATGAGGTTAATAATGAAAACATTGGCAATCAGCAAACGTTCGAGCCTGCCGCCAACAACTTTTATAAAACATCTACCCAGAGGCGCACCCTGAAGTCAAGCATTCATGAATACTGTGTGGGTTATTCCTTATTGGTTGCCACCAGCGTAGATGGTTACTTATATCAATTTTGCGCTCAAGGTTTTTATAGCAACCAAATTTGAATTAATAACCAATATTTCGACTCCTTCTGGAAGCGTTTAATAGTAGAAATCTTATAATTCTTTTTCAGGCAAATGGTATAACGAGAATGAAAAACCCATTGCGCTGTATTCCTTTACCGCTCCCGTTATTAAAGTCCATATCAATGATTACGTCATATATGCCATTACTACCGAATCTATGGAAGTTCATACCTCACGAATTGGTCACAAATTATTCTACAATCGTTTTGAATATCCGACCGTTGGTGACATGCTTCCGGAGGAGTCTAGCCCCGATGTGAACGCCGCAGTGGCAGTTATTGGTCTCTTCTCGTTCATGCATGTACAATTCGTTTGCGTCAATCGTCATAATTTGGTGCTCGTTAGTAATAGTACTAGCTTGTCGAATATTCCACATTCGACGAATACAAATACTCAAGAGGCTCTGACGCGCAAGAGACGTTCTGGTATTGCAGCTCGCATTCTGGCCGAGGCGAGACACTTGCAATTTCGAGCTCATGCAAATTCATTCGCCGCTGCGACGACAGTAAACGAATGGACGGTTTATAATTTGGAAATACCTGAAGTCAGTACAATAATTGATGATTTGGAAATGCTAGCAGAAACATTTCGCCTAGCAAGTGCTGCAAATTTCTTTGACCTGATGGAGGAAGCACACGTTATATTGCGTTTAGGTTTGAGTCTGGAGTTTGCTCCGTTAACCAAAGAAGAAGCACAGAAATTGCATTTGAAATTCGTGGAAAACTGTCGAAAGCTGGCAGATTTTGCTATAAGGTAATTTTTCTTTTGCTCTATAATATTCAGTCATGTGAAATCTAAATCCGATTTAATGAACACTTAAGAGTAGTTAGTAGCGTAATTAGCTGCAAACTGGAAGGGTATCACAAAGAAGCGCAACAATAATGCGCGTAATAATAATTTCGGTAGACACGCACGACACGAGCGTATATTCAAACCAGTGGAACGATTGATTTACGCTCTTTCACGAGCGTACAACCTCAAACTAAGCGTACGATTCAAGTTAAGCTCTTCTAGGTTACGCTTCGCTATGCTAATCTATTGTAATCAAATATAAGCTATATTATTTTCATTGCAGATCCCAAAGTAAGGAAGTATATTTACAAGCAACCGGATTTTATAAAATGTGTAATCTTCAGTTGCCAGAGATTTATGCAAATTTTATATCTAATCATTTAACATCCAAAGAAGATGAATATAAAACTAGTCTCGAATGCAGTGGTTTTCAGGTAGGTGTAGTTTTTCTTTATCAGTTTAGGGACACGTATAAATAAGACTGGCTTGTGAAATGTTGAAAAACGAAAGAGAATAGATACCAGAAAAAATTGGCAAGTGTTTGGGATGTAGATAGCGTATTTTAAGAACGATCAAAAGATTTAAAATATTACTTTTACTATTAAAATATTTACTATTAATTTACTATTAAAATATTTAGAATATAACTAACTTTTTAAATTATTCTCCAATTAATACAGGGTAATGCAGAGGATTTGGTAGGCTTAATCCACACAGTTAAAACGTTTCTTGTGAGTGTGGGCACGGATCGTCGTAAAGCCACATTCCTTAATCATTTGGTTAAACCATATTTTACGCTTAATAAAGCTCAGCAGCGTTCAGAACAACAAAAGAGATTACCACACGTTCCTTTGGCCTTGGAATTTCTTAATATGTTCATACAATACTCGTCAACGGACATTGCGCAAATTATGTTAAGTTCACCCGTACTTGCGGATATTGTTAGTGAACAGCTTATGACGTATCTGAAGGAAATTGTTAAGAGGCAAGTCTAATTATACTCAATTTTTTCGTACTATTATTTCTAATTTATCACACTTTCTTTGACTTTACAGATCTCCGGAGGAAAGCCTACTGCTGGCAGTATGTGCATGTCGTAGATCTAAATATTTCATATCATCAGACGTTATAGCAAAATTATCTAGATGCGATTTGGCTGTTGCGCTTATTAAAAATAAAAATGTTCTTTTCGACGATAGCACGCTGCTTAATTGTCATCCGCGTCACGACACTGGATCAGTGAGATTTGACACCACAAAACCGCGTGCTGGCCATTCTGCCAGACGCACTCGCAATACTCAAAGGCCCGTAGAGTTAGCGAATTATCAAACAACTGCTTCATTCTCTGATTTCGCCGAGAACGTTTTAATGACGACCGAGAATTTAGAACCCATTGAGGCCATAAGTGATGCATTTATTCATGCGTTATGCATTGAGCGGAGCATTGGCTTAGACATGATTATAAATCTCTTCTTGAATTATATAGCGACCCATATAGGACGTAAGGGTTACCACAGTTCTCAGAAAATATTTCTAAATGTATTGCAAGTAAGTTCTAGTGATGATAATTAGTCCAATGAATTTTCGACTCCCTTTTTTCATAATTCGATAATAGTTAAAATACAAATTTAGGTTTTTTATTACGATCTCTTTGATGTGAATCCTGTGAATAGTATTGAAATGCGTTCAAACACGTCACCACTCGCTGAAGCCGATAATGAAGAAGAGGAGGATGATGCTTCATCGAACACCGTTTCCTTATACGGCGATAGTGAACCGGACATTGGTTCCGCCTCTTCGGAAGCGAGCTCATCCTTGGAAGATCAGCAGCAGCGTTATCACGTTCAACGTTCAGACATTCGACCAACGACACAACGCATGATCTCACAACGAAATTCGAATATTTCACTTTCTCTGGAAAAAATAAACGATTGCGAAATTACTTTAAGAGGTTTAAAAATCCTATTTCGTATGTATTTGGGTCGTTTGAAAGCATTAAGTGATATTTACGAAATGGACGAAAACGATGCAGACCAGTTAAGAAAGAGCGGAGATTTTCTTCAATTACGCTTAGAATGCATACACTTTTTAACGCGTTATGTGCAAGAAATAAGATTACAAAATCAAATAACGCCATCAGCCAAACAATTCAACAGTTTTAGAAAAGAAAATAAAGCTGGAAACGAACGTAGAGATGTTGAAGGAAATGAACGCGTGGTCTCAATTGTGCCATTAATTCCTGAATATAAAGTGGAAGATATAGAAAATAGATTAAGACATTATATACGCCCAATACCGTGCTTAAAAGACAGACCGCAGTATTTGAATCGTTTGCCGCCATTCAAACGAACCGATTTTAGTTATCCGGAAAAAGAGGACGGTGTGGGTAGAGCTCATTTTCTTTCTTGGCAAAATGAACTTTTAACTTTGACCTTGAAAATACAGGTAACTTACTTGTCTCCCTAAAATTAAGTTATTCAAAAAATCTAACAGTTATTGCTTTTTCCTTTTACCCCCTTCAGTCATTACTCTCGTCCTCGAAGATTCATCATGAAATTATTGAAGAATTTGTTCATTTTATACAAAAATCCCCAGATCTCATAGGAATTGATAGTTTCCTGGTGATTATTTTACCAAAAAATTTAGCTATAAATTATATATTGCATTTTCGCCCGGAATATATTTGGCAATACGGCAAGGTAAGTTTTATCAGACCAATCCATAAATTCTGTTCAAAATCTTGTTTTTTAATATATAAACTTTTTTTAGTCGAATAATTTCTCACCAAAGCACTGGGAATATCTGTTAACGAAAATTTTGAATAAAAAATCGGTACTGCCCAATTGGAAAACGTATATAACCGGTATAAATATCGAAGCAGCAACAAATAAGCGATCCTTTCAAATTCTAATTTCAATTTTAGATATTCTTAACAATTTGGTGACCGAACTAACATTCGAGGAATTGCTTCAGTGCTTTCCCAGTGAGGTAGTACGAAACCCCAATGCCAAAATATTCTTCAAGAATAAGCTCGATAGTCGTTGTGCTTATGATCCAGAGCAACAACCACTTCTAGGAAAATTGGTTGAACCAAACGAAGGCAGTGATGAATATCCACCACGAAATCATTACGCTATGGATAATATCGATGAGGACAATGTATTTGAGGTTGTGCTTCGTAAAGCTGTTTCAAAGCAGCGTAGCCTAGCATTACGTTCTATGATTGAATCAACGGGAGCACAGTTATTCGAGGCTACCAACAATCCCATGTATAATTTAAACTAAATGGGCAATGAAATAGTTAAGCAACCGCAATTAAAATATTAATTATAGAAAAGTTCAATTTTTTTTAACTTTCCATTATTTATTGTTGTAACCGCAGTATTCAATTGTTCCGAGCAAAATAAATTCAATCATTATTTAAGTAAATGCGGTTTATTTTTTGGTCTGGGGCCCACGGGTTAAAATTACACAAATTTAAGTTTCTCTCGCAGCAACAAAAAAAATTTATATTGTAAAATGATGTGACGGATTATATAAGTTTCTCATTTACCGCAAAGCAAAATTATTTTCGCCGAATATATCGGGTAAATCTCAACTCCTCTTGGACAAATTAGTTCATTTCGCTCAACATTTCAGTGACAACTAATTTTGGAAGTTTATGCCGTTTTTTATATCCTTACCACAGATTTCCATATGGACATTATTTTTACTCTAACTGCCACTTCTGACATCGAGTGATGGTTCTCTTGTCAAGGAATTAGATATTAAAACTGTGTCGAAGAATGACCGCAAAATGTTGACCAATCATATTGATGTTTCGACTAATCAGAATCACGGCATTCTTTGATCCGAGCTTTTTTGATGCAGATAAAAACCGCATCAACAGTTGATCTCAACGAAAACCTTTGATATGCCGCTATTTCCCGAACTCCATTACTTAACTAAAAAATGTTCATACAATATTTGTTACTACGCTGATGGTACGCATCGCCCGATGAGGTAGTCTTGTGCGGGCCATCGACGGCACCTGCCGCCAGTTGAGACAGTTTAGAGCAGGTCACCAGTTGTACGCGCCGGTGTGAACGTGTTAAACAAAAATCCGCTTTCCAACATAAATTAGCTGCCAAATGTTAATAAAAATTCTTATTGGATTTATTTTGATATTGGGATTTTAAATATAAACAATTTTTACAAAGTAGAACAGCAAGATGCATAAAATGGAAATTCTGCAAAGACAGAAATACTAAAAACAAAGCATTATAACTTGGCTGCTTCCTTTAAGATCTTTATTGCACGCTAGAGCCACTTTTTTGAAGTCCAAAATCATATTAATTTCATTAATTATATTCTTAATGAATCTTATACTCCCATTCTGTAGCGATTTTAGTTGTTTATTTTTCAGAACGGTAAATTTTTCTGATGTGTAACAACCGTCTGGTTCCTTACCAAACTATTGAGCAAGTGCTTGCAACCCGAAAGTAGAGCGCAGGAAATATTATCATGGCCAGAGCTTTACGATTCCAAAAAAATATATCCTCAAATGGTTCTAAAATGCACAGAATTTCACTGATGGTTTTAAAAATATACAAAATTCCAATCTAAATTTTATGATTCAATATAGAAGTAATATTTACCTCTGTTTACTGTAATTAATTAATTCTAATTATAATTTGTCAGTAATTTCTATGATTTTATCGGCATTGGAATCTTTATTTTGATCTCCAGTCTCTTCCGATTCGCCAAGTTTTTCAACATCTTTCACCACTTTCATATCATTAATTGCTTCTGGTGTCTCGTGATTTAATACTTGCATTTCCACAGGTATAAGCGCTTCATTTAAGGATGGTGTCAAACATTTGCTGTAATATTTTAACAATAAAATTTTAATTAGCAAAGTTCAAAAGGTTATTGCTTTCATTTAACTACCTTGACAGCAGCAACCAAATCATAGAGACCAACATCATTGTCGCTGTTGTGCCGAATGTCCAATAAGTACCAAAACGTGTATAGATTGATCCCACAAAAATAGGACCAACAACTCTAGAAAAACAACCAGATCCCGTCATCAGACCCATCCAGACACCTTGGGGTCGCGGGCCCAATATTTTAGAGAATATCGTCTGAATTAGCGTGACACCAATCGGATAACCGATGGATGTAAAAGCGAAACCGATTAGAAATTGCGTAATTGTAATCGATGGTGTAGTTTCGCACCATTTTTGTATTTTTGGACAACCTAAAAATATGTGTGCATTCGGACTAGGATCTATTGTGGCATTGCCAGTTAGCGGTATTGTAACATTATACACTTCAGCAATTTTTGGTGGACTATCGCCCCATGGAATGTAAAGCACACGCCCGAGCACCATAAGCGAGAAACCACCCCAGATGAGCACGTATTGCTCGGGGAATATTTTACACAAAGGGTTGATTGCTACGAAAGTAATCAGAGCCACAATAGCACCGCCGGCCATAAGAATGCCCATATAGTAAAGCGCCTCATGATCTCGCCAAGCGAACTGATCCATTGTGAGAGATGTACCCAATCTTTAAAAAAGCCGTAAGTATTATTAGCAATTAAACCGGAAGAATAGAAGGTGGAAAGCAACTTAAAACACTTACGTCTCCAGGAGTACAAAATTAAACACCAGCACAAAGAATGCCACGATCAGTGTCCAAGCGGAGACATAATCCACTTTAATTGATTTCCATGTTTCCTTTTCTGAAGTCTTGCCTTGGGTTTTCATTATTTCCTTTATAGAAATATTGTGCTCCTGGACCATGATTAAAAATGATTACATAGTTATAAGTATTTGAAATAATTTAAACTCGAACTTACTTGAAAAATTGTTGGTAAAAACACATAAAGATTCCCGATGCTCATTAAAACATTAATCCAACCGCAAGCAGTGTACATATTAAACGTTATTGTGCCCTTTAAAAATGTATAACCTTCACTACCCAAAGGTGTGACGATGGCCTGTAATCCTGGCCCCACGATAAAACCTAGAACTTGTGCCAGTGATGCCATCGAGACTGCTCTTGTGCGCTCCTTCAGACGTGTCGCCGCTGATAGATACGATCGGCAAGCGGCAATATTTGATGAACTAACACCAATTAAAAAACGAGAAGCCAACATCCAGTACTTCACATTTTCCGTGAATAAATCCAAAGAAGAATAAACCACACTCGCCACGGCAAACAGTCCCAACGAGCAGAACACGGGCAAACGAATGGTTCCTAATTTATTGCCCCACCAACCAAAAATCGGGCTAAAAATCATTTGACCCAAAGGATTCGAGGCAACAATTAGACCCATGAATTCCTTATCAGCTAACGGATCTAGCTGAAAAAATAGTTGTCTTAGTAACTGTTATGCTGCAAGGCATAAACTTTGAACTTACTTTTTTCAAATACGGCCATATTCCAGTCAAAATTATGCTAAATCCCAAAGACATTAAAAACATTGTAAAATATATTACACGCACCGAACGCCAACGGCCGTAGTACTCTTCAAAGGTTTCAAGACCATCATCTTCCTCTTCCGGAATTTTTGTTGTTCGAAAACGAGCGAGTATTTTCTGTGAGAAACTCATTGCCGGAGAGATTTACGTGTGTTGTTGACCCCTGGAAGTGCGAGAGAGTAAGAGGTTTTTACAGAAATCTTAATTACAGATTATAAATAAATAATTAAACAGTTTAGCTATCGTTTTCTTGGAATTATATTTTAATAAAAACTTTTACAAATTGTTTAATTAATAAAAGATATTTATCCAAAGAGATGAAGGCAAAATAATAATCGCAGAAAGAAACTAATAAAAATATATAACGTGTCCTGTAGTCACGAAACATAATTCCAAATATTTAAAATTTTAACGAGCATAATTTTAACAGCATAAACCATAAACCAATGGATCCCTAACTTTCTTCGGTCAACCACCTTTCCAAAAAAGATTATTGCAGCCTTCTTAAAAGCTTCATTCTTTGAATAAATAGAATAAAAATATATATTATTATTATATTATTATCATTTTCTCAATATTATTTCCTGGTTTCTTCCTAATAACCCTCGTGGGTGACGATTTCACCGTCCACAAACCAACGAAAGTGAATTATGTTCCACATTAACTATTTACACATATTTTTAATCTCGTTTATGTGTCCCGTATACGGGATTTGTAAGT
Source organism: Physocephala rufipes (assembly GCA_963966595.1). Taxonomy (NCBI): domain Eukaryota; kingdom Metazoa; phylum Arthropoda; class Insecta; order Diptera; family Conopidae; genus Physocephala; species Physocephala rufipes. Next base: position 3,931,721 of record OZ016503.1, read on the forward strand.
TTTATGCGTCAATGCAGATAAATCTTATGAATTGCATTTACCTTCTATGACCTGTAGAGAGAAAGCAGATCGGTCAAAGCACCTCTGGTTTGTTTATTAAAATGTTTATAAACTTGAGGTTATTCACCGTCCTTGAATAACTTCATGTATGTAATAATCCACAATTTCTTTCATTAGTATCACTTTTATCGAAATATAATAAAGTTTTCAGTTAGCAAGAATCCAACAGTAAATCCGTATAAAAATCGATATCCTCGACAGTGCAAAGATCGCTTCCAACTGAAGTGAGCGAGTGGCGCTAAGCACAGTTGGGAAGATCGGAGGATTTTTTAAATTCGAGGTCTGTATTGTATTTCTTTAAATGCCGTTAAACACTTGTGCCATATTAATTCACTCAATAAAACAGTAAAAACAAATGATTTAACATTGCAATAAATCTTACCCAATTGAAAACGTCAACAACAACTAGTAATGCCTACAGAAAAGTCACATTCTTTTCTCGATCCTACCAACAAAAATTATAACTTATTTTCTCGTATTTCCTATATTAATTTTTCTCATGGTTACTAGTTGTTAATTCAAAGGAACAATGCATTTCATTATCATGTGAAAAGTTAACCAAGCCTTTAGCAGCACTTGGTCCAAAGCGAATCTAAATTAAGGCAATCGATACAGAATTTGAATATTTTTTATGGCTTGAATGTTTTGTGCAGACCTCAAGCCTCGCACGCATGAAGTGGTAAAATACGTGGAGGTAAACAATGTACCAGTTTCAAAATAAGGGAGTCCCAAACTATTATATTTGAGCCATCATATATTTATAATTAAAAAGCTTGTTATTACAATTGAGGAATAAAAACTTAATTAAAAATGAAAAATCATAACTTTAATAAATATGTATTTAAGATTTATAACAAGTTGTAGATTGTATTATTTGGGGATATTACGTTCAGCTCAGCTGATTAATTAGTAAATATATTAAGATATATATTTAATATTTATTTTTAAGATCATTAAATTTTAAGATCATGTGCTCAATCCATGGTTCGTCACATCTTTCTTTGTCAAATCTTCCCAGTAGCCTCCCATATGTTTGATTTTCCTGTGGGTGGCGTCTCGGCGTGGTTTTGCCAAATAGCAGAAAACCAACTGAAAAGCCAAGACGAGACGATTTGAACTTTGGAATGAGCAGAAACGTTTTGAATTGCCGATTTTATTTCCTTTTGTTAATTGCAGTATCATCCAAATATATTTATCTAATTACATTAAGTGGAATAATTGAATGTTTAATCGAAATCATATTACCGATTTTCTCTTCCATTTGCTTGCCTAGTTCGTGCCAGGCACATTTACCGATTAAAGACACCTCTTCCAGAGGAGGCCTAAAAACAACTAAAACATTCAAGCAAATACCATCTGTAGGATACGGTGCCGTAGAAGGACAATGTTCGATACTTAAAATTCCATGAGGTTTATGTTGTGGTAATTCCGCTCCGAAAAGTTCTATCATGAATTTTCTTAAAGTCGAATGAAGACTCCGCTGAGGATGAATCTCGACCGTGGGAAAATGATGAACATTCTTCTCACTAACCAAAATATTCAGAGAATTCGTTGAACGTTTACGTATTACTGCTATAACACGAAGATAGTTCTTGCGATGAGGATATTTTGTTGGTAAGATTTCAGGATGACGAAATGTGGTTGTTTGCTGTTGCGACGAAACATGCAGTTTATATGCTTTGGCAATGTCAATGAGTTGCAGAATGTCATTGGCACGTAATGGTAATTCATTAATATTGGCAATCCATTTTCCTTGAAGAGATTCCTTGTCCGCCTGTGACGGGGTTTTCAAAGTGCCACCAGTTATACGTCCTGTCATAACAAATCGAAACCACGAACCACCCGCTGCCTCTACAGCCAATAAAGTTGAGATCTCTGAATTCAGACCAGTCTCTTCAAAGACCTCACGTACTGCTGCTTCACATATTGTTTCTCCCAATTCCATTCGCCCGGCTGGAAGATACCATTTGCCTGAAAAAGCAATTGGATGGTGTAAGAATTTTACGTTAATATTCTTCATATACATTTGTGCGTGTGTGTACATGTGCACGTATTTGTGAACTAGTTGTTAGAAACCAGTTTCTCTTATGAGGAATTTAGTGAAAGCTTTACTAAAGAATTCATAAAATTCCATTTGCAATTCTTTATTCAAGGGAGGCATAAATCTGAATTCGTATTCCACTTAGACCCACCCACCTGCACATGATTGTTTCGCTTCTTGCATCATTAGGATTTCATTGTTTTCATTGATAAAAACACAAGCAACGATGTAAGTCACGGATTTTCCCAAAACTGGAACGAAGTCCGAGGATGCCGTTGGTTGTATGCCCTGTGCTTCGGCTGTTGCATTTTGTTCTTCCAAGGAAAAGTCACACAATTCCTGCGTAATATCACCCAAATCCTGTCCAACTATTAATTTCTGAAGTTTTTCTTCAATAGACGACGAGGATGAGGTTCGCGGCATTTTGAACTATTTCTACTTCTCTCACTCATTCAAACACGACTAGTAATGTGAAATCGCAACTGCGTGCTATTTGATATCAGATCAAATATTGGCGACACCAATGCAGGTGACCTGCAATCGCGACAATGAAACTGGTTTGTGATAAATCCATAACATCAAATAACTAAACAAAACACCATTCACGACAATTTTACGATAAACGGACCCAGTGGTGTGTATTCATAGAAGAACTGTTATTTAATCGCTACTTTATAAATCGCTCGTTGCTAGAGGTCTACGAAAGACATTTCAATAGGCTTGCAAAATAAGAAATATTGGGGTAGTTATTGAATCTCAAACGAACTTTCGTCAATTCGCACGATCTAATAAAAAGCATGTGATTACTGATATCTGATTATTGAGACTACTGTATTACTATCATATATGCTGTTTCCTTTAGCCGTCGCCTTCCTCAGAAATCATGATCAATACGATTGTTGAACATTTCTGTCAGCAAAATGTTTTAAGAAAAATAGTTAGTTTCAGCTCTTTTGTTCAAATCCGTTACAGAATAACTCCATAACCGCTACGCAATGCCGCTTTGACGGAAAAGCAACAAAAACAAGCATTTCTATGGCACCGAGACCATGATTTGAATACATTTTTAGAATAATCAAAACAAAAAGAGCTTTCTAACACATCAATATTTACTCTGATAATTAATTTTTAGGTGCAAGTTCGTATCCATGTCATTGCTACCAAAGACAGCTGAAAATCATATCGCCCGCCCGTTGGTAACAGATAGTTCGATATATTAAATTTAACTACGAAGGTGATGGGCGTCGGGTTACACTAAGCTTCACAAGAAAAATTTGATAAGAAGTATTCGTTGGTACACTTTTGACATGTGGGAACTTCCCATATTGTTATTTTTCCACACGCATCCCCGTAATACAAAGTGTATTTGAGTTTGTATACAATGCATTCAAATAATTCTCTTAAGCCTAACCGAATAATTAGTTCAGATACGAAAATACTTTTTGAATAGCCGCCCCTGATTTCCACGCTAAATCGTGTTGTTGTAAAAGGTTGAGGTAGTGCAACCTGTAGCTACGACAAACGAATGCATCTTGCGTAGATCTTTACTCGTTATGTGTGTTAAACGCACTGGAATAAATTATTAACAGAGCCTACCACATTTATTGCGTCAGGCCTCCGCTGTCCCACTTTAAAACAAACATCCTATTTTTAATGCAAAAAAAAAAATTGCAAACTTGTACATTTGTCCGAAATAATAAAAATAACTTTGTATAAACTGAAACAGTTCATACAAAATACAAAATACTATAGTAATACTCCACCTAAGTTCCAAAATGTATCCGTTAACAAGTTAAATATTTTATTAATACTAAAAGTTAAATATTTAAATATGGAACTATAATTACATGACATTGGAAAACCTATGCGTTAAAGTCAGTCGCAGCCGAATTATCCTCGTAAGTTTTCGAAGATGAATCGGCGGATTGCATGATTTCTAGAATACCTACAGCCTCACCCACAGACGCCGAATTAGCTGCTTCAACAACGGAATAACCGATATCCGGTGGTGTGCCTTCAGGATAGCCTAAGTAATAATCAGCGATTCGTCCAGCTTCTCGCAACCCGCTAAGGAAGGCACCATGAACAGTAGCCGGATAATTACGTATGGTATGTTCACCAGCAAAAAATAAACGTGGCAGATCATCCTCTTGTATGGAATTTGAATTCGATGAATGGGGTGGTATGACAGGAGCGGCAAGAAGATCGTAATCACTACCTGATGATCCTATTGATACAAAACTATACGAGCCACGTGCCCACGGATCAGCACGCCAACGTGTGACAACAGTTTCTTTAGGTTGAGGTACCGATCCATTACCAAAAATTCCTTTCAGTACTGCAATGCATCGACCTACAATGACATCATCGGATACATTCTCCATAATAGCTGCAGACTGACCCGCCACCAAAGCAAGTAACACCGGTGATTGAGATATACTCCAGAACAGGAACAGTTCGCCTGAAATTAGTGACCAGTATTACAGTAATGTGCTAAAGGAATATTAGGAACCATTTATTACCTCTACTAGCCGTAGTGCTGCCAACGTGACCAAAAAGATTTGTATTTGGATCCCAAAATATACGATCGAAACATAAAACTACCTTATTCAGATTACCAAAACCTAAACGTTGTATAGCTTGTTGCTTCCATTCCGGTAATGGGGGATCAAATTTTACAGTGTTGGCTTGTTGGGATTGTAGTTTGGTCGTGGCTATTTTCAACACGCCTAGAGTTAATGTACATAGTACAAGATCTGCTTTATATGTGACCGATGAATTGAATGCTTTGAGATTCTCAGTTACGATTTCCACGCCATTAGAAAAGTACTTAATTGTTTTGACAGCGGTATTAACGCGTATATCCAAGCCTTCAGTCAATGCAATTGGTACACACGAGTAACCGTTACGCACAGTTGTATGATTTCCAATAAATTCGAAGTCATCGTCTTGATCCCAGTGCTTCAAAGAAAGGTTACTGAGGGGAGTGGCATTAGCAAATTCTAAATTAGCAAAATGCCAGTCAAGTATTTGTCGATCTTTTGATGACAAGTAAACGTCGCTGGGCGGAATTGATTCAATTTCTTTTAGCTTCATCTGTAGCAGAGCTAATTCTTTCATGAGATCATCATACTCTTTGCATGCTTTGGACCATTCGTAATGTGTAGAACGTATTTCCCACTCACGCGTAATCCATGTTGGATCCGCCTCGCTGTTCTTAGACGGATGCATTTTAGTGAGCTGTGCGTGTGTGACTTTCATTTTTTTAATTTTAGCCAGTAGATCTGATATTTTTGTTTCCTTTTCGATTATTGCACGTTGAGTGTCGACTATATTTGTTAAATGCTGAACTTGCTTTTCCTTGACCGCTTTTTCCTGCAGTTTAATGATCCATTCCAAAGCTTGGCCCAGAGATACGGGATTATTTCCGGCATAATTGAAATCAAGTTGATGAGAAAGATAACTGGCCGATTCCAAGAGTCTATTAAATTCGCGTTCAACCTAAACAAAATCACGTGACTTTGATTATTTAAAAAATTCTTTATTACCATATCATCCTTATGCTTAGGCACTGGCTTCCCTCCAGCACCATAGAGCGGGCAGGCCTGCCTAATAGGTACCATTTCCATTCCAATCTGTTTGCTTAGTATAGTCATTGGGTTGCCCCATACGCCAGTTACAACCATCGCTCCTAAGTCGGCAATATAATTATTCTTTCGAAAAGTTGCAATACGACCACCAACACGATCTCTTGCCTCCAATACAATTACATCCATTCCAAATTGTTGTAGCTGTTGGGCTGCTGCTAAACCAGAAATTCCGGCACCGATAACAATCACTTTACCAAGTTTTTTTGAAGGTATGGCTCGTAATCGTTTAAATATACCAAAATTAATGAAGCCATGACGTTCTAGAAAGGAATGTATACGTTTTACTAGAATTTTATCACTATCAAATGGTGCCTCCATATCCTTTATTGCATTTTCTAAAATAAGCTGTTGCTTTGGATTTTCGATCCACATCTGAAGTATTCGATTGCGTATATTGAGGAAAACGCGCTGAGCGATGAGCCCCGTTTTTGTTATATCTGGAAAACACGCCGCCTCATTTGATGTCATTTTATCAAATGGCAATCGTGATTGAAAAGCAGCTCCTTCCAGCCCGGTTAAAATTTCCTTATATGCTTCAGCTGCAGCGGCGGCAGCTTCACGAGGATCCGTTATTTCCTTAGGATATGGACTACGCGACGTTTCGGATTTACGTGCCTTATTCTCAGCACGACGATCACTGCCCGAGTTGCTTGAAGGCGTGCTAGGCTTCTCTGTTGAATCTGCAGTTGCGACTGCAGGTTTGTTATAATAATCGACCTTCGGTTTATTTCGTCGACTTGTGCGACGTTCATCCGAATTGGAAGGGGTATCATTTGAATCATCGTCGTATTTGACCGGTTTTATCTGACCAATTACTGTAGAACTTGACACACTGGAAACAGCTTTGCGTTTTGGAGATAGCTCCTCCAAATCGGAATCGTCACTAATCAGTGTTACGCATTCTATTTCCGTATTTGTGCCAGTCGTTATTAAATTATCACTATTTAAGCCGGTCGTTGTTACAGACGATATATTTGTCGTTACAGGATTTGATGTGGAAAATGCTGAAGCTGTTCCGGATTTATCCATTAGTCCCACCAAAATTTAGTTCGGGTAAAGCTTCAATTTTAATTCTTATAATTTTACTATTCATTCGCTAATAGAGTTAACTCTGAAAGAAAATTCTACAACTGCTTAGCAAAGTAATTTTTCAAAATGTAAAGGTCTCCACAGATGAGACACCTAAAAACATATTAGCTAATTGTATACAGTGGTCTACACAGTTCACCAATTGCAGTATAAACCAGTTTTCTTTGATTTTCAAGCAGAGAAGTTATTATTAGTAATAATATTTCCATTATAAGTACCATTTTAAATATTTATATATACTTATATGACTTCGAATAAATGTCCCTAAATATAATTCATCATATCTGATTATTGTATATAATTAATTACATTTAAATAAATATGCCTTATATTACACAATCGTACTAGCTCCGATTTGTTCGTCACTTTTTGTCGGTCTTGCGCTTCATTTCAACCCTAATAAACATAAAATAAATTTTTCTAGCTCTTGGGGGCGAGTTGGAGCCCTTCGAAATTTCAAAAAGAATTATTGATATCTCCTAAACTGCGAGAGCTCTTCGGGAAATTAGTACCGTTATAAAGCTCATATAAATATCAATAATTTATGTAAAAAGACATTTTATAGAAATGTTAATGGTTCTTGAAATTAACGAAATTCCAACATTTGTGTTGCAGTTTTAATTAAAATAAAAATCTAAAATATTTCAGCTTTCATACTAAATTCCTTTCATGCAGATCGCTGATTTATTTATGGAGAAAAACCAGTTTCATATTTACAACGAACTACTTTTTGCAATTAGTTGTGTGTACGCTTTACCAAGGAAATGCACCTGTGGTGCTATCCTAAAATAGAAAAACTTTTAAGAAAAATTCCGCTATTTTTATTAATAATTTTTCACCTTCGGCGCTATCCTAAAACAAAAAACGTTTAAGACAAATTCTAGAGTTCTGGAGCTTTTTTATTATATCAATAACGTCTTCGTCGACCCCGCAATTAAAAATTTGATATATATATTCGTTAAAGAAAGATCGCGCATGGTTACGTAATCGTGATTCGCACATTTATAGTAAAGTATTTAAATTTAACAACAACAATAAGGAGCATAACAGTTATAGCTTAAACAAAAGGGCCATAGATTAAAAGAGCCAATGCTGCATACTTTATAAAATGGTACTATTACAGGAATTCATATTAACAAAATTCAAAAAGAGTAATTCATACTTACGATAGAAAGTCAGTTTATTCCATAAATAAGCCACTAATCTACACGAAAGAAATTGGTTTGTTTACAAAAGAAACTTGAGGTGGAATGACAGTTGATCGTTGCAAATATCCTATTCAATATACTCCAGGATTAAAAGGATTGAATTAAAAGGATATCAGGACTAACAGGCTTATAATGTATCACGATACGAAAACGTAATCTTCGATTTTCTTTTGCTATTTCCCCGCTTTTCTTCGATTTAACGAAGAAATGATGAAGAATGCCAAAATAACGATAACGAAAACGTAACGAACACGAATCGAAAACTAGATTTTTGTTGGTGTTTTTTACATGCATTCCCGTGTTCGATTGGAAATCACTTAATAATGTATCACGAATACTTCACAAAAGGGTTTTCAAAATTGACGATAACAAAAATGCGATCGTCACAGCAAAGAAGCATTGCTGCTTATGAGTGCAAGGAGAAGAGAAGTGGGAGGAGGTAAACAAGCGCACATTTTCTGTAGATGCCAACAAAAATAAATTGGAAATGAAACGAAGTGAATGAAGAGTTTTCATTATCAGGGCCTCATTCCAGCTCCGTTTTTGTTTCGTGTTCGTCGACGTTTTCGAATCGTGTTCGTATCGTGATACATTATAAGGCTGTAAATATTTTAGACACAAAACATAAGCAAGCAGAGTATCCACTGTGCAAACCATTCATTTGATACGTTTGAAAGACAGTTTCGTTCATCAGAAATGACACCACAAATCGTGACGTCAATTTGAATACCACCTATATATTTGTTAGTGTAAACCGGTGGAATGAAGCATTTAAGTCGATTTGACTTATAAATTTGTTGAACATTTGCGAGTTAATGATTATTTCTGATCATATTATTGTAAAGTTTATATATCGGTGGGCATACATTTAAAGAATTAATAGAAGTACATACCGACGCTATAGCGGTCTTCAAACCTTTATTAATTAAAGAAAACATCCCGTTTCAATATGGCAATGATCAAATATATGTCGCTTTTAACCACCTGTTCAGTGTTTGCTGCCTTTATTTCTTTCATATGGCAGGCATTTCTATCGCTGAAGCAATTAAATAAAGTGACTACCGTTCTCGCGGGATTGTTGGCCATCGAAAGTTCACTACGTCGTTCCTTAGATAAAGATTTAAGTTCAAGACGGCCACGAGTAGCAGTGGGTTACGGAGCATGTTCAGATTTGCTAATTCCAGCCACGAAATTTCTCAATTTTACGGAGGAATATATCAAAAATATTGACTTGGACTTCAGTTTTCGTGACAAAGAGTTCAGTGTCAATGATGAACGAGAATTATTACAAACATTTGCGTATTATTTTCAAAACGGTGCTGCTGCTGAGTGAGTTGGTTACTTGAAAACAAATCTGTCATCCGCTAGATTCACTTTTATTGTAGACGTACCATGCCAAATGAGATCCTATTCCGACAGCTCATTGATACTGCGAAAATCCTTCACAAGGATAGCATACGTTGGTTTGTTGGTGGCAATGCGGCTTTGATGGCTATACGATTTTTTAACGAAGGTGCGGATGTTCTCTTGGGAGCGCGAATGTCACATAAGTAATAACACTATTATTGAAAGTAGATTCTGATATTTTTCTAATGTTTTATTCAATCCAAGATTACGTCGTTTGATACCGCCCGAAGTAAAACTTGTCGGTGATTTATTAGATGAGGATGATATCCATATAATTTTGGAATATAATGCTGGAGATCGTTGGGGACATCTCACTGCTCCACGTGCTAATCGTTATATATTACATAATGATAAACATAATCCATATTTGAGTTCGGCTGAGTCTTTTAATGCAGCTTTACCAGATTTTTCGCCCCGTTTGTTGGTCATCAGCGGTTTACAGATGATGGACAGTTACAAATTCAATGAGGGTGTACGAGAGAAACGTCTACTTAATATAAGAAAACAACTGACAATGAAGTCTCCCATGGACACTTTGCATCATTTCGAAATGGCCAGTTTTGTTGAAATTGAACTGTTGCAGCTCTTACGCCAGCATATTTTGCCCTACGTGGATTCTCTGGGCATGAATGAACAAGAACTCGATAATCTTCGTCAGTTTATTGAAAATGGTCGCATCACTCTGGCGTCTGATTGGAATCCGCGTGTGGCCAGCACACTGGATCAGATGCGTACTTTGTTTAGATTATTTTCTCAAGATTATTATAGAAAAAACGATACACAGAGACGTTTGATATCTAGAATCCATGTACATACGTTAGCTTATCAGGCAGTGCTGACATTGAAACCGTCTCAGTGGCAACATTCTAGAATTGCCACAGCTAAGGCATCATTAACTGCTCATCGCTATGTTTGTCAATCGGAAGTGGTAAGAAATTCGATACATAATCAAGCTTATTTAAAATAAGAATCCTCGTTAAAAAATTCAGGTTAATCCAGAATCTGCCACTTTGGTACTCGATGATAGCTTTGCGACCACACTTAAATCAGCGGCGGACCGTGTAAAGTTTAGCCTGCAACATCCCGTGCCTTGCTGGGAGGAAACTGTCATTGTGGATGGAGCTCCCATCCCGCTTGATATAGAATTTTGTGTCGCACCTGTGTTGGTTTGCCGCGATGCTAAGAAGACAGCAGGTGCTGGTGATAATATTTCAGCAGCAGCTCTTTCACGACAAATCTAATATTCGTTGTTATCAGAAGCGGTTGTGTTGTGGTGTGGAAGATGGTTGTGGTTATAACAAATTTGTAAGTATTTATATACAGTGTAAATTTGAATGTAATGATAATTACTATTGATATTAAAAATGTTTATATTCCTTTACAAATAAACGTGAATTTCAAAAGATGTGGCCAAAGCGTACTTTGGATAAAATATTCTAATAGAAATTAGATTACATAATTATGTACCCATTTTTATTACTTCCCGATATGCACTTTGTCAAATAGCGGGAAGCTGAAGTAAAACCAAGACAAGGACAAATCACCGAGGCGTTGTGTATCACTAAGCTAGTGTATCTAATATAATTGGAGAAGTAAATTGTTTACAAGGTGAATTCGTAGTAAATTGGTTAGGATTGGAAGGCAATTTAGGAACAATTTGGTGTTAATTTCAAACGATCTTCACTAGCATATAAAATACCGCATTTCGATATATTGATGGGGATTAATATTGTTGCAACGTGAACAAGTCCCTCCTGAATTTATTGCTAATTGCTGGTTGTCGAACAAATATATCTGGACCAATGAATTGCCAAAACAAAGGCAGATTAAACCGAGTTTTTTATTGGAAGTGAAAACTTCGCAAGTAAACATTTGATATTATCATAATTTTCATTTTATACATTAGACATAATTAAAAAGTTATAATGAAGTCAATTGCAATGGTTTCAACCAGCATTAAAATGTTAGTGATTCAGAATGCGACCAATAATACTAATATCTTTAAGAATAGTTAACAGTGATGAGAGAAACAATTGGTAATTGTTAAAATGTAATATTTCTGTTAACGTTTCACTATCTTTATAATCCTGGCATTACGTAAGCAATATTGTCTAGTGTTGCTGTTAAGTTTTCAGTAAGTTCACTTCGCTTTTCTAGGCCAGGTAAACGCGTCGTTAAACAAAGTAACGGTCCTAAGGAGCACAAGAGGCTATCGAGTAGCACTGATAGGCTGCCGGATACCGTAATCTGACCCTCGTGTTCCTTTAAACGCTCTCCTATGATGGATAAGCTTTCACCGAGCAATTTCAAATGTGCAGCCGCATCAATAGGTTCAATACCAGACAATGGCAACTTTGCATTGATTTGTTTGTTTGAACCGATGGTGGAATTTGTTAAAGACGAATTTGTGTTATTATTGTTCAGATTCTTTTTCTGCTGAACGGGCGTAGTGGATGCGTTGCTCATAATCGAACCGTGCTCGTTGGGTTCCCTGCGGCCCCTTTTATATGGCATCGGAGCTACTACATTAGCTTTAGATGTTCTCTGTCCGTCATCTGCGGACGGCTTTTCCTTTTCCTCAGCTAATTTTCTGGTACGACTTGTTGTAGCTCTATTAAGAAATAATGAAGAAGATACAGCACTGGCAGAGTTGGTGATGTCCAGAGATTCTTGTTGACTGGCTTTGCATGCAAGGCGTTTTGCTTTTCTTCGCCAAATGTTCTTTTCACTAATGGGAACATTGGCCCAGAGTTCACTCAAACGTCGATTCGAATTTGTAAAATCTATTATTTTATAAAATAGAATTAATTAATTGATGCGGACTAAATAAATTCTTACCCAGTTCTGCTTTTGTACTAAATTTTGAAGACTTGCGAAATTCCCGTGCCCAAAGACTGTATGCTGTAAATCGCGTCTTACCCTTGTCCTTACGCTGCAATTTTCCAGTTATTACGCGCCCATCCTTAAGAATCCTCTTTTTATTAGCCTTCTCCGTCATATAGAGGCTTTTTCGTACCTTACTATCGGTGTTTTCCGCATCAACACCTTCCACTATATCAGCCACTAATTCATCCAATTCGAATTCTCCATCATCTTCCGAAGCTAAGTCATCGTCAATGTTCGTCATATCTTCGCAGTTTGTTTCCAATTGTGCATCTCGTTCTAAGTATACTGAGTCATGTTTAAGGTCGTCATTATCATCAGAGGCCATATCATCATCGACATCACCTAGGGCTTCGGGGGACTTCCTTTTCCAAGCGCTATCAGCCATTGATGGGCGGCCTCGCACTCCTCGGTTTGACGATTTTATTGTTCTTTTAGGTTTCTTATCCAGTTCATCTGGAGACTGGAAGTCAAGGAGTTTGGAAGATTTTTTCCTCACTCTCCCACAACGCGAAACTCCAGTCACTTCAAATTCTAAGCCGGTTTTCTTTAATAACTCTTTCAGACAACTGTAATGAGCACTACATACCCTTAACTCCAGTAGTATTTGTCGAAGTGTCCATTTTTCAAGGCTTTTTCAAGAAAAATTGTGAATTAAAGCAGTTCACATTTTCAGTTAATAAAATACTTGCACTTATTACGCTGTTAAAGCTGTCATATATTTTCGTGTCGCAAAAACCGCTTGCAGACGTAATTTTCCAGATGATAGTAAAGGTGACTGCACAGTGTCTAAATTAATGACAACATAAGTAATTCTGATGTTGACCTTTTAACATTTTTACATATAAAAAATGTTGGGCGCCGCATTCCGTAACGAACTAAAATTTAATACTAATAGCTTGAACACATAGAAATTACTGTTTCTGCCGGCAGTAGCAGAAATGTCAAAATTTACATTGGCTCTTATGGGAAGTGAGAAAAAAATAATTTCTGTCGGGCAGTAAAAGCAGTTTCTGCCAGGTAATAGATAGAAAATTTCTAATTTTACTGCCGTCTGCTACCCTTGTTCTTCTTATCGTGTTTTTGTTTTTGTTTCTTATTTGAACTGTATGAACGGAATATTTTACACAAACTTCTTGTTTACATTTTGCAAAGCATTTTGACATTTACTGCCTTCTGTCCGAGAAGTCTATGTGTTCAATAATGAAATGCTATTACTGCCGGTACAAACAGTAATTTCTATGTGTTCAAGCTATAATATGCCGGTATAATACATTTTCACGACACGAACACACCACGTCGATTGAATGGATTACAAAAATTTGATTTTTTTGGAAATTTTTTGAATTACCTCGTCAGTATTGCCCCATACTGTAATTAATACTATTATTTGTAAATAAGGTGCAGAGTGAAATAAATTTAAATCTAAATTATTCTATATTTATACACACATATAAGATTACAATTTTAAATATACAGTGTACATATTTGTAAAGTTAAAATCATTGTAGGATTTCTCACATTTAACGCAATTTAAACGTCGTTTTTAAGCTATCCGAACTTATTTTTTGGTTTAAAGCTCCGCAGCCAGATTCGCAGATAGGAGAGCTAAAAATAATTAAGAAAGTATATATAAAATTACAAAAAATTTCGTGAATAGAAAGGTAAATAGTGTTTAGCTTAAGAAACATACATTAAAAAACTTTTCTTACTCTTCCGTTTAATGGCCGCCTATAAATTGCTTCGTCTGAAGTTAAGCAGAAATGGCATTAATAGTATTAATAAAAACCTTGGCTCTATAGTGGCCGATGCCTCAGAAATGTGGCGCCCTAGAATTTAAATGAATGTAAAATTATAAAGTTAATTCTCATCCAAAAGGTATCTCTTGCACATCCCAAATGGGATATTTTTTAATAATACAAAGAAATCTCGCTTATTAATCGCAGTTTATATCAATTGCTTAGATATGTGAACTTCCAGTTATTTACTCGAATGTATGTGCATATATTCTACTATCAATTTCTGTTCACACATTTGTAGCTTCATACGAGAACATTGTTTAAAAATGTGCTTTCTTCGCTTCCATGGGTTTTCTACATGACACAGTGGTTGGTTACACATAGAAATCCATTGTCGATTAGTTTTCAACGGATTGGAATTATCTGTGATTTGGATGTGGTTTACTTGAAAGTGATGCTTGAGCATTTCTCTGTCGCTTGCAAAAAGGCGCATATCAAAATTCCTTTCCACTCACAAGTTTACGATTTTTGATATTTAACACTGGATCGTACAGTATTTAGGCAGATATATAAACGAGATTTAACTGTAATTTGATTTCATCTTACATTGTCTTGCTAGAGCTGATGCACAGCAACACTCTTTCACCTCTTCATAGAAGAAGCACGAACCAACGGATGGTGAATATTTTTTCTCTCCAACATAACAAATGTGGGGAATAAATGGCAGGCCTTCTAAAATTATAAAAATGGAAAATCAATAATTGTAAGTATTTTTTTGGAGAAAGAAATATATCCAATTATTATAAACATATAAATAATTTTTGATATCATACTCTTATGATTCTTAATTTAAATAGCTTCCTCGTAGTTAATTATTATCAATTAAAGATCTGTAGCCCGCTTAAAATGCTAGAAAAAATAACTCCTAGAATTTTGCAATTATATTTATTCTATTAGAAGTAATAAAATGTTCGATTAATTTTCAAATATAAGTTTAAGCATGTACTAGTAGTCTTTACTGCTTCCAGCAGTATCAACCCATTTTGTCAGCTTCATTTTCTAATACATTCCCGGTGGTTTCTAGGCCCATTTTTTCGATACTCTCTGTTAATTAACGTTAAATTCATATTTGGATTGATTTTGAGAGCATCTTTGATAGGATACTGACTGCTAGGGCCATTTCTCCTCCTTCGTTTTCCGACGCCCCGAAGAATTTAAATCTAACGTCATTTTATTTAACGAAATCATTTTCATACGAAACCATCTAATGGTCATGAAGTAAATCTATTATTTGTTAGTGTTGTTTTTTTATTTGAGAGGATTTCTTGGCAATCAATCAATCAGTCAATTCGAGCTCAGCTGCTTGAGTTAAGCGGGATCATTCATTGTTTGGTTAGATATCAATTTCTAAAAGTTGCTTAGAAAAATACGCACGTCCTCTTAGGCGACGTTTTTGCCCTTTTGAGTTTTATTAATAAAAAACGAAATTCGCTATAGAATATTAAATCGAGATTTGTTTAGTATGATAAAATGAATTATAGAAACGGTTCTTTATTTTCTATTATTAATAGGCTGTTTTCGCACTTGAAGAAGCTAAACACCTTCTAGTAATTCTTTGATGAATCAGCTTTAGGAATTTTTGCTGTTTTTATTTGGTTTCCTTTGAAAAATGAACTTTTTTGAATTAAATTATAAAGGCGCTGATAAAGTAATTTTCACAAGTTCTGTTCACAAAATAATATAAAAGCATTCTATAAGATTATATTCTTCGTAAAATTATCTAGACATAGCTTGAACACATTTAAATGCATCTTGTTGCTGCGGCAAGAAATAATTTCATTATTAAACAAATTTCACTATTAAACAAAAATCAAACCAACTAACAAACAAACCAACAAACAACAAAGACAACAACAACTAAGGAAGAACGAGAGCAGTGGCATGACATAAAATGAGAAATATTCAATCGGCTACTTAGCAGTAAGCGCCATTTCCGCTGGGACGTGCGGCTATTTATTTCTTCTCGTTTCTCATTAGAGCCAATGTAATTTTGACAATGCGTCCGGCCGCAGAAGCAAGAAGCAAAAAAAAAAAAAACAAAATTTCAATGTGTTCAAGTTTTTCATTCTGATGTAATTTAGTCTAAGGCGCTAAGCCCTAAATTATGACTGCTTAGGTTTGAGCTTTCTGGGTTTGTGCTTAACCTACATGTGTGTGCGTGTGTGTACTCCATTTACGAGCAGTAAAGTCGAGCTACCCCAAAATTAAAATCTACAGCAAATTGTATAATTCCTTAAGGTATATTAATAAGCTGTTTTGCATAAAAGGTAAATATGTCTAAATATGTAAGTAAGTATTTATGTATATATTCATAAATACACGTCTGTTCAAGCATTAAAGTCATTCAAATTATTCATTTGATGTAAACTTTTTCTCAAAAACTGTTCGTTCTGCACGCAAATCATTCGTAATCATTCTTGATAGAAGCTTGTTTTATCGCTCAAATCATTTTCTAATCGGGAACAAAATTAAAAAATTACGAAATTACGAGGGTAAATAAATGTAAACAATCGTTAAAATTACGAGTACTCTCACAGAATTATGTCCAGTTCATACAAGACAAAGGCTAATTTTGTTTGTTAATTTGACGGAGAGGGAGAGAGAGAGGGAGATTAGAGAGTTTTGTTAAAGTCTTGACTTGGACCAAGAATAAATTGAAGACGCGTAAAAAAATTAACATTGTCTGATTAGTGTAATGATCAATAGCCTTCATTATTTGTGCTGCAGATAATTTTATAACGCACGCTTTATAAAGCACGCTATGTTAATTCATTACTAAATTTAAATAAATTCATGCTAGTTATTTTTTTTAATATATTTTACAATTATTACTATAAAAAATTTATTGAAAAGACTGCTAAATTGACTAAAAACGTATCTAATAATAATTTTGCTAGATAATCTAATAAAATAGGATAAATTTTAAAAATTTATTATTATTCGAAATTTATATTTCAGTAATAAATCCAGTCGTTAATACATTACTAATGCCTTGTTCCGCCTTTCAGATTGCTTTTCGACTGTTTGATATTACAATAGGTGATGTCTTGCCTCCTATGTCAAGCAGTTGAAAAACAACTGCAAAGACAACACGTGGCGAAACGTTCCCTAATTCGACGAGACGCTAATTCGTCACTTCTGAGTAACTTTCGCGTCTCAACACATCTTTTTCCAGTTGTCGCTCAACTGTTTGACATAAACAGTTTCGGCGAAACGTCGTCTATGGCGATGTCAGACAGTTGAAAGGCAACTAGAAAAGAATGTAGATAGATGACTTGGTATAAAGCAGTTTTATTTGATTTGTCTTGAGATTTTAGTAATTCCTTTTCTACCCATTTGTTTATCGATCTTATATAAATGAATTTGCATTTTTTTATACCATTGCTTACCATCGGAATGCCCCAATTCACACCAGCAGTGATCATTTAAAAATTGTGGGCCCAAACAGTATTTCATAACGGTTTTTGAGCAGTCTACCGAGCGGCAAGACGACTCTTTCGACGTACCTGAAATAGATTTTCAATTTGGAGAAATGGCAGATTTGTTCAAAAATAAATACAAACCATCATAAAAACTCTCATTTAGTAATTTCAAAGCATTTACCGCATCCTGACGCGTCACTTGATGTTCAAAGAGGAACTCTTCAAAATTTGTGCGTGCCGCGTGTTCCGCATTAATTTCCATATCTAAACCATTGCAGAGAGCACAAGAGTGTGGTGCAGCATAAACGTTTATGAAATTATTATTCAAAACAATTAGTATACTAAGCAGCAGTAGTAGAAATGCATGACCGAAATTCAATTGTAGATCGTTTGCTAAAAATGCGGCACGTGTGATCGCATAAAAACTGATCTTCGTTTTGGAGAATATTCCGGGAAAGCTATAGGCAGTACGACTATTGGATGACGCTAATGAAGAATCTTTTGTTGTTGTTTTCAATTTAATTGCATTATTAAATTTTTCACACATTTTCTTTTAATAATTATCTAAAGCATTCTCAGGCATTTCCTTAAGGTTTGAATTTAAATATTTTCTATTAGTTTTATGACAAAACGTCGCCAAATGTAATTCGATAGTTTTGGAAAATTAATATTTTTTCAGATTTTTTTTTATATTAAATCATCAGATTGTTATGGAAGCGCTTGCCCAGCCGAGCATATGTTTCGCTTCATTGGTTACATTTTATTATAATAAGTTGATGAATTCCGATTTATATTTGTTTAAAATTCCATTATGGTATTCTTTTTTAAAGGAAAAATGAAAAAAATTTAAAATTTCCAAAATATTGGAGGATTAACGTCTTTGAAAAAAATTTAAAAAATTCGTCAAAATTTTCCAAAATACTTGTTTTTGTGATTCTTAAAATCAGTTGTTTTTAAAATTGCATTCAATTTGAGGCGATTTTAAAGCGTAGATATATCGTAATATTATTACAAATGTGTTAATATCACTTTATTATTAATTCCAGATTAATGTTTCTGATTTAACAATTGATTAAATATTAATTATATTGAAAGAAATTAATGAATGGTGACGCGCAACTAATAACGAAGTTCGAATTCTTAATAAAAAAGGGCTAATAAAAAACGAACACCTGGTCAAAATGCAATCATTACAAATATAGAGCGCAAAATAATTTTATTTTCATATTTCTTTTTAATTTAAATTTATTCAAGATTCGAGGCAACTGAAAAAAAACAGTGAATTATTTATAAAATCAATATTGCAATATATAAATAAACAAACGTCACTGAATCTAAGTAATTATAATGTAAGTAATTATATGTAATTAATTTATTAATTATTCTCACATTAATAACACTTCAATTAATAATTATTTATTTATTATTCAATGATTCGACGATAAAAAATGTTTCACATTTCCATTTTTTTTAACATTCAATTCAATTCTCAGAGAACAATTTATTTAATTCGAAATTAAAAATCAAATAAAATTTCCACGAAAAGCAGTCGTTTAGCTAATTTGCTGAAAAACGCACCGAAAACCACGCAGGTTTTTAAAAGAACAAACTAAGCCACGGTTTGAATGAAAAACGTCCACCGACTACGACCGTATGCAAATCGATTCTGAAAGGAAGAAACGACATCTATAAAATAGCAAACACACAGAAATAGAGAGCGAGAGAGAGAGAGAGACCGAGAGAAAGTGCGAGGATCGGTTATCTAGAAAAGAGATTACAGATCTAGTAATGAAGAGATTCAAATTGATTCATGAAGGAAAACTTGACTACTCGTTAACATTTTCCACAGTTCGCATCGCTTTTTTTTATTGTTTCGCTTCTTGACGCCAAGAAATGAGTGAATTTGTAGAATAAATGACACACATGAATAATTTCGTAATTACTCAATCGACAGATATTATTGAGTATTATTAATATTTTTCTCTATCGATGTTGCGATTAAATAGGTTGACTGGTTTGGAGAGAGGGGGCGGGTGTAATGTAACTCTCATCAGTAACGCCAATCTATAAATATTTTTCATTCGCAAATTTTCGCAAAAAACTCATTAAAGTGATAAGAAATAATCTTTCTATGGCATTGTAAGAATATATAAATATAACTATAGATATGGTTCGCTTTTGTGGGCCATTGGATGGTTTTCTCTTGAAATCGGTGGATTTTGGTTAATGCGAATCGATGATCGATAAATTATGCAGATCTCCAAACACAATATTGTTCTAACTTATGCTAAAATCATCAAATATACTAAAGTTTAGAGTGATCACAAGATTGGGCTGATCTCAAAAATTGGTTAACCAAAATTAGGTCAATCGCAAAATTAGGCTCATCTAAATTAAAATATTAAATAATATTAAACCTTTCCTAAATATTGAAGGGTTCTATTTGTACAAAGAAACTAACCAACGGGCCTCTCTAAATATTTCTTTGAAACTATATATTTTATGCGGAATAATTTTTATGAAAGCTTTTGGTAATGCCGATTGACGCATATAAACGAATTTTTATGTTTATCTGCATGAACTTCCGTTTCGGTTTGCGTTTAATTTTGACACGGTTTCGTAAGAAATCATCACTCTCTACGCCCTCCTGAGGGCCAACTAAAAATAAAGTAATGATGGATAAGCGATGGTCATGTGAGAAAATAAACAAATAGTTCCGATGCGACCAGCAGGCACTTCCAGATCTTCACCGCCCCCCACCGCCCCACCAGGCGCCGGCAACACCCACCCCTGACATGGAGGCACATATACCACACTACCTGCCCAGCTGATACCTGCTGATTGAGAAATCCATTGCGCGTTTATGAAATTATTCGTAAGAATTAAGAAATGCTCCACTAGTTCATAAATTAGATTTGAATAAAAATGGAACAAAAAAAAAAAAAAAGAAAAAACAACAAAAAAAACAAATCAAGAAAATTTGATTGTTTATTGCTTGGATTTGAAGAAAAACAAAATTAAAAAAAATTGTGGCAAGAAATTGAAAAGGGGTCGATTTGGAAACTAATAATAATAATAATACTTATATTGACTTTATATTTGGTTTTCAAAATAAATTCACATTCTCGACATCTGGCGAATATTTGAAAGAGATTTTTATAGTCTTAAAAAAATTTTGATCATAGATTTTATTGAAGAACAAGAAAACAAAGAGATTTATATGCTTGTGAAAAACGCTAAGAAATTCTGATTGCTTTATGTTTTAATCCAATGGCATCATGAAATTGATCGGGGGTGGAGTGGGGGTAGGCGTAGGAGTATGATATGAATGATTTAATACATTCGATACGAATTTTTCTAAAAAAAATTACAAAAACAAATACAACACAATTTTTATGCCTCTTTGAAAATTTTTAGAAGTTCATAAAAATAGCAATTGTTTATAAATTTTCTTACACAAATTCATGAAGGAAAATGTAATAATGTTTATAACTTCTATCGAGCAATTTTTGGAACATTAACGACGTGAACTATTTCGCGCACAAATCCATTGAAAGCGCAATAATCAAGTAATGCAGCGGTTCCGAATGGAAGGAATATATATATATTAGATATATGCTTATATGTTGCTTATGCCTATATGTCCAATATGTTTTTCCCGCGTAAACGTATTTTTACTGTTTTTATCGTTTGGCAAAAATTAAGTGCTAGAAAAAAAATTATTTTCTTTTAAAACTTTTATTTTTTTTAGTATTCTATGAAACCGAAATTCGCCGTGTCACGCGTTCTACGAGTTTTCTTGTACTGAATAGAAAGTTTCATTAAAGAAGGGTGACAAACATCGAAGAAAACTACCCCTAAATAGAACCAGTTTTTTTTGCACCAAAAGCAAAAATATCCACAGGTGACGAAACGACGAGTCACTGACATAGAGGGAAGCAAAATAGACGGAAAGCTAACGTACATAAAAGGGAAAATATATATACGAGTATATATCGATTTTATATATAACGCACAAAATTACTCGTTCATACACGATATTTGTTGTTATTGTCATTTCATAGGAAACGAAGGTGATTTCTTCAAGCAGACTGAATGGCATCAGGGTGGCAACTACTTGCCGTGACAGCAAAATTCAGCAACTGCCCTGAAAAGGCTGTAGAGGCTCTTTAAACGTGCCACCGACCGACTACTGACAAGTGCGTGTGATATCACTGTATTCACATCAAAGACCCATCAAGACCACCGAACCGAGGGCATATTTAATGAAATCGTATTTAACGACAGCTTGCGCAAAAATTTTGACACGAATGTTCTTCAAAAATGTATTTTCGCATTTTTATCAAAGGAAAGTCTGCGGCTCGTTAATTAATAATAAGTTATTAAAATAGGGCGTCCTTGATTCAAAGGGTGTACCACCGGACGTACCACCATTTTATTATCTCCGCGCCCTTCCTAAGACGTTTTTTCTTTAGGAGTGCCGTTAAAAATGGTTTTGGTAATAATAAAACAAAAGCAATTTGTTTGTCTTTTTGGTAATAATTAAACAAAAAACAAATGTCTTTTTCAACAATCAAAATTGTTGATGACTTCATTGGAATATAGCATTCAAACTCATTCCGCAAATTTTGTTTGATAATTTCGACTGCTGGAGAACGGGGCTGAAAAGCCATTTAGCTGAGATTGAAAATGAACGAATTAATTGGAAAACCAAGTAAAGCATAAAACTTTGTAAAGGGGAAAACGTTTATTTTTTAAGAAAAATTTCATTAAAAATATTATCTGTATTATTTTTTTAGAAGAATTAAAAAAATATATAAATCATTTAAAAAATTATTTTTTTAAATATAATTTTTTTAAAAAAGTTCGGATTATGACCAAAATTTTATTTTAGTTTGAAAATTGTGTTTTTGTTCGATACAAATAATAATTTTGATAAATTGCTGGTTGACTTTGAAATTTCTAACGCCTAGAAATTTTAAAAAATAATTCAAAATTTAACAATAATTTCCACTTTACCCCTCTGCAAATATTTGACATTTATGTTTGTTAGATAGATTTTAGAAACTCTGTGCTGGCAAAAAGCCAATAATTGATGTTATCTGTCAAATTTCGAGTGATTGATTGGACAAATCGTGATATGACACGAGTGACAGCATCGAATGACAGCACAAGATATTTATAGATGATACAGGGTATCCATCGCAATGATATGATGATGGAACAAATTTGGAAAGCTTATAAACTGAATAAAGGAAAACTTAATAAGCTTTGGATTTTCCTTATGAAATTTAGTATAATATTGTGCGAAGACGTTAAGGAAGATGGGAAGAAGAAGATATAAAACTAATCTAAATTTTAAATTTACATGACGTTTATTTTTAACATAAGGGTTAAGAATTTCAAACACAAACAACTAAAATCTCAGGAAACGTTGCGAAGATCGTTACAATGACTACAAAATGTTTATTTTAAATATTGAAATTCAATTTAAAGGAGGAAAGCACATTATTTCAATATTTTATTACTTCTTCATTTAGATGGTTTTGTTTTGAAGACTCACAAAATGCAAATTTCATCCAAAAATTTTTTTTGGATGAAATTCTTCCAATGTTTCATTTATTTTTATTTTGGGGGCTCGATCGTTGGTATGGTTTGCAAAGTGCAAAGCGCTTCAGGTTTATTTTTGACATAATTTTTATTTAAAATTAAAAACGTTATTGGTAAAGTCCTGAATAATTAATACCTGAATAATTAATAAGTTCGATAAGAAGCATCGATGCTTTGTGTAAAAACAAAATCAGCGGTTAAGCTTTGTTTTATTGCATCTGG
The DNA here is from genome assembly GCA_963966595.1 of Physocephala rufipes. NCBI lineage: Eukaryota > Metazoa > Arthropoda > Insecta > Diptera > Conopidae > Physocephala > Physocephala rufipes. Next base: position 3,955,112 of record OZ016503.1, read on the forward strand.
AAACTTAATTATTACTTAATTATTTTAAGCCTTAATTGGTTTTAACTTGGTGTATATCTGGGCCTTTCTGAATTCAAAGAGATCAGAACTAGAGTGCATTGCTTCGTTATGACGTTTTAAAGCGTATTTATTAAAATCATCAAATATATCTTATAACTCTATAAAAAATATTTTTTTTTAATAAATAGAACGGAATTTGTTTTGTTGTTAAGCGCAGTTCACAAGATCTAAAATCTTGTTTTAGTTAAAACGCAGCCGCATTCTGCCAGATGGAAGTAAACACAATACTAGTTTATTAATTTAAATACTATATCAATTATCATTTTTAATGAATTTAAACTGGATTGGTTCAAACGATGAACGTAACTAAAATCACACGAATATAAAAACCTTGGATGCGCTTTAATTCATCTGTAGTTCGGTCGGAGATATCAATATATAAACAATACCCGGAAAGGAGTTCCTTATAGGGTTTCAAATAATCATGGCGAGTTAATTGGTTTAGTAAAAAAATAAAAGGATTTTTTTAATTACTTCAATAGAAAATTATTTAAAGGGAAATCTACGAAATTATAGTTTAATTTTTTAAAATTTATTTTAATAGGAAAATTATTAGAAATTGTAGGACATTATGGAAAATTTTTGAATTTTTGGAAATTTATTTTAATGAGAAAATTATCAAACTTTACAAATTATGGGAAATTTTTAATTTTAAAAAATTTTTTTTAATAAGGGAATTTTTTAAAGGAAAATTCTTTTAATTATTTATGACGAGGATCTTACTAATTCAAAATCTTTTAAAATTTTATATGGCTTGGTTTCTCTCTCAATTAATTCTTCCTACTCTATTTCTTCCTATTTCTTAATAATTAATTTATTTTTCCTTTTAATTTAGACCACATACACCGACAAAGGCCCCAAGGTAATTACAATTACAATCTTACCTTACCACACCCTCCCCTTTATCACTTCTATTTGATTTAACTTGAATTTTTTCCAGCCGAAAGCTGGTACATTTTTGAGTTTCGATCACGTGACTTTTTATGTCGGTAATGCCAAACAAGCGGCTAGCTTCTATATCACACGCATGGGTTTTGAACCGTTGGCGTATCAAGGTCTCGAAACTGGCCATCGCCGCTATGCCAAACATGCCGTCAAACAAAATAAAATTATCTTCGTATTCGTATCGGCTTATAACCCCGACGATGATGAGCATGGACAGCATTTAATGAAGCACGGTGACGGTGTCAAGGATGTAGCTTTCGAAGTAGTAGACGTTGAAGCAATTTTCAATTTGGCCAAACAACGCGGTGCCGAAATAGTTAATGAAATTTGGGAGGAAAAAGATGAATATGGGACGGTGCGCTTAGCCACAGTTAAGACGGTAAATTGGAATTCTTAAATAAAGAAATATTTCAGTAAAAATTGACATATTCTTAGTACGGTGATACCACACACACTTTCGTCGATCGAACAAATTATAAGGGATTATTTCTACCCGGTTTCAAACAACTTCCAAAGGATGTTCTCTCAGCGAAATTGCCTTCAATTAAATTAGATTTTATCGATCACATAGTCGGTAATCAGCCTGATCAACAGATGGAAAATGTTGCATTTTGGTATGAACGCATGTTGCAGTTTCATCGTTTCTGGTCAGTTGATGATTCACAAATTCATACTGAATATTCCTCATTGCGTTCCATAGTGATGGCCAATTACGAGGAGACTGTTAAAATGCCAATTAATGAGCCGGCAAATGGTAAGAAGAAATCACAAATACAAGAATACGTTGAATATTATGGCGGGGCGGGAGTTCAACACATTGCCTTGAATACTAGTGATATAATCACGACCATACGAAATCTTCGAGCTCGTGGTATGGAATTCCTTACAATACCACAAGCTTATTATAAAATTCTAGAGGACAATTTAGCTCATTCACGCATTAAAATCAAAGAAGATATAAAAATTCTGAAAGAATTGAATATATTAATCGATTATGACGAACAGGGTTACCTTTTGCAAATCTTTACCAAGAATATACAAGACAGACCGACACTCTTTTTGGAAGTTATACAACGGTACAATCATAACGTGAGTACTCTTTTAAATTCATGAGATTATACTTAATAATTCCATTTCTAAAGGGTTTCGGCGCTGGAAACTTTAAAGCTCTCTTCACAGCTATTGAAATTGAACAAGCAAGGCGTGGCAATCTGTAAGATAATTAATGTACATACATTTAAATAGTATCTAGAATTTTATTATTAAATGATTATATGTAAATATATTAATGCACATGATCTTTCAAAAAGAAATTAAATTCAATTACGAAAATTATTCACTAAAATTTTGTTACTAATTCTCCAACCAAACGACGAACACAAGCAGGTCTCTAATCTAATCGTTTCAACAATTATTTCCTCTTAAAGCGTGTATCGATTAGTGTTTGATTACGCGTATCATCCAAGTCAAAGGATCTTATGAGGGGATCCCAAAAGCCGTCAGGAGTGGGAAGTATATTAAATTCTGGTGATTTATTAAGTAAATCTCTCTTTAAGCCCGTATTACTTCCTTTATCATCTTGAGGTTTTACCCTCTCTCGTCCAACTCCCTTTTCTTTTTTAACTAAAATTGGTTGCGGCATAAAATCTTCCGTTTCACTACTACTGATCTCATCAAATAAATTCCTTTCGGCTACTTCCATTTTTGATACTGATTCCTCCGTTGTTTTTTCTCCCGTTTTCTCTTCAGTTCTTTGCTCCTTCTTTATCTCAACAGTAGGATTTCGATGAACAATGAAATTGGTGGTTTCCAGCATATTTCTGGTATCCTTAGTAATTGACAATTTTGTGCACTTTTGCAGTTGTCTGATTCTAGAAGGGAAAATATTCAAAATTAATTAAAATTGAACCATATTGTTTTTGTTTTTTGGATTACTTCGCGCCTTCTATGCGTTTTAAATTATCTAAAGTCTCATTGCCATTTTTGAGAACTTCCTGCAGGAGAGCCATTGATTCTATGCATGTGCTATCCTGATAACTTTCTTCTATGAACATTGTTTCCGGTTTGGGAGGCGACACTATTATAATACTTGGTGAGTTACTAAATAATTCTTTGGCGTTCTGAATTGGTGATAGGACCGTTGTAGACGACACTTCCAGGTTTACGTTAGAATGTTTTTTGTTTTCTCTTTGTAAACCTTTTTCTGTGAAATCAAACCATTCTGATTCGGATTCTTCAAATTTTTGCGCATGGTGTGACTGATCTTTATTTTCTTCTACAGCCACTTTGTTTCTTTTTCTAAAGGAATTTATAAAAAGTAATTTTTTAGATTATTTCGATAGGTTGTATCATCCAACATATAAACCTTGTTAAACTACTGTCTGCATTCGAGGCCTCCGGTTGCAACGATGGCAGCTCTTTTAAAAAGTTCGAGAAAGTGTGCTAAAATGAAATATTTAATAGAATTACCGTAAATATTAAAAGGCATGGAGTCTGATTTTACTTTGATGACTGAGTTGTTGTGAATTGAATAATTTGTTAGGCGCGCCTGTTTCAATTTCTTTCTCGAATTAAGTAGCGAGTCTTTCATTTGATTATTTCTGTTCCGTGTGGGCTGCTTTATAGAATTTTGATTGCAAATTAATTTTTTGCCTTCCAGCGCTCCCAAAAATGTTTCTCTCCTGTTTTCGTGGATTTCTTTTTGCAGCCATTTACTTCCGGTGCTTTTTACTAAACCCATTTTTGGTTCAATATTCTCAGCATCAGGTGATTCTCTGCGCGTTTTCTTCCTAGGTTTCTTAAAACTTCGCACACTTCCTACATTTTCGGTCTCAAAAATATCCGCGCTTAGTATCTGATTTTGTTGTTTGTCATCACCGAAGGACGAGTTACTGCCATTATTCATGGCAATATTGAGTTCATCTAAAGTAATATCAACATCGTCCTCAACTCCTTCTCGCTGTTCCTTCCTACAGGATTCCACAATAATCATCAGCTCTTTATTCTGCAGTTCAAGGTTTTGTATTTCCTTATCCTTTGCTTTAATATTACTTTTTAGGGCTGTAGGTAAGGATAGTGTTTTAATGGCTCGGTGAAATCTTAAATAACTTACAAATATACGTTTCCTTTATCATATCTAAGGCAATTAAAATATCGTCGTTTATCATGTCCATCTTCAATTGAATGCTATTGGCCCAAGATAATGTCATCTATTATATACAAATGCCCCAATAATACTTTTTCCTATGTTTGCTACGCAGAATTGAAATTTTAAGAAATCGCGCGAAAGAAGAAAATTGTCATTTTCTATAAAGTAAACAATACCAAACCCATAAAACCATTAATGTATGGTAAATTTATTGAAGGTAGATGTACACTACTATATGAAGTTAACTAAAGTATTAAAAAAAAGAAATAGGACACTTTCAATTCGCCGCATTCGTTTTGATGGCTTTTCGTATTTTGGCCCCACAGCCACCTACGTGAGATTTCCCACGTGTTGTTTTTGCTGTTCACAATATTGTTAAACAATATTGTGAAATTGCAGAATTGTGCAATTGATTGTATAATTGTGCAAAGGTGCGGACGAAAAATTTGAATTTCTTTGTATTTGTAAAGAAAGTATGTGAAATACAAAATTATACAACGTTATGACAAACAACTAGAACAAGCATTTTAAGCATATTTTAGGCTTCAAAGAATTCGCTCCTCTGATATAATGTACACAGTTTCGGCAAGGGGCAAAATTCTCCAGCGAAGTACAAGATTTGTGGGGCAGGATTAAAATATTGTGTATGAGTATGCAGAGTGTGTTCTATTTCTTTAACTCCTGTAGAGATCTCTTTATCCTTGATATAAATGTTTAGCTGTAGCAGCAGGTTTATTAAAATGGCGAAATTCGAGCTTATTTGTAATTATTGTTTTTTAATGACTTGTTCGAGATATGGCACTAATATTTTAGTGTAACTTTATTCTAATGTATAAGGGATACTCGGGTGCCAGTCCCGTTGCAGTGGAGGCACAAAATGGCAGTGACTAGTCTTGCCTGCACTAGTTCACTGCCAATGAACTAACGCAGACTAGTTCCCAGGCCTTACCAAAGGCTATAAAATGGTGCCACGGGTGATGCGCATCGTATAGGGGTCCTTCCTACCCCGCTAATATAAAGCCCACAAATATAGCGCATCGTGGGTAGGCTTCTCACTTGTGAGAGCTTCGTGGTGGCTGTGGTTGCCACCCAAAGATACGCGGGTAGAGACCAAAGTGTCTCCGCGTAGAGTTGCGTGTGGAGGAGGCCGCCTCCCCCAACTCGGCTGCCGGTAGCCACATACCGGAAGAGGCTTTAGATAGTGCCTCGATCGCTTACCTGCGAGGAAGTCCTGCTCCGCCTCAGGCTTCCATAGGTACATATATGGTGCAACAGGGCAAAGTTGCAGCCGTGGTCGTTGGTTGCCGATATAAAGGTATTCATAGTGTCTACCTAGCAACCCCGAATGTGGGTGGGCCCACCGTGGACTTAAGCCAATCATGGCAGGCGTCCACGTAAAGCACATGGCAGAAATCTGTATAAGGGATACATCCGTCTGTAATTTGCCTCTTCTCTGGGCTCTCTGGCTAAAGACAGCTCTATTATTGCCAGAATAATAACAGAGCTGTAATAATCTCTGGTTATTACACACAGCTTTTCACAGCTGTCACTATGGGTTTCTACTTGACGTACTGACGATCAGGGATAAAATATCTCTGCTGACAACTGTTTGGGGCCGTTGGTTAAAATATTTGGAGAAAAATAGTGTTTATGATGGCTCATTTTCGTGAGAGTTCTGAAAAAGCTTTAAAAATGCTCAGGGCTCTGCCCAGAGTACAAATTGGAAATTTAAGGCCAAATCCGAATTCTAAGAGAAATGTAAGCTGTTATTTTATTTTGATTCCATTAATTGATTATACCTTAATCAGGATAAGCGTGGTCGTGCCCAACATGGTGGAGACAAGCATGGAGCCGGAAATAAAGGTTCGGGACAGCGCCAGAATTTTATGCGTCTGGGCTACGAAACTGGAAATACTCCGTTTTATTTGAGATTTCCCTTTGAACCATACTATAAGGGTCATCATCTGCGACGTCAATATTTACCTTTGTCGTTGACACAACTTCAGGTGCTAATTGACACAAATCGCATCGATGCCAACCAACCCATTGATTTGACGACGCTTTGTAATACCGGTGTTTTACGAATCAATCCGGCAGAGATGCATTTTGGTTTTCAGTTGACTGATGAAGGTTTGGATTGTTTTAAATCGAAAATTTCTATTGAAATTCAACATGCAAAGGAATCAGTAATAGCAGCCATCGAACGTAATGGTGGAGTCATACGTACTGCTTATTATGATCCCAGAAGTCTTCAGGTATATTTAACTATTATGTATATTAATATTCTATATATTTCTATTCCATCTACCCCTACAGGCTCTAATTAATCCCAAAAAATGGTTCGAGAAGGGTATTCCTATTCCGAGACGTGGTATACCACCTCAAGACGCTGTCGGTTATTATACGTCTGCCAAAAGTCGAGGCTATTTAGCTGATCCCGAGGAGATCAGCAAAGAACGTTTGGTTCTAGCACAAAAGTATGGTTATGAATTACCAAAAATTGAAGATGATGCCGACTACGAAATGCTTACAACCGCGAAGGATCCGCGACAGATTTTCTTTGGTCTGGAACCCGGTTGGGTTATTAGTTTAAAAGATAAAGCAATAATAAAGTCGAAAGGATTTCCAGAAGAGAAGCAAAGCTAATCAAATACTCGACAAATATTTTCTTTTGAATTAACTCTAGATCTTTCTAAGGGATATATATTTTCGCAATTCCTTACACATGTTGGATTACATTAATTAAATAGAATACAGTTATGACCTAAGTTTCATATTTATATTAAATAAAGGGTTTAATTAGAAATTATATAAAAACTTGTTGCGCCGATAAATTTTCCATAAAAGGCTTCACTATTGCACTCGTGGCAAAACAAAATATTAAACCAAACGTTATGGATATAGGAAGAGCTGGCAGAGCTTTTCGCCAGATTGCTAAGAGTAATAGAGTGAGACAGAGACCAATTAAAATTGCTACAAAACATGCAATTGTGGTAGTCCAGTCGCCGTAACTGGAAGCTTTTCCAACTAAAACGGAATAGAATATAAAATCGCCAAGTCCTAACTTGATGCCTCCTAAAAAAGAATAAGATTTCGTTGGTTAATGGAAATTATCAACTGACGAAAAACAAGTCCATACGTTCATCTTGAGCATCACCGATATTACGTCCAGAACTGGTTACATTGCTTCTTGTAGTCACTGTACGATATTCGGTAATGTTATTTGAAGTTTGGCCATTACTTGCTTGAACCTCGATTCCTCGACGAGCTAAGTTCATTGACCATTCTTCCGTGAAACCGGCTATAAGCAAAGAGTTATCATCAAAAGCTATAACGCCAAAAGTGCAATAATGCATTTTGATTATGGTGCATATTGATTTATAATGGAATAAAGGAGTAAGGAATTGATTCAAGAAAAAGTAGACATGCTTTTGTTTATAAAAAATTTTAATAATAAAGTTATTTATATACCATATCTGTGTGTTTTAAAAGTCACAAGTGGCGTACCTTCAGCATCAGCAGCAGTAATGTTTTGCCCTGAATTACCTGAGCTGCGTGAAAGCCTTTCAACACCACCACTACCACCACTGTCACCTGAGGCTACTGCTGCTGAGGGGCTCTCGCGCGTTTCGCTATTTTGAATTCCTGTAGTATCCTCTTCTCTATCGTTGACACCATTGGTACCCATATAAGAATAAAGTACAGTGGCTAAAAGAGAAAACTAAGTCATAAAATAATCTGTGTAAAATAAATAGATCATACATGAATAAATAAGCGCCGGAAAAATTTGTTCATTTCGTTCTTGTGCCGTTTCTACGAGAATACGTAAGGGTCCCTTCGGAGAAAGTACTGCAATTAAATCTGTAAAAATTAAAACAGACGCCCAAATATTTTTCGCTGCTTCTTAATGTTCATAGCGATCAGTATACCCCAAATTGATATTGCGGCTAATACTGCCCAGGCAGTCCACTCTGGTAAATACTTAATAAAAACAAGAGCCATGAGGGCAGCTACAAAAATTAAGTAGCCCTGCTGCAAACGCAATGGACCTTGCCAATGAATGGCCATCATACCCGCAACACCAAAGTTCCACATTATTAACAAAGCGGTAGGATAGTCCATAGGAATATTATAAGCGCGCAGCAGCTCCCTGGAGAGTAGAGTAATAAATATATGTTTCAAAATAGTTACGCGTTTCATACACTTACTCCAGGTACAAATAACTGAAAATAAAAAGCAACATAAAAGACGATAATATCAACCAGCCATGAATTATTTTATAGCAACGCTTCTTATAGAGCACGATCAGAAGTATCGTCATGATGACCACAACAATCATCAGAATTAATGAATTAGCTAAAGCATTCCAGAATTTTGTACCCAAATCTGGTGAGAGCTCATGGAAAGGCGTGTACAATCTTTAAAATTAAGTTTCAGAATTTGCATTCCTTTAATGAAAAGAAAATTGTACCCACAAGTAAACATCTGTGGTCGAATAGAAACTGACGGCATTGATTGTAGCCACCACCACTAACATGCAAAGGGACACTGGTACAAACAGCTTAATTACATGTTGTGCTCCATACTTAAGACCTTCTTCCTCTAAAGTATCCTCCACATTTGGGTTGCCACTAGGGTTGGCTGCACCAGTTGGTCCTCCCGGATTAAGCATACCTTGTGAAGCGCGGCTTTGCCGATTATATACTGGTACATTGTTGACATCAAGGTATGCCTGGTTATGTGATTAATTAATTTCAATGCAATATTTTATGACTCATATCTCCCTACCCCGTCAATTACTTCTTCATTAGGATAACCACTTTTGCGTCTCTGTTCAAGACGTGCCCGTTCACTAGAAGCAAGTCTGCTTCCAGCTGTCGAAGAAGGACCTGCACCGACATGTCCATCCATTAGAGGTGTTCTCTCGTCACACACTACTGGACCGTGGGCGTAATCATCAGATACAGCTCCAGTCGCTAAATTTATTCTACGACTAATCCCAGTTCCAAAGTTGTTTTGAATGTTTGGATTCTGATGGCCGGGACTGGTGTTAATAACGTTGTTATTTATAGAATTATAATTCATAAGTTCAAGTTATCAACAAAAATTGTAGGAATAACTAGCAAATTATTTGCCATCCAGTACGCGAAAATGGTTTCCAATTTACTTTGACATTTGCGTTATTAAAATATTTTAGTTAGGGTGGGTTACATGTGTAAGTTTACATATGTGTAAGTTTGGGAAAATATAATAAATTATGTTGTCGTTATTGTGTTGGACGCTGTTTCAACAACCAATTTCAACAGCCAAGTTTCAACAGCCAATTTTTTGGTCGTTCGCTGGTGGGACGTGGCTACAGCTCTCTAATACTGGAAATATAATCATCAATACCTCCGAAACGGTGGCACAAATTCCACTAACAACAAAAGGTATATTTAACTCACCATAGGGTTTGATCAATTTTTGGGGTACCTTAATAAAATGGGTTCGTTAATAAATTAAGAATAATAAATTTGGAGAGTTTACCCCTTCATATGAATGAACATTTTACGTTTAGCTTATGCACTATATATACATATATACTTCTATATACGCATATATATTACGTAGATATAGAAAGTAATATATTTTTCAAAACATATATTTCCAAATTAGCAAACGAACAAATTCTGAATTCTTTATTTTAATATTAAAATTTGTTCTAGGTTTTTTACAGTTATATAGAACCTACTCGATTTAAACTATATAATAATGAAAGTAATTTAAATACATTCAAGGAAGAATTTATGACGACTTGTTTGGGATCAGTTGGCATTTTTATTAATCGTAAAATTATAGTTGCAACTTTTGCCCATGGGTCATTGCAACGCACTTTGTGGCGGAGTCAGCGGTGTCCAATTGTTGTTGTTGCAGCTCGGGCCGGTGCTTGCTACAGGCGCACTTGTAGTGGCCGTGCTAGGAAGATCAAGTGAAGTTGCGACTGCATTATTGGCACTTTCTAGAGATTCAATTTTAATAACTTCTGGATGCGAAGTGGATGATTTAATTGATGAGCTTTCAAGTGTTACCACCGACGTGCCTTCCATATTGTCCTTGTAGATAATCGTGTGGGAATCACCAATCGTTTTAGTAACTTCAACAGGCTCTAATGGATGACCATACGGACTAGAATTTTGTAGAATTTAAAAGAGATTTGGATAACTAACGATGGATAACTCAAACGTGTTCATCTATTTCGCTACTAAAGAAACTTACCCGATTTCAGAGACCAACGGTATGTATTCGGGTTGGTACGGATATGTGTTCTGATACAGACCATAATCCGTCGCTGTGCCGCTATGCCACGAATTCGAAGGATAGCTTAAGGTTGTAGGCACGTTCAGTACGTTGGTATAGAATTGATGTGTTGGTGAAGTGGGCGTAGGATGGTAGACTTGGTGAGTAGGTGTAGTGTAGTGTTGGGCAGGTGAGGTGTTGTTACTCTGATAAGGATCGGTCGTATGAACACCTTGTGGTAAGCTATATTGGCTGTGAGGCGTGAGGTGGTGAATAGTGTATCCGGGAGACGGTGTGGTGTAATTAGGCGAACCGTTCGATGGCGTAGGTGAATTGTGAGAAGCTGCAACGACAAACACAACACATAGAGGTTATTTTCGCTTTTTTGTTGAGAACACACAGTTTACTCACTCATGTTTCTTTGACTATGATTTGAAGCAGCATTCACAGGCGCCGCCCCCGATATGGTGGCAATAGCATTGGCTGAACCCCAATAGTTTGGGCTATTTTGCCAACTGCTCGGATAAGTAAAGGCAGTGGCCGTACTGTGCTCTAGGCCAGTCATAAAACTGGACTGAGCGTATGAACCGCTGAATGCCGAGTTATTTGATTGCGCGCTTGAAACCTGGGCAATTGAAGACATTGTTGGTGGTGAGGGATTTCCCACGCCGCCGCTATTAGGGCTGCCTTGAAGATTGCATCCAGACACAATGTGAGGACGCACATAGGGGCCAGGACGAGTACAGGACCCTGAACGTGCTGATGATAATGAGCGTCCATAACGATCACAGCTGGGACCTGCCAAGCCCGGTGCAGACTGCAGCACTTGTTGCGATGGTGTATTGGTAATAGTGGATGGATAGTGGCTATGCGGTGGAATCAACCAACCGTAATGGGTTTCACGGGAATAGATAGAATCAGGACGCTCCTTTTGTTCAAAGATAAATATTTTTATTCAACAAATGATTTACTATAGCGCGTCAGATAGAAATTATAACCCACCTTGGCATCCAGAAAAGCCTTGGCAAAAGGATTGTACTTGATTTTTAATGAAGTAACTTCTTCGTTCTGATAGGCAGTGACCGCAATGAATTGGGTTTCCGGAAAGGGATAGGTGACAACATGGCGTTGCTCGGATCCGACACGTACCAGATGGACACGAGGCTCATATTTATGCAATGAGTTCAGCATAATCTGAGAAGAAAAGAGAGAGAGAGAGACGGTGTTTTATATAGAGTGTTTGTTTATTAGAGGCTTTAAATAAAACCTAGCAAACGGTTACTTTACCTGACCGCTACCATTGGTTTTGTTGGTTAATTTGACTTTAGCGAAAGAAATTGGTTCTTTCATCCAATGAGCTCCAAAATTTGGTGATTCGGGATGGACGTAAATGGGATTCGATGGAGGCACTTCTGCTTTGCCACCAGGTACCTGTAAAGGAGAGTGGGAATACGACTTTATGACTTGGAATAAATACCTCGATGTATGTGGTAGACTTACCCATTCGCCGTTAACGTATTTCCAACGATGCGTATCGACTTGCACGAATTCCAGCAATATTGTATACATTGCCGCTGGGTCCAATCCTACAGCGGTGACCTTAACCACAGGAAACATTCGTCTAAAAAGAGTGAAAAATGGCATTACAAAAAATTCAACAAAACTCGCAATAGATAAAAAATTTTTGTTTAAAGCAAAAATAGAAAGAAAAGCACGCAGAGATGACTCATGTGCCTCTTCATTATAACTTCCAGTATACTATATACTGACCTAATTAACACTTTTTCAAATTCGTTTTAAGGTTTAGCAGAAAAAAATGTTTTGCATTTAGTGCGCACTTAGTTATTAATTAACAAGCCATTTTAACAAGAAATACTTCAAAAACGTTATCTAGCAAAGCATTGCATTCAAGTTAATTTCAATATTGTGCAATTTTGTAATTTCTTGCAATTCTGCGTCTTCTCACCTGCCATTTTTCGTTACAATCATTTCATTGGTAAGATTTTGAAAGCGCAACCACAATTCACGATCATCGAGGGAAACGTGCAAATTCTGTTCCATATTAGGACTCCGATTTGGATCCATGCTGGATCGTACATTGCTACACGAATTGCCATTGTGCGCGTGATGTTGTTGCTGCTGCTGGGGTGAGTGTGTTCTGCTATTGGTGGTCGAACTAGAATTGGGCGAATCCAAACCGATGGGATCAACTGCGGAGAGTATATGCGATGTGGCCATGTCTTCTGTATAATCAATTCAAATTAAAAAAAAACTCGAAAAAATTTAAAACAAAAATATATTTAAATAAACTAAGAAACTGTGTATAATAAAAAGTTTTTTCTCTTGTAATTATTATTCACGCAAATAAAAAACAAATTCTTAAAAGTTCTTTAAACTGAGGAGCGGCTTCGTATGAATAAACAAGAAAAAACGTACACACTCACACTCGTTCAGATGTTGACCAACAAACATTTGTACAAAATGTTCATGAAAATGAGAACGTATATGAATAAACAAACAAATATATTCTGCTTAATCTCACTGGAAGGATAAGTACAAATTAAGAACAAAATCTGTATTTCGTCACAAAAATTCTAAAAGAATATAATTTAGAAAATTTTAATGCATTCTTTTTAATAAAAATTTCAAATTAGTTTATTGTTTTTATATTTTTGAGCATAAACAAATGCGTAATTCGTATAAATTGCAGTTGTATTAAATATAGCTCGGGTATTCTAAAAGTCGAAATCAAAAGATTTAAGAGAGCAACTTGTTTTGAGTGATTGCGCGTATTTTAAATTCGGAGAATAGGATGAAACGGAAATTGGACGGTGGTGGTAAATATAAAGAATGTTTGTATATATGGAATTAATTTCTTGAAAATACCTCTCTATGCAATATATACCCCTTCATGAATTTTTCGTGCTGAATACCAAGACTGATTTTGAAATGATTCGAAGGACTGACTGCGAGCAATGAATGAGTTTTCGGTAACATTTATAAGATTAATTTAAGCCTTGCTTTTCACTATATTATTTTTAATCTAAGTCCGGCCAAATTTTAAATCTAAGTACATACTTCCTTTCCAAAGCGTCAAAAAAATTTTTATTCCCCACATCAGAGCCCACCCCTCCCGTGGTCTTGCCTAAATATTAAAAAAATGTAAACTCAATCATATTTATTGCTTCAGTCAAATTGATTTAATGTGCAGTTCGAAGTGTTGCACGCCACGCAACTGCACGATGCTCCTTCCTTTGAGCGGGTTTTATCAAAGTATAAAAGACCGCATTTAGTGCTTTAGAAGATATTGTACGAGTATCAAAGAAAAGTGTTTAATATTTGTTGCCTGGCCATTGCTATTGTTGTTGTTGTTGTCTTATATTGGCATTGAAAGCGGGGCTATAATTTTATTAATTTACAACAATAATAAAATGAGGCTTTTATATTAACCAAAGACGCACTAGTAAATTCAAATTTTTCAAAGAACAAAAGAGCAAAAATTAAAAAACACAAATACAAAAAAGAAGTAATAAACAAAAAAAAAAAAAAAAAGAACGTGGAAAAAGCAAAAAAGAATTTGAACTTAGAATTGAATTGAGAAAGACCGAGACCAAAGTCAAAAGCCAGTTTTTGTATATTTTTCATCCTCCATTATGTCCATTTCTTCGTCAAGTTGTCGGCTTTTAAATTATATTGTACACCTTATCCCCCGACGCAGCTATCGGGCATGCCCACATGTTTCCAGCAGGAACATTTGATTGTGGTAATAAAGTCAAAACCAAAAAAACCTTTTATTGTCATGACAAAATGCGCGCTTGGGAGAATCGATGAGAGCTGAGGTGGTGTAAAAGTATAAAAAAGACATCAATTACATTTTGGGGTTTTCTTTTTTTCAATCTGAGGATATGAGTATTAAGAAATGATTTGAAATTTAACTTTAGATCTTGTGCTTAATTTAAAGGCGTTATGGTAAGGTTTTTCAAATATACATAAAATCGCATAAATAATCGTGTTTCAGAAGTCAAAAAGTGGAAACATTTTTGATAAGGAAACAGACATATAAAAGCTTATAAAAACAATATACGCTTATTATTTATTATATTATATATATTTAGCGTTAATCATTTTCAAATTTTAGACAATTATTTAAAACAAATTAATTTAAAATCATTTTAATTAAAATTTTGTTTTAATCTATTCATATTTTACAAAATATTTACATATTAGAAAGTTGTTAAAATAAAAGAAAATTTATAATAAATCACTGTATTACTAATACTAAACAGCTATCTGTTAAGTTTTCACGAAGGACTGAAGTTATGGATTTTGGTGAAACCCCAAAACGAGACCCAGACTAGCTAAACTATTTTATTAATGGATCTTAACAAGTGTCCCATCATTGTCCGACCCTTCCGAAAAGCTAAGTGAACATAAAGTAACAACTAACTTATTCCTTTTTCATAAAAAGCTGCTGAACAGAATATTATCCAGAGGATTTATTTGGATACATGACTCAAATCATAAGGTGGTATCCTTTAATGCGTTTGAATTTTTAAAATCGAGTTTATTACTCCCCTCCCCTCGCTCTCCATTGAAAGATTTTATTAAGATTTGTTGGAAAATGGCTGATGAAGTTTTTAACTAAAGAGTAGTGCAATTTTTTAAATCATAATTTCCGATAAGATCGGTCATTTAGAGTCTCAATTAACTTAGCCAGAATATGAGGTATCGCTTAATTTTGACATTTTTTTGTAAATTTTAAACGTCTCTTTTTTCAAAAATTGGCAAACAAAATTTTCAAAAATTGACAAACAAAATTTTCAAAAATTGACAAAAAAATTTTAAGGAAAAGTTGCCACGATCGATTATTATAAAATCGGACGTTAAAGCGGAACGAATTAATCGACGTTTATATTTCCATATTTTTAGGGAGAAAAAATTCTAAAGAATCCTTTAAAAATTCGTACATTTTTAATTTTAGTTTGTATATGGCTCAGATACAGTGCATGGTCAACGGCTTCTGATGTGAAATTTAATTGAATCTTAAATTCATTAAGAATTATTCTTAACTAATTAAATAATTTTTCAAAAACCTTTTCAATTTTATATATTTTATGAATCTCTTTTGAAAATGGCAAACTATTAAAATGAACTTGTTTTTATAATTTCATCTCTTAAATGTGTTTTTAATATATTTCCGAATTAAGAAGCAAAATTAAAATAATTTTTAGCAAAAAATAAATTCATTAATGATATTTCAAGCATTAATAAATTCATTTTTTGCTAAGAATTATTTTGATTTTGCTTCTTAATTCGGAAATATATTAAAAACACATTTAAGAGATGAAAAATATAAAAACAAGTTCATTTTAATAGTTTTCCATTTTCAAAAAAGATTAGTAAAATTTATAAAATTAAAAGTGTTTACTAAAAAATTATTTAATATATTTAATATATTTTTGTGATTGAAACTTGAAATTTTATTTGATTTTTTACTTTTGTATTTAATATTTTCAAATTGTTTCCTTTTCCATCGAAACAACTTTATTTAATTTATCAATTAGATTATCAAACTCGATTAGATCTATCAAAAGTAATGAATTGAACGTGATTGTTCTGACTGCTTTTGATTTGGTTGAAAGAATAATAAATTTATAATAATTTTAATGGCATTATTAATTGTGTCAATTGTGTCAGAAGGTTTTTCTGATTTTTAATTTATATTTTTTAATAAATTTATATTTTTTAATAAATTTTTTTATTTTCTAAAACCACTTACGCATTTTCCAAGCAAACTTTTCCGCTTGATCAATATTTCGGAAGACTTCAGTGATAAAAATTAATTGACTTATAATTTGTTGATGTGAAGTAATTAGAAATATGGCGCAATTATAGCACCAATAAATCGATATCAGACGGATTCTCGACACCAAGATATCGCACAGTAAACGTTAATTATCAAGATCGTAACAATCTCAGATACGACAGAGATGATAAAGCGCGAAAGTGTTAAAGGACGTTACAGAGAAAATGAAAAACTCACAAACAAAATAAAATTCTAAAAAAGTGGGTGGTAGTGGTTGTCACCGTGCAGAACAAGACCATTAAACTTTAATTTTCAAATTCCGAGCCTACCGGGATTTTGATATTGTTTTCAATTTTGTTTACGGTAGAGCAATTTAACACTTGCTTGACAAATTTGTCACGGTTGTGCCACACGTTGTTCATTCATAAGAGGCCTTCAAGAGAAAGAACCTTTCACAAACGTACACGTAATTCAAACCGTTTCAATTCATTCAGTCGGTCAATCCCGATAATTGTTGCCCGATAACGTTGGTGTTGATCGTTGTAATTATAGATGGAGGGGTAATTATCCGTATTAAGTTAATCGGTTAATTCCGCTAATTCGATAATGAACGCACTTTTAAGTGTCATACTAAATTCTTGGACAAACTCGAATTAATTAGTATATATTTGTCAAAGTGTGCGCCAACCAACCCAAACTTTGTTTGATTGATTTCTGAATTGGTGGAATTGTTCGAAGAGTTCTCAGCAATAGTATTATTAATTAATTCCAGTTAGCATCAATAAGTTTAGCAATTTATGCAATTTTTATACACTAAAATATCTGATAATTTTCGTGAATTCTTATTACGTTTTTTCTTCAATTCCGTCCGGAAGTCATCTCGAAATATTTTACATTCAAACCGATCAAACGAATTCCATTCGAACTTTTACTTTTATTTTTTTTTTCTACCAAATCTTTTTCAAATTATTCCTGCCGCGTTATTCATCACACAAACCGCGTGGTGTCGTCGATCCTACTGACTTCACACCCGCCTGCCAACTTTTCAGCTAATGACAGTTTGTTCATAATTTGTTCAGCCATCACAACCACAAAAGTGTCTGCATTCAACGAATACCCAACGCCGTATACTCGCTGTATTATTCGTGGCTGTATTTACTGTTGTTGTTCTTATTGTTGTTGTTTGTCAGTGTTGTTGTTTGTCAGTGTTGTTGTTTTCTTTTTGAATGCTGGATCGATTGGTGTGTGCATTTGATTTTCTCTTCATTTAACCTCTTTCGGAGCGATCTTGTTTTGGTTGGGCCCACCTTTTCTCGCAGCAGCCATTTCGTTCCTATGCACTGTCAAGAGTATACACCAATGTGCTCAGGCTATCTTGCTCTTACACGCGTACTAGACAACCACACCTTTCGTCAACTGGTAATCAATGCAGTGTATCCAACGAATGTGTTTCATTATGTTTGTGCTAGTTCACTCGTCGTGGCAACGGATTAGACCAACAGAAAAAAATAGATTTCGAGTTAGTTTGTGTGAGATGTACACTGGGAAAAATTTGAACAAAACTTGATAAAGTCAGAGGTTGGGACTGGAATGAAAAAAGGCCCGTGGAATTTGTATTTCCAAGCAAGAATTAAGTTATTGGTAAAATCCTTACTAGGGGAAATGTCTTTCGGTTGGTTTGTTCTTGATCTTTTTTTTTATAAATTCCATTAAAATTTGTTAAGTTCACGACTCTCTCTTTAACAATAGATATTATTGCAAAGCTTTAAATAATCGAAACTTATGCGAATCACCACCAGTTTCTTTCTAATTGATGCTCGACCATCATCACCGCCACTCCCGCTTCCTCCCTCATCGTTGCCCCTTCGGGAGATTTGATCATATATTTGTTCATCTATTGTCTTATTTCCTTGCCAGCCTCTTTGTCTCTCTGTCTCTCCGATTAGTATCTTACTGCCTCCTCGTTTGTCTCATCGTCAGTCTACTTCGTCGTCTCTCTGTCAGTTTTATGAAAGTCTCATTAGCCGTCGCCACTGGTGGGTTTGGGGTTGCCTGCTTTCGAGAGTTTCTGATTTGTGTAGAAGTTTGGATCACGTTTTGTGTGCTTTACCAATTAAAATGTTGTTACCTTTTTTCATTATTTGTTCAGAGCCTTTCAGTTGTTTTGTATTTTGCTCAGAAAAAATGTACTGCAGTTTTTTTCAATATTTTTTTATGATCATTTCATTGCACGATTGGCAAAAGCAAAGCCACCGATCAGTATCTGTCTGTATTTATCTGCTAACACACTCGATTGTGGTCACATGTACCGAGCAAAAAAAAGCTGGCAATAATATGAAGAAGAAAATCTCAACGGTCACTCAAAAATCAACAAATACTGATCAATTATTGAAATATTCAATGATTTTATTGACTGCCGTTAATCAAAAATAAGTCAAGTGAAGAGCTAAAAAAAAGAATAATTCGTTAGAAATCAATTTTTTCTTAAAAAGATAGACTGATGTTTTTTGTTAACGAAATAAAATCGTTTTTGATAGAATCGTTTTTTAAAAAACGCTACTATTTATTTATGAGTTTTTTCAAAACTCACCTCCACGTCTTGTCCTGACACTTCTTTTTCCTGTAGCCTTTGAACATTCTGACATCGGTTTACATGGCAAAACGTCGTCCATAGTGCCGTCAAACTGTTGAAAGGTAACTGAAAGGCCTCGAAACAAAACGTGGTGAGTTTTGGAGTAAAAGCTGGAGTCCGGAATGATTTCAAATTTTTTTTAAAAATTCTGGAATTCTACAAAATCATAAATATTGTTTAGCTAAAATTAATTAATATTTAAATAACAAATTTAATTTAGGTGAAACAAATTAATTTAATTAACTTTTAAAAAACAAATTTAATTTAAGTAAACCAAATTAATATTAAGTCATTTTTTAAATAACAAAGACGATTTGATTAAAATGCTATTTGGATTTGTGCAAAAATAATACTAACTAATTGAAAGGGTTAAAGCTAAGTTTTATTTTTGGCATCTTTGTGTTCTGTTGCAAGCTATCCCGAACTTATAGGCTTAGCGTCTTCAAGCGCGAGGATTTCAGAACGTTTATTTTTTCGTGTTGACTTTTCGAATTTTATTCTATTTTTCTTTACCAATTTTGTTGACATTTCTTATTATTACATCGTTTGCTTTATGGATTAATGGCTGTGATGAATTAGTTGAAGCAAAAGGAAGAAGAAGAAGAAGATGATGATGAACAATAACAAAAAATTGATTTTGGAAAAAGAACGGGAGGGAAATGTGGTTATAGGTTTTAAACGATTTTCGTTTCTCATTGAGAAACAAATTTGCTTTAAGTGATTTTTTAAAAAATATCGAAGACTAAGCAATAAAAATTTGAATTCTCATTTAAGAAAAAATTATTTTTTTTAATATTAGAATATTCTCTGAAAGACAGAGAATATCTTTTTAAGAATATCTTTTTGAACATTTCTTCCTCATTTTATTTGAGGCCATGATGGCCTTAGTTATTTTGAAATAATCTACTAGTATCTGTTGTTGTTGCATAACGTTATCCGAAATAGAACATCATAAACCATAAACATTAATAAACGAAGAAAATAAAAGTCTACCACTAGACGCAGAAAAGGACCCAAGGTCACCAAAAAAAAACAAATTGAGGTCTATTAGAAATAATAAAATCGCAGCAAATCGCTCAAGAATTCCTACCTGTAATTTCCAGCGAATCAACAAAGGCGGTGACCCCGCTTTCATCAGGCGCATTGATATCACGCGCATTTACTAAACCTAATCTTCTTCTTATTCTTCTTCCTCCTTGCCCGTTGTAAAGACTTCTTCGTTTGAGCCTTTTTCCTTGTTTTATGGTGGGTCTCTAATTAGTAAATATACGCATAAGTAAATATTGAATTGTGCAGTGATCTTGTTTTCAACCCTTTTACACCATACCATCCCTTCCACTTCATCACTTCCCTTCACCCCGTCAAAACCGAACGAGTAGCTATTTTTAAATTACGAAAGGCCTTCCATTGGTTTTATTTGTAGTTATTAGATGATGGTCTACAGGGTTACCACATTTCTGTGCATTACCTTTTGTTCGGTTATTCCGTAGAAGAAAGCATAAATAGGTTTTATTATATTAGGAACAAATAACACTGAAAATAATTTTTAGGGTAATTCGTTTTAGACGAACTTATCAAGGGGCACGCCTACAAACCAGTTTAGTTCATTGATCGGTTGTGTTTTAAAAGGCCAAAAGACCTTTTATGAATGGTCTGCATTGATGTGAATCAATCTGTTCCATTCTATATCTACTAAACCCATTTTAATCAGATTAATTTTCAGAAAAATTCGACAGATTCAAATTTATTTAATGACAGTATGAATTGCAGTCACCTTTCAACTGTTTGATATGGTTGTGATTAGTGAGACGTCACCCATAATGATGTCAAACAGTTAGAAGGCAACTGAAAATAGGTGTGAATTAAACGCATTCGATTTGTTCCGTAAGTTGTCGGAATTTTTTTAAATATTCTTAAAATGCGTAATTAATTTCGTATTCTTAGCCATTTCCAATCGTATTAATTTTCGAAAAAATTCGACAAATTCGTTTTTGTTAAAAAGCTTTCTTTTGATCTTGAAAACGCTCCTTCTTTTTCCTGATCGTCTAAGGCGACCAATGTACAGGTACAGTTTCCGGCCTTGCCTTCAATTAAAAATCCCGTTTGTGGTTCCATTTCCTCTAAATTTTTGTTCGTCTCTATGTGAGTAAATTTTTAACCAAACGAGAACTCCGCCTACAGTGAATTGCCTTCAATACTGGCCCAAAATGTTAGCCAACACTTCGAGGCCGGCAAAACAATCGTCTGGTGGTTAAGTAGAAAACAATATCGCTTGCATGCGCGTACATTTTCATTATTTACTTTACTTAAAGAAACCTTCTTTAGAATGCATTCCATCGTTCTGAGAGTTCGTGTTGTTGGTGCTATCTCTCTGGTGGTGGTTGTTGTTATTGTTGTTGGTACTGTTCTGGTTATTCTTTTTTGTTGTTGCGTCATATATTGATTATTTGCTATGTAGCGTTTTGTTTGTTAAGAAATATGGCGGCAGTAAAAATTGCAGGCCATTGATCGAAACCGTTTCAATGGCCGGAACTTAACAAAACGAAATCGTTCAAAATGGGTTCAAAAAATAAACAAAAAAAAAGAAGAATTAGACTTAATTATAAATTAAACAAAAATTAAATAGAAACTAATAATGTAATTATAATTAAATACAAAATTTTTTAATTATTATTTATGTTTTAATGACAATGTTTTATTAAAAATTAATTATTTTATAGAATAAAATAATTATATTAAATAAAATAATTATATTATTTTAAAGAATAAATCGAAGCGCTCTTAAAAATATAATAAATTTCAAGTTTTAATTAAATCCTCAATTAATTAATAATTAGTAGAAGATTCTTGCAAATTTCTTCTTTTTTTATTACGAAAAATTCCTATGCGGCCTTTAAGTAATATAATAAATTTTCTCATATCAAATTATATTTTATGTACAGAAACATTATATCATAATTAATTTTGATCATAGTTTTGATAAATAATATTTATCAAATGAAGTTGTGACAAGGTTTCTAAAATATCGCAAATGATGCGACAACAGCTCCAGAATAAAATCTTGGATCGAAGCTAGATAAAAATTGTTTCTAAATCAAGTGTAGGGATAAAGCGAAGACGTGGAGTAACCTCTACCTCCTTTTAGACAATTTACCGATTTTAATCACGTAATGATTATTCAAAAAAATTACTTTAAATTGTAAAAAAGCTCTTAAAATACTTTGGCGACGCCTATGAGATCCTTGGATGACGGGTGCAAAAACTGGTCGTTGAAAAAATTTCATTTTATTAAACGTCTTGCAGCTTATGTTGCAACCTAACACATATTTCTGAAATAAATGTCGAACAGAATTAATGTCACCCAAACTAAATGTAAATTAAATTACTGTAAAAATGAGTGCCACGTCAAACAAAATGGAAAAATTAAGACAAAATTAAATCAATGTCAAAATCAATCAAATCGCACATAAAGTAAATGTAAAAAATGTACAAAAATGCAATTTCAAAATGAATGTCATCCACATAAATGTAAAAAATTAATGACAAAATAGTAATTTTGGAAGAAATTAATGTAAATCACCTTTTGATAAAGCACCGAAAACATATAGGGCATCGAAATATCGAAAGCATCGATCATATATTAAGCGCCTTTAAAGAACACTCCATAGAAAATAAATATAAATGCGATTTTAAGAGCTGTGCCGCACTCTATGCAGGGTCTATAAGGTATATAAAATTTTCATAATTTCCCACTAGGTTGCAAGTCTTCTTTCAGGGGAGTCCCGAAATATTGATATGAGTAGATCAGTTTTCACAAATTTTCATAACTTTCACATTTTTGTTTTGAAACTTAGTTAATGCTTTGAGTACCTGACATTATACTCTGCTGTTCAGCTTTCGGCAGAGGCGGTTATTATTTTCATAAATCTTATTGTAAAATGCGAACATATATTACTTTTTCTATTTTCAAGTAGAATTCATAAAAACAACCTGATCCGGCGGTTAAACGCATTTTACTAATAATTAAAATAAATAATTCAATCGCTTGAATTGAATTAAGAATCATTTGGATTACTTTCTTCTAACTTTCTTGAAGAGGTTTTCTGAAAATCTAACCAAGGCATAATGAATAATTATAAGAGGCATAGCCATGTTTATTAAGAAACACAATACAATTCATCAGTATTTTAATCATCGTGTGGAATGATTGTATTCGGAAAGAACATTGTTTGTTTTATTTTGAATGGACATCGTATTTTATATGATCGTTTTATGATATTTTTATCGTATTTTTTATTGTATTTTTATCCAATCAATGGCGATAACATCAACTTTCAGAGGACTTCAAGTCGGTTTTTATTCCAAGCTCCGGATCGTCTCATTTCGTCTTGTATTTCCAGGTGCTTTTAGGGTATTCAATACTATTATGGGTGACGTCTTGTCAAGTATAGCTATGTGAAATAGTTTAAAAGCAACTGTAAAGGCGGGACGAAGCGAGATGATTCGCACGCTGCCAAATGAACTGTACTCGTTCAAATATGAACGAACGAGCGTTTTAAGCGCTACCAAACGGCGAGAGTACTGGAAAGCATAGTCAGCTGCCCAATTGATTCTGTTCTAAAACTTGCGGCTAACCAAAAGAATAATTTGTTAATATTTTTCAGAAATTTCATTGAACAATTGAAATAATATTTATTTATTTATTTATTTATTTATTTATTTATTTATTTATTTATTTATTTATTTATTTATTTATTTATTTATTTATTTATTTATTTATTTATTTATTTATTTATTTATTTATTTATTTATTTATTTATTTATTTATTTATTTATTTATTTATTTATTTATTTATTTATTTATATATTGCAATATATATACATGTGATCCTTTACAAATGAGATTATTTTAAGGTACCTAAAGTGATGATGAATACATTATTTTTTATTTTATATAACTTCGATTTTTTTCTCTGTAATAAATTGACGTATATAAGAAGAATGCTTAATGACTTAAAAACTATGAATCTTTATTTATTTCATTTTTAATTCTGAATCTAAATTTCAACGTATTTACATATAAAAACAACATCAAGAATTTCACTTTGAATAATTTCAGTTCATAAATAAATAACATTTAATACGAAACTTTAATAAGTACATTTTTTATTTCTTAATATATTTTCCGAGTACATTTCTTTAAATAAAAATTTAATTTTTATAAGTTTTAGTTATTAAATTCGATTTATCTCGAAATGGTTTCAGCAATTTGTTTTTCCATAACAATTTAATTATTCAGTGTGAATGCTATTTTATCACTTGACTAATGTTTACATGAGTTTAAGTTAATCTATATAATCGATTTTTATGCTAATGCGGATTTTATAATGAATTTTTTTAATTTTTCATTATTCGTTTAATGAATCCTTTAATGAGTTTCTTAATTTATCGCTTCTGTTTTAATAATATGGAAGACATTTTAAATATTTTCTTTGGTTAATTGAAAATTGTAATTCACAAAAATGTATACTAAAATTCATACCGGCGACGTTAGATATGTTTTAATAATATGTCCAGAATCAGACCAGAAATATGCTCGTATAAATATTTGATGTATTGAATTGAGAATGTGATTAGTTGACACCTTAATTATTAATTATTTTCAAACAGAATTTTTTTTAATTATCTTTTAATTATTTATTTATTTATTCTTTTTTTATTAAGGAAATTCTCTAAGTGTAGGTCGTGAAAAGGCGCCTGGGTCACCCTTTAAAACGCCTCTGAGGGTTACTCGTTTAAACAGCCTGATAAAGAGGGACCAACTTTGTCATATGCGTGTAAATGTGGGTGGGTGTATATGTGAGGCTGTATTCATGTAGGCGGGTGTATTCATGTGGGTGTGTATATTTCTGTAGGTGTGTCTCTGTGTTTATTCATATTTATAGAAGTTATATGAAAAAAATAATCATTGCTTCAATCAATAAATAGTCATACGTCATTCCTTTCTTCCTCTCAGTTTATTCCATTGTTCCGTATTGTACTTTTTTTATTTTAAAATACCTGAAACGACATCAGAGAATGGGAATCGGTTAAAGAGTCCGCTACGACTGACTCTGTGTATCTTACCTCCAACCACCGTAACCGGAAATAGTAATCAAAACCGCGACCGCTAAAGCCGTACCAACGGCCAAAGGTGCCGTCTCATCGTGGTAGGAGCCCGTGGCGCTACAATGGAACGACGGTCCGAATTTACCGCTCTCTTTGAACATAAAGCTCTGCATGTGCAAATCGCGTAAATACAGACGGGCTATATGACCGGACTGATCGCCGGAATCGAGTGGCGCGTACATAAGTACGGTCTGTTCTTTGTCGCACACATACGACTTACCCACCGGCGTGGGGAAATACAAGGGCGTATGAGAGGGTGAGGTGAGTTTTACATCCAAATCAGGACGATCGGGATGTTCGAAAATTGGATTCGACGATGAATAGGATAGCTCGAAAAGATTGATGTACCAGCCTTCACCGCCGGACGACTGTGAATTAAACAACAACAACGAGAGAAGGAAGAAGGTGAAAAAAGGGTAAATGTGGGGGAAAGGTTGTATCTTTTGATTTTACACATATGAAATTAATACTATTTAAAACTTATGCAACAAATTACATTTTTTTAATAAAAATAAATTAATTTATTTAAAAAAAATATTCTATATAATTTTTATCACCGATCTTACCTTTCTAAATGTAATTGATAATTTGAAGCCTTTGAATTCCATCGTTAAGATTTCCATATTCGATTCCTGGCATTCACCACTAAGTTCTGGATTATCGGGCAAATAAAGATCGGCTTCTACATCCTCGTTTAATTTATTTCTATATTTAATACTTATCAAGCCATCGACATTGATAAGAATGCAAGTGATGCCATTGGTGGCATTAAAACGGTAAACAGAGGCGGTGGCGTCATGATTTATGAATGTGGCCTACAAAAGACAACATTGCGTGAGAGTGGTGAAGAGAGAGGGGGAGGGGGGAATATATAGAGTAAGAAGGAGATTAGTATTTATATAAAATTTAAATACAAAATTATTATTATAAATATTTGTATGATTTTTGAACTCGAACTCTTCACTCGATTCAAGTTTTAAAGCAGTCCACAACGTCTTCTATAAAAATAGACTCTATAACCAACCATACATACCAAATATAAATAATTTTAAATTTTAAATTTTGTTTTAAAAAAATCAGTTTTAATCACACAAAATAATTTTTCTTATGTCATTGCCATCAAAGTTTTGTAAAAATCTTTGAAATAAGAAAGCGATGAAAACGTTCTTACCGAAGGCAGTTTTGTGGTGTATTTAGTGACCCTGGGCGTTTTTGTTGTAAATGCGCTCAATTGCAGCCCGTGGCAAGAAATGAATAGAAAGGATACTGAAAACCAAAATGAAATCGATAATTTTTTTTAATTTGTTAGAAACGTAATCGTATTGATTAATATGCAAAAATTTTGATTACTTAAGAAAACTAAAGACGAGGAAATGGAAAAACCAAAACCAAAATAAAAATCGATTTTCCAAGATATCCTTTCAAAAAAAGGATATATACACGAGGCTGCATAAGAATAAAACTTACGAATCACCGAAAAAATTACACAATTCTGAAAATTGTTGCTCAATCTAAAAACGCCGTGAAAACTCTTGCTTTGCGATGAATTTGTGTTTTCTTGAAATGATTGGATTTTGCAGATTTTGAAAAAATATGAAGGCGTCATATCTTAAGGATTTCACGATATAATTTGATACTAATTTAATTAAGAGAATCCGTCTAGACTTTTCAGCAATTGAAAACGAGTATTATTTTTTAAACGTACGATTTATTTTGATCGTATCGGAAAACACAGTTCGAATTCTTCGATTTTCTGTAACAATATCGCTTTGCCAGACGAACCGTATGAAATCCTCGACGCACTAAACACAAATACTCGTAATGACTGAAGGAATAGTGTCGGTAAAAATACTTTCGTTTTTATTAATATTTAACGAACGTTGTCACATCCTTAGACTTTTCCAATTTTCCACCCTCAAATCCGTTTTTTATAAACACATCGCGAACTATTCATTCTCATGAATTCGCTCTCATTCCCTCTCGATTGCGCAAGGACTCTCATTAAAACTTTAAACCGGCTCTAGAGTACGCTTAGTGATGAAAGCTAAGATGAGTGGCGGTTGGTTAAATAAGTAATGATTACCAAAATTAATGGCAAGTATGGTGCGGTGAATATTTCGTGTGAACGAACTATTTGCGATAAAATAACGTAATTCAACGAATTTTTTTTAAATGATTCCACGACTTTATCAAGAAGAGTGACTCCGATATATAAATGTTGATTAACTTAATTGCTCGGATATCACTCGATCATTATTATTATACGTCGCGTTGCCATTGCGCTCAAGTAAATTATTTTGTTAATTTTTCCCTAAATATTTAATGTTTGTTACTTCCGTCAAATACTAAAAACAACTTGAAATCGCTGAAGCTTACCTCCCAATTAGCTTTCTCTTCTACGTATTAACCACTTTTGGGAATTGTGGGAAATTTTTAAGGTTACTTTCAAAAGGCATCATAGTTTTTTCTATGCCTAACTATGCGAAAACTATTTTCTATGCGAAACTGAAATATGGTGAGCAATTGTAGAATCTACATTAAACTTATAGACTTTGAACTATTCTAAAATTTTCTGTGAAACATCCCTATGAATATGTTCAGTATAAAAGATGCAATTTTTTCGTTATGATTCTAATAAAAACTTATTTTTTTTAAATTTTTATATTTAATTTTTTTAAGACAGATTAATTTAATTTTTTTAGGACAGGCAATGCTATCTTGCCTTTCGTTCTTTTCACCACCCTTTTCATTATTCAATACATTCCGCTGACTTGCAAACTGTTATGGTTTGAGGAAATGCTTTTGATTTTTAATTTAAAGCCACGAAACAGGAGATAATAGAAGAAAGTAAAGAGCAGAAGGAAATAACAAAAATATGCTTTCGTCACAATGTTGGAGTAAATATATCTCTTAAAGAAGTACTATATAATATAAATGTTAAAAAACATGAATAAGTATATAAATAAAAGTTTAAAAAAACAACACGTTGCGGTCAAATTTGTTTTATTAGTGAATTAATTAATTTTTAAATATAATAAATAATTTTCGCTATTTTTTTTGTTAAAATATTATTTATTATTAATAATTTTTTAGAGTATATTAGAAATTTTAAATTTATATATTTATTTTAAGAAAGAGATTACTGTTTTTCATGTGCTTTTAGAAAGAAAAATGGGTTTTGTATCCTCCGAACAAAAAAGTAAAAAAAGCAACAAAAGCAACAATTTTTGAAAATTTTTTACAAATATTGCTTTTATAATAAAATCACTTCCGGCCTTCACAATTCTATAATGTTTTTTGATTTTGTTAGAAAAAACTTAAATTATTTCCCTTGCAAAAACAGTTTAGCACAAAAAATTGGTTTTATCAATTTTGAATTGATATAAAATCGGTTTCAAAATCGATATAAATTATTTGAATGAATCTTAAATGAGTATAAATTAATTCAATTGGTTTTAAATGAATGCAAATTTGTTTCATAACTTAATTAGTTTAAAAAGATTTAAAACTTTTTTAATATCAATAAAAATCAATAAAAACGAAACGAAATTATACTACGCGTTCAACACCTAACGACATTAGGAATTGGTTTACAATTTTCTAAGTAAAATTCGAGATTATTTAAAACTACATGATGTTGAGAAATTCCTAAACTGAACATTCTTTGACTCATAATTCCTTGGACTAGTAATTATAATTTCAGATTTTTAATTATTTTTAAAAAATTTTTTAAAATATATTCTACTCTGTATTTCTCTGTATTTTTTGTTCATATAAAAGGCTCAGATTTATGTTTTTCAATTTTAGAAATTTTTGTTAAAATATGGTATCTTCTATATAGAAAGAAGTCTATACTAATAATACACTGTAATTGAGTTTTTCGTAGATTTCAACTAATTCTCGTTTTTTTACAAATCGATATTGCTTTCTGTTCGTTTAGATATTCCTCTAAATTTTAAATTATGATATAGTGCGAACGATATTAACAATTTCTAAATTGCCTTTAAATATTTTAGTCGAAATTGTGAAATTGTGTCTCGACTTTAAGTCTCACGTAATTGGCTTCCATTTCTATGTAAATGTTAATTTTTCGCTTCGACCAGATTTCGACCAGATTTTTCCTTAAGTTAAAAAGGTCTTCAATATATTCAATATTCTCAAATTTTAACCTAAAGATGCATCCTTTTTATGAATTATATTTCTAGCAGATAAATAGACTTGATTGTGTAATCCTTTGGTCTAATTAAGATTCTTATACATATCTTCCAGTTGGGGCTTAAAATAGCTCTTTAATTCGGGCCGTTTTGATTTGAATGTAGGCGTTAGAAGTCCATTTTGCACCGAAAATGGATCAGGATGTAGATATATGTCCTTAACCTGGGAATGTTTAATAAGTCACGAGTATTATGAAATCGATCTCAAACGTGATTTTTTGTTTTCTATACCTGTTCGAAAGACTTCAAACCGTTTCGTTTTCCCCAACTCAGCATATCGCCCATGATCATCTCTTTCACCTGTTGGTTATTGCACAGAACCGTTAATGTTCCCTTTACATGACTTTCTAGAGCCCACGCCTTGATAACATCAACATCC
Source organism: Physocephala rufipes (assembly GCA_963966595.1). Lineage (NCBI taxonomy): Eukaryota > Metazoa > Arthropoda > Insecta > Diptera > Conopidae > Physocephala > Physocephala rufipes. Next base: position 3,984,740 of record OZ016503.1, read on the forward strand.
GGGACAACAACCGCTACGACACAGCTCTAAGAAAATATTATACGTATTGTAAAAAAGCGCACAGTACGAACAACTAGTTTGAATAATACCTTCAGGCTCTCGCCGTAAACAAATACTTGATGGACATATTGACTCAATGTGTAAATACTTTCAATTTTTTCTGGGACTATATATTCGCCTTGGCTAAGTTTGAAGATGTGCTTGCGGCGATCAATAATACGTAGCGTCCCATTAGGCAGCCATCTACCAACATCACCGGTATGATGCCAACCTTCAGTATCAATTGCTTCGGCAGTTTTTTCAGGGTCTTTATAATATCTATTGGAAGACACGCATAAGCAAATGATGCTCGTACCATTCCATTCCATCAAAACTTACCCATGGAATACGTTAGAACCGCGTACACAGATCTCTCCAGTGTTCTGATTGGCGTAATACTCCATTTCTGGAACGTCTACTAGCTAAAGTGTAAAGCTTTGTCAGAATACTATTTCCAATAAAAACGCATAGACGTTCTTAATTCTCACCTTCACCGCATTACAAGACAATGGAGGTCCTACATGTTCGGGTACATGATCCCCCTGTACAGTTAACGAAATGGCTCCCGCGCATTCTGTTTGACCATAGCCTTCAAAAACGAGGCAACCGAGTGCACAACGAATAAATGTTAAAACTTTGCCGGCCAAAGGCGCCGAGCCAACAACCATTAAGCGAAGATTTCCACCAAAACCTAAAAAATTCGGTTAGAATAAACAAAACAATTATGACCCGATTTTAGAAGAATTTAATATGTGATTTTTACCTTGATGGACCTTTTTGAATACAAGTTTATCCCAACATCCATTACGTCGGAGTATGCCGCGCGATATCTCTTTCTCCTTCGCACGCAACGCCATATTGAAGAGGGCGCGTCTAATGGGCGATACAGCGATTTCGTTTTGAATTTTATCATAAACTCGATTAAGTAGGCGTGGCACAGCGGGCATTACAGTTGGCTTAAGCATTTTCAAATCGTTGGTGAGTTCCTTAATATCACCCGAATAGAAACCCACACAGCCCCCAACATAGTAGATGCCATTCTCACAACAACGTTCAAACATATGCGCAAGAGGTAGAAAAGAAATCATAACATCGCCCGTTCGGATTCGATGATCGCCCATTTGCAATATAACAGACGAAACAGTGGCTACCACGTTGCCATGTGTGAGTACTACGCCTTTGGGATTGCCAGTGGTGCCGGACGTGTAACATACGGTGCAAAGATCTTCGAAAGTAGGCGGCACTTCGGGATGATTGCCTTTTGCACCCAATTTTTCTACGTCTATGAAAGAGAAGATCTGTATTCCGCGACTGCGTGCCTTGTCCAAAGTGATTTGACGAATCGGTTTGATAGCCACCAATATTCTCAGTGTGCGCGGAACTTTATCCAAAAGCATTATGGCCTTCGCATCATCCTCGACTACTACTATGGACATCTCGGTTTGGCGTATGATAAAAGCACATGCATCTGGTCCAAGGGTATCGTAAAGAGGGACTACCACTAATGAATAACTGTAGCAGCCTTGCTCGAATAGGATCCACTCCGGTCGGTTCTGTGAGTAGATACCGATGAGTTGTTTAGGCTTAGCACCCAGCGCGATCATGCCAGAACCAAAATTCTTCGCACGGAGCAAGGCTTCATCATAGTTAATCCACTAACGGGGATTACCCCACAAGACCAAGCATTAATCGAACATGTTTGCATCAAACATTTTGTTAGGTTGCGATTACATACCTGATACGGCGACGTAAGGGTTTCACGCCAACCGAGACAGGGTCCATTGTTGGAGGCATACGCACCCTCACGAAATGTCTGGTATAAGGTGCGTACATTCTCTGTGATGTAGCTGACAAATTTACCATTCTTCGATTCTTTATAAAATTTGGAAACATGTATTTGTTCGGGACCCTGGAAAATCCGATGAAACGGAAGAATTGAAATGATAGACGATTTGTGAAATGATTTGTGGTATGTAATGTAATTTTGGAAAAGGTTGAAAAAGATATCGTTTGGGCAACAATTTTGGTGAAGACGACTAAATGCATTTGGGAGCATGCAAAAGAATTTCCTTCGATATTGAATTAGGGGATCAATGAAGACCGTTTGGAATATATTGATGCACGAAAAACAGAGCTGTTTGTAGTGAGAAGGGAGACATATTTATACCTAAAACCGTTATTTTCACATTTACTTTTTTTTCTTAGAGAAAAAGCCAAAAATTCTTACTTTGGGTCACTTCGAAACGCCTCAAAAAAATTGCATTACCTCCAAAAGAAAAACTCATACACGCCACTGGAATTATGATACACTGACAAATAAAATCAAGCAGCGAGTAAATCTGTCATTTTGTAATAAACTGTTGCCAGTCCTGAATTTGAGGCATTTTTGTTGTTTAGTTATCGCAATTTTACTTAAATTTGTTTTATTTTTCAGATAAAAAAACACTTGTGGCCTTTAAATTTCTAAAAACATGTTCTTATAAATTTTTTTCTATAAAGATCTGTTTTAATAAATTTTATGAAATTTTTTTCTGTGGCCTCCAAAAGTTTTTTGTGTTTATTTTAATTAAAATAAACGGGAAGAAGCTTTTAAGAATATTCACTTTACAGCACTTTTCTTTAAAAATGAACTAGAATTTAGATCAATTTTTTCAAAAAGAAAACATTTGAAAAATAGTTTGTTGAAAGACACGATTGAAGTTAATTGCGTGCCTTTCCCCTTCTTTTCTTTCTTCTCCCGTATTAATATTAAATCGTAAGGAATTATTAATAAATATTTTTTGCAATCGTTTTCTAGATATATTGAAAACAAGATCTTAGAGAGAAGGCGGCAGTGCATTTAAAGTGATTTTATAATTTAAAAACAGAAAACATAAATTTTTTTAAAAATTCAGAATTTTCCAATTTTAGAAAGGAAAAGATGCAAGAAAATGTACCGTAAAAATCTCATGCACTGAAAATCTACGAAAAGTCAATTTGACAGTCAATCAAATTTTTGAATTCGCAGTAATGTCAAAGGTCGATTCAAACGCACTTTAGACGATTTCTACATATTTTTCTGCAGACAGTTTCCTTTGATGATTAGAACAGAATGACCGTCATTACGGCGCAATAATCTGTTTGAAGAAATTGTCACACTTTGTGCCTCATTGACAAATTTGTAAAGTGAACAAAAACAATGTTGACAATTGACACGTCCAGTCCAATGATTGTGATATAAAAAGAGCTAAATGATATATATTGGACATTTCATTATTTTCGAACAATTTTCATAAAAAAATTTAATTTTAATTTTTTTTAAATATCAGGCGACTAATCCATCCGTTCAAGATATCAATTCAAAGCAATATTCTGTTAAATTTCAAATCTTCGCCTACATATAAATGATTCACTTGTGGCAGAAAATCGGAACGATCGGACCGCATCAATAAATCGAGCCACTAATCAAGCAACTCTCTAATTAGTAACGAATTAATTTCCTGACCAATATTTAAAAATGCTACGAAATGAACTGGATTTATTGCGGATTTACGGCGGAAAGTAAGAGCAAGCACATTCTTTCACAGGATTATCGAAAGGGATGTGTATGCTGCGGATAATGGATGATCTTACAAAATTTTCGTTATGTTCGATACAGGTGATGCTGCTGGTGATTTATCACAACAGCAATTTGCCTACCCTGTGATTTATATCCTGACGCGTATCATATCTGATCTAAAATTTGCAAAAAAAAAATCAAAATAGAGAAATTAAATATGATAAGAAATTGCTTTATTTGATTGAAAACAATTTTTAAAAAAACCAACAACAAATGTAACGATTCACGTCATATTTCTCAACAACGGCAAGACAATAGAAAATGTAGCTTGACTTCTTCATGCGAACGAATTAAACCGTTGAAGCTGTCAAATTTTGAATTACCTTTAAAATATCGCTTTGACCAGATAATTCGATGGGCGGACGAATTGTAGTTATCTGCCCGCAACACGACATTATCAACGAGTCTCGCCGTTTATTTGAAATTATTGATAAATATTTTTTAATTTAATTTCTTTTTTTATTTACATGATTTTTATTTACATTGTTTGAACCAAAAATAAAGTTTGATTCACAGAAGTTTTCACTTGCTTAGTATTGCGTTGGATAGTATTCAGCTGAACACTTTTATAGAATGAAAATTTTAATCTGATGTAATTAAAATATTAATTCATTAATTTGATTTGTTTTGAATCATATCCTTATTTAAATAATCTTCTTGTTTTTGTAATTAAAGGACTTTTGAATAGCTTCAGCGAGCTCTAGTAATTATAATCATAAATTTGTTAATTGACGATTTGCCTATTTTTGACAAAGACATAATTTTTTTTCGTTAAAACCAAAATTGTTTATTTTTGTTCTCTGTTTTAACAATAAAAAATTGCTCCCTACCTCCACCCTGGTGTCTGAGGACCGAACTATCGTCGCTTATGTGTTTCAAAAATAATTCAAATAGAAAAACAAAGTCACAATTTCGAACTAGTCGATCAAGTGTGAGCGCTACATTGCCATAAAACCACCCACATTTCTCGAACTTTGTGAATTAAGAGGATCGACGTTGTAAATGTCAAACATCATAATTCGTAAATACTCGACGATATACAAATACAGTCCTATTGATTGAGCGTCGGTGGTTTAAATGTATTCATTTTTGAAATTGAATGGCAATGATTCATTTATCAAATGGTTAACCACACGCGGACAATGACATCTCTAGCGTTCACCCGCTGCAGCAGCTGCAGCAGACAGCTTGTGCTAATTTAGTTTGCGCATCGAAATGAAACGTTTTAATAGGATCCAAATCATTAAAACTGTCGTTTCAAAATTATGAGTAAAAGCCAAAAAACTTTTTAGCTTGGCTTTTTAATAGTTTTCGATAAATGAAATGCTTAGAAATTTTCTTGCACTTTAGAGAATTTTTTTTTTTTGAATGTATTTTTAGAGTTCTCAGGTGCCTGATGGACCGCCAGGAGACTCGAAGAGTCGGATCAAAAGGGGGGAAACAATTCTATTTTGTTAAAAATAAATAATGCGTTTTATTTCTACTTTTAATGGCTGTCTGGAATGTCTCTAGAGAGCGCTATAATTTTTGAGAGAATTGGAAGTTTTTGTAAACTAAAATAGGATCATATTCACGATCAACAATTAATTTTAAGAGGTGTAACCAATCAAAGCATATGCAGAGAATGCTAACAAAAATTCATTGAAGCCATTTTAGATATTTTTCCAAATGAATGCATTTTTCTTTTTCACTATTTTTAAACACAATTCCATGTAACGGGTTTTTCGTCGATATGACTTTATTATATAGGAAATATTTGTCGACAGAACCACAACAAAGATGTCTCGCGTTTGTGATCAACAATTTATTTTTTGGACATTCATTGCTCAATTAACGTACGCGATCGCCAATACAAACGCTTCAGTTTTACGTAATAATAAAAAAGCTTATGGTATGGCCCCTACGCGAGTATAAAATTTTATGCTTTGCCATAAATTCCATTCCTCATTTTTGCGACATTACTTGACAGTTGCCAATGTCAAATGGGTATTGTTTTGATTCTCTTAATCAATGTTGATCGATGATTCTTAAAATCTGCGCGATATTCAATTTATGCGTATTTCAAACACTGTCGATTATGATCGTCTAAAATCTTCCTAATCAACGCGGCACGGTGGCAGTAGAAATCGTACTGAATTCATGAGGCGTGTAAGTTTCTTAAGTAATTTTGAAAATCCCAAATATCGTAGAAAGAGAGAGAGAGAGAAAGAGAGAGGAGAATCTAAGCATATTACCAAAATATCTTAAATGTCTAATGCTCTATCCAAGATTTCTTTGTAGAATATACACGAAAAACTTGTACATTTTGTGGGATAATTTTCTATTTGTTTTTTTTTTGTCATGACAATCCGTGAGTCTTTTGCAAAATGCTCGTGAATGAAAGTGTACAAAAGAGTTTCGCGTTAACAAAAATAAATATCACGACAAGAGAAACCAGACAAAAGCAATAAAATTTTAATATAAAAAATCACCAATAATATAAACAATGCAAAATTGAATTTTTTTCTAGTGGACCGAATAAAAAAATTTTAATGAAAAAATAACATTTTGAAAAAACATTTTTTTAATGAAAAAAAATCCAAAACAAATTCGAACAGAATTTAGCTGTGATATATCCAAAATTTTTTTCTTCATTATAATCATAAAAAAAATTATAATAATGAAATTCCAAATATTTTTGCACAATATTCTTTAAAAATAAATTTTCAAGTTATGTCTATTCTAGTTCTTAAATCGTAACTAAGGTAATTCTACATTTAAAATTATTATAAAAAATTCAAAAATTTAAAATAAACTTTTTATACTAAAAATATTTTTCTTAACTCAAATAGCCAAAATAAATGCGAACATTAATACAAATTTATCTTTAAAACGACATCAATTATTTGAAAGCGATTATTTTTAAAACGACATCAATCTTCACGACGTCAGTCAAACGCCATCGCCCATCGACATCGCCTTTGACGTCATTAATTTCAAATGAAGCTGAGCATTGGTGTCAATGTTTACATCTTGTACGTACGAGATGAAACGAAAGATAGAAACGATTGCAAGAAAAAAAGAGCAATTTTTTGTAATTCTGGCATCAATGTCAGCCAAAAGTACTGCCGACGAAAATTTGTAAAATATCTAAATAAAATTTAAATGCTGTCACGAAAACAAAAATGTTTAGATTTCTTTTAAAATGACGTCACTAATTCAGAGTGGGGGAAGGGGGGGGAGGGGGGAGAGGTGCTGTATGATTGAAAATTAAACAGTATCGTTTTAATTAAATAATTAGTGATACTTACATCCAAAATTGGTGATTGATTATGAAGAGGCACTAATGGTTTCTCGGGCTCGGGTCGCGTGGCGAGGTAATATGCAGTTGCGGCAACGATGCTACCGAAGGTTAAGGCGCCAACAGTGCCACCAAAGTAATAAAGATAACCATTAATTTCATCCACTGCAAGAAAATGCGCACGCACACACACACGGAACTCATTAATTTTTTTCAGTGATTTATAGTAAACATTGAGAGAACCCAATACGGCTGCATTTAAAAGGGCAGAAGTAATACTTACAAAAATATGTGATGTTGCTTACAAAAAAGTGATTGAAATATCCCCATATTGATTTTTCCGGTAGCATTTTTCTATTCCTGCTTGATTACTTCCTGTTTAATAGACAGATTTAATAAGTCGGACGGCACACCACGATCGCCGCAGTGAAGCGTTACAACTGAAGTGATTCTATTTGGTCACGTTGCGTTTCAAACAATGCATTCCTGATAATGCCCTTTGCATAAAAATCGATTAAATCCTATTTTACAATCGCGTAATTAAACGCGTCTTAGAAAGAATGTGCCACCCACTAGACTGTACGTAACCTTAAGGGACTGAAGTCAAATTGTCAAGAGTCTTCACTACAGGTTTAATCTGTAATTTCAAGAAATACTTATTTATCAATTTAATCATATATTAATTTCTTTTAATTAAGATTTTCATATTTTTATATGTTTTGCGTTTTTTATTAATAATTATTTATTGCTCGTTTTGCCTTTGTCTTGATAACATATGTGATTGAGTGATTGCACCCTGTTTTTAAACCATTGTAAACAAAGAATCCCCATGGATTTCAAATCGATTTTTAAGCGTAATTTTTCTCCAATATTATTTTCATCGGAAACGTTCACCTTCACAACATTTGTTATTCCTCACGCAATTAGTAAGAAGAAGAAGAAGAAGTCCAAAGCAGGCCTTCCATCTAATTATTAGTAATTATTATTTCATAAATTATAATTTCAATACGCGTAGTTTTTTACCCGGCCTTCAATATTTTATAAAAGACTTCAGCGCCAACGACAGTAATGTTATCAGATAACATTATATTTATATAAAAATCACTGGATATATTTTCGATATTTCGATATTTTCAATGGACGGTTTTACACGATTTTATAATTCAATATACGCTTGTAAATGTTTCTCCAAGAGCTGCAATGGGCATTATTTCCAAAATGCTCTTATTTCGTCGTTGAATAATTTCATTATATTGCTTTTTTCTTATCTACTCTAGTTAACTCTCGCTCCATTTAATTTATCGCTCTTATTTTTTATAAAAAAATTTCAAAGAAAAATCTGAAGATTATTTTGTATTTTAAACACAGACTTTAAGTCGGCGCTTGTCTTAATATACCATGCTAATTTATTAATAAATAAAAATATAATAACCTTATCAATAAATTTAAATCGGTAATAAATATTTAAAAAAGTAATTTCTAATGAAATTTTCTACGTTCCTATCAGTCCAAAACTATCATGTCATTTCTTATAATCGAGTTGAGAATCGTTTTGGGAGCTGACGAGTAACGAAAATTCGTTTAAGATTCCTCAAGGAAGGATCAATTTCTCCTATAACGCGTTTTACTATTTACCGTATTTAAGTAAATGTAAAATTGACCTTATCGATTTTTCTCACGACGATTATGAACATACAAAAATTGACACACGCAAACATACATACATATATACGGACATACACGAACTTACGGAAGGATAATTATATGTTTATTAACTTTCTTTTAGGCAATAATTAAGAACATTGGAATGAAATTTTAGGGTTTCATTCGTATCGATTACATTTTATATACATGTATATTTTTTAATTCTTCTCTTATTATATATACTACTGTTTCCATACCTTTTCAACTGCTAAAACTGAATATTTATATCCTTGGTATTACGAGTATGGTTTGCCATGTATGTATTTTTTCACCTCGTTATCGATTGAAGGCCTATACAATGTAATCGAAAATGTATACGATACTAATTATGCCTTTTATTTATCTTCTTCATAATCACTATTACCATTTTCCGTAATAACGAAAAACCTTCGTAAAACGTTACTACTTGGGTCGTTACTGCACCGCCGCTTGAATTCAACTGAACCGTTATAGAGCCGTGTTGTGGTTTTTGCCTTTTCTAACAATTTCTTCTGCTGCAGAAGAAATTTCAACCGATTCTGATAGTCATCCCAACGACGCCAGACACCGACAGAAGTGTGTCACTGCAGTCAGACCGACCGATTTGTTTGCTGCCGCAGGTGAACTTTTAAGAGAACGCATGTGTGATACAGGAGGTCAAAGCCATTGTTGTGTCACAGCAAAAATCAACCCATAAATGACAATTGCAGTTTATTTTAGAGACATGTTTGCTTTTTGCGGCTTCTAATTATACATTGTTATGACATTTATACTAAGACATTTTAAGGAGGTCCTTAGATAAAAATGTCCTATGCTACTTGTCCTTTTCTGTGGCCAAAACTTCTCGGTAGCAAGCAGCCAAAATTGTCCAATAAAACGTCATATTCTGTTTGGGTGCTAAACCTACTGCGAATTTTGTGAGTTTTCGGGATATCCGCCTCTGTCGTTGTTAATTGAGCATATTTTTAGGAGTATTGTATAAGTGTAAAACTTACTTAAGGAGTGTTTAAAACTGACAAGAATTCTGCTTTTAGGCGTGAATGGTCTTTCCATTGCTTATCGCTTATTTTACCACAATGAAACATACAATGCGCTTTTTTTAAGAAACCGCAAAGGAAAATTTTAAACCTTCTCTAAGGCGTTCTATTAGTAATAATTTATAAAAATCAGTCGTTTCGTAAACATTGCGCAGTAATGGTGCCAAAAGAAAAATATGTTTAATATTTGATATTTTTAAATAAAAAAATTAACGTTATAATTTGAAAATCACAAGCGTATCAAATGAATAGTCAAGCAGTTGAAGTTGAAATTACTGAAGGTAATACATCCGGCAACACCACTAATAGCTCGGGAAGTGTTACTGAATTTCAGAACGCACAAGATTCGTTGGAGAATGACTCAATGGCGGTTGAGTTACAAACCGAGAAAAGTACTGATCATGTCAAATGTCAAACTATGACGGAGAAATGTGGACAAAACAAACGAATCCTGGACAATAGTCCAGCACCGAGTGGCAGTTATGCAGCTAATAAAAATATCGCTGAAGGTACGCAATACGAGCGAAAAAACAATCCCATAACGCAGTTTCTTACTCTTCGTTTATGAAATTTCAGGCATGATGGATATAGCTTTACTTTCGGCAAACGCTAATCAATTGCGGTTTTTGATTACTTACAACAGCGCCTCATCAACATACTACATAAGTCTCGGTTTGATCGTTCTGTCATTGGTCATGCAAGTATCTGTGGGCATAGCTCTTATTTTCAAGGTAAACGGGTCTATCCGTCTATCTATCCATTCCAAATAATCTTTTCAAATAATTCAAATATTTTTTTGTAAACCGCATCAAAACCGCAGCACCGCATGAAACGTTGCGATGGCAAGCGTTTTGCTCGAACGAATGAATTTCTTGTTGGTGGTGTGTTCATGGTGACTGTGGTGAATATACTATTGGCTGCATTTACAACGACTGATGAAAGGAAATAAAGTATCGAAAGGATACGATTTTCAACGCTGGACTATTTCAAGGAAAAACTATTCCGCTAAGGCAATAATTAAAATTGTTTAAAGTTTTACAAAAAATTTTTAATCACTTTTTCGGGTAAAATTTTACTTTCTAAAATGTTTTCTAAATGTTTTAAAATTTTTATAAATGTTCACAAAAAATTTGAAAAATTTTAATAAAAAATTAATTTAAACGTAATAGTTTTAGGAATATCGTTGGTTTCTCTAACAAGTCTTGTTGATAATGCGTTACAAGGCAATGGTGTTGAACAGGGTTCAGTATATAAATGCACTTTTGGTTTAACTTACAAAAACAAAAAAACATTTTTTTTAAATTAAAATTGTAGATAAATAAAAATATTAATAAAATATCTATAAAATGTAAATTATAATCAAATGTAAATATAAGCATGCATCAGGCTGACTCTAAACCGTTCGGTGTATTTAAGGTGAATATTCCTTTTTAATAGCTTTAGCAATTGTACTTAGCTGCATATTAGTCGTCCCTTCGTAGATTGCGCCAATTTTCGCATCTCGATAGAATTTCTCCTGTGGAAAATCACGCGTAAATCCGACACCACCCATCCAATCGATACACTTAATCGTAGTGCGCTGAGCGACTTCGGAGGCGAAGTATTTTGCCATGGCAGCTTCCTTTAGAAAAGGCGCCCCTTGCTCTTGAAGGCGTGTGGCATTGTAGACTAAAAGGCGGGCAGCTTCAATTTCCGTAGCAATGGTAGCAACTTGATGTTGCATCGACTGGAAATTATATATTTCCGAACCGAACTGTTTGCGTTCCATTAGATAAGGAATAGTGGCATCAAAACAGCCTTGTGCCAAGCCAATCATCTGGGCACCGATACCAATACGACCCTCATTCAAAAAACCTGCCGCATATTTATAGCCATGACCAAGTTCGCCCAATAAGTTCCCCTCAGGAATTCGAACATTATCGAAGGTGACCATGCAAGTGCCCGATGCACATATGCCGAGTTTATTCTCGGGTTTGTTGACAATTAGACCAGGCGTATTACGGTCAACAATGAAACAGGTAATACCTTTGTAACCCTGTAGAATTTCAAAATGAAAACAACATTTCAGAAAAATTGTGGAAAGAAATGAATTGGGAAGAAAGAAAGGATGGAGAAGATGTGAAAACATACTGCTTCCGGTTTGGCATTGGCGAAAACAACGAATAAGCCTGCAATATCCGAATTTGAGATCCACATTTTCGTGCCATTGAGGACATAATGATTTCCATCTTTTTTTGCAACAGTTTTTAAAGAGAACGCATCAGATCCGGAACTAGGTTCGGTTAGAGCAAAGCTGCCAGGCTAACGAAGAAAAAAAGACATGAAATGGGTGGAGTTAGAGCAATAGGACTATGAGACCCTCTTTCACACGGGCTTCCATTACTTACATATTCCTGTGCGAGTTTGGGCAGATAATAATTTTTCTGTTCTTCACTGCCAACTTTCATTATTAAAGAATTCACCAAAGTGTTATGAATATCCACCAGAGCACCAACTGAAGGATCAATTTTAGAGAGTTCTTCAACCACAAGCATGGTAGTCATAAAATTGCAGCCACTACCACCTAAATTACTGTCTATTTCAATACCCATCAGACCATTCTCGAAGACGGCCTTGACAAGGTTTGGCTCGAATTTATGCTCTTCATCCATTTTTTTAACCAAAGGAGCAATTTGCTCTTGTGCCAATCTAGAAACTAAGAAAATGTCGAAGGATAAAAATTCAGCAATAGGCAATTAAAAATGAAGCGAAAGAGAAAATATAAATAACGGTTAATTTTCAAAAGTTTTTGTAAATATATTTTTTATTATATTTAATTATAATAAATTGTTAACTTTCTTACTACGAATTGCATTCGTTCATTTCTCTTCAACACAATTCAACTCTCCATGAAAGTTTCGAGACAAAACGCGCCTCAACCGAAACACCCACTAGAACAGTGGGCGTGACATCCGACGAAACGCGATGCCTCAACATATTTGTTCTACCACAAGTGTAACACAAGTCTAGTTTATGAGATATAAATTAAACTGCTGACTACTTGTGGTTTTTTAAAATCATTCTCGCATCTATTTCTCCTTTTTCTCTTACTTTTTCTCAGAGAAAAACTTATCTTTTAAATTTAAAGGAAGGTAAGACCTATTGTGGATTCAAGCATAGAAACATTGGAAAAGGGGAGGCAGGAGGAGTTCCGACGGACCGAAACTCAGTTAGAACGAAACGTATACACTGACTAGACACCTCGGCCACGCTCACATTAATCATTCCGCTAAATAACTCTTAACAAGAGAAAAGAGATAAAGAATGAATTGAATTTTTATAAAACATAGCGTGAATTATATACGTAAGAAACAACTAAGACAAAATTTGTGCTCATAGAATTTCCGAACAGCTTTTCTTATATTAAATTTTTTTATAGAGGATAATAAAAGAATTTAATTTTGCAAAATTTGTTCATTTCGAAAGTTTGTTTAAAAGACTCTCAAATTAAAAAGAGAAAACCTTTATATATGAAACATTTTTCAACAATTTTAATTTTGCCCAATTTAAAAATTTGTCAAATTTAAATCCTTAAAAAATGCATACGAAATAATTCTTTTTTCTCTCTCTGGAAAATGTATTCAAATATTTCTTAATATATATATATATATATATATATATATATATATATATATATATATATATATATATATATATATATATATATATATATATATATATATATATATATATATATATATATATATATATATATATATATATATATATATATATATATATATATATATATATATATATATATATATATATATATATATATATATATATATATATATATATATATATATATATATATATATATATATATATATATATATATATATATATATATATATATATATATATATATATATATATATATATATATATATATATATATATATATATATATATATATATATATATATATATATATATATATATATATATATATATATATATATATATATATATATATATATATATATATATATATATATATATATATATATATATATATATATATATATATATATATATATATATATATATATATATATATATATATATATATATATATATATATATATATATATATATATATATATATATATATATATATATATATATATATATATATATATATATATATATATATATATATATATATATATATATATATATATATATATATATATATATATATATATATATATATATATATATATATATATATATATATATATATATATATATATATATATATATATATATATATATATATATATATATATATATATATATATATATATATATATATATATATATATATATATATATATATATATATATATATATATATATATATATATATATATATATATATATATATATATATATATATATATATATATATATATATATATATATATATATATATATATATATATATATATATATATATATATATATATATATATATATATATATATATATATATATATATATATATATATATATATATATATATATATATATATATATATATATATATATATATATATATATATATATATATATATATATATATATATATATATATATATATATATATATATATATATATATATATATATATATATATTTCCATTCCTATTGTGTTTTTTATTATAAGTTCTTATTAGTTCTTGTTCTTATTATTCTTTTTAAACTTCATAGACTTTTTACGTAAGTTATCTTTCTTTCATCGCTTTCTTGTCTTTAATGTCAAGGATTGAAGGTAACTACTCCATGAACTCTCCCTGCCTTGCGTCTCAAAGATATTTTATATGCATGGGTGTAAGTGCTCTACTAAAGATAACGAGTGCACACACACCCGCAAACGTATGCAATAATCAATACCAGAGATCTTGCACTACATTTATTATTGTGCACGATTGTGCTTCTCTAGGGAATAAATATTTCCACGTAATCAAAAATAACGAGGCTCAGGCAAAAACAACTCTAGAAAAATATAATTAACATACAATAACTGGTACAGCAAGTAAGCGGTCAAGTCTTTATTAATATTTCGTTAAATTTGTAGAGCTAAAATATAGGCGATCACGTATTTTGACATTTCTCATTAAATTCAGTTTTCCCTAAAGTCTCCAAACCAAATTAATCAAAGCCAGAAACCAATTTAATGAAATTCTTGCAACAACTTCATTTCTCTTCGACCTTAACGTCTGCGGACTGCCAAAAAATTAAAGCGCCTTGTGACGTTAACTTACCTGTTTCCTTCATCATTTTCTCATCATCAGTCAAGGACGTAAGTGGGAATCGCGCACCATGACCAATTGAGGACATATTTTGACGTCGTAACATGCTGGCAAACTGTAGAGATATTTATTATATACAAAAAGTGTTATTTAAATTATATTAATTACTTTCAATAAAGTTCATTAACTCGATCAATTTGTTAAATAAATCAGGAATATCTTTGAAATACGCAATCCTTTTGTAGTTATCAATAATTATAGTTTTACTCACCGCAAGCGTGGATACTTTTCTTAAATAATGCATTTTAATTTAATTAATGCAATAATATTAAAATTTCGAAGAAGTGCACAACTGATCTGATCAACGCCCGCAACCAAACACTATGTGTGAGTTGACTTCAACGACTAAATTATATCATTAGTGGAATATGATCCTCAACTGAGGATCTCTCTTCAGTTATCTTGAAGTGGGAGAGAGTAGGCAGGCATAATAATTCAGGTTTAAATTAAAACCACTAATATAAATAAATAACAAATATCAATAAGAATATAATAAATAAAAAAGTTATGAATAGCACAGTTGCGGATTCTGATAATAATAATAAAACTGATACCTACGTATAAAAATTTTTTAAGGATATCCTTAGTATGTTCTTCATTTTTTTGCGGAATGACATAAATGATATTTAGAATTATGTTTTATTGTAGTTCTTATTATTAAAACTGACAGATATTAACTAAAATTATTCAATTTCCAATTAGTTTTCTAAAGCCGAGCATGTAACAGCACCCTAAGAGCAAATGACAGCTGTCAAGCCCCTGTTAATCAACTGACCAACTTCAGTTGATACTTTCTAATTTCCGACATTTAAAACGTCAAACCTTTTTTCGCGAATTTTGAGTGTCTTCGGGTGGGTTTTTCTACAAAATTTTCTGTAATTTTAGAATCAAGAAACATCCAGGGTTTCAGGACATTTACGTTTCAGAAAATAAAGCAATAGCTGTGAAAGCGTTCGGAGACTTCATCAAACCAAACATGTTTTGAACAATTTGCAGTGTTTAATTAAGATTAAGGATATGATCAAAATACGAACTATTAATGCAAAATTGTTATGATCTTTGTGCAACGGCCAACAGAAAAATATTGATCCAGTGATCTTTGCAGATACTGCGTGAGATTTTATATAAACCAGATTTCAAAAGGCCACAATCATCTCATCAAAACTACAATTTTCACTTTGTTTTGATTCAATTTCAGCTCTGTTAATGATATTCCGTATTTGTTCCTTTTCAGTACACTACTGTTCACAATGAAGTTTAACAAGTTCGTATCGTCCTCGCGCAGAAAGAACCGCAAACGTCATTTTCAAGCACCGTCTCATATACGCCGGCGCCTTATGTCTGCCCCACTATCCAAAGAACTGCGTCAAAAATACAATGTTCGTTCAATGCCCATCCGTAAAGATGATGAAGTCCAGGTAGTACGAGGACATTTCAAGGGGAATCAAGTGGGTAAAGTTGTTCAAGCTTATCGTAAGAAATTTGTGGTGTACATCGAAAAGATTCAGCGTGAAAATGCTAATGGAACAAATGTTTATGTTGGCATACATCCATCAAAATGTTTAATCGTTAAGTTGAAGTTGGATAAAGACCGTAAAGCTATTCTGGAACGGCGTGGTAAAGGACGTTTGGCAGCATTGGGTAAGGATAAGGGCAAATACACTGAGGAGACTGCTGCCGCTGCGCCGATGGAAACTGCTTGAAAACTAATCGACGGTTATTAGAATGTAAAATGTGGCAGGACTTTTTTAGAAAATTAAAAAATGTTAATTTTAAAAATGTAGTTTTCATTTGTTTTGTTGGATTCTGAAAAATCGATAAAAATGGCAAATTTCTTCAAAATAGATTAAAAGCTTGCGCAGCGTAAGCAAGGAATAATTGTGAAGGCTGTGTACAGAACCGCGTGTAATGTAAAAATTACATCAAACTATTACAATTTCACGACAAGTCGTTGCGGATACAAGGTTGACGGTAGTGTCGTCGTTTT
The DNA here is from genome assembly GCA_963966595.1 of Physocephala rufipes. NCBI lineage: Eukaryota > Metazoa > Arthropoda > Insecta > Diptera > Conopidae > Physocephala > Physocephala rufipes. Next base: position 4,001,724 of record OZ016503.1, read on the forward strand.
GCCACAAAACTAAAACGTGCAGTCGTGCTTCGCTCTAGATCTAGATCCAAACCAATAGTACATTTTGTGCAAGATGTGAAATGCATATGAATAAAAATTCGAACATATATTTCTGAATGAGCTTATCTACAGGATAATTAGTACGATACGCGCATAAGTATTGACTTGATTTTATAATTACAGGCCCCCACTTTAACTGCTTCTTAAGGATTCATCCTTCACTTCGTTGCAGGAATTTATCTCCTCTGGCTGCGAGCAATTCCCCTTAATCTCTTGAACTGGTCGTCGCCTAGGCTTGAATTTCTGATGTACTTCATCGTTGTAACCTTCGCGATTGCGTGCTATCTCTATAGCTAGAAATTGCACACGCACCACCAGTAAACAATTTTCCGGTGAAAACGGCTTTGAAGCATCGGCACGCATTAATGTTCCGTATGAATAGTCATCTAATTTATTAAACTTTTCGGCAAAATTACGCCATCTAGCCTTTTCCGAGGGAGATTTTAACGCATCATCGTTAAGTAGATCGACTTTTAGGTCAGGAAAATCCTGCCGGAACGTCTGATATATGTGGTCATCAAATGGCGTTAACCTTAAGTGACGCGGATGAACATTGCACAGCATCTATACAAAATAAAGCCTCAATAATTTTATCCACCATTATTTACAAGTTTTCAATTACATTAAAATGGACCTCAGCGTGATCCATTGCCTTCACCGCCCATATTTCTTCGACCAATCCATCATTTGTAAACTCATCAGCGGGTCGGGATAGTAGGGAAGCTCCTTGCTGTGTTATAGATATAAAATTAATTTAGCCTACTATCTAAGAATCCAGATTATTTTACCAACATTTCCATTATTATCTACTTTCTATTCGAATTTATTTATAAGGCAAACTGTTTAATTTCCAAACACGGAGTTTAGCTATTGAACGTTTCGTTATAAAATGTACATTTCATATGTCCTATGCACAGTTCTATCAATTCGTTTACGATCGTTTCGATTGACTTTTTGTATCAATGCAATTATAACATATTTCAATAACACATTCAATTTTCGTGCAGGTTGAGTTCGTAAGAAAACGTTCACGAACGTAATTTTTGCCGTTAAGAAATAAAAAATACTCGTCTTGTCCTTCTCTACATCAAACAACTATGTTATTAAAGGGGTTATTTTGCCGAGTGTAGCTACGTCAAACAATTGAAAGGCGAGATGCGTTGCGAAACTTGCGATAAGCACATTTGTCGATGAACGCATAGAAATCCGGTGCGAATTTGGGGAACGAATGTAACATGATGTTATACGAAGCACAGCAAACCTGAAAAAAATCTCATGGGAAATCAGAAAAAATTGCATGTCGGTGCTGCTGACGTTGCCGTCGATGGACATATTGAGATCATTTATGTTTTCTGCTGCTTTTTTGCTCTTCGTATTGTTCTTGTCAATTTATCCCATAATGAGAAAGTGTTATATTGATAACTTTTGCTAAAATTTCGCATATTTTGAATATTCAAGCCGAATTTCTACGTATTTATAGAGTAGTATTAGTAATAGTTGTTGTAGATTTAATACGTTAATTAACGCATGCTATTTCAAGATTCGCGGGACTCGTCTTGTGTCGCATTTGCTGTTGCTTTACAACTGCTTTGACGCAAATTTACTAGGAAAAATGTTTTTCATGTTAGGATTGCATTTCAAGCAGTTGAAAGGCGACTGAAAAGTCGATTGTAAGCAAACTATACAGGTTCACTAATCATAGGAATAGTAATATCTGAAAAAATAAAGATAATATAAAAAACGCACAATGTGAACATATTTTGTGTTTTCAAAAGTATTTGGATATCCTTAAATCTTATTTTTCGCTACGGGGCCACATTTTATTTGTCATTTATTTTATTAATTTTAATTGTGTTTATTATTATTATTATTATGTGCTTCACCTCTCCAGGTGCTCTTCAACAGTCCGACATAGCTGCATTCAAGACTTCACTAGACGTATCATACAGTTAGAAGACAATCGGAAAGACGAGACGAGACGACATTGGCAACGGAATAAGCACATCAAATTTGCAAAAATTTACACGGAGTAAATTTTGCAAATTAATGCATTTGTGTTTAGTCTCCAGATTACGGTTTGTTTCATTTTATAAACGCTAATCGTAATTTCCTTTAAAATCAAACATTTAATCAATTTTTTAGCCTAAGCTTTATTTTAAATATATATTATATTATTATAAATGAATAATAAAGAAATTAAAAAAATAATGTTTTCATTGATTTAAAATGTTCCGAATATAGCTTAATGATGAGTACATCCGTTAAGCAATTTTTTATAAATATTAAAATGTTTAGATAATTTAAGGGAAAAAACCTTTAAATAAAATACATTGGATTATTCTGCATAAAATCTGTGTTAACAAGTCGTTTCTCATATTCCTTTTTCGGATCGCCAAATCTGCTATTCCTAAAAAGTAATCGTTTCGATCACAATCGGTTTCCATAATTAATATTAATAACATTACCCTTCAATGTAGACACGTCCACGAAACGCAACAAGATGGGCTAGATAAGCTGGTGCTGGGTACGATACAACTCGATTGCAACGTGGGAACATGTGGCAAAGATTGTATGTCAATGTTTGTAAGTCATTTATATCCATTTTAGCATCATCTTCGATGACGTTATAACGAGTTGGTTTAGCAGTGCCTTGAATAGACTGATGACTAACCATGAAGAACTGCACTTCATTGGGATGGACTATAACAGTGTCGACCACCGTACCGGGCTCAACATTATTAAATTTATCGCGAGAATTTTGAGTTTTTGGGAAGAAACGTGTATGATGACGCTTAATGGCAACGACGCAAGTTAATTTTGGATTACAGCGAACCTGAACGTAAATAAAGAATGATTTCATTTATGACCTTATTCCGACAGTCACCCAGTATGTTGCGATATCGTCATTCCAAATGCCCTTCAACTGTTTGACAGAACTATAATGAGCAAGTCGTTAGTCATTGGTGGTGTCAAACAATTGGAAAGCAACTGAAAAACGCTACCAAACAAGAAGAGCTGACTTTGAGAATGAATGAAAATAATCACCAGAATGAATTATATAATATTTAAATATTTTACCTTGGTACATGCCGCGCGTATATCGCGTAATTCATTTTTCTTGACAATAGGAAACTGTCCATCGGAAACACCATCACGATAGTAAATAATGTGATCCGGGTATTTTCCATTGTATTGAAAATATATTCTCAAATGATGTGAAAATATGGAATTCATATCTTCTATATTCTCACATGTCGATTTTTGTAAACGATACTGCATATTATAACAGGCCCCATTTAGATCGTGCGAAGCAGCTACCCCAACGACGCTTGGTATATGCTTTTGATCGGGTGAGGGATGCGTTACATCTGCCCCCAAAAACATGACGTTTTTCAGTGGTATATTTGTTTGCGGATTAATTCTGTGATTGGTGCCGTTCAACTTGCCGTTGACTTTAAGCAAAATATTTGCAACAGTTTGCATATCATTCCGTCTCTCAATGGTATTTTGCAAAATACATTGTGTAAGCATTCCAATTTTTAACTCTGCTTCCTGTTTAATTTGAGCATATGAGGTACCGAATTTCGGAATAACAACAAAAACTAAATGCATATTATTTTTTTTGCAATCAACAAGTGTTTTTGCGACATTATTGAATGGAATTATTTGTGGCTTGGGAGCTAAAGACATATTCAACTTCCTTGCCATATCAGAAACCTTCGATAATAGATAAAAAAAATTTGAAATGAATAATATGAATTAGACTTTTCTTATACAGGAAATTATTTTTCAAATAAACCATTATAAATGGAAAGAAAAAGAAAAATAAATTTGCGACTTACTTTACCAAAGAAATTCTGTAAGGAATTATAATTCATTCTACTGCGATCGCTGTAAATGACCCCCCATTGATGACCATTAGCTAATTGTTTTGTTTGAAGGAATTTCGTTCCGTCATTCATACGCCATGCGCCTTTAAATGGTGTTATCATTTCACAGGCAAAATATTCGACTTGTGGCGATTTTAGAACACGCATCGCCACAGTTTGGAAATCTCTGCCAATTTGTATACCAAATTTCTGGAGGCCTATATCCATATTGTGATTAAAATAATTCAATAGCGTCATGATTTTCGCTTTTCTTTCATTTGTCGAAGTGGCTGAAAATCGTATCATTTGCTGAACTTGACGTGCTCCGTCTTTTTTCTACAATTAATTCAAAATTTTATCTATAGAATTTTTAATTAAATTTTTTGTACTTTAATTAACTTACATTCAATGCTTGGCCAGCAGGTATATGACACAATTCAATGGGGAGATGAATACTCTTTACTGTCGATCCCACTTTTATACAATTCCACTTTGAATATTTCAGATTATAACCTTTTTTGCTGAAATACCCGGCAACAGTAACTTTACTGCCATCATCAAGAGTAACCGATAAATTAGCAGCTGATTCATTGCTTACATCAAGCACTTTATATCTTCTGGGAAGTGCACCAAAGTTAGCTGGTGGCGCGTATTCTATATTAAGATCTCTTAGGAATTCTTTCAAATCACGTATACTTCGATCATCGAGTGGCTGATTGGGATTGACATCTCTAAAATTATTTTGTATATAATCTACCAAACTGCATGCGCTTGGGAAACTCTTGTGGGAGACGTCGACGTTAAGGAAGGGCATGTCACCAAGTATTGCCGCTTGGAATAGACCGGTCCACATTTCATAACCATCATTCAAATCGTAACGTTGCTGCGGTGGTATAAAAAATGATCTACCAACTCGTAAGCCTTTATCATGGCAAGGATTAGCAAGTACGACTTCAAGACATTGAAGTGCCCGCATGGGCTTATCAAAAATTCGTTCTTTAAAATAGCTAATAAGAATAAATTTCGTGTCAATTAAAAAAAAGAATGCAATTTTCAAAATGTTACTCTTTAATTAATGGATACCTACCTCCGCAATGAACTCAAATCGATTTCCATATCAAGAGTTTCTTTAACAGCAACTTTTATTGATATTTTCCGAGAGTTGCTATCGTCGATCTATTTAATATCAATGATTACAAATTCAATTAAATCGAATAAGTATTCAAGCCACATTAAATTAAAATACTATTGGAAAAATTAAGATAAACTTCAGGCTAAAATTTTTTATACAAAATCTCCAAACCCAAAATCTCCTAGACCTTCAAATCCTAAATTTTTAAAATTCTCAAATTCCAGGATTTTCGGTATTTTTGGTTATGCTTTGTTCATACAAAAATGAAGCCTATAACGGTCGTGACAATGAATAAGATCTCTCACAAAAACAATTTCCTTTTTGCTGACATTACTGCTTTAACTATTTTTAGTTCGGGAATTTCCCTGTAGGGATTTCATCACCAAAAACATTTTCAAACCAAAGAAAAACCTTACCTCAACATCCTGAGTATCTGATTCTACCGGCAGCTTTTGAGTCGTATAAAAGCTCTTCTGACCGTCGTAAAACATGGTTATTTGTGGATAGAATTGTCGATTAAATTGCGCAAAAGCGGGGCGCAAGAATTTTTTAGGCCGGTTTGGTGTTATATCGACATCGTAATGGTATGCAACTGATGGCATTTTATCCATTTTAATATTTAGGTAATTGACTTCAACACTTCCAGGACGTCCAATAGTACCCCGTATAATCGATCCTTTAGCTGTAGCCGGCCCTTTATATAATGAAGAAGTTGACGACGATACAGAAGGAGAGGGAGACTTTTGCATGGGCTGTTGTGGTGGCTGTCCTTGCATTTGCTGCGGTTGTTTCCGTGATTCTTGTTGTTGTTGTTGTTGTGGTTGTTGTTGTTGTCGTTGCTGGGGTTGTTGCCGCGACTGTTGTTGTTGTTGTGGTTGTTGCCCCTGTTGTTGTGGTTTTTGCCACTGTTGTGGTTGTTGCAACTGTTGTTGTGGTTGTTGCAACTGTTGTTGTGGTTGTTGCCACTGTTGTTGTGGTTGTTGCCACTGTTGTTGTGGTTGTTGCCACTGTTGTTGTGGTTGTTGCCACTGTTGTGGTTGTTGTTGTCGTTGCCGCTGTTGTTGTTGTTGTTGTTGCCACTGTTGTTGAGGTTGTTGTTGTTGTCGTTGCTGGGGTTGTTGCTGCGACTGTTGTTGTGGTGATTGTTGCCACTGTTGTTGTCCAGGACCTCTCTGCTGACTTTGTTGTCCTGGACCTCTCTGCTGACCTTGATGCCCAGGACCCGTCTGCTGACCTTGTTGTCCAGGACCTCTCTGCTGACCTTGTTGCCCAGGACCCGTCTGCTGACCTTGTTGTCCAGGACCTCTTTGCTGACCTTGTTGTCCTGGACCTCTCTGCTGACCTTGTTGCCCAGGACCCGTCAGCTGACCTTGTTGTCCAGTACCTTTCTGCTGACCTTGTTGCCCAGGCCCCGTCTGCTGACCTTGTTGTCCAGGACCTCTTTGCTGACCTTGTTGTCCTGGACCTCTCTGCTGACCTTGTTGCCCAGGACCCGTCTGCTGACCTTGTTGTCCAGGACCTCTTTGCTGACCTTGTTGTCCTGGACCTCTCTGCTGACCTTGTTGCCCAGGACCCGTCTGCTGACCTTGTTGTCCAGTACCTTTCTGCTGACCTTGTTGCCCAGGCCCCGTCTGCTGACCTTGTTGTCCAGGACCTCTTTGCTGACCTTGTTGTCCTGGACCTTGCTGCTGGCCTTGTTGCCCAGCCCCTTTCTTCTGACCTTGTTGTCCAGGGCCTTTCTGCTGGCCTTGTTGCTGTCGTGGTGGAGGCTGGCCCCGATCATCCTGCCGGACTTGCTCCCGGCCTTTTTGCCCGGCTTGCTGAGCACTTCCTTCGGCACATGGTACATTCCCTCTGGTGCTGGGACCTAAGAATAAAATGTATATTCGTCTATTTTAATAATTCTAAAATTGGCATACCCAAAACTTTTTTCATATTTCTATATCATACGCTGATTTACAAAAAAAAGACCGAACTGAATTTCCAGAAATCAGAGACAATTGCCTTGTATTATTTTTTATACGATAAACGGATAAGGTCACAATAGAGAATTCAACTCATATGAATGATTTTGACGGATGATTGGGAAATGAGGGGAATCAATAAGCTTGTTCCTAGTAGGTTGTTTTCTGTATTACCAAAGGGATGTAAGGGATTTCAAATAGACATTTTAAGCATTATGAACCCATTTGATTTGATGCCCACAGGCTTGAGAATGCACAAAACTTCCCAGCGAAGTACAAGTTTTTTTGAAGCAATGAAGAACTTACCAAATTATCAATATGTACAAAAAATATTCGTAATTCTGTGTAATTTTATGAACATTTTGGGAACTTAACTAATGTTATTAGTAAAATAAGAAGAAATCATGCTGCATAAAGAGAGATTATAGGAGATACAACACAGCTCCTTTTTCAAATGGAGCTAAAAATTTTGACTTATTGGCATACAAAAATCATTTGGGGTGAGAGATGTCCACAATTTTCATTTATGTTTGTAATTTTACTCTTGTTTTCACGACAAGTTAAAGACGGCTCCGAACAAGATCACAAATGATTTTTTGATGTGATTCGAGGATTGATACAAGTGCTTATATTTGAAAACAAGGCGCAAGTGTATATACTTGATAAAGACTACCCTCAACGTGACAAAAAACATGAATAAATGAATGTTTGAGAAAGTAAAAATTTTTGAACAGACCTACAGAACTTCGGCGTTAAACCAATAGACAGCAACATCAACATAATTAATTACAAATGCAAAAACAACAACAACTTCGTAAATAACGCACCGAAGAAGACCAAGGGCAGTTTCGCAGACGTCGAAATTGTAATTTGCTCCACGGTGAGAAGCAAGATTGGGGGACAAGTTTTTCATACTAAAAAGAAAATCATTATTTTTCTCGATCTTCAAAGGAGACCATCTATTAACAGTTGAGAGAATGAAGTTCCAACTTGCTGCCCAGTTTTTGTTTAATGTCAGGAAAAGATAATAAGAAAATTTGACACTTCCCTAACTTCTTTGTGGTGATCAACGTCCGACGATCACACAATTACTCCGTATATGAAAATATGAAATTTTTTAGTTTCACCTGTGGCTTCTCATTGGCAAAATGAGGTTTATAATATAGAAATTATTAAACAATTATGAGCAATTATAACAGTTTCGTATTAGTCATCCTTAAATTTTTTATCTATCCATAGCTTTGCCAAACTTATCGCTTTGTCACATATAGATACATTTGTTTTGCACAACTATTGTGTTGATTCCAACAAGTTTTATGTTTTTGGTTTTAAATTTTTATAAGTCATATAATTACCAGACTGTTCCTGCTGCGATTGCTCTTGTGTCTGAGTATCTGCTGTACCTGGTTGTACTGCTTCACCAGGTGCCCCTTCCTCTTTTCCGGGTTTTCCATCTTTGCGTTCTAAATAAGAATGATTTTTATTTTAAAATCATAACAATATTTTCTTTTCTTACTATTTTTTTTGCCCATATTTCAATAAATAGAAAACTATAAAACACCAAAAATATGTATTTATTAGATTCGATATAACTTCTAGATAGTTCAATTGTAAATTTGCAAATGCATACACGTAATCTACTTTCTACTGTGTGTGCATTCCAGGGTTGGAAAAGCCGTTCTTACACAGGCGTTATTCTTCGTCGGTGAATTATTTCGTAGGTTTGTACTCGTTGCGAAGATAATTTGACTATGAATATAAGAATACATATGAAATATTTTCTCGTTGAGATTTAAACACATACGTATGGATTTAGGCGATATAGATATAAGCCATAAGTCCGGCTCTTTAATATGCTCAAATTCTAACTGAACTAACTTTGACGAATACTTTTTTTTTGTAAATATCAGTAAACTGTAAATAGCTTGACCGCGAATACGATTTACGAAAGTACAGACAAATTTTAGCAATTTATTGACGGATTTATATATTTTTCTTCGATGTTAATTATTTTTCGAATAGCTTATATTTTCTTGCAGCTCTCAAATTTAGGAAAACTGAAAACGATTTTTATTCTATTTCGAGACTTGAATGGTGAAAGGATTGATTTTTCTTGGTCTCGTAAAACAATAATTAATTCACGTGAAGTATTTGTGTTATTTCTGAATGAAGCTAAGGTAATGAAAACTTTTTAAATTCACATATATGATTAACTTACAGAAATATTGTCAATACTTTTAAATCAAACTAAAAAATTTGTTTAGGACCTTCGTTTTATCTTCACCTTTACTTTCAATTTCCACAGTGTGAATTTACTCTGTGGTTTCTGCGTGAGTAAGGGTCTGTCACCGCCTTAATATAATTTCACTAAATTAAATTTAGTAGACCTGTAGTAGTATAATTTGAGTGGAATGAATGTTGTTTTTGCTTTTACGGTACAACCGGCTGAAGGTCACAAAGGTTTTCAACAAGTGTTGCACCTTTTTCATATAGTGGGAAAAATAGCAAAGGAAAAATTAAAGGTTATGTGGCTGTATTACATTAATGTGTACATTTCAAAAGGTGCTGTCATAATTCACATTAAAAGAACCGGAGAAAAAACATTTAGAATGTTTACTATTTTTTGACAGTTAGATAAGCTTTTCAGGCGAGTGTAATATAAAATTAGTAGTGTACACAAAAATCGACGTACACTTCAAAATTGACAGAAACCTATCCGCGTCCAAAGACCTCAATTTTTTATTACGCAATTGCATCTCTGATGAACATGATTCATCTTAAATGAAACGTGCAAATATTGAATTATTGTATTGCAAAAACTAGATTATGGCATTTACTAAAAACTAATTTCACAGCTATATTTTCAACACCGGGAGTAATCTCGATGTTATATCGTTAACTGTCAAATTTTTTCGTGGTAGTCACTAAAAGCCACTAAATGAACATTGAAACGGGTATATCATATAAGTAAAGAAATGAGGCTGCAAATACTAGTAGGGGCCTAAATTTTATTTATAAAATAAATTCAATAAAGATGCTACACTGATGTAAAATATAAAAGATAGTTTTTTGTAAATAAGTCTGTATTTGTGCGTCAGTGAGGTTATCGCTATTGCGAATTTAATTGAAGCTTTTTTCGATTGTACAACATTCCATTACTGTTCTAGCCGCTTGCGTTAAGTGATCTTCTAATACGATGAGCTCTTGTGAAGTGTCGAAAAAAGCGACCATGTCTTCACTGGATCAACTTAAGAAAGTTACTACAGTGGTGGCGGATTCAGGAGATTTTCAATCAATCAAATTGTACAAACCGCGCGATGCAACAACAAATCCATCCTTGATATTGGCGGCAGCCAAGATTGATAAATATAAGCATTTACTGGATCAGGCGATTGAATATGCTATCAAGGTCGGCGGGTCCGAAAGTGATCAGGTGACAGAGGCAATGGATGTATTGTGTGTACTCTTTGGGTGTGAAATACTTGCAATAGTTCCAGGTCGTGTTTCAACTGAAGTCGATGCTCGACTATCTTTCGACGTTAAGAAGAGTGTTGATAAAGCTTTGAAACTGATAAATTTGTACGAGGAGAGAGGAGTGAGCAAGGAGCGTGTTTTAATCAAATTGGCGGCCACGTGGGAGGGGATACAAGCTGCAAAAATACTAGAAGAGCAACATAAAATTCATTGTAATTTGACATTGATATTTTCCTTTTGCCAAGCGGTGGCTTGTGCTGAGGCGAACGTCACCATCATATCGCCATTTGTTGGACGAATTCTGGATTGGTACATTGCAAAAACCGGGAATAAAAGTTACGAAGCCGAAAATGATCCTGGTGTTATATCCGTGCGAAAGATTTATAATTATTATAAAAAATTTGATTATAAAACAGTTGTTATGGGTGCATCATTTCGTAACATTGGTGAAGTAAGGGCGTTGGCAGGTTGTGATTTGCTAACTATTAGTCCAAAATTACTTGAACAGCTTGATAAGGAAACGGCTGATGTTCCTCAAGCAGTAACCGTCTCGGGAGCAAAACAACAACCTATAGAGAAAATTAGTGTAGACGAGCCCAGTTTTCGTTGGATGCTTAATGAAGACGCAATGGCTACGGAGAAACTTTCCGAAGGTATACGTAATTTTGCGGCAGATGTTTTGAAATTGGAAGATTTGCTTCTAAAGCTTTTACGGACTCATTAAACAAATAATTTTTGCATTCTTTCACAAGTTTCATATTTTGGCAGGAGTTGGGGTATTGGTAGTAAATGTATCTTAAATGTGTTTACATTCGCATTTATATATTTTATATTGTTTTCTGTAAAATTAAAAATTACGTATAAAGCTGTTTTTTAATAAATCCTCTCTCTTTTATTATTTATTCTTTAGTAAAGAAAGAACAATGTTCTACTTATAGGAATTCAGTGACACACCTTGCGATTTTTCGCAATTTACAAGATTTTTCGATGAAATCAAATTCGTAGAAGAACGGACACTGCTGCAGTACGGCATGACCTTTAATACAGTAAACAAAAAGGTCACAGCGCTGCAAATGTGCAAACACTTGTTGCCCCGAGGGTGGACATTTGATTAAGTGTTCTGTAGTTACACCGGCATTAATCCCCACACTACAATCGGCGTTGGCAGGAAAATCGCATTTTCTGATTTTTGCGTTCCAGTGTAAACGTGAAGGACACTTCTGTCGCCGTACCAATCCCAAAGAGCAAATGTAATAATGATTGCAACTGCTAATACTGCTAATATATTCAATTCTACCATACATTTGAAAAGCTTTGGTGGCGCAATAATGTTCCATCATGGCTGTAATAAGTATTGACCGAAGAAGTTTGAAACGAAAAATTCTAAAACCACAATACCTAATTCTCGACCAGTGTTATCATAATTATTCTCACTTGGCATACAACGAACGTTGGACTCCTGGTCACAGAGCCTCTTTTCTCTATTGAATAGCATACCGTTGGGGCATTCTGCTTCAGCGCTTTTCCCCCCTTCTAAACAGTAGAAGAATTTCGAACAGTCGAAGGCATTTGGAAAAAATTCACCTTGCTTGTGACCGGCACACTCTTCACCTTTGAGGCTCCGTTCCGTTATTTTCAAGATGAATGGAAGGGATAGACAGTTATTGATTAAGTTCAATATAAATAACTGTAAAAAGATATGCCCGAAAACTGTAACAAGTTTTTTGTGAGAAAATGTATTTGATGCGCGAGTTATTTACCTGCTTCAAAATGCCAATGGGTCGTAATCCAATAATTTAAAATTTTCATATTTGGTGTCGTTTTAAACTAGTATAGAACAATCACAGATATTTTCACCAATTACGTTTATTCTCTTGACTGTTAACTTAAATTCTGCAGACTGCAGCGCAGGTACCGCAAACAATTTGATATCTTCGGTTCTTTTTCAAAATTATCAAAAATATGCCAATTTAAATTATCAGTTGATGAAGAATTCAATTTACATTTTCAGTAGTCGATTTTTTTTATATGATCGCATAAGAAATAGCCCGAAAAAAATTTTAATTAGGTCGAAATCAGTGCCAATTAATAAAACGCTAGCACGACTCAGACGTTTTCAAAATGTGAATAATTAGTGTATTGAAGTGGCAGCAGATCATAATTGTGTGGCTACGCAGGATAGTAAGCAAGCGTCGTTTTTTTACCAGTAAAATTCTACGAGGTATTCGAAAAGAAAAGTTATCCTGTGGCGGTTCAAAATACAAAATAATAGTATGCTGCGGCTAGCCGTTATTGAGACATACACACAACTTTACAAACCTCCTCTCTCCCCCCGCCCCCCGACCGACGGAAAAATAATCTTGTTCCTTTAATAGATTGTGTCCCAAGAGATGGATTTCAAATAGGCATCATAACAACCCTAACTTAAAACTGCAAAATGTCAACCCTTATATCCATACCAAGAACGTCGCAACGGCGGACGACAGATGTCGCTTCCGTCTAATCCGTGACGTTCGAAATGTATATTTCCGTTCTGAATTCCGAATTTTTTTATGACTAATTATTATAATAATTGTTATCAGACTACTACTCATATAAGATTTATTTCTTTTTTGAATTTTTATTAAATCTTTTATATAAAATTTATATATCTTTTATATATTTTTTTTATTAATTTTTATTAACTTATATATCTTTTTTATAGAAATTATATATCCAAAATATTATAAAAATTGCATCTAATTGCATTTGGCTTTAGTCAACTTGACACACATGCGCTTCCTGATATCCCAACCATAAAACAGCGGACACTGTTCCAGCATAAGAAAACCATCATTGCATTTGTAGTAGTAGTTGCAATTTTTCGGGAACGGATAAGAATCAACTACGTTGCCTCGGCACTGTTCCTTTGGGTGAAGATTTCTCAACTTTTTTTGGTAAATCATGAAATCGTTTGAAATATAATTCACCAGTGGTTCTTCATAGAATTCATTTGAATACTTACCGAACATTCAACATTCTCGGGAAGGTCACATTTGTTGGAGTTTGCATTAAAATGCAACATATTGGAGCAAGTCATTTCGATCGGTATGCCATTCACACACACGTAATATGCGCTGCATGATTTCTCGTGAGGAAGCAGGGCGATGTGGGAGAGTTTATTTAGGAATTGACATTTCGCGGTGATTGTTGGAAAGGAAGCAAGTGTCGGTGTCGTAGAAGGATTTGTTGTGACCGTTGTAGTTGCGCTACGTGATGTGCTCGTTGACGGTGGTGGTGATGTCGGACGAGTAGATAGAGGTAACTTTGTATTTGTAACTGCCTTGGTAGTAGTTATTATTGGAGGGCGAGATGGTATTGCCTCTGGGGTCGGTTCTACAAAAATTCGATATTTGTTGAATTGAACTAAAAATACTTTCAGTGTCTAACTCGCCTTCAATCGTACAGTCTACATATTCCTTGGGTTCGCAATAACCCTCTTCATCATTAAAATATTCCTCTTCCATACATAATGCATCATACGATTCTTGACCGTTGCAAAATATATATTTCCTGCAGCTCTGCGAACTACTGGTAAAAGTTCCATTGACGACATTTTCGCACTCAGAAAAATATTCACCATTAATACGGTGTATAAGGACAAAGAATAAAACTGCTATATATTTTATACTCCCCAATTTTTTATCACTAGCCATTAGTTATTGTTGAATTTCTATTACGTCTACGGTTTTAAATAACGACGCTTAACGAAAAAAAAAACGAGCGAGAGTTAGATGTTTGTCAATTTAACGATAAGCCCCATATACTTGTGTATAAAAATTGTATTGCTTCAATGCCTTCTTAAAGCCTATTTTGTCTCGCACTAAATTTTATTCGTTTATTCGCTCATTTTTAAGATGAAAAATTATCAAAAATTGCTTGGTTAATTGAAATTTTATCAGTATTAAAGGAAATCAATTTGATGTAGAACAAGCGCATGTTAATTTCACTCTACTTTTGAATGAAAATCGTATTAATATCAGATGTTTATTAGAGATTATTAGATGACTGCAAGTTGTTAGGAGCTATTTTTGAATTTCAATTGTTCATGTTAGAAACGATATGAAAACAAACGAGTAACGGAAAAGCGCGCGTCCTTTAAATTTTCGAGCGGCTCCCGTTTAGAGAAAAAACTTTCTTTTGATGCCTCCTTCTAAAGTTATTCATTATATTATTGATGAGAACTTAACCAGAGGCGTACTTTTTAGAATTATATGTAAAACGAGTGGTCCCAGCCAATCGAATTCAACGATCGAGTTCAAATTCAGTAATTGCAGTGTGGGGTAGTTACTGATAAAAGTATGCAAAACAGCAATAACAAAAGCTTTTCCAGTACTTACAATCGTTTGTGATGAATGGGCCACAACAAGCGAACGTATCGCATTTGTCTCCGAATTCAAGAATAGCTCGAGTTGCCCGCCTGCAGAATTCCTACCATTTATTCTACTAAAAACTGGATGGTGCCTCTAATGCAATACCTTGATGCAATTGATAAATAATTTGTTCCATTTATCGAACTTTACTTGTTCTGACAGAAGTTATTATTATTAATAATGTGAAAAAAATTATTGCTATCAAATAAAAACAGAATGCTGGATCTGCAGTCAATTAGATTGGGTTCAGTTTAATTGTTATACGATGTTTTCCCAAGCCCAGAAAAACTTTCTACTACAATTGTAGTCACTAAGGCTATTGTATCAATTGAAAAAATTACAAAATGTTATAAAAAATGCAAATGGTTTTCTCTGATTAAGTTAAAAGGCTTTTCAGATAAAAATCATTTACGACACTACATTTAAAAATTTCCAATAAATAGCTGCCCACAACGAAGTTTTCCCATTGGTTACGAAATTTCCGCGCAAACCGTGCAGAAAGTCGAGCTTAGGAAAATGCTAATACGTAATATTTTAAATTTTTCATTATCCTAACTAATACTGAATTTATTTTTTTTAGGTTATGTTATTTTGGTCAGTGCCTTTGTGTTGCCACATGTTTTTGCAACACGTTGTTCTGGACGTAATTTGGGTTATAAAGTGCAAGATTGTGACGATGATCAGAGCTATTACATTTGCTTGGGATGTTTTGGGGAATTTAAGCAAAATTGTGGTACAGGCTATAAATTCGATGAACTTCAACAACGTTGTATTATTGCTGAATATGAACCCTATTCCTCTGAAGAAGGTTTGAGTTCTTATCAAGAGGCAAATCAAATGAAATCCACTCTAAACTCAGTCAAAAATGGGGTACACATTTCGTATAATTTCCCAATAATTAATCAGCTGGCACCCATTTATTTGTCAAATAAACCTCGAATCGTGTGCGACAAACCGAGTTGTAATGGGAGGGCACTACGTCCTACACAATGCTCCAGCACTACCAAAAATTACGCAATAACATCCACACCAAGAAATTCACCTGCAGAATGCTCAAATTCTTTAGCAGCTACAAACTGTACTACACTGCTACCTACTACCGCAGCCACCGACAACCACACCTCGGCCTCTTCAACAATGTGTCCTCCGATACTCGGTTTCACTACTGAAGATTATTCACCTTCTACAGAGACAACCAGTATCTCTACAGAGTCTTCTACTGACTTATTGACTACTACACAGAATTCCTTACCCTCCACTGCAGAATGTTCTTCGGTAGTAGCGAGTTCTACCAATTCAGGATCATCTTTACCTATCACTACAACTGCTTACCAGCAAGACCCGACCTCCTCAATTATAAGTCCTCCGGTGTCCCGTTCTACTACAGAAGAGTGCTCAACCTCTACAGAACCAACAAGTTTGGCTACGGAACTTTCTACAGAATTGGTGACTACTACACAAAATTCCTTACCCTCTACTACTGAATGTTCTTCGGTAGTCGCGAATTCAACCAAACCAGGATCATCTCTACCCATCACTACAACTGCTTACCAGCAAGACCCGACCTCTTCAGCTATAAGTCCTCCGGTGTCCCGTTCTACTACAGAAGAGTGCTCAACCTCCACGGAACCAAGCAGTTTGGCTACAGAGCTTTCTACTGACTTAGTGACTACTACACAAAATTCCTTACCCTCTACTACTGAATGTTCTTCGGTAGTCGCGAATTCAACCAAACCAGGATCATCTCTACCCATCACTACAACTGCTTACCATCAAGACCCGACCTCTTCAACTATAAGTCCTCCGAGTTCTACTACAGAAGATTGTTCAACCTCTACAGAACCAACCAGCTTGGCTACAGAGCTTTCTACAGACTCAGTGACCACCACACAAAATTCCTTGGTGTCTACTACAAATGTAGAGCATTTCAGTTTTCCGGTATTTGCGAAATCCATTGAAGAATTTTGTACTACCACGGTCAAACACACGTCAACTTCTTCAAGAAAACATTCACCCACTCTACGTCCCACGTATACTAAATCTATAAGCTCCACAGTTTGTGGTCTAAGGAGTTCTACATTGACCACAGAATTGTCCACGGATTGTGGTCATTCTTCCTCAACAATTACTTCGTTATTAAGAAGTTCCACAACTGATTGCTTGAGGACAGAAAGACTGAGAACTTATCCCTCAAGCACAACGTGCTCTCCAATTTCATCAACAACGAAGATTTGTAACCGCCACCAGAAAGCTGCAACTGAGATTTCAACTCATGTACAATTTAAACCTCCCAATTGCAACCACTACAAGAATGGAGCTTACGTGCGGGACAATGGTATGTGCAATAAATATTACATATGTCTATATGGACGAGCCATAGTGCAGTATTGCCCTGCCGGATTGTATTTCGATGAAAGCACTTCTGTCTGCAATTTTAAACATTTAGTGAAATGTGAGAAGGATTCGTCAGATAGGTCGGGAACTGTGACTTCTTTAGTGAATAATGCTGGGATGCAACAACACACATGGTATTGCCATAATGCTCCCAATGGAGCCTTCATTCGAGACGAAGTACACTGTAATAAATACTATGTGTGCCTACATGGGACTCCTATAACTCATTACTGTGATCCAGGACAGTGGTTTGACAACGAGCGTTTCGTGTGCAATTTCAAATATTTAGTGCAAAATTGCCCACAGTCCAGAAAGGGATGAATAAAACAATGCAATTCTCAATGCATTTAAGAAAAAATAATATTTTAAAATGGATATATTCGGATATATATAAAATATTATAAATAAAAAAATATTTTCCATTATGATTTATTAAATATTGGAGTTTATTGGGGTGATTGTGGAATCTCGATCGAATTTTGTTCATTACGAGCCACCTAAAGTATAATTGCTGAAGTATGAAATTGATTTCATTCGAAGTTTTTTGCTCCTGTTTTTTCTTGACTCTTTCTTAGTAAATTAGCATTAATTTCACTGGTGGGTATTTCTACCCTTTACGCTCTACTTTCTCTAAACATCGTAGCGTAATGTTTAAAGTTTTATAAGAGGTGATTGGTCTCTGTTCTTCGTGTTTTAAACGGTTACAGTGTATTGGCGACAATCGCTATTCCGTTAAGCCGTGACATTAAAAGCATGGGAAACAACAATAACGAATCTAATAATGTAGATCTATTGCTTAATTCCGTTCTTACTTCAAGGGCACGACATATTTAGCAAAAGAACCAAAACCAGAATGAGCAATAAGCTCACCAACGTCATTTCAAAAGCGACTCCGTTATTTTTGATGATAAAAAATATGATAGTGGTTAGCAAATAAAATATGTTGCTTTATAATTTTTTGGTCTGTCATTATTTATTTGTGCATTTAGGGTAGTGTATGATTGAATACTCCCTCCAACAACTTATTATTTACGAGCTATTTTTGAATACTTATTGCTTGTTTTCGAACAAAGACGAGCACGAAAAATGGAACGAAAAAAAGAGCTTGTTTTCGAAAAATGGGGAAAACCGTTACGATTGCTAGAATTTTAACCTGTTGAGATTTTTCGATTTTGCTTTTTATACCCTACACTCAAAGGATTAAGGGTATATTAAGACTGATCCTGCGTTTGTAACGCATTAAAGGATGTGTGGCAGGTATGGAAAAGTATATGTATTCTTGCTCAGGACCATCTCCTGAGTCAATTTAGTCTTGTCCGTCCTGCCTTGTCTGTCCGTAGACTTTCTTTCTGTCTGCCTGTCTGTCTGCGGAAGTCACGACTACGAGAGAACGAAAAAAGATATGGTCATAAAGCTCAATATTCTTTGTTATTGTAAGCAGGTTGATATTGAGAACGGGCAAAATTTGATGAGAACCACGCCTACTTTTTATGTTAATATATTATGTATGTGTGAATAAACTATAAAATATAAACAAATATTGCCGCAAAAATATACTATTAATTACTGAGTCTCTACTAAGAATATGGATATATCCTGTGGGTTAAGGGTATTTAAGCTTCGGCCAGGCCGAGGATAAAATCCTTATTCGTTAATTTTCCTGCTTCCTCTTCAAAAAACCTAGTAATATCAATGATGACATCTTCCCCGCTAACGGAATGTCTGAAGTTCTGTCAAACTAGATCCAGGTTCATTCTTATCAAATTGAAAACGTGCGTTGTTTGTGTCTAAGACCCTACAGTATCAATACTGTTTCATTTCTGCCGAAAAATTCCTCTAAGAAAAAAACAAGCGAGGACGCTGTCTTCGATCTAGCCGAAGCTTAAATACCCTACACCCACAGGATATATTCGTATTCCCAGAGGATACGCGGATCACGCCGACTTTTTGCAAAATAAGTTAGTATTTGTGGTTCAGTTCCAGGATAAAATTTTGTTTTTGAAAATGCTCCACAAACGTAGAAACTGAGCTTCGTATGTGCATGCATTCATACAAGCAATAATAAGTAGGCGTGGTTCTCATCCGATTTCGCCCATTTTCAATACAAACCTGCCTACGATAACGTTCTCATGACTTGTTCTCTCGTCTCGTTGTCTCAACAGACAGACAGATAGACGGACAGATGGGCGGACTAAATTGACTCAGGAGATCGTTCTGAATCGGAATATATATACTTTTTCATACCTGCTACTTCTCCTTTATTGCGTTACAGACCGAGGAACAAACTTAATATACCCTAAACCCTTCGAGTGTAGGATATAAAAAGGTGAGTACTTACAATACTTACAAGTATTTGAGTGTTTGCAATCGTTGGGTTTAAAGTTTGGTTTAAAGTAATGGTTTACAGGTAGACAATAAAAAGGATATGACCTTTTTAATTTATCGAATAGTTCTTTCGTTTTATTTTTCTGATGAAATTCTTTTAGCTATTGAGGGAAAAAAGACTTAGAAATAATGCGACTTAGTGGTTCATCGGTAGTACGACTGAAATATTGGTCCAAGACTCGACTCATTACAAACCTTCTTTTAAAATGCTATCAGTAATGCAGTTCAATATATACCCAATGATTTTCTAAAAAAACTAAATTAGAGAAACTTAATATTGTAATGCCAATTTATTTCAATACGTGGATGTTCGTTTCGGGATAGAAATATATTCAAATGCTTACTCGCGCGAAACTTAGCCCGCCAACCCAATTTTGCATTAATTGATTCGATCAAAGCGTTATATGCTTAACATCGAGTTGTCCATAAGATGTCAGAATTCAAAGAATCATTAGCAAATGGCTGATTTTAATAGCATTTCTTATATCAATTATTTTCCTTTCTAAACTCTTGAAAAAATACTGCATGTTGAAAAATTCATCAATAGCTTTTAATTGTTTAAATAAATTTCATTATTTGCATTTTGTAAGTGCATTATGTGATTTTCAGTGCCGTTATGTAAATATCGAATTAGAATATGATGCACCGTTATCGCCCGGAAATGGACGTGAATTTAGTAAGAGAGTGCCATCCTATGTAAAATGGAAGAGGAAGCTTGCTTTATGTAAAACACACTGTTATCTTCTAGCGATGAAAGTGCTATTCTATGTAACGAATTCATCTACTCTTGCAAAAAAAGCTTGGCCGACGACTATAAAATCGACTTAAAATTGCGGAAAAATTATAAAATTAAAATATTCTAAATAATATTTCCCAAAGCAATACAAGACAGCTGTAGCAATGAAAACATGTAAGCCTTAATAAATTTAGAGAAAAAATAATAATATTTCTATAATTTTCAGTTAGCTTGCTTTTGGTCGTTGGCGTCCTTGCTGTATCTTTATGTTTTGCTGATGCAGAGTGTCCCGATTGTTCAAGGTATGCAAACGGCGCACTTATTCGCGATCCTGATGACTGTACGCATTATTATAAATGTGTAAAAGGACGTGCAGTGCGTAAATATTGTGGGCATGGCTTTATTTTTGATGATCGTCATAAGAAATGCAATTTCGCGTCTTTTGTGACGGATGAAGAAGAGGATTCAAGTGAGGAGGACTCTGTAACGGAACCACCGCCTTGTAAGAAAGAAATATCAAAAACAACCACAACAACCGTTTGCCCCATAACTCATACGCATACACACAGAAGGAAGCGAACTACTACCACTACATGCAAAAGAACTACCACGCCAAAGACTACGACTTGTAAACCGGCGAGAACTACCAGATGTACGACTCCACGTTCTTGCGGCAAAGACTCAGACGAATCAGGCGGGTGTGCGGACGAAAAACTTCCCGACACTCTTCAGAAGCTAAGCGATTGCAAAGGGCGAAAGGATGGAACAATTTTACTTGATGGAAAGCATTGTCGCTGGTATTATGTTTGTCGAAAAGGTAAAGCTAAACATGAACATTGTAGTCGTGGTTTGTGGTTCGATGGGCTTACAAAGTCTTGTAAAAATCGCGGAGACTGTTCCAGCTGTCCGGCAAATCGGGATTAAAGAGAATCCTGTATAAATTTTAATCGCGGTATTATATGTAAAAGTTTATATAATTTCCGTTTGAAATATTCGCAAAAGTTCTTCTTTATGTGTGGTTGCACAATTTCTTAGAAATATATTATCAATATGTATTCATATATATATATTTGCATACTTCAATAAATATTGTACGTTATAAACACAAAAAACGAGATATTATAATCGATGCATTTAAAAAAGTACAGTTTCAATCAGTGATAAAGAGACAACACAGTCGTTACTGTAGATCAGAAATTCGTTATAATGGCCATTTTTAAGAATCTGTTTGATTCGCGTTTAAAATGTGTGAGAACTCGTTCGATGTTGTTCTTGTTTGCTATTTGTTTCTTAAAGAATATAAAGCCATATTTGTCATCGAGTATGGTAAAAGCACTTTGCTCACTTTCTATTTCTATATAATTCTTACTACACGTAAACAATAGAGATGGTTTTATTTTAAGAAAATCAATGGGGAGATGCGGATATGGACGATCCTCTAAATCAATGCGAAATATATAATCCTTAAAATCTTAAAGGAAATTATTGATATGTATAATTAATTTTTAACATCAAGGCACCACTAAATTTATTACAGTAAAATACAATTACCCAATCATCATTTCATACAGGAGAAGTATATTGTAGTTGGGTACGTCGTTCATTATAATGAAAAAATGCTAACTATGCTAATTTTGAGCCTTGGCTTGCTGAATCATAATATTTTATTTATAGAATCGATACCAGTGCAAAAGCGCAAGTACGAGTGCCGTTGGTGTGACTACAATTTCCAGTGAAACTTGTATCGATTTCCTAAGAAGCGTACTTTTTTGTGATTTTATTCCAAAAATGCGCATTCATTAGATCGAGTGCCCTATCTTATTATCACTGTTTTTATGCAACGCTATCGCTCGTCTCACATAACGAGTAAAATTGGTAGCGTAGAAAACATCGCGTAGCGAATGCCATCCCTATATCTTAAAAACAAATAAAACAGTTGTAAAGAATTGGAAAAAGTCAGCAGACAACAAACTTTTAATAACAATTTGTAAATTTATTAAACCTGTTGAGTTTTAAATTGTTTAATTTGCTGTTGATTCGTAAATGGTATGAAGGCGGAAGAAGACGTCCAAAGCCTCGAATATTGCCGCACAACCGTGCCTTCGTCGATGCGCAGCCCTTATTGGAAATATTTTGGGTTTCCTTCTGATAGTGCCAACAATATTTTAACCAAACAGAAAATAATCTGCACTCTATGCAATACCGCTATTGCGTATAATAAAAACACCTCAAATCTACGAACACACCTAATAGCCAAGCACTGCCAGTTGCTACATGAACTACAGTTGCAGCAACAGGAACTACTATCCCAGCGCCGGGATCAACTCAACAGCCAGGCTGCGTCTAAACGTAATCACAGTGAATTATCTGCCGAAAGCTCGACTTCTCATGCAATCGATGATAATTGCTTACAAAAGAAGGTTAAAGATGACAAATGTATCTACTCCGCAGCAACAGCAGGTGTGTGCATGGAGAGCGCCTATAACCAAAATGCATTTTTTGGCGTTGGCGATGAGGAGGAGGAGGTGGGAGAAGAAGGAAATAATGACGATATTGTAGAATTAGTTGAGCCAGTACAGCAAACGGAAGATTTATCTGATCTCGAAGGTGTGGACTTTGCTAATTATGCAACATATCACCAAATTGAAGGTCTTGGTGACAATCAACAAAAAGAGGAACATGCTGGCGATAAGATCGCGCGAAGTGGTAACGATGCATACCATGCATTTATTCAATTGACGGAAAGTGAGGAATGTCAGACGACTAATTCAACAAAATATAAAAATGATTTTAATTTGGAAAATTTTGTGTTGGATATGCTTGTGACCGATATATTGCCTTTGTCGACTATTAAAGGGCAAGGTTTAACACGACTAATTTCTCAATTTGGAGATTTCGACAAGACCACAGTATGTAAAATCACATAAATATTATAACTATTACTATTAATTCATTATCCATTATGTATTTTTAGGTGGAGCTGAAGTTAATAAACACTTATGATAAAATGTTTGAAGAGATTTCAAAACATTTAAAACACATTTCCGAAACGCAATTATATTCACTAAGTGTAGAGAATAATAAAAATGTGGACAAAATGTGGGTTACATGCGTCTACCTCAATTACTACAGTATAGAAAACAACAAACTTTTGAGTATTCTATTTGAGAATATAATAATGCCAGAGGAAATCGCTATGTCCAACCAAAATCCAGAATTTGACAATATTTTTAAAGATCTCAATCTATCAAAATGCACCGCCGCCATACTTAAAGGATCATTGACCATTGTGGAAACATTTTTCAAAATGCACGGTAATTTATGGACCTCTGTCTTTTCATTTTTTCTCATTTCTATTCGATTTAAGGTATATCCATCATAACGTGCATGGAATCCGTTCTCTCACATTGTTTATCCTCCATATTTGAACTGCCCAGAATAAAGACAGAAGTCAACAATATTATCAATATTGCCGCGAGTGCAGAACCGTCGGTATGTAAGTTGTATCCCAATTTTATTTTGTGACGAAATAAAAATTATATGTTCCTTAAGTTGCAGACACAAACGCTGAATTATATCCACATTGCGCCTGGTCAAAATTGAACTTTTTACAGTTTTGTGTTGAAAATTTGAAATGGGATGGGGATATTAGTTCACTTCCGTTGGACAAAATCCGTGAATTGGTTGACTATATATGTCCATTGAAGGTAATTATTTGCTACTTTGGGTGTGACGCAATTAATGTTTATCCTTTGAAAAAAGTGATTATGCCTTTACACAGTTACTTTACAGAATTTTTATACTTTTAGGTTACCCTCGAAACAATAGCCGATGAGCCATTGCCTCTTTGCTCATTAATGCGTCCTTTTACGGTTAAATTAATGGAAGAGCATTTCTCCACATATTTTACTGAGGAAGATTATTTGTATGAGGTTAAACAAATTCTTATTGAAGGACTCACAAATAGGTAAAACAAAATTAATACCAAGTTTCTTGACTGCTATGAGGTTGCATTACCTTTTTCCGAGAGATTATAATTTGAAACTGCGGCGTTATAGCATAAAAAATGAGAATAATGAGAACTTATTTGTTTCGAATTAGTTGTTTTGTGAGAATAACGTGGAGCCTGTTGTTAAAATCTAAATTACGCGGGTAAAGTTTATCTTGGTGTAGAGTGGAAGGCATATATGTATCCATGTTAGGCAATTAACAAGAATTTGCCCTTAGTTCACATTTTGTGAAGGCTATCCACCACTAGCCAACGTAATATCGTTAAATTTAAAAATAAATATCTGTTGATGTTTCGAGAAGAGGATTCAATAGTGGACGTTCCTTAGAAAGAGGATAGAATATTAGACTTTCAAAAATCTGGATAATTGTGCGTGAGAATTTTTTTATTTACAGCGTCCTAAAAAACTCATTCCTTTGTGAGGCGACATTTTTCGATGGTCGATTTCGCCGCGATTTTCTAGCTCCCGAGGACATAGATGCAATAAAAATAAATATTTGTGAGCGTTTTAAACCAGTGGAAGATATAACAGTTAAAAGCGAAAACAATAATACCGTCTATGTTGGCTCTGTCAATAGAAAATCTAGTAAGATTGTGAAAATTAATTTTAATATTTTTAAACGGGCTTTTTTTGCAGATTTAAAGTCATTCTTTCAGCGTAACGATAAAAGTCGGAAATTAAATGTGACACAGAAAGTCATATCAAATATTGAATACGAATTCAATAAGTACAATTGTGAGCCCGCCTTGGATTTGGATCGGTGCCCCATAAACTGGTGGCAAGAAAACGTTTACAATTTCAAAGATCTGAAACAGTTTGCCGATCATTACCGTAATGTGCCGTGCTATGTAAATCGTTTATTCAAGCAAAACGTAAACGAACGCAATGAATTGCGGAATAAGCGTTTTATGTTACGTCACCAGAATGATCAGAAAATCTGGTATTTATATTACAACAAAAAATTCTATGATTATTTAAATCACGATGGACACTGAAAAAGCCAAATCAACAAAAATGTAGTCGAACTAATTAGAGACATTTGGGAAAGAAATTTTACTGTTTTATTAATATTAATTTCATCAAACGAATTGATTATAAACATTATCCTCAATACATTTATTATATACGTACAAATTTAAATTCACATTTAGAGCCTATAGTTTTTCTAATTTGATTTAAATGTTTATAAAGAATATTCATGTATAAAATTTTATTCTATAAAGATTTGGGTATGAAATAACTTCACTATAATACATAAACGCACCACTCACCGTACCGTGCACGTAAAAGCTTTTCGAAATTTTTTCGAAAAAACCCAACTTTTCAATGCTTTTTATATTTACTTAGAATTATCTACTCGATAAATTTAATAATCCCTTTATAAGTTATACAATGGAGCCTCTGTCTCTTCATGTTTAAAACAGAAATTCATGATAAAAACAAATAACTATCTTTAAATATAGTTCGGTAAAATAGAGGCTCACATAAAAGCCAATAAGGTTATAAATATATACCTATTTTTCGCAGATTGTATTTCTAATATATCGGATTTTATTACGAGATGTGACTCAAAAACTAATAAATGGTATATGTACAATTTTTTTGGGATTTCTTATGAGCTCAAGACGTAACGGCTTTCGGTTTCAGAAGCCATAACATACACGAATATAATTTTATCTTGAAGATTATGGAAGTCGGCAATATAGTAATAACGTTGTTCATATGGGGAATACAGGGTTTTCTGCATTATATGTGCCAAAGTCTCAGGAACAAAAGCTTCAATGAGAAGAAACAGGAAATTGTATGAAGGAAGGTACAAATATCAATTTTAGTTGCAGGGAAGGGAAAAAATGGAATGAAGAGTTGAAAAATAATTTACTATTTTATGGAAATTTTATTTATTTCACTTATTTTTCATCAAATTGTTTTCTTGGTTCAACGCTAGGACCTATTGATCCTTATCACATCTGCATAAAACCCTGTATAATTTCTCATTATTATTATTATTTTGCTAGCAAATGCGTGTAAATCTACTATTTGAAGTGCGTAGAATATAATTTGATATTATATATGTATTTCTTTTAAATATAAAAACATACTAAACGGGCTTGGGGCATTGATTGATTTGAGTTCTACCTCGACATTTACCATAAATTTGTAATAATAAATATTCAGCTTTTAAATGCTTCTCATTTGCTCCACTAGTATTTAGTAATTCGATAAAATGATTCGTTTATTTAAGTAATTATAGCTTCCACATAATTTGCTGGATAAAGGCCAACCTTGCCATTCATCCGACCCTTGCACCAGCCTTGTTCATCTTCATCTTCGAGCTTTTCAAAAACATCACCTAGAAAATAAATAAGTGACCATTCGCTTCAGTAAAATCAAAATAATCGCTTGCGTTAGCTTTAAAAAGAAATCGAAAAAGCATTATTTACCTTGTTTGAAGGTTAGCTCGTCACTCTCGGCACCTTCGTAGTCGTAAAGCGCCTTAACTGGAACACCCGGCTCACCATTGTCAACTAATATGTTATCAGTTTCATCCCATTCCTCTTCCTCTTCAAACGGATTCGCATCGGTCTTACCATTACCATTACTAAAATAAATCGAAACGGCAGTTAATGTTAATGACAGTTCAATAATGATCAGTAAGATTTCCGATAAAAAAGATAATTTTAGTAAGGCCGCGGTATTATCTAAAATCTTGATTTGTTCTTGTACTTACGCTACACCAGAATTGCGATTGTATACGCCGGAAATAGCTGATACAACTGATTTTCCACCGGTTGGTGATGGTGATACGGATGGCTCTTGAGTATTGGTATCGGAGGAAGGTGCTGAGGGTGTGCTGCTGTTGTTCGATTTTAAACCACCAGTTTTACCCGGTAAACTACTTGAAGTTTTCTTTAAGCTGTTTGTGGTATGCTGGTATTCCTAAGTAACGTTTCAAAAAATGAAACGGCATAAATAAATTGAAAAAAATTAAATAAAATAAAAAAATAATATAAAGCAACATTAAATTAAATTAATTTAACTTAATTAATAATTAAAAATTTTATTAAAAAATAATACGAATTTACGTGTAAATCCTCAGCCACAGGCCTTTGATTGATAAGAGTAATGGGAGCTGCTGGTAAAGCTTCTTTAGATCTATTGCCTTTGGCAATATCGCGGAATTCTTCGGTATACTCCTGCATCAAAATATTATTTTTATAATTTAAAAATAATTCAGATTTTTCTAAAGCAAATATGAAAAAAATTACCATAAATGAGGGCCAATTCATGGCCATATTAACACCATGATTATTCGACCACCATTTAAGATCCTTTTGCTGATCAGCATTGTTAATCGTATGATAGAATTCTTCATAGATTTGTGGCAAACTATATAAATATACGCCAATAAAATGATTTGTTAATAAAATTACTTAGAATATTTGGAGTACTAATATATGCATATACTTTTCACTCGATGCAGGGTATTATTTCATCTTGTTATATCAAATTTTTGGTTGTCCTTTCAAATCAAATATTTTAACCATATGAAGAGGACAAAATATATATCGCTAAATTAGGACCTTATTACACGGAACGAAACGAATTAACATGCTGCGACGCTAGCTTTGACGAGATGCTTGAAATATTTGCAACAAATTTATTGCAATATGCAACAAATTTCGCCTGCTCACGTTTTGTTCGCTAGTTATCTCGTTGCCAGTACTAAAACATATTCATGTTCGACATTCGGTCTTTGGCTGGGATGCGCTGATAAGCACAAACAACAATTGCTCATTTCGTGTCAACGAATTTCTATCTGTTGCTTATCTACAAGCTGTCAGGCCAGAGAAATATTACAAAAAACACAAAATGGAAACGAAGAAAGACATTCGTTTCGTTTTGCGTAATAAAGGGTTTTTTGTTAAATAAATATAAGTAACCCATCCACAGATGTAATTACCAGTGAACTTTTGTTAGATCCAAACAGCCGTGTATATTAAAAAGCACTTCTTTGAAGAACATCAAACGAGTTCTTTCCATAACTTGACACTTTTCGAATACAGACGTCATATCCTCAATATAGACCGAATTATATTTGGTTATTTCATTAATTGCCTGTTCATATTTTTCGCGGCATTTCTGAACCTGATCCTTCGTTTTCTGTACACGATCATGCATTTTTTTCACCTTGCAATAGAATAGAAATTTTAAAAGAGATTAAAATAAATTCAAACGGCAACAAAAGCTTTAAAGATATAAAAATTAAATGAAATCTGTTCGAATTACAAATAATCAAGCTATTTCACCTTGAAATATAATAAAATATTTAAAGAAATCAAGACAAGAGTAAACAAAGACCAACTAAGATTTAAAAATATAAAAATTAGATGAAAAATGTTCGAATTATGATTTCACCAAAAATGATCAAGCTGAAAACGATCGAGTTAAAAATGATATATCTCACCTTGAAATATAATAAAAATATTAAAAGAAATCAAGGTAAAATCAAAAGATTAAAATATATGAAAATATATTTAAAACGATCGAATTATGAAGTAAACAGGTAAAATTACGATTAAAAGATTAAAAAGGTATTGAAAATACTTATTTATGTAGGTTTTTCTTGTAATTTAAGAAAATTTGAAGTTTCCATGTTTGCTTGGCGATAATAGTATTGTCTATTGATAAATACATGAATATAATCAATAAATGGCCTTCTAATTATCAGCTATTCAGTTATCACGATAATTAAAAAGTTACGGTAAAGCAATATTAGAATCCAAACACTTCGTAATTGATAATTTTTTTGATACTTTTTAAAAGATTTGATTAATTTCTATAACAAGAACGTACCTGATCTGGTGAAAGAGAACTATCGGCTGTGGCATTTCTTTCTTGATTGGTGGCACTGCGTTCAGTTTTACAAGCCGAATGATAATCAGCTTTTGCCTTTTCAACTTTAGCCAATAATTTTGCCCAAGGTTTCTGGGCTTTTTTAAACAGCTCCTCCATATCTTTGCGCTCTTTGATTTGCATAAGCGTATGATGATAGTTCTCCTTTTGCCAGCTTTTTATTTGCGTACTGACATCGCTGCAGAGATTCTCTTTAATTTTCATGTGTACATCGGATATACGCTCCGATTCAGTTAGAACACCCTTCCAGGCGGCTTCGGTAGTGCCATATTCGGGACCTGGAAAATATCAAAACATGTGTAGTAGTTTCCTTTGGGGAACTTATACAAGAATTTTCATGATTAGAAGAGATTCAAGTGAAAATATAGAAAAAGGGTAGGATTAGAACAAAATATGCTCAAAACACGATAGATAAAAGCGGGAAACTGAATACGTGTAAAGTAAAATGAAAACGAGAAAAAAGTGGAACAAATAAAGCATTAGAAAGTTAACGAGTTAACAACAAGCAAACAAGCCAACAAATTAAGCCCCTTATAGTTCAACCACTTGCCGTTGCATAATTTCAACACTGTGTCAATAAGCCACGCACGGCCCACCTACAATCCTCCATCTCTTCTCTATTGTTCATATTTACCTTCTCTTTCCTCCCCTCTCTAAATCAATTTTCCTCACCTTTCTCTATCAATTCACCCCATTTTTTTGACCAGGCTCGTAAATTTTTCGCATAGGCTTTCTCGATATCGGCCCGCTCTTGTATCAGTTGTTGCAAATCATTGCACAGCCTATTAAATAAATGCAATTTTCAATAATTGATTATTATCGATGAACTGCTTACTCACTTGTAACCATCTTCGATACGTTTAGTAGTGCGTTTATAGTTGCCAGGTTCCCAGAAGGAATCACTACCAGCTTGCAAAAGTTGGTCATCACTATGATGTGACATGATGTTGCCCTAGATGAAAATCGTATTGAACTTTTTTACTTTGTTAGTTCGTTTCTTGCTTTTTCAAAATCTAATATTGTGCACCAATTAAAGTCCTGCCATCAATCTGTCGGTTTGTTGATTTCGTCTTAAAATGGGCAAGGTCTCCTATTAATGTTTTTTTTTCTTATTGTAGTCACGATTTTCCCGACTATTTTTTGTTGCTTACATAAGCTCAAAAGAATCTCTCTGGATATATTGCGACTAATTAAGAGTAACAGGCTTGTCAATTATTCAAATGACGTTAATCGAAGCTTGTCCTTTAGTTTTGTTGTTTCTTCTTTAGTTTATTTTCTGTTTTACATTTGTCGATTGCACTTGATTATTAATTAGTATTCTCACTGTTTCTTTTGAATTCGATTTGGTAAATTGAAATTAAATAGATAGGAAATAAAATTGGCTAAAGCCACACAAAAAAGAACAACACACCATATTGGAGAAGTAAAACTTCCGATTAATGAACATACTGGAGAAGTTATCGAACTAGAGAATGAGAAATATTACAACAGTATTGCCAGCTCTCAAAAAGAATGTATTACATATAACGAAAATGTAATAAGATACGAATGTGTTTAAAAAAAAAAATTAGAACGTCCTGAGTTAATCGTTGAAGTACGCGTAGTTCTTAAACTGAAGTTTGTGCTCTTGTCACTCTTTTTACGGCACACCCGGAAGGATAGGGTTTACCCACTTTTTCCACTGTTTAAAATGCAATGAAAGGGGCGCCATAAATTTAGAAATGCTTATATAATCTTGCTCATATATTGAGTCGATTCGGTCATATCCATGTTTTCTGCCGACGTCTGTCTGTCAGTGTGTCCTCCTGGCTGTGTTGCTGTGGAAATGACGATTGCGGCCGAATGGAAATAGGTATCGACATGAAAATGTAATACACATCTACTTTTTATGAAATAATATTGTAATGCTAAATTTTTCAGTATCTATTGTAATTTTAATTTTAAAAATTCATGCCCGAGATGGCAGTATAAACTTAGTAAATACTATAAAACCACACAAATTGAACGTCATACTCCCGCTTATATTTTACCACGAATACCATGAATATTTTACTAATTAGTGAATAGGTCTAATTTGACCAAGTAAAGGGAAATGTGATATTATAAGCGACGTGTTCCATCTACTGGTTATTGGATTTAAACCAAAAAAATTATCATATAAATGTAGGGTATATGAGCTCCGGCTAAGCTGGAGTTAATGCTTTTACTTGTTTTGCTTTAATTGTTCTAACAATTTTGTTTATGAGATGAAGGTCCCATTCTTTCATTTCTCTTCACTCTTTACAGCATCCCTACTCCTCCCTCCCTCTTTTCCAATGATCCTTTAAATTTCTTTCCTTCGTCAGTCGAATCAAAATTTTGTCCTTGAAAAATAACTAAAACATATTTCTCTCTGTTTTTCATTGTTTTTGTGTTTCGTGTAAGGTAGTTTGGGTAGCGATGTACGGAAGTACACAATAATCGAAGACTTTATTTTTAAATAGTGTTATTGCGTTCGGTCTGGTTTGGAGGTTTGCTATACCGTGCGTTATCGACAGCCTTTCTCAAACCAAACGAAACCAAGCTGAGGATATAACGTTTCCTTAAAACTTATAACAAAATGGCTCTGAGTGGTTTCAGCTTAGCTCAAAAGCTGTTTTAGTAGAACGCTTACACCGACTCAAAATGCGAATCTGTAATCACGCATTTGAAAATAGTTTACACCGCCTTATTCGCTTTCTGTTTGACAACCGCTTCGCTTCTGTTTGAAATACACACTTGTGAAATTGTGCATACGGTAAATGTTGTGGAAATTTTCAATTCTGGAATTTTCGTGGAGTTCTCCATGTCCAGATCTATCGCCAGGGCCGGAATATGCTTTTGCGATTTTCTGAGAATAATTTAATTGCCTGGTTCTGATTTTTTGTTTGACAATTTTTGACATTTTGAGACGTGACTTCTTCGAGGCGTGAGAAAATACAGGGTACATTACTCTAGTTTTTCTTATTAGACATAAGGGGAGCTATAAAAGACATGACGGCATAGTGATTTATAAAATTTCGATCAATGGTTCGCTTCAGTAAATAATTCATATCTCAACCGTCAAAAGGAAATTATTAATTTCTAACAGTTTAATCAGGAGTTCTGTGTCAGCATTCGTTGTGTTTAGAAATGGAGTTTATAATTGAGCTTACTTCGAGCCAGAGAAAAAGATATTGGACACTTCTCACTAATCCACGTGCATCTCTTCCACTATTACAAAATGGTACAGATTTAGCTGGAATTTAGGTTATATTCCTTAAGAAATGTATATCTGCGTCAACGGTAAGAGACATGCGTTTCGAATGAAGGACGACTTTAATTGTAAGCATTAAGGGTTTCGTGAATATAGTTGAATCTGTTATATTTTTACAGAAACTTTATTTCTGGATTGTTAAAAAATAGTTAAACAATGAACAGAAAGATATATCAGTAAAAAATGGATACTGTTTTGTCTCAAGTTTCTAAAACTACAATATTTGGTATTGAATTGAGGGGACTTACTGTGCAATGAAATCCCGTTTCATTCATTGCAGTAATCACGCCCAAAAAATAACAACAACGCGGTACAAGCTCACGTATGGGTTACATTATGTAAACAATGAATAAAAAATAAACGTCACATAGGTTTTCAGTGGGATGAATTGAGTGTCCTATACCTTTATCAGAGATAAAGAGGTAGGGCACACTCGTTGCTGTAAATCATTAATTCGTTACAATGACCATTTTTGTAGTCTGTTAAATTCACGACACAGCGTGTGAGAACTCGTCTGATGTTGTTCTTGTTTGCTGTGCGTTTGCTAACGAGTATGACGCCATACTTACTTTCCCCCAGCTGCTATTTCTATGTAATTTTCATCAACTTATACAATAGTGGTAGGATTTATATTAATTTATATTAATCAATAGGTAACTACGAAGATGGACTACCCACCAAATCAATGTGAAATATATAATTCTGAAAATCTTCAAGAAAATTATAAATATATACAAAAAATTATTTCTTAATTATAGATATAAATACAGGAATAATATAAGAAATTTATTACAGTGAAATACAGTTACCCGAGCATCGCTTTATACCGGAGAAGTAATTTGTAGTTCAATTTCTCGTTTATTATAATGTGTTCAGTATTTTTGTTTACTGAATCATAATAATTTATTTATCAAATGATTAAAAAATAAGAAATAATATTTTTTATGTTTAATGAATTCAAACAAATTTTCTATTGATTTCACATAGAACCCCTTAGAATCGATACAAGTGCAAAAACGCACATGCTAGTGTCATCAGCAGACATATAGAGATGGGACACTCCCAATTCACCACGGGAAAAGGTGATTTGACGTCTATTTTTTTTGCTTATTTTACATCACGTAAACTATACGTGAACTTGTGCCGTATTTTTGTACTTGTTTGATTTCATCCATATTCCAGAAAAAAACAACAACATGTTTTACCGCGGATAAACAAATGTGGTGTGATTTCTGCAATGATTGTAACGGGGTCTCATAGCGCAGTAGGTCCCTCAACTAAGAACCAAAATTATTTTTTGGTCTTTGAGAGACCAAAAACAATATCTAATTTTCACACAATTATCTCACTATGTACCGTTGAACAATTTTTTAACAATCACGACGTATATTTTGTGAATAAATTAATCTTATTCCTCAGAAGACTGCCATATTCCCCAAACCTTCGACACATAAGAGCCTTCTTCTCGAGCCCATGTTTTTTATTGCTGTTGACGCGAGTACGCGTTTCCTAATAGCGCGTTCACATTCAACGGATTTACTTAGGTTTCGGGTTAGGTTTTGGATTTAGAGCGAACATAAACCCAGGTTTGTCCCATTGAAATTGTTGTTGTGAATTTTTGATAAATCCAAGAAAATTCTTGGGTTTATCAGTTCACAACCCTGATTCGAAATTCGAACAAAAGGATCATATATATATTTGTCTCTTGTTACCTCTAGTGTGATAGAGGGAGATAAATATTGACTAAAATTATACGTCAGAAAAATAAAATTACAAATGGATATTAATTTTTGTGAAGAACGAAACAAGGGATAAATATTTTCAAATAATCACAGGATATTAACAAATGAGTAAAGGAGCAACTAAAATAAATTGAAATAAATAAACAACGACAAAGTGAGGTAAATATTTTCCGAAAACAATTAAAAAAATAATAATATTTGCCCCATCATATGAGTTCAGTAGGAAGGCTAAACAATACAATAATTTTCAATAGATTCAAAAGTTGTGCACGTTGACAGCCGAAACCTGGGTTATTGCATGTGAACTCTCGATCAGCTGATCGATGTTCGAAAGCCCAAACCCAGGTTTATTTTTTATGTGAATAAGTACCAAATTCGAGCTAAATTTGTACCAGTCTGTGATTGTATAGTCATCATTATATGGTCATCAGCGTAGCTACAAATTTCCAGTGAAACTTGTACCAATTTCCTAAGAAACTTGTACCATTTTTTGAATGTATGCCAAAAAATGTGCATGAATTATTGCGAAAGCTCCGTCTCCGTCTCCTTTGGTAAAAACACTAATTTATAATTTCAGTGATGGATCGAGAGACGGATAAGGTGATCCTTTTCAGACTTCACGACGGAGATAAAGAGATAGGACACTTCGCGCTACTACACATGCATTTGCATTATCGTCATGGGCTCTCTTTTTACATCTTACAAATAATACAGGAAACACAGGTTTATAATGCAGGAAATTTTAATTAAAAATTTGAAATTGTTTTATTTCTGTAATAAAGCATTTTATTCCACTTTATCAACTTTATCAATGGATTTTTTTCGATCACAGCTGGGATAATAAATGGGGTTTCGCGCGCACACTTCACGATATGAGTCAAAAAATAGATCACCAGGGCAAGTTCTTTCCTCTGTCGGTACGCCATTCTCACACACCCAGTAATTGTGGCAGTCGTTTGAGGAACTCTCCACCAATCGTGTGCCACGGCCGTCACAACGGTTATATGAGCAGGGTGTTATCTGTGGGTCGGTACATCGTTGAGCTTTCTGATTGAAAAATTTCCCTTCCGGACAAAGACCCCAAGCGGGTTTGACATCAGCTACGTAGCCTAAATCAGCACAATAGAAATATCCTCGACACGAAATTTGATCCGATACATATACCCCTTTTTTTGCTTTGCCATTCACACCACACACTTTTTTAGGGATGGGATGCTTTTCACAGAAGACTTCTTCTTTCTTATGACATTTACCCCTTTGCACGTCAAAGTACTCATGAGGTTTGCAATCAACATTATTTAGTATTAGTTTTCCTCTCATTATTTTGCATTCGTAGTACGAATTGCAATTGGCTCCATTTCTAAATTTGACTTTTGTTGGCACCACTTCGCAAATGTTTGCAACTTCTACGCATAGCGAATCTACGTCGTGCATGCACATTTGCTTGCTTTCAACGAAATGGTAGCCTTCCGGACAAAATGATTTTTCTCCAAATCCGTTCGAGCAGTAGTAGAAACCGTTACATGAAGTAAGATCAGCTAACCAGTAATTGTCTTTGCCCTCACAGCTATGTCGGCAGTAACTGTTGTTGGATACAAGCACTTCCTTCACGCAGGCCTTCTTATTAAGGTCATAGATGAGGTTATCGCTGCAAGCGTTCAATATGCTAGTGCCATTCTGACACGTTATATATTCCTGGCATGAACCAGGTTTTCGAATTTTTGTACCGTCCTTAAAAAGCCGACATATATCCTCTTCACCTCGAAGGAGTAATGGAGTGGTTAGGAAGAGCAATATGAGAATTAACACTAAAAATGAAACCAGTTTGAGATTAATAACATTTTGTCCATTTAAGAAATTAAGGAGAAACAATTATAAAGTGTTTATTAAAAATTAATAATATTTACTATTGATCATATACTTAACTACTTAATTAAAACCCTGCAGTTTTCTGGACTGAAATTGAAATATTAAAATAATCTGCTTATATAGACCATCCAACGTTTTTAAAAGAAAAGAAAGAAATCTTATCTATGGATTAAAGTATTAAATTAGTTTTTATCAAAAAATCAAATGCGTCATTATAGATGTTCGATTTCAAAAAATCCATATTTGTTTGTTATTTCTTTATAAATATGTGTCCGCACTGCCATATATATTTAGAAAAATATAATGATTTTACGTTCAAAAAGATTATCTTAAAATTGATTAAAAAACATTGAAGAGAAAAATCTTAATTCACTTCTGCGGCTTTAGGGGGTAATTTTTATTGGTTTTAATTACGAAAGTAATCGAGCTGATATCCTACGTAATGCTTCCAAATTCAAAATACATTCCCACCTACTATCTATATTCTATATTTATTGCTTAAAAAATTGCTTGATTATATGAATTTATATAAACTTTTTTCTTCTTTGAATTTCTTCTTCTTTTTTTCTTTGAATTCAAACACGATTTCATTTTCTACAAATGCGTCGAACACGCTCTATAGGAGGTCCTCCGACTAGTGCATTCCTCATTAATGGCATCGTAATACATGCCATCACCACAATACTCTTCACTGATTGTATAACCTTCACTGCAAGTTAAATAATGTTGACAGCCATCGCGAGAACTCAATGCTTTGCCATCTTTAATCCCGTCACAGCGATCTTCGTTACATTTGACATGAGTTCTTGTCGTGCAGATTTGTTCGTCAGGCTCGAAAAACTGCTCCTTCGAACACTGGCCCCAAATGGGCGCGGCATCAGGTTTTCGATTTGGTAGATCTCTACAATAGAAATAACCACGACAAGTAGCCCCATCACTAACAAATTGATTACGTAGCGGTACCTTACTGTCGCCGCACACATTTTTCGGATACGGATGTTTGTAGCAATCAACTTGTGCCTTGGCGATGCAACTTGCAGACACGGGATCAAAGTAATTGCCTACGGGGCATTTTAACGATTGTAGAGAACCTAACGCAGAGCATTGATAGTATTTGTGACAATTGTATTCATCCTTGAAGGGGACATTTTTAGGGACGACATCGCAGAAATCATATTTGGCAACGCATTTACTATCGTCCGCATAAATGCACAATTGCTGCTGCTGATCAAAATGCAAACCTTCGTTACATTCACCACGTGATACTTCTCTCGGTCCTTTACATTCATTCCAACCGTGACAGTTCTTTCGATCTCGTACAAATTGTGGCGATAATGCCGTGCAGGCAGTTTTGCAATATTTGTCTCTAGTCGTTTTCACGCAAGCCTTACTATTTCGGTCCCAAACCTTTTCGCCGCAATTCGTGTGAGGATAACTTTTGGAGTTTTTGCATATAATCGACTCAGAGCAAGTCCCAGGCTTTCGTAAAATAATGCCGTCATTGAAATAACGGCAGATATCATTCTCTGGGTCTAGGATTTGTTGCTGTTGTGAAGTGCATAACCCGATTATGGTACTAACGATCAGGATCAGAAAGAGATTAAGTTGAACTGCAAAATAGAAAAAACAAAAATTAAAAAAAAGAGTAATGGTCACTTCATGATGGACTACCTTCCATATTGATCGCTTTCAAACGTTTACCTTTGAATTATTTTCGAAGTCAATTAGTATTGAAATCGACAGAGACCTGAAGAGTTTTCTAATCTTCTCTAGATTAGATTTGTATAGATTTTTTTTTGAATTTTTCGCGTTATTTCCCGACAATTTTTTAATTAATTTTATAAATATACGACATACGATTTTATACAGGGCGTTACAGCTAAAGTGCTACAAGAATTCAAAATCGATAGCTTGGCTAAAAGTGAGAAGACAAAAATGCTTGAGGCGTGCCGCTTCCCTCCGCTTAGACTGTAGGGATGATTTTCCGATTTTCTCTAAATTGTGTTTCTTTTACCAACAATTGTACCACGCCCACTTTTGGATATATGTTTAACCCGATGCGGTGGACCTAGGCATATAATATTTTATAAATTTCATTCCACAGGGTGAGAATATGAGCTATGTATGAACTCGTATTCGCTATAAGAAGTAGGCGTGTCGCTGCATCAATTTACATATTTTCCGATACCGCCAAATTTCTGAAGATCGAATATATCACACTGAACAACCTTTATAATCTTTTTTTTGCATGAAAGTATATTTAAGTTTTAATTTTATTGAAATAGAATAAAAAAGTGGAAATTTTTTGCTTTAAAAGTTTATAAGTTATCACTGATTTGTATCGAGTTCGTAAATTTATCGGATTTATACTTAAGGTATCTAAGGTATAATTTCCTTAAGTAAAACATTTTATGTAATTATAATTTTTAGTATATTTGCAAACATATTTTGCTTTTAAAATATGGTCCGATATCTTAAAATTTACTTCGATATTTCCTCCTTTATCCGATTGTTACTAATTTTTTCATTCCAGACGCAAAATTTTTTCTTAGATCTTTTTAGGCTTTTCTTCCGATTTTTTATTTATCTTCTACCTTCTCCTCTTTTCCTCCTTTGACTACTCTCCTTCATCAACCGACTTATCTTTGTTTTGGGCCGAGTTTTTTATTGGACTGTTGTCGATTGGGTTGTTGCTCGTTGGGTTGTTGTTGGTTGGTTTGTTGTTGTTTGGGTTGTTGTTTGTTGGGTTGTTGTTTGTTGGGTTATTGTTGGTTTGGTTGTTGTTGGTTGGGTTGTTGTTTGTTGGGTTGTTGTTTGTTGGGTTGTTGTTGTTTTGGTTGTTGTTGGTTGGGTTGTTGTTGGTTGGGTTATTGTTGCAGGCCCAGATCCATTGACATTTGGATTGCAGCAGCCGTATTTTGGCTCAGGTCCAACGGAACATCCACCCAATACTTCATCGAAATATGATCCTGAGCAATCCCCGCGTGCCGTTGCTACACCGTTTTTGCAAACCAAATAACCGGTGCAACTTTTTGTCGAATATTCATTTACAAATGTAAGACTGGTTCCAGCACAGCGATCACAATCATTGCGGGCATTAAGACGATTGACGCACGTTTTGCTGATAATGTCATAAAAAAGTTGGGATGGGCACCTCTTCAGTTGATACTCGGCCCCATCGCATTCATAATAACTTGAGCAAGTGTTAGCTTGTGTTCTTTCACCTTTACTTTTGCACGGTTTGCTACCACAGTTTTCATCCATGCCTGGACCGAGACCGGGACCTTTGGAGACCTGGGAGCATTTCCAGTTTGATTTATAATCGCAAAGACCGATGTCCACATTGAATACTAGGTCTTTACCGCAAGATCCACTACTTAGTTTGTTGTTTTCGCAAAAATTCCACACATCACATTTCGACGGACTGCCGAAGTAAATGCCGTTTTGTATGAATGTGCACAAGTTCACCTTGGGCGAAGTATCACCGCAGCCCGATGATGATGTCGAACCACAAGGATAGTCTGTCTCGTAATCACACGACTCCGTAGTGGGATTAAAATTTTCACCGTCAGGGCACGAGCCACGTAATGGGCCTGTTTTTGAACAGTAATAGTAATCTGTACAGGAACCGGGTACCGGTGCGAAAGTGCCGATATCGCGGTCATCGCATGGATCATCACCGTCATTCAAACAATTGACTTGCCCCTGCGGCACGCATTGTTGAACGTCCTTGTCGAAGTAGTAGGAGGGATCACAATTCTCCAAAACAGCCTTTCCAGAGGAGCATGTGTAAAAGGTATCGCATGAATTGACATTGGCCAATTTGGAACCGTCACGAACTAATGCACAAATTCGACCCATATTTATTGGTTTTGGTTCCGATGTCGCCCGATGAGCAGTTTGACAAACAGTAAGTAGACCAAGCGTCAGAAACAGCGGCATTGCCGTTGAAACTAAATCACGGAAAAAAATTGAAGGAATGAAAAAGGTGGAAAATTAATTTATGTTAATAAATGCCTTCCTTAGCTCTTTAACACACCCTTAATTTTTGCCATTTAAAAAATCAAATCAAATCAAACCGCCTTAACCGAACTTATCGAAATATTTAAGCCTTTGGAACTGTCGGTGTCATTTAACGGTAGCTGCTTTTTATAGAAAATAACTTTTCTTTAATTCAGCCCTGATTAATTTCAAGATAATAACAAAATGAAATGCTTACTTCGACATAGACGAATCGTATGCACTCTACACCCTACACCTACACCATCACAATTCAACTTCTCCAAAAGGAATTCGAGTACGCACAATTTTTGCGTTTGGCGACCTTTGGTCGCGGCGAGAGTTGCAATATGAAATATTAATTATTCAAAATTTAGTCACTCCGAAATTTTGTCCTTGGGGAGATTTTGTTGTTTCTCGTTTAGAGATTTTGCCGCATGGGATTTTTTCATTCGGAATTTTGTTTGCCTCATGTTTTATAATAGTACGTGTGGGTGGTGTACGTAGGGTACCGTTGTACGTATTTTTTAATTACCTGATAAAATATTACAGCTAGTCAATTAGGGACAAAATTATATGGAGACAATTAATAAGCGCCCGTGTTACGGACATTTGAAGACCGATCATTTATGTACTAGAAATTCAAGAAGTTGGAAGATTTTCTAGGAAGACTTATCACCTCATTTCCGTTTAACAAGTTTCAATTTTTTTTCTTAGTTATCGACGTGTATATATTTTATATGAACGCTTTGGATTGGACGGTTAATAATAATATAATTAGTCAGACGTGTTTTGTCAATCTAGAGACGATAATAAAAAATTTTAATTATGTCACTTTATTATCATTAAATTGCACTCAATTGATAATTATGTGTGTGTATGTGCGTGCGTGTGTCTGTGTTTACGCACAAAAATTCTTTAGCACTATTTTTAGTAAGATTTGGCTTAAACTTGCCTTTAGGCAATTTTAAATTACTTTGGGAATCTTTACAGCAAACGTATTTCAAAATATTTTGAAAGATTTTACCTTTAAATTAGAAAGGCTTTAACTGCGCAAAATCAAT
This sequence comes from Physocephala rufipes, assembly GCA_963966595.1. Classification (NCBI taxonomy): domain Eukaryota; kingdom Metazoa; phylum Arthropoda; class Insecta; order Diptera; family Conopidae; genus Physocephala; species Physocephala rufipes. Next base: position 4,043,022 of record OZ016503.1, read on the forward strand.
TGATATTTGCAAAAATTCTTAAACTCTGCAGGACGTCTTAGGAAGAGTATTTTTAGGCGCTCTATTTTATATTAATCGCTTTAAATGATTGTGCGAGCTCTTTATTTTTGTTTTGTAAGAAATTAGTTTCATTTTTAATGATTTTATAAAGCTTTAGTTTAATTTTTGTTTGCATTAAATAATTAAATATTGCATAACTTCTGAGAAATCAGCTGACGTTTGCATCAGCTCTTAAGACCTTCAGCACATTTTAAGCTGAGCAGGCGATGTAATTGATTTTCTGCGGTGTACATCCTTGTGTCTTCTCATCGAAGTAATATTTTTCCGGGCATTTTCCAGTCGTGGTTACAACATCGCCTTTACAGCGTGCATACGATGCACAATCTCCAGGAATGTTAACATATCTATTGCCCATTCCTTCGCAACGATCTTTGTCGCATCGTACATTCAAGCGATCGCGACAAGACAGAGTTTCAGCATCGAAGAAAAATCCATTGGGGCAACGAGCAAATTTGGGTTCCCGATCGACACCACCCTGTACTCTCTTACAGAAATAGTAACCGCTGCAACTTTTCTCATCGGGTATGTAGCCTTCTTTGGGCGAATCCGACGTGCCACAAGCTGTTAGTTCCGGTTCGGCTTCAAGGGCTGTAGGCAAGCACGTGGCATCCTGAGAGACACATTTCCCTAGGACATAATCGAAAGCTGTGCCATTTTCACATTTTGCCGTTATCAAAACTCCTCGGCGGCAATAGTGGTATGTTTTGCAGGAGAATTTATCAGCAAAAGCTAGACCATCTTTAACGGAATTGCAAATCGGGTGTGGTTTTGGTTTTTCCGATTTTGTTGGACAAGCATAATCCTGCTTGTAAACGCATTCGGCTTTTTGTGGATGAAAAACCAAATCTCCGGGGCAATAGTCACGCAAAGCTTCGCCATCCTTACAGTAAATGAAGGATGTGCAATTTTCGGGATTCTCTAAGTAAGTACCATCGGAAACATTCTGGCAGGGGCTCACAGATTCTCGTTCGTAAGGACAGGAGACTTTTTCACTTGATTCACATCTGCCAGTATCCTTGTCGTAGTAGAGACCAACGAGGCAAGTACCTTGCTCCGTATCCACGAAGTCCTCTGCCATGCCGCAGTTAATCCATTTGGTGCATGTGCCGGGGCTTAAAATTGTTGCAGGTTTTGGTAAGACTGAACAAATATCGATATAATTCGTAAAATCATTATCGAACTCTGCCAGAGTACCAAGGATAAGTGAAAGAATACAGATGGTAAGAATGCTCACTGTAAAACATTTCAAAGTTAATAAATATTAGAATTTCTCTTTTAAACTTTTACCGGTCTTACCGCAGCTCATTTTCGTGCTTTGCATAAAACGGACTAGTTCGAATTCTACTAATAATCGGTTTTCCGAGTCAGTCTTTTAAATATGCAAAATTTCCATTAAAGCAATTCAAATTTCGAATTAACTGTCAGAAATTGAAACGCGGCTAATGATCTTGTTAACGGGAAATTAATAATGTTTCAAATTAAACGATTCACAATTTTTCCAGTGCGGTATCGCTACCTCGAGATCAGTGAATTCCAATATGCGTACCGATGATAGTGGTCTCTATTTAGATGACTTCAGGTATTTCCGTGTAATTAATATTTTTTTGCGAAAAAAGTAATTTCCTGTAATAATTATTATCGATAAGATATCAGAGCTATTCCATAAAGAGCTTTGGAGGCAGCTTTTACGTGTCGAATATTCATCGCCTTTTTGGTGGAAAATATTCGCCTAAAGAGATCTTGGAAGGAAATGTCCAGAATATTTTCCAAAAAAAATTGGATTAACTAAAATTTTAGAACGATGTCGTCAAATTAGGCTTTGTGACAAACCGGTTTCGGCGATGCGATACTTTCAGTGTCTTAAGGCTATTGATTAAGGCAAGAATAAAAAGCTGCATGACTGTTTTGATGTGGCGTGTCGTAGCCATCAAATGCATTATACTGACCAGCATATTGAGGTTGCGTTGAATTTATCTCCCCAAGAAGTTCATCTGAATAGAATAATGATCAGATTACTTATCACCGGCCCATTAATAATAATTTTTAAGCATAAAAAATTGGCATTTTTATCTAAAAATCCTCAAAGAGTTTTGACAAAAATTCTAGACTTATAGGCAACAAATATATGTAATTAGATTAAAGTTTTAACTTTGTGATGCATTGTTGATAAAGTGATGATGCGTTGTTTTCTGTGAGACAACACAGACCGAAGGAAACGAAACAAAATAAGAGCGTGATTGTGTAATAACGACTCTTAATATTTTTCTCTTGTTTGCTTTGTTCATCCTGGTAATTTTGCTGGGAAACAATGACAATTTTAGAAAATAACAAAGCAGAAGAAAGAAGAAGCAACAGCTATGTCAGCATTTGTTACAACACAATCACCGCATGGATGTGTGGACGAAGCGCTATCGATAATGCATGGCATTGCACGTAACTAAACAACATCGAATGTAATAAATTGCTCTACAGAATGACGCCGTTGTCGATGAATGCACATTTTTTACGGCGTTATTCAAACTGAGTTAAGTCAAGAAGAAAAACAATGCACGATAGGAAATCGTGCTTCTCTGTTTGGCCAGGTTGTCTAGTGGTTTTTCAAATCAAAATTTTTGATAGTTACTTTTGAGTAGAGAAGAGAACACGCACGTATCCACAAATATAAAAACTTATGAAAGGCAAAATGTTTTTCGATGAACAAGGAAGGAAGAGATTAAAAAATAAGGAAAGAATGAAAAATAACTGAATTATTATTGAATTATTATAATAATTGAATTGAATTAATAATTGAAAAGTAAGTCGCCAATTTCAGTTTTGTTTTATATTTGTGTTCTCTAAAGGAAACAAGAAAATAAAAATTTTTGTTTTATTTCATCGTATTTCGTTCGATACGTGTTAGTAAGAAAACATTTTCTCCGTTTTCTTAGTTTCGAAGTTGGCGATTATAAGTCGCAAATTCAAGTTTGTTTTACGTCAACGCACACCAAACAATAGAAGGGAGTAAAATGATTTTGGTTGTTTGATCGTGTTTCTCCCGATGTGTATGGGAATTAAAGAACGCTTTGTTAGCTTAAGTATCAAAATTGAATAGGACGGTTTGGTACTAAGTCTTATCGGGACAATCCGCATATATCTATGATGTATTCATTACCTCGAGTTCCTCTTTGGAGTTTGTGGAGTAAAAAATACAAGTGCTTGTTTAAAATATCGGAAAATGTTTCTTAACTAAGCCAACATACTTGTTATGACGCCATGTCATGTTATGACGTCACTAATGTCAGGACAATTACTTGTCTGACAGCTCCAAAAATCTTTGCAATAACGAAGGGAATATTTTATTAGAAGAACGAAATAATCTCAATTATTTCAATAAATGACAATTGCTCAAATTTTTATTTTGAAAATAGCAACCCACTAGCAACCATACGAAACTACCAGAAAGCTGGTAAATCCAAAACGGCAAGAAATGTAATATTCTTCTTGTTGCTTCCGGTCGCAAAATTTTTGAGGTTGACTTCTAGAGCTCACGGGGTTTCTAGCAAGTATCGAATGAAACAAATAAGAATGGAAGTTTTACGAATGTAATTTTTAAAACATTAATTTTTTATTTATATAAAATAAACAATTACAGGGTATTTATATTTTTGGTTTCTGTATAGCAGGTTCACAGATGTGTTGGTTCGGCTTGGTGGCAGCGCATCCTCCTAAATTTTCCGCAAAATACGGAAATTCGGAATTGACTTCCGCACACGACATCGGCTCACCAACTTTTTGACGATTCTTGCACTCAATGTATTTGCCGCATTCCGTTCCGACAGCTGTGACAAAATTTAAATCCAAATTACTGCAGCGATCGTATGGGCACGCGTAGGTATAGGGAGTAACGCACTTGCTAATGTCTGGATTGAAATGAGTGCCCAAAGGACATTTTTGCCATCTACCATTAGTTGTTGAATCACAGACAACATAACCCTCGCAAGTTAGACCATCGCTAAAGAATTGCGTCTTTTGCGTAGCGTCCTTCGGGTTGAAATTATTGCATATGGATTGAATATTCGGTATTTTTTCTCCATTATTTCCATTCGGCACATTAGGACAATTCATAGTTGTGAAAGTGTCGCACATGCCATTCGACGGGTTAAAAATATAGTTGTTCTGACATTTTCCGGGAGTACCACTACCCGAGACACATCTGAGGAAACCGCCACAATTCTTGGGATTGGGATCGGCTACGAATTCATTGTTCGATACCAGACGACACGGTGAATTGGCTGAACAATATGGATAATGATCAGACCACACACAGCTTTGCAGATCCGGTTGGTAGTGTTGCCCATTCGGACATTTAGCGCATTCAGTTCTGCTATTATTGCAATAGCAATAATTGCTGCAACTATCTGGATCAGGCTTAAGTACGGCATTCAAGCCCTCGCACATCTTTTTCTTATTGAGAAAACATTCCACATTCTCTTCGAAATCGCAGCCTCCGTTTCTGCTGTCGTAGAGCATACCTTCGTTGCATTTTCCAGTTCTAGCAACTATTCCATTTTGGCAAAACCCCCATCCCGCACAGTTACTCGGATCAGCTATATAACCCTCGGAATAGAGTTTACATGTCTCGGCCATTGAGTAGACGGCATTCGCTCTATGGGCGAGAAGTAAACAAGCAAGCAAGCCGACGAAAAGGTTCACGTGGACTGTAAGGACGTAGGAGTGGGGAGGTTATTCGTAAAAGGAAGGACTCTATCGTAAAAAGGACTCTCGTATATTTACCTGACATTATGTTTGCGTCTAATTTACTGGTTGTCATTAAATGACAATCACAAAACTATTGGTGTCTCTCAGAGGTGGAAAGTCTTTAAATAGGAATCCATCGTTAGATTCCGGAGGAGTTCTTATTAATCTAATCAAATTGACCCTGCATACAAGCTTCGGAAAATTAGTACGTGTTCAAAATTGTTGCCGTTAATTGGACGATTAGACGTTTAAAAGATAACGACAAGTTTAAATTTCTGCTCTTAATTACGTTTTAATTGATTTTCGAATTTTGGGAAAAAAATTCGATCTTCAAAATAATCAAACCAGTTTTATATAATTTCAAGGGAGTTCTTTTTTATTTACTCATTCGACAACTTCCGTTTGAGTTTGGCGTACAGAATTCACCCTGTGCATTCCAGATCGTTCCCTCCGGGCAAAACATGCCAATGGGCATTGCCTGGATACAAATATAATAATGACGGCAATCTGCGCTATCGGCAAGGTATTTGCTTCCCTGACTACATTTGGGTACATATTGAGGCACCAGCGTGTTTGTTGACGAGGGTTCCGTTTGGTTAATATCATTATCCACGGGCAAATCTGGCATTGTTGAAGAATAAGTATTATTACGGAGATGAATCGGTGGAGTTGGAGGATTCGGTGGTATTCTCTTTACATACGTAGACCTAGTTGTTTTCATAGTATTAGATAGTTCTATAAACTGGGTGGATTGCGTTTTGTACCATGTCGGTGCTTTTCGATTTTCACTTTGATTCTTCGTGGAATGGCCCATCGAGGGAACAGGAACAATTGTGGTTTGGTGTGCAGGCGGCGTTTGATTGAACGAGTAACATTTACCCTTAAGAATATTAAGTTCACATTCGGCTTCTTTGTAATTCCAGATAGTACCTCGCCCACAATGATGCAATAGTAAATGCCCGAAAGCACATACATAGTATTTTTCACAGTTTTTTGGGTGTGGCAGGAAATAGGCACCACGATGTATGCAACGAACATTAAGCGGATCGTATCCACTCATAGGATCAATAAGGTCGGTGTTGACCGGATTGAAGGCTGCAAATCCCAAAGGCTGTCCTTCACCCCAATTCCCGAAATCTGATGCTGAATCGGTGAAGAAATCGGCACGAGCGAAAGGATCAACAGCGGTCGTAGCTGAAGGTATTACGAACTGTGTTTGGAGTGTCTCAAACGGAGGTTTACCACTGATACTTTTGCGGGCATAGAGAACCAAGAGTATAATAAATATATGTGTCAGCATTATTTTCAAACTTTTTTCCAAATTTATTTGCGCATTCACGAAACTTTCTGACTGTTACGAAATTTTTTGCAGATATCGACTCGACTGTTTGTATTTATAGTAACGGCATATGATCTAGATTTGGGTGCGGGAGATGGATATTTTGATTTTCCATTCGTTACCTTGGAATCAATCATTAATTGATACATGAAAAAACACTTGTAGAGCATTGAAATGATCTGGGAGAGAGTATACTATCAAAACACTATATAAGGTGCACGTATGTATGTATTTTTATTCGATATAATATTTTTTCATGATTTGTTTTCGATGCTATTGATAAGATTTTTTGTGGTAAAAATCGTGCAAATACAGACTGACTTTCATAATTTTTGAGCATAGCATAAAGATTTCATATAAAAGAGAAACTTAAAAGGCGGTGAAGTTTCTATAGAAGAAATTTAATTTTCGGAGCATATTTGTTAAAATTGTAATTTTAATTTACGAATTAAAATAATCATGTTATTAATTTTAATAATAATTAAATAACACTAAATATATACGATGCAGCACGAATAACTTTCTGAATATTTCAATTGCGTTCGTTCATTACCCTGAACAAACAAAATTATTCTCTGGTGCATACTTTTAGGCTGCCGAATTCCATTTAGTTTGTGGGACTCCAAAACCGTTCAACCTCCAAATAATTTAATCGAATGAGTAATTTAGAACTCTTTTTTAACAAACGAGTCACATTTCTGTTTATGATTTTTATTGTTTTTTACAGTCCCTCCTCGCAGCGGTCTTGGAAAGGTTTTTAGGAATAGTTGAAGTCCCGTTCTCAGTTCTTGCTTTCTTTGACTCCGGAATTCACATAAAAATCTTTTAAAAACCCACTAGGGATATTTTTATTGCAATTTTCGAATTCTGAACCTAACACGTTAGGTTAATTTTATATATAAATTTCTAAATATGATATCACTGTGACCAGCATTCAAATATATTTTCAGGAGGTGAGAGTCCATTGAAATGTAATATATGCCCGGTTTTGGTATATAAAATTTTAAAGAGTTTAAACAATAAGAAATGTGTGTAAGAATCATAGAATATGATGATGTTTCGCGACGGTTTTCTGATTGTTTCTAAATTTAATCAACATATTTCAAAAGAAGATTAAGAAGAAATATAGCAACTAACGGAAGAGGAAGAATAGTAGCGTTGCCTTTAGTGGAGCGTTTTCAAAGAGTCATTGTTATTACAAAAAGGGAAGTTTATAAAACCCATCCAAAACCAATAATCATTAATTATCTGGTTGTTTAATCTTAAAACAAAAACCATTTAAAAAATCTCAGCGAAGCAGAAATGTGTGTGACCCGCCGGCAACAAATACACGAGCACTGATATTAAGAAATTCTCTGCGTTAATTTGTCATAATTAACTTTAAATTAATAACGTTTTTGAGGAACGTATTAGGAGTCATTTAGAGATCGAACAGCTATTAACCAGATATATTAGTATTTAATGAAATCATTCATTCAATAATTGACTATTTTATGTCAATCGATAATTCTTTAATTCATTCGATTTATGTCAAGTATAAATAAAGATTATGTAATTTTTTTTGTGTAATTCATTGTAAATAATCAAGCCGGTGATTATATGTATGACCATTTGTGTTTGTGTATATCCATAGCTTTTAATTTTTTTACGGATTTTGATTTTGTTCGATTTTGGCGTTATGACTCATAAGCGCATGCGCACGGTCTTAAGCGAGCTTAATAATCTTTAAAGCCGAGTTAAAAATGAAATCACGACGCGTACATGAAAAGTGCTAAGCAAACTAGTAAGTCTAAGGAAATGGAAAGAGGTAGATAAATAGATGGATAAAGAGAGAGTGACAGAAGAAAAAGTAAACATTCTATGTGCTGCCATTGCTCATGCAAAGAATTTTGATTAATTAAATTACAATATTATAATTAATATACATATTGAATTTATATTCTGTTTAGATTTTGAAAAAAAAAACGAGAGCCATTTTTACATAAAGCTACTTTTCAATAAGGAATTAACATAATCTTAGGAGGGTTCAATGATCACTATTAGGCTATTTTTAAGCATAAGGAGAAGTTGCAGTTCTTGAATTAGCTGGATCTGGTAGAGGCAATAGATAAGATTTTTTGTCAGAAATACAAATTTTCTGGAAAAGTTTCTTAAAAAACGACTTATATTAACCCTTTCAGCACTAACAATTTTTTTGTTGAGGAATTTTTAATATTTGGATCGGTGATCGTAGGCAGATTTAGTTACTGTAAAAATGTTAACTAATCTTAATATTCTGTCGTTGACAGCTGCGCAAATGCCTTCAAGAACCCTTCCCCATTAGCATGCAATATTGTTATGCGTCTATTGGAAAAAACTAAAATCAGCTTTGTAAATAGAATAAAATCATCTGAAAAATCGCCTGAAAACGGATTAATGACAAATTTTATCATAAATTTCATACTGTCATTATTTCTGTTATTCATTCGTATTGTCTCGATCAATCGTATTCCAAAACTCGCGGGCTAAAAACTATTTGGAAAGACTGTGCCTCAAGCACAAGCACGCGCCTCTGCCTTGGAATTTTACAATTTTTTTTTCTCTTAAATAAGCAACACTTGCGTTGAAGAGCTCCTATTAATATATCTTTGGCCGGATGTAGGAAACATCGAAGATATTAAGACAAGGAAGTTTTATTTGAATTTTTATAGTTGTATTTTATCATTTATTTCACATATGAACCCCTCCGCATAATCCTGACCTTGTGGCGATTTTGAATTTACTTCGTTTGAGCAGTTTTGCCTTCCTCTCGCACTTTAGCGTGTTTTCACTTTTAAATTGGAAAAATTAATAAATTTTAACAATATTTTGGATTTAAAATTCTTCTTTGGATTTTCTTTTGCTTCACCTCGAAGCTTTTTTCTAAGATAACGCTTAATCATGACGAAATATTGGAGTCAATATATAGTTTGACGCAACATTCAGATCACCCTGTATCTCGCGAGCAACTAAGTACGCTCGCTCATCCACTCGCCTCTTGGCCTAGCATTAAAAAATCTTTATTTTTATTTGTACGTTGTGTGTTGCGCTGTCTTTATTTTTGCTAGTTATTTTATTTTTGTTTTTTTTAATTATTTCCATTACGCTGTCGACGGTTGCCGTACGTTCCTGACGTTCACGGCTCTCCAGTCAAATGTCAGCGACGATTGCAGATCGTTGTGAGTTTGCGAAGTTTGGAGTCGTTGAAATTATCGCGTTAATATTTTTTTTTTGTTTTCACTTCAAGATTAGAGAAACTTTGTAATTAAAGCAACGAATAAAACAATAACAACAGCTACAATAATCCGAGAACAAAAAATATGTACATTTTAAATTGAAGTTCGATCATGAAACAAAAGAAAATTTTTATTAAAGCAAATGTTTGACAATCGCATATCACGCGCGCTGTTCGCTTCGGAGAGCCTCGTTAAAGCAAATGTAAACGCATACCAATGAAAAGAAGCGAGTGCGAGTGAGCGCGAGTGTGTGCTGGAGATAAAAAAGTAAACAAAGAAATGATAAGTTAAAAACGAAATGTCGCGTTAAAGAAAGAAACCAATAAAATTTGGAATAGAGGCAGGCGGTAAAAAAGCGTAACGAAAGTCAACAGAAATGTTCTAACAAATAAGAACAAAAAATACGAAGCGGATATGATGATCGTCACACCGCACTTACGTGGATAAAGGCGGTCACTACGCGGGAATGGTGGAAAATAGAGGAGTGCGAAAATATGCAGAAGTAAAAACAAAACAATCACAGAAAAGGAAAAAATTCATTATAAAGAAAATAAAAAATTAAAAAAAAAATTAAAAATGAAGCCACGTTCTCCATACAACGAAATAAATATTTAGAGATGGCTATAATATAGTACTTATAATAAAAGTATTTACACCAAAGTGTAGTCTCTTTCAGAAAAATAGTATCTATAAAAAAGTGTTCGAAAAATCAAAAATGTTAAAAAATTAATTGAAAAAATTGACTGACTTTTTAATTAAAAAAGTGTTAAAAACTTAAAAAATTGCTAATAAATTTAAAACCATTTCGTGTGTGTTAAAAATAATAAGTAAATAAATACAACAATAAAAAATGTACTTAACTTTTTAAAACCATTTCAGTATTTGCCACGATTCTTAAGATACGAAATCCTTCAAAGAAAAAAGCAAATGAAAACAAAACTGTGATAAGGTAAAAACAAAGCTAACATTTTAAACGGTATCAGTTTTAATTCGGGCTTGACCGAAACTTTTAATACCCTACATCCGCATGTATTGAAAGGTTAACCAAAAAACCTTGACGTGCAGATGACGTTTCATTTATGTGCTAACGGGTATATCAGTATCTGTGGCTTGCTTTACTCGCTATATTCCACTCTTCGTGAGATCGTACGCTTCAGGGTTGCGTAGAGTTTGGTCGAAGTACTTGTGGGGGATTCCTTGAAGCGATTATCGTAGGATCGCGTAACAATGAACGACCTTATCCCCGTTCTCATTCGATATGCAATTATTTATGGGATTCCTTATTTAACAATTACTTAAAGTGTGATCGACAAAACACCTGGGGTGATTATTTCGGTTCCGACAACCTCCTCAGCCCCCCGATTTATGTTAGCATATTTCAGAAGAAAATTTATCTCTGTAACGTATTAAAGTGTGTAAGGGATCATAAAAAATATTTCGAAAGGAATACTACAGTATTAATGTTTACCGAAAAGTAATCCCGATAGTCACCTATCGTAGAATATGATCTAGTCTGAGATTAAATTTTTTTTATTAAAATTGGGGGTTATTTTGTTGATACAAGAAGATGTGCCATATATTACTATTTTTAAGCTAATGGGCAGAACATATTTACATATTCTTCCGTAGTATCGACTCTCGTAGCAAAACAAAGGATCAGATATTCGACATATTGATACATGTCTGATATACTGATGAGTATACGCAGATAGACACTTAAATGTCGAGAAGACCTAAATCGATTTAGATGAGTTTGAGTAAATATATAATTACTTGACTGAACTTGCCACACCTTCTTTAATGACCTGCAGTCGCGGGAATGAAGTGAAAGTATTTACTTCTTTTGTTGTATAAATAAAATGCAACCCTTTTTATGAGGATCCTTTTACGCGAATTTGAAGATGCGCGGTTCACTACCACACCCCCACCCTACCATAAATTTAGGAAACGAATCGGTTGAATTGGGTTTTCGAGCGAATTTCTGAAAACCGTATCTAAAAGTTTTAAAAAATTTGTATTATATAATTAAAAAATAAATTAATAAATTATAAATTTATTTTTAATTAACAAGAAAACAGATTAAGATTATTATTAAGAAATAATTAAAAAAGACAATTATTAAGCCTTAAGACAATTAAGAAAGCCTTAAAATTTGGAATATTTAATTTTTTAAAAATTTTTTTATTAAAACTAATTTTTTATATTAACTAACATGAAGTGCATTCGAATGAAATTATAATTTAATTTTTGTTTTGCAATGTAATTTAATGTTCCGTTGCTGACTTTGTCTTGGCAGAAGCTAGTATTTATTACATCCGTAATATAAATTTATAGCTTAAAAGCAATAACCAGTGGTCATTCAATCCAATAACCGCCAATCCAATAATTCCACAAGTTTCCACACTCGCATTCATTTTCACTTAAATACCTCCCACCGTTTACAAGATAAATGGCTAACTTCTGTATTCATGGGTGAGCCACGCCCATAGTTGCATAATTTTATTTTACACTTGCAAATAAAATTTCTTAAGCTTATCTTAAGCCGTTTCAGAAATATTATATATTAACCATTTTGAAATATAAAAAGTGGGCGTGTCATTGATTTCGTTCGTTCTCCACTAATCGTGATATTGACGGGTAGAAAGACAGATGGATTGGCGGATGGACAGAAAGGTGGTGGATATGGTTAAATTGACTCGGGAGGTGAGTCTGAGTAAGAATATATCTATCCTTCTATACCTACCACTCCTCCTTGTATTGAGAATGGGAGAAAAAAGTTTATTACCCCTTACCCTTCTGTTGTAGAGCATAAAAATTCAATAAAATATTTCGCTCGTAATATCGAAAGTGTTTTAACGGCAAAACTATTAACCAGAAAAAAATTCAGCTGTTCGCCGTTTATTACTAAAAAAATTTGAAATATGCAAACAGGGGACTATAATTTAGGTGAGGGGGAGAGGGAGAGAGAAAGGGAAAAGAAAGGGAGAGAGGGACAGAAAAATAAAAGAAAGAGGGAAAGAGAGGAAGTCATAGATGGAGAGTGGAGAAGAAGCAAAGCGAATGAATAGAATAAAATGTTAATTAACAACAACTAATGTCAAAATTATTTATTTTCTAATTAAACCAACCTCAACCTAAAAACACATAATACGAAAAAAATATTTTTGCGGGAGTGTAGAGTCAATTTTGGCTTCTGGGTTTAGATTTCTGCCAGATCTAATTAAGTCCACACCTGATCAAAGACTCATTAAGAGCTTTAGTTTCATTATTGTGACGAGAAATACTTTTGTTTAAATAGCTTTTTTTAATAAAGGCCGAATAGGAGTTGTCGTGAAGGGGAGGGCCAAGGGGTTACAAAAGAATGGATTTCTTTTTAAATCAACGTTTTCGGTAATGCTATTTGATAGCGTGAAATTAATTACCGTCGGTGCCGTTTATTATCTATTTTATCTGGCGGCAATAGAAAAATCATGGTGTGCGAGTTTAGGATTAAAACAGCAAAGCGAATATTTGAAGAATCGGTTTCACAGGTTTGTTGTAGCACCCACAAAGGAGAGTCTTCCAGGGCCGTCATATAAATAATATTATTAAACACCTCTAATGAATAATAAGGGTCTTTCATTAAGAACATAACATTTTTTGAACCGAGCCGAATCAGAGAAATTTTAATAGATCAAAACGGTTCAAGTTCCTAACTTTTTAACATTCACCGTAAGGTTAAGGGTGACACAGTTCAAAATCATCCCACAAATTTGGCCCAATTCCTAATAACGAAGCAGAATTGGTTGACTTGGTTCATTTGCGTATGAAGTTCTTTAGAATGCGGTAGTGTTAGTATTTTTATTAGTATTTTAACACACTGGTACAGAAACATAAAGTAATATGTATGGTTTACTTAAATATAGCCATTGCACCGCACAAAGCATGGTTTGGTAAGACCATTGTTGCGACTGAAAATTGATTTAAAGTTAGCACAACTGACTGAGAATTGCGGTATTATTTTTGAGCAATTTCCGAAAGTGGTTTTATATGTGAGTTTCACTGTGATAAAAATGCTAACAATGGGCAACCTTTTGACGTCGCCAAAATGTGAAATGTTTTCAAGGTTACGTTAGTAATGGAATACAAAAATTGTTATGTGCTTATTGAAAATACCGAAAAATCATCATCCTCAATACCGAAACATTGAAACAAATATTGAATAGTGCTTAAAAGATCTTTTGATTTGTACTATACAAAACCATGGATGAATTTGTAACAGGATTCAGTATTCATTTCACGTTTTATTAATTTCGACCGCGATTTCGTTTGAGCGAAATTAACTTGAAGAAACTTTTAAATTTTGTAAATATGCAACCAATATATTTTACTTTAGATTAAAAAATTTCGTATTGAAGGAAAATAATATGTTTATTATTAAACATATTATATTGAAGCAATATAATATGTTTATAATGGAATTGAAGGAAAATAATATGTTTATTTTTCATTATTTTTTTGTTTTTTTTTTTAACAATTTTTCATATTTAGAAACAAAATTAAAATGCTCCTTGAAAACGTCACCGAAATTTACTTTGAATTTTTATACCTGTAAAGGAATACATTTAGGGTCGTTGTTTTTGTGTTGTTGTTATTTGCCGTTGTTTTTCGAATCAGTCGTCTTAGTCGGTTTGGTGAGTTAATAATTTGGAAATGTTATCAATCCAATATAAGTGTTTTTTTTTTTAAAAAGGTTATCATGCGATATCGAAGCTTGTTATTAAGCATTCCTTACACATTTTTTCATTGATGTCAACCAATTTTTTGTAATCGACTGAAACGATTTTTCTATTTGTTTAGCGTAGTACTAACAACACTTTTGGGCACCGGGTGTGGTCAAGGCGCATAAAACAATATTTCATTACTTTATATTTCCTTCCTCACAAAAGAAGTGAAATAAAACTGAAAATTAAAAGAATTTTTCTGTTTAATACTAATATTAATTTAATAATTTACAATAAAATTAAAAATTATTAAAATTTTGCTCAGTTTTTGCTTAAAAATCTATTGGCCCGGGAGCTTTGGGTGTTGTGGGCTCTTTAGGAAATTAGCAAAATTTCATGAAAATATAAATAATTGTAAATTGTAAATAAGTTAAACGAGACAACGAGTTTTACGAGACAAAAAAGTTGTTTCCGGCTGACGATCTAAATTTTTAAATAAAATATTTAATTTTTTTAAAAGAATGTTTAAAAGAATTCAAAATTTTTATTTGACCCTAAATGCTCAAAATGTTATAAAACATTTTGGGTGAAAATTGACAATTTTATAATTTATTTAAATGTCAATAAAGTGAAATAGATTTGCTTAAATTACTCACGTGTAAGCAGTATCTCTCAGTTTTTCTTAACAATCTTATCATTATTATTGATTTCGCTTTGTTTGTTTATTTTCTTACATTTGCCGCTATCATCAATTCTGGCTTATTTTGTGCTCGACAGTCAACCTCTCATAAATGTCAGAAATTTCCCATCAGTAAAAAATGAAGTTTTTCATTTTGAAAATTGAAAGAGCTTTTATCATTCAGAAACTTATATGCCATACACTCCCTGATTTAGAAAATTATATACATTCCTTTCTCTTTGTTAGTGCGCCTCTCTCCCTCTCTCGCTCTTTGTTTGTCTCTTTTTCTCTTTATCTGCTTAATTAATTAACGATAAACCATAAGTCGTACATTTTTCTCGATATATATAGTTTATATTAATTCTATTTGATTTTCAATTTCAGCACAGCTGAATTCCTTTCATTCCTTCTTTGACACCGCCCTGCTTCGAAATGAATTCGCACAAAGAGAATAAAAATGCTTCTAAAGCATTGAAAAAGTCGCACAAGAATGCCAAAAAATACCAACAACAGCGATCGTCTCAAAATGATGTAAATATAAAAAATCTAAAAAATGTGACTGCCACAAAAAATGCTGCGGCAACTCCAGCCACAAATTCAATGCAAGGTGGCACCGCCTTTAAAACAAGCGGCCAAAGTGTTGGCAACTCTGCTGCCAGAATTAACAACAGCGTCAGTGGCAACACCAACGGCAATTTGTGCGTCAACAGCGATATATATGAGTATCAAGGAGACAGCACGTATTCCGGTGTTCCAGGAATGCCCAAATTCGAACGTTCGAATAGTTTCTCATTTCGACTTGGCAAAATATCGAAGCTTTTCAATTCGATAACCGGCAGCAAAGAGAATCTATCGAAAATCGAAAACGAACCATTCAAATTTACTCGTAGTCGATCAATGATTTTACCGGGACGTTTGAATCGCCGTAGTCTGATCGAGCCGCAATTGGAACAACTGTCAGAAGAAACTGAAAAATCAGGTGATTTGACATCTCCAGCTTCCCCGCGTAAAAACTCGACGGAATCAACGCCGCCGCTGTGGCCCAACGCACCGACTACCGCAAACGTGACTACGCAGACTCCGAACTCGATAATGTTGGAAACAGTTGTCGCGGAAGATTGTCACAATCCGTCCCGTCGAAAATCCTCACAACGACAATCGCCGCTCGAAGGTGTGGAAAGTCGAAGTCGTCGCAAACCGTCTAGTAATTCGCTGTCTGAAAACGGTGGTGGTGGTGGAGTGTATAACCCACAACTAAACTTCCAGAAGCGCCGTTCCAACACTCTGATCGCCTCCTTCAAAAGTACGTTATCGGGAATCGCGTCGAGCGCTTTGTCGGGTGAGAAGAAAAAGGAAAAACTAAATCCGAAATGGAGTGCTTCGTTGCAATCATTGCAGGCGATCGACAATATGGTCAGCTACGATAACATGTCCTTCATCGATTACGACAAGTTCAACGGTTACGAAAAACAGCTGGAGAAGCAACTCTCGTCGCTGAGTCTCAGCCAGTCTGTGGCGGCGGCATCAATGGGTGATGCAATATCGATAGCACCTCCCCTCACGCCAACGTCACAAACTTCGTTGTCGGTCGTAAGCAATGTTCTTCCACCGCCACCTGCACCGCCACTGTTGCAAACGGTAGTACGTCGCCGTAAACCACGATCCGTGCAGAATAGCATTGACGCTGAGGTGTCGGCGGCGAGAGGTGGTTCACAGCGCAGCAGTTTTACTTTCGACACGGACTACGAGCACAATCTCGATAAGCCGAAGAATGTGTACCGCTATAGCTTAGATTCGCGCAAGCTGGAGCTTCTAAACGAGATGTCACGAAGTTCTTTCGTGTGGGACAAACATATTGTAGATGTCCTAAATTTGGAGGATGGAAGCGTGGGGAAACGTGGACGGAAAACGCAACGTGTTCATGCACGACGTATGACGGATACAGTAGATGGTGCCGCGGTACAGGTGAGTGAAATAATTCAGTTTATTAAATCATGCGTTTATTGAAAAAATATATTTGGTTGGGATTTTTATACCCGTGAGTTTGGGGATCCCAAAAAATGGTGGTTGATGAAAGGCTTATAAAATTCTCAAAGTAAAACTTAAAACTAATTTGCACTCAGTACAATTTGAGAGTAAACATAAATTGCCTCGTCTAGTTGAATAACTCTGAATCGCCCTTGGAATAGTGTAGACAGGCCAAAACGGTATCCAGTAGATATAAAGCACCTTCGATGACGCTTAGAGCACCTACTGCAATACCCACCTGACGTTCAGAAGCTACGTACAGAAAATCATGATCGGCCATATAACCCTTCCAGTAATGCAAAGCGGTGCCACCTACAGCCAACCACATAAAAGTACCCACAACATTCATGATAGTGTCTGTGAGTTCCCTGCAAGGTTGGATCGTGTTATTATTGGTCTGATCTGATTTGGAAGGAGGGAGTAGGGGAAATACTTGCCTTTTGTGCTTGGTTGTACCGAAAAGAAAAGCTATCGCATGAACGCCGGTATAAATGAAAAAGCCCACAAATACTCCCGAAGCAACAATTTCACAATCGGCGCTTTTCTCCTCATTCAGATTCCAAGTGCCTCCGATACCCAGAAATTCACCGCCATTACCAACCCGGTAGAGAATTAAAACAATCAGGTTGATTACCTAGAAAGGAGAAAAAATGGTATGAAAATTAGGGGAATTTAAAAGCTTTTTGGATATTTTCGAAGAGTTTGTCCAACGAAGGTTTTCGTCTGATTTAAAAGAAGAAAAAAAAAGAAGGACGAAAAACTCATTCTCCAAAAATTCTTTATCTTTTCATTGCTCTCTTATTACGCGATGACACATTTAAACGCTTTCTCCCTAACTAGTTGAGAAATTCTTGGTAATTTACGTGATTAATAAAAGCAAATAAGATGAGGTGTAGATAAGAAACAGCCATTATTGTTAAAGCCTTTTGTGATCTCATTTCATTGAGGCACCCCACCCCCTTTAACCCTTCCAACATTCTTTGGCGACGGATGAAAGAATATTGAGATATGTTAGCGAAATTGAAAAAAATTAATAGAGGTTTATAACTTTATAATGAGAGAGGTTTGTTAATATCGATGTTTTTAGCATGTCGTGATCTTCCATAGTCCTGAATATTTTCTCTAACCGGAAATGTAAATTTCTCTTTTTTCTCCCACCACTTACCAATTTTAGCGCTTTGATAAAAATCGAACCGATCGTTTCTACGGACACCATTTTAATTCTTAATTGATGTTTAAATAATTGATTAAATACAGTTTTTTAATTCTTAAACTTATTTTATATAAATTTGCGATTTTTAGTATTTGGAATAACAAAACCGTACGCCAGCGGGTGTTACGCACTCTTTCAACACAAAATGAAAAATTCAAACTGAAACAGAACCTAAAATATTCAATGGGTCGGACCCAGGTTGGTTGATAAAGCTAAAGCTCGTAGTTAGAGGCATTTTTATGTTGGTACGTTGGTGTGTGTGCGCGCGTCTGTGATAAAATTAATCGATAAGATAAGATAAGAAATAAATGACTTACATGTATATGCGAGCAACTGCTTCGGCTAAAAGACTAACCGAGACATTTTCTTAAAACGGAATTAGTCGCAAGTGATTGCAACACACACTCATTGAGAACGACCTGCAAACGATTATCTTATCATTCTCGCCCAAAATATAAGTCAACACTCAATTGAAGGTGGCAACACTTTTCAACTGGCGGTGTGAAAAAGACGGCGGGAGTATGACAGGTTGGGCGTTTGACAGCAACGAATTTTTCAAATTTAAATATTTTTCAATTTATAAACAATTTGAAACAAAATTTAATGCTGCCAAGCTAAAAAAATTTATTTAATCGATTTCAAGGATTTCGTTGAGGAATTTATTTTGAAATTGAAATTCTATTAAAAAACTACTTCATTAATTTTTTGTTATGAAAAATGGCGGCAATTTCTTAAAACAAACAATAAATAATTTACTTTAGTTATTTCTTTATTCTTAATTTTGTTGTTTTCGCCTTCTAATAAATGTTCTCATACTCTCCTTTTGATCAATTATGGTTTCACATCATGTGTATTTTCTGCCTCTGGCTACAGCAAACCACAGTTCGTTGTCACCACGCGATGAGTCAGTTACACGATCGTGGGTAAACGTCATGAAATCGTTACACATAATTTGGATACGAATTGGAAGTTTACGTAAGAAAACAAATAAAAGCGAACGTTTAGTAAAAATAACAATGCGAAAGAGCAATCGAAGTAAAACAAAAGACAAAAGCTTTTAAAAATACGTAGAATATGAAAGGAGGAGGACGAAGAGATGAGTTGAATATAACTTGTCGTTTCTGTGCAGTGTTGCCAATTCGACAATGTGTTTAAGTTTTCCATGATATTTTTCCTTTGATGAGTTAATACAGGTTGGAACATACAGGGTGATTTGAAGAGAAAAGCCGAGAATATTTACAAATGTTCAATTGAATATAAATATTTTGAAATATTTTGAATTAATCCACATTAATGTGCTTTCATCGATATCTCTTTACCCAACCGTGGTGAGAGATCTTTTTCACTTCTCCTTTGATGCTTTGTTTAGTTTTGTTGCGCATTTTCTAAAACTGTGCCGCCGGTAGAGCTTCCGTCAATGAAAAGCTGCGTTTGTTTACTTTTTCCCGCAATGTATTTCTTACGGTGCGATAGAAGAGCAAGTGAGAAAGAAATAGATAGGCTGATACATGGATAGATAAAGGGAGAACAATTTGAAAGAAAGAGAAAAGCTTTTTAAGAATTGCTCTTATAAATTTTCATTAAAAAATTTGTAAATTCCGAAAAAATATTTAATTTATTTACTTATATTATTTATTATATATCTTTTTTATTAGTTTTTTCAACATATTTAATGAGAATTTCAACTAATAAAAAATTATTAAGTGTTTAATGATTTTTTTCGTTCCGAATTTTGAAAAAGAAACTGTTTAAAAATAAATAAATGAAATTTATATTATATAAAGCAAATAACTAAATAAAATAATTTTTAGTGTTCAATAATTTTTTAAATTTTAATAAAAAAGTTTTTAATAAAGAAATTTTTTTTATTTTAAAAATAATAAATAAAATAAGTAAAGAAATAATAAACAAAATATTTCTTAGTATTCAATCAATTTCTGTTAGTTGAAATATTTATTAGATGAATAAATAAATAATTATTTTATGTATTTATTTAATTTTTTTTATATATAGAATTATTTTATAGAAATATTAGTAAAAATGTTATTAATTACTGAAAATTATTGAAGTTTTTATATTTTTATTCATAATAAATTTTATTTATTATAAATAATTTATTAATTTTTTACGTGTTTTGAATAGTTTTCATTAAAAAATTCAAATAATAAATTATAAAATACTAAAAATCACTTTATTAATTTATTTATTTTATATATTTATTAATTTTAACTAATAAAAATTATAAAATTTCGAAAAAAATTATTACTATAAGGATTTCATTTATTAACTTTTCAAAAAATGTACATATTTATAAAAATGTTTACATTTAATTATGAATACAATTTTTAATTAATTTTAATTAATTTCAAAGTGTGACTCAATCAACTCTAAAGCTTTTGCTTAAAATTTTTCTTTGCTCATTCCTCTCCATTGGTATTTGTTCAATTTTCGTTTACAGTTCTCTTTTCTTTCGTCTTTTCTGCTCTTCACATTTCCTTTCCTTCATACATTTACTTTCATCTGTTCGGTTATCGTCCTTTCGAAAGCCGAAGGAATGTCCTCCGAGTTTTAGACGACCAAATGTCGCGCGCTCAATTCTTTGCATTTGTTAAATCAGTTCGTTACGAATCGTCCTGTTGAATGGATGTTGTGCTCGGCGGTTGGTCAGCCAGGATATTGGTGTCTCAACGGAAGTCAAGTAACGGCGGCAACGGCGAAGAGGAGGAAGAAGAGGACGACGTGTCCTCAAAACGACGTGTATCCTACGAATGCCTACGAATCAAAAACAAATAAATGCCAAGCGAAAAAAGAAAAACCGAATCGAGACCGAATAATAATAAATAAACAAAACACGTGCGGTATAACAGAAAAAAAGGGAAAGAAGAAAAACGATTTGGCCGTTTTGGCTTGAACAGAAACGACAATAAAACAGACTAACCGAACTCAATAGATGTCAACCAATTTGTTTAAAGGGTAATCCCCTCTAATTTCGCCAGTCAAAGAACTTTGGCAGTGGTAGAGCGAAAGAGAGAGTGAAGAGGGAGAGATAGACAGATTGACTGACAAGGTGAAAATGAGTGCACGTACGGCGAGGATAGTTTTATGGCAAATCAGGCTAATTAAAAGAAATATACAATCAAATAGAGAGATACATTCATGAATACGTGCTAAGTGTGTGATTTTGTCTTTTTAAAAGAAAATATTTCGAAGACTCAATTTTAAAAATTTTTGCCTAAGGTAGCAAATCAACATCTCGTGGATGGAAGTAATTTTCAAAAGTTAAGATTTATTGGAGACGAAGTTGTGAGTAAGAGAAAATGGGAAAAGGTTATTTGAAAAATGTCAACATCGCGATTTAATTTAATTATAGATTAAATAAATGAATGAGTTTAAAATGAAAAGCATTCGTATATCAAGAGTGTTAATCATTTTATTTAAAATGATAATATTATTTATTACAACATTCTCTGGAAATAGTATTAATGACTACGAGTTGATCGCGTTCAGGATTCAATTTTCTCACAACCAAGAAACTTTTCAGTCATACCTATTCTTCAAACTTTTATTTCTATAATGTCATTTTCCGAGCCCAAGCATTTTCTCATCTTCATTTCTTTCAAATATTCTTTCCGAATTTATGCGAACAAAGCATAATTTTTATTCTTTGTTATTCTTTTTTGTTGTTGTTGTTGTGGATATAAGAAGAAAGCATGAGAAAAATATTGCGTGACGAACGTGTAACATTTAAAATGTTGACACAAATCGTGACGTTTAAAAAAATTGTTGTCGACATAACATTTTGTTGCAACAAAAGAGGTAACAGAACAAAAACTCAGCATACTTTTTTTTGATTGTCCATCAGAGTCATTCATTCATTCATTCATCTTCATTTATTATTTTGTCCAACCAAACAACCAACACAAAAAAGGGTTAGATCATAAAAAGCAACACAATAAGAAGAAGAAGAATAGAACAGAACAAAAACGAATAGGAATGACGGTGATACACGATGGTATCCTGGCACTGGTACTACGATAACGGTAACAGTAATAATTTAAAGGCTTCGAAATTGCTTTTGAAATCCATAAAACAGATGGCGACCAAAAGCAAATTAATTTCATTTCCATTGTAAAAATGTAATATTTTTATTGCTGGCAAATTTAGGAAGAAATATGGGATGAGATAAATGGGAGAAGGAGAAACCTAATGACCTTCTAGGAAAAAATGCTTATAACTAACTTTTTTCATTTTAAAATCCAGAATAAGCTAAGTGTAAAAGAGATTAGGACAATTGGCAAAGAGATATCCCACACGTAAATGAGATTAGGGCAATTACAAATTAAGTATTCTTTATATGAAAATGAGAATTGAGCAAATTCAAATGCAATATTCTTTTTGAAAATGAGAATAGAACAAATGTTTTGTGAACAAAGGTATTTTACATGAAAATGAGTGTAGATAGATTCAAAATTCATTCAATTAAGCCATTTCAAAATTAGTAGAATCAGTGTGAGTGAGATTCTTTATTTTAAAAAAATTTTAGATATCTTGCAAATGAAATATTTTATAGGAAAATTAGAATTGAATAAAAAAATTGATTTGTTTAAAAATGAGATAATATCAGTTGAAGAGAAAGATTTTCTACATTAAATTGGGGAGGGAAGAAATGTCAAAGAGCTATTTCAATTAAAAATGAGATTAGGTCGATCGAAAATGAGATTATCCACATGGAAATGAGAATGCAATTAATATAATTTATGTATTAAATTCCAAGACAGGATTAGGTTAATTGAAAATGAGATATTCCAGCTGTAAATGAGAGCAGAACAATTCGAAATGAGATTTAGAAATGGAAATACAATGGAAATACATTGCGAAATAGTCTAAGTTTTAGTTATTTTTTTCTAATTGGGATCATATCGTGCGTCAAAATTTTAGGGGAGACGTTTGACAACCCTTTTAATGTATTAAATTCAAAATTGTATGTACCCAATGTGATTTACTAATATACTGTTGTTATTATTTACGCTATTAACATTGATATTATTGCAGTAAAAGAGGAAAGTTTTTGAGGTTTAGAAGAATAGTATACATCACCCCTCGCGCCTCTCTTGCCCTCAACGAGCGTTATAGAGTCGCATTTATCACCTGCGTAATT
This sequence comes from Physocephala rufipes, assembly GCA_963966595.1. Taxonomy (NCBI): domain Eukaryota; kingdom Metazoa; phylum Arthropoda; class Insecta; order Diptera; family Conopidae; genus Physocephala; species Physocephala rufipes. Next base: position 4,066,193 of record OZ016503.1, read on the forward strand.
CCTGTAATTTAATAGAATATCACCAACACTAAATAAACGGCAGCAACTTTTTAAATTTTTTTTTATTTCTCGCAAACCGCTCAGAAAGTTTGTGTCCGTCGGCCGGTTCGTTGTCGAATAAAAGTTTTCAAATTAGCCGAACATCGTTAATGATGATGTCAGTGAGGATGAGTGAGAGAGAGATTTCTGCCATTCTAGCGATGTTTTCACCTGAGCAATAGATCCCTACTAGAGTTCTCTTCTTAATTTTGCTATTACCACAGCCTCCTTCTCAACTATGTGTTTCGTTAATGAGGTCACTAAAGGTTAACTTCATTTCTTAAACTTTGCTCAAGGAACTCTTCCTACGAAAAACTATTAAGGTGACTATAACCACTGAATCCAAGGGGAAGACAATATTAAATCACAGAAAGAAGAAAAAAATATATAAAAGTAAAAATCATTTAGTTGAAGTCTGGTCACGTCAGACCATGGAAAAAGATGGGAACGCAAGGGACGAAGTAATTGTAACTAAGCTTGTTTTGTTCTTTGTTAAGATCAATGGGCTCTATAGCATAGCGTATATTTTCACCACCCGATGGAGGTTTTAAGTTACTCTCGGAGGAGTTTTTTAGGCTCTCTAACCTCCTGAATTTTGCTTATCTCTGAGAAATCTCTGAGACTTTATCTCTAAGCCAGCAGATTTTAAAGCCCTTGAAGAAAATATTTCCCTATTTTCTTAAAGGCGTTGAAGTGGGTGTGGTAAGATTTGAAAGCGCCATCTGGATTGATCTGATCATCAATATTAATGGCATTGCTGGAAATGATAATTTGGCTGGAAGGAATGCAACATTTAGGCATTTGAAAAATGTTTTGGGTATAAATTTAGGTAATATTTGAAAATAGTCTTTTCGTATTACTTACAGTTATTTAATACTTTCAATTATAAGAATAAACCAAAATCAGGTTATCTAGCGTTATCAGGTTATCTAGGTTATATATATATATATATATATATATATATATATATATATATATATATATATATATATATATATATATATATATATATATATATATATATATATATATATATATATATATATATATATATATATATATATATATATATATATATATATATATATATATATATATATATATATATATATATATATATATATATATATATATATATATATATATATATATATATATATATATATATATATATATATATATATATATATATATATATATATATATATATATATATATATATATATATGTGTGTGTGTGTGTGTTCACATTTATAAATTTTCAACCAAAATCACGACAGGCCTTTTTGTTATCAAAAAGAGAAAATTCTTGGGCATTACTGTTATTATTATTGTTTCTGTTGTTGTTGCTAATTTTATGTATTATGTCAAATTTTCGCATAATTTTCGAGAGACGCAAAAGACGAGAAGTTTATTTATTACCTTGAAACATTGCTGAAACGAGGTATGAGAAAGAATCTATTCTTGTCATTCTGCTATTCATTCTTTTCATTCTTTCGTTTTTAATATTCTTGTATTACTTTTATTTTTGTTTTTCTTTCATACATCTGTCTTTAATCCAATTACTCTAACTCTACCAATGGTCAGGCAGAGATTTCCGACATTCCTTTTTAATCTGGAAGGATGAAGGACGAAGAATGAATATGATTTTCTTACTGTTTTCTTAACACAAAACTCACAATTAATCTTTTTTCATAAAGAATTCTGTCTGTTCCGAGAAAAGCAGTTTTGCGGCAATAACAAAATTTAATCATTTAATGTTACCTCAGATTCATATCCCCGTAGTTGTCGCCGAATTGTTCCCAAAAATATTCAGGTGAAAAAGGAGGAACCTTGAAAGATACCTTGAATATCCAGATTTCACATCATGTTACGTCAGTGAATTCGATTAAGTTAATTATCTTTGTCTTTTGTTTGGCGAAATCTTTTGATGGATATTAAGCTTCTGCCGGTTTGTATTGTAGTCAAATCATCACACTGGTTTCAATATTTTCTGAATAATTTTTTATTCTTGGTGTCTTTTGATGAAATGGTTTGCTAGATTCTTTCCCAATGAATATTAGTGAGATTTGTTCTAAACATTTTAAAGCAGATTTGTATTTAATAAATTTATCTTAGCCCTAATTTAAGCATTAAAATTTGTTGCCGGATTAACTACAAATTAAGAACTTTTCAATAAGCACCCTACAATTTTAGTTTAGTTCACTTGCAAGAATTTTGCTGTTTAACAAGATCATATTGTTCTATTAGATAAATTTTCTAGGGGGTGCGCCAAGGTATTTTTGAAAAGAGTGCCATTTCTTTTGGAAAAGTGGAAAAGTGGTAGTAAAGGTAAAGGCTTTTAAGAATTTTCAAACGCTACTTCTCTCAAGATTTCATTAATATGAAAATGTTAGTTATGGGCTAAGTTTTAACGTGGACGTATCATGATGATTCTTTATCAATGCGTCATTATTAAGACGTAAAATTGTTATGTGCTTGTTGAAGACCTCGAAATTAAAAGATATTATTTCGATATTAATTTCTGATATTTAATGGAAGATGTATGAAATTCCTTTAGAATTCTTAGAACTTCTAGTAAATTATGCTCTAGTAAATTACCTGTTAAGATCCTTGCTATATTCTATCATTAACACTAAATAACGGAAGATGTTACCAAAATTTTGGATGAAACCGTTTTAAAAAATTTAAAAATAAGAATGATTGGTAGATTAACGTTTGCTCATTTAGACCAAGTTTAACACATGCCTTTAAACTTGTTAGGTCAGTTGACTGAACACCAGCCGCCTTTGATCTATGATCCAGGATCATCTAGGCTCAATCGTATCCTCCAAAATGAACTCTTTCTTTCCACTCGTTACCCGCTCATCATCAGCGATAATCATTCGCTGCAGAATTTAATATTTCATTATTCGCCTTAATTTTTCGGTAATTTTCTTCCGCTAGCATAAAGTCATTTAGAATGAATTTAAACAGCGTGATGACGTGAAGTTATTATTTGTTTTTATCTCGCCATTAAATCCCGTTCCTCGGTGGTAATCTTGTGGTTTGACAAAGCCGTTGACATTATTGAATGACATTCCGACATCTTTTTTGTTACGTTTTTACCGTCAGCTCTCTTAGCCCTCCCATCCTCGAATCCGCTCGAACTGGAGGTTTTTCGTAGATACTGACCCAACATTCCGTTAGACACTTAACACGCGTATCACACCAGCACCGGTGCATTGGTGTGCAATCGATGAACACAAAATTGTGGCCAGGAAAATGGAAAGCCTTGTTAAATTCAACAATGCCTTTTCAATAGACATCCTGATAATCCATATGGTCGCTTTGCTGACAAATGGATAGGATTTTACAGATGGATGCATTCTCTCATGGTGCTGATCAAGTAGATGTTGGTTGTGTTAGTGTTGTTATTGTTCGAAAGGATTGGAATAGGCCCAAAGGCTATGAGCCGGTTGGCAGTTGGTAAGGCTTTAATCAGACTATGTATGGGTGGTCACACAGCCAGCAGCTGAAGCATCACAGAAACGAACGAAGGAAAGGTGTGTGTGAGAATGTGTATGTGATCATGTATGTGCATGTGTGCTTGTGTTCTTGTCTATGCTTGTACGTATGTGTAAGATTTGAATTAGGCACCATAAGCCTTGAGTAATCAACGGATTTCATCTCTGTGGAAAGATTTATCATCAAAAACCATCACCAGAACGTCTTCAAATGTACTTCCTTCGAGTCCTAGAGGCTTTTAATTGATTGATTTATGCCGGTTCTATGTGGGTGCTCAAAAAAAAAAACAATACCTGCTCGATAAATTGCTATAATCGTTCTTTGCTTTTTGATTTATTTTTGATTCATTATTTTTTAGTTTGCAATGGTTTTTTAATAATTCTAATTCTAATTCTAAAACTTTACTAATGAGGCGGTTAAAAAGAAAATCAAAGAAAATGTAAGCCAAAAATACGACTTCTGGATAACTTTTGGAATAATAAATAATAACTTAATCGCCTGCTTGAATTGAATCACGAGTTGACTTTAACACTCCTGTGGTCAATCCGGTCAATCTTGCAAATAATCAATTTTCTTCTCGTCTTTCGAACTTTTCAATAGTTTGCAATGAAAACTTTTTTCTGTTCAGAAAGTTTTTAAAGCACGCACGATCCAGGGGCGACTGTCCTTCGGTACATCGGTGGAAATCGCTAGAAAACGAGTTTTTTAAACTTTTTATATAAAATTAGGATTAAATTGTAATTTTTCAACTTTTTATTAGTTTTGTGGCGGGTCTCTGAGTTAAAAGATTTCTTGCGCAAAAAGAATAAGAATAACTTTTCCTGAATTTTTTCGAGTCTTTTTTCAAATTTTTATTTTCGAATTGTTTTTCTTAAATTATCTCTTTTTGACGTGTTCTAATATGTATGGACTTATGTGCGCTTCTCCTTGTTTGGGTTAGAAAAGGAACACAGTGAGAGAGAGAAAGAGAGAGTGGGAAGTTCTTGTTGTTGTTGTGCCTTTCAACAAGTTTGTTAAATTGTGTTGATGTTAATTCACCTGAAATGTTGTAGCTTCGTGAAAACAACAATAAAAGGGAGCAAAAACAAGAATAAACACAAAGTAAACAACAAAAAGGCAGCAAAACATTTAAAGCTTCAAACACCAAATGCGATAATTCGTGTAAGATCAAGTTGGCACACTACACAATCGCACATAGATGTTTATATACATACACACTCACTCACACACATACACACACAAACACACACACACACACTCACCTTCAAGTAAATACAAATGTCAACAAATTTTACGGTCCATTCGGCCAAAGAAGAATAAGAACAATTAATTCAAGCACAAACCAAAAGAATGCGCGACGTCAGAGAGTGAGTGAGAATGAGTTGAGTACGGAGTGGCTTTTGATATGAAGAGATAGCCAGGAGTGTGTGTGTGTGGGCACGTGGGTGTTTGTATGTTCTGTCAGCCACCCAACGAGCATTTCAATGCAAACCGTTAGTCGTTAGACAATGTTGAAATCTTCGGCATTAAGACGAATCGCGTTCATTGGCGTTCAAGCCGAAAAAGAGAAAAATTCTTTAGAAAAAAAATTACTTTTCCATTTGAATTCTATTAACCAACTTCCTTGAGTTAGACCTAAATAAATAAACAAATTCCACTCTACAAAATGAAATTAAATTTTCTAATATTAAAGAATATAAAACATTCTAAATTATATTGTTTATTTATTTACTACACTGAATTAAAAAACTTTTTTTTGAAAAAAAATACCTTTTTTCGTCTTAAGCATTTGCTCGCTCATAAGATTTGATTAAAAGTTTTAAAAAAAATTAAAACAAAATATGATTTCAATATAAAAAGTAATTTCGCAATTAAAATTTTCACATAAAGTTTTTAATATCCTTCAAAACACCCTCCCCCTTTTTTTGAACGGCTTTAAGTCAGCAACATGTATTCTCCTTCAAAGGACATGGTTTTCAAAGGATACGTTGGCCTTGCAAAATTGAATTACTTTTTTTAGTTTTGATGCGGTTTCTTTTTACACTGAATGCATCTTTTTAATTGTGTATGAGTTTTTGAATTTATTTTAATAATTTATATAGCCTTTTATTTTTATACCATTGGTCCATTCGCGGCGATTCTTCTTCTTGCTTCTTTTCTTCTTCTTGTTCTCGTTCTTCCCTTTGCCGCCGCCTGTTAGCTTTTCAATTAAATTGAATTTTTGGTTGAAAACTTGATTTCCGTTTTATATAATTCTTCTTAATATCATTCTCCTTTTTTGCTCGATAAAAAAAGAAATTTGAATATATACAGAAGAACAAACTCCTTTCCCTACCACCCACATACACTCCCATCCTCACACACACATCCACATAGGCTCACTCTGGACTTTGCTTTTTGGGCGCATGTTAAATTATGTAAGGCAGCAGTGCACAGTGGCCCTCGCGTTATTGGACTTATGCCAAGTTGGGCTTATATCTTATAATGGCGCCATTTAGAATTTTACTTTTGATAAGTTTTCCTTTTCGTATGCTCGTTGGTGTGGTCATGATCGTCCTATCGTTTTATTCAGGCAACATAAAATTATTATTTATGACTTTTCTGTACCCACGTAGTGAATTGCTTTGATTATTGTGGAAGGACGTAAAGCGAAGAGGGGAGAGCGAAGGAGATGTGTAAAGGAGTTGGATAGAAATGATGGAACCAACAAAAATTGGTACCTCTATTTAAGCCAACAAACCGCTAGGACCAAACATCTGTTCGGTAGTAGTAGACAGTTAATGACAGTAGTAGTAGACATTTCCAGGTTGACTAGGTTGAGACAGGAGGCAAGTGTAGTCAAGAGGAGGTTGGAGAATCATTTAAAAAATCATTTCAATTCACACAAAAATATTGGCTTGGTTTCGATTCATTGAACTCCTACAAATGAAAAGTAACGAATTAACGAATAACGAATGGAAACAGTCTTTATCATTCTTTAAACGTTTCTAACCAACAAATTCATGAAGTGATGTAAAGGGTGAGAGAGACAGCGATAAATCCGGGGATAAGAGAAAGGGGATAAGAGAAAGGGGATATAGAGAGGGTCACAGAGAGAGATAGAGAGACAAAATGAAAAAAGCAAAGAATAAATCAATTAAAGGAGAGTATTGATATATTTTTCTTTGACTTAAGGTGATCGTTTTAATTCTCGTAAAGATTTGGTTCATAAAATTTACATCGATTAAAAATTAAAATTATTGAATTAAATACTATTTGTGGAAAAATTTAATCTGAATCTATTTTTTAACTTTAGTATTTTTAATCGTACGCGAAACGAATTGCAAAAAAATTTATAAATTTAAAATTTTAAGATTAAAATTTTTAAAAATATTCGTTTTTAATTTTTTGGAAAAGAGAGAAAAATACATTTTTACATTATTTTTTCTCTACGGAAGTATATAATTTTTTTTCAAAATTTCCTAAGGGAATTATTTTGATAAATATTTATTTGGTAATATTTAAATTTCCAAAAATTTAAAAATAAATTTAAAAATAATATTTAAATATTGGTCAATTATTTTGATAACTTCTGAAGTTGTTTGAATAAAGAAATTTTTTCTCAAAAATATATATAAGATTATTATTTGCATAAAATTTTGAAAAATTTCTCATAAAATTAAAACAAAAAATTATGTGATTTAAAGAATTTTTATCTCATAAATTTATTTGTCTTTATTTCTAAACAAGCTAGCTCGGTGTAATATGAAGATGTATGCGTTAAATTATATAACCAACGAGTAGGACTCGCCCCTTTTAATGTTAAGAAAGGAAGTAAAATAGTTATAAATTGGTTTTTTCAAAAATTAGAAAAGAATCTGATAAATGACTTTTTGTATTTTTTTTTTTAAAAAAAGGAAAAACCTTCCTAAATTAAATGTTAAAAAATTTAAATGCAAATGTTTTCTTAAATTGGTTTTCAAAAATGTTTTATAATTTTTTTTCTAAAATTATAAACAAATAAATGCATGAACGCGATTTTTTTGGAAAAACAAAATTGCTAAAAAGTCTGCAGTGCTTCCACTGAATTTCGTTGGGAATTTATTGAATCTTAAATGTGGCAAATTTTATTGATCTAATGAATACCGTAAGACCGACACGAGATACGACACGACAGACACGCGATTTTCTCATTAACATGATTTTCATATTAATCTAATGGACAAAAGTAAACAAAAGCGAAACGCAAGAGAAAAACGAATTTTCTTCTCTGTCGCGCAAGGTCTATGAACGCGACTCACCTCGTGGCATAAGATCATATGGATAAATTGATTCAATTCCTTCTTTCATTCATTTTCGAAAGCGTTTCACTAAATCATTAGCAAGGCTTTTCGTCATACAAAAGACCTCTTGTATGAAACTCACGCCTTGATATGAAAGGTTGTAGGCGATTTTATTTATTTGTGGTAATTGCGGTCTATGCCGTTTCGATGACCCCTAAAAGCCCAATAAATTTTTAGGGCAAATTAATTGTCGAAGTGATTAGAAATGCTTACGAATCATGAAGAAGCAGGAGACGCCTCCTGAAGAAACCCTTATAAGTTGGGTTATATTTAGCCGAAAGAAACCTGAGAAGTTCTTATGCGCCTTAGTTATCCGCTTCTTTCTAAAACTGTGTAACCATTTTTGGCAAGACAAAGAATTTTTACACTTCGCTAATATTTATATCGGTTCAACTAAAAAATTTATCCCCAAGGTGTTTCATTGCCTTTTAATATTGCCATCACTATCATCATTTTCTTCTCCTTCATGATATCATTTCGTATTGAATTTTTGCAATTTATTTTTCGTGAAGTCACCGATAAGGTTAAGAATAACTTTCTGTCTAATATTCAAGGTCAGAGCCACCCAAAAGAAGCTAAATCGCTGTTATGTCCGTTGCGACCAATTGCCGCACCATTCTATTCCGTGCTATTTCTGCAGGTGTGTCGGGCCATGTAGAGTGGAAGGGAAGATCATGCACGTCTGTCTGCTAAGCAGTTCTGTGTATCTCTCTTTCTTACAATCTTTCCTTAATATATTGGTTCGTATTCGATAGGTTTGTTGTTTGCGCAGAAGGCCTGTGGCATAAAACGGAACGAGGGCGGGGAGGGAAAATTGAATTAAATTAATTCGTGTGAAAACGGCAAAAGGGCGGCCATGCATCACAGGTTGTGGACTTTACGTAACCGCGAATAGAATATAAACGAACTTTGCGCCGATTCATTTGAAAGGACCTCACATTATTCATGTCTAATGAAAAATACGACGATGACATGATTAGCGATAGAAAGTATTGGTGGTGGAGGGTATAGGAAGCTAGATGTAGGCAGAGGTTGGGAGGAGAAATTCCTTTTTGAGGAAGGCGAATCACATTTTTTCAAATTTATTTTTGGGAAAATGGAATCAGTTTCTTTTTGTGCGATTTTATAAAAAACTTTTTTAAACATTTCGGTGCCAACGGAGACTTTTTAAATGTCTGAGGAAATTATCCTCGTTGGGGTGAGATTGGGTGGTGCTGATTATAATATCTTTAGGGTGACCATGGAAAAAATTTCAAGAATTTCAAGTTTTAATTTTGATTTATTTCGTGGCGATATTGCTTTCTTCATGCATTTCTTTTATTCTTGCGACAGGATAATATATTATTAATTGAAATGTTTTAATTAATACTCATTAATTAACAATATTTATTTTATCGCAGAGAAAACAGTCGATTTAAACCACACGCACACGCATCGACATGCCCAAACTTGACCACCGACCACTGCCTTCGGGTGTTTTCGGTTTAGCACCGATTTAATGAGTTTAACTGAGGTCAAATTAAAAAATTGCTTTACGTAAACATTGCCAATATGAAAGCGTAAACACACGCCAACTCACAAATAAAGAAACAATTCACCCAAGCATATACAATCAGTTATTCCAGCCTCATTGCTGCGGCAGCCACTTTCGGGAGAATTCATCAAAATTTTTCAATGCAAAAATGTTTCAATAAAATTTACAAAATAAATCGAATTTGAATCGAAACTGCCTCTTACGCGTTTTTCCCTTTACTAAAAGACACCCACTTCAATAAACGGTGCCTCGAATTCGATTCAATTTTCAGTCGGTTTCGCATTCGAGCTGATCGATTTTAATGCTTTGCTATTTCTCTTTTCAAAAATCTGTTGCGGTTTCCATTCTGTGTCATTTAGCCACATTCAGTCACGCAAGCAGATGGAGACATTATATGTCGATAAATTTTTCGTAAATTGATTTAAAACATATACATTTTTCATAATTAAAAAAAAGAATGTACAATGATTTCACGAAACCGTAAAAATTCTGTTGCAAAATATTATTTATAAATCGATGCTATTTACTATTTCGCAATTTTGTCGTAAATTGCGATAAATCGCTTTTTAAATTTTTTAAATAATGCATGACCTCAAAAAAAACGTGCCGACTAAGCCATAGCGACTTATCTTAGAAGTCCTTACTCGTTTATTGCGAGAAATTAACGAGTATGAGATCGTTTCTTTTTACGCGTTTTTATCACAGACTCAGATGAAAGCATTTACCACTTTTTAAACTGCTCAAAAAGCTTAGATAGTCTTGAATGATCTCAGACATACTCACGAAATTAACACATAGCGACCCATTTTAGTGGTCCTTACTCGATTTTTGGGGCAAACTAACTGGCAAATAATGTCTTCTTTGTGCAATTCTGACATAAATTCAACAAATTTATTCATAACTAAATAGCTCTAGAAATTTGAATAATCTTAACTTGTCTTCGAATTTATAACCAGATCGACTCGTGGTGTTTCAGTTTACCAGTCTTTACTTGGATTGTGTGACAAACTACTTCGGATAAGAATGTTTTTTATGCTTTGGTCGTAAATTTGAAATAAATTTGATCGTAAAATCAAATGGAAATATTTATATATTTTGAAGATGTTCAGGAAATGGTCTTAAAATGTCTAAAGCTCATCAAACTATCTCATACTGAATGTCTTGAGATCGAACTCAACAATCGGTTTCTTTAGAAGAATCTCATAAAAAGAATAAGTTTTCAGTTTCTAAAAAAAACTAATTCTAAACAAGCGAAAAACAACCGTTTTCCACAAACGGAAGTTGAAAAAATCATTAATCAAAATTTGAAAGTCCTGCAGCAAAGTTCCTGTCGGTCCAATCTTGTCGTTGCGGTGAAATGAATAAATGAATGAATGTATGAAAGAAGGAATGAAAAAGCAACTTTGAAAAAATTAAAAGAAAAATTTATCAAATATTTTCAGAAATGAATTTAAAATAGAAATTCTCTTCAAAAAGATCTTCGGATTTTTCAAGAGAAGGTAGAAAATAAAAGACAAGGGATGGGAACCAATGAAGAAAAGAGAAGACACAGCAAAACCATAAAGAAATTTAAAATTCCGACAGAATTAAGAATTTTGATTTCAATGAAAAGATTTATTATCCGATGATTTGGAAAATTTGTGACATGAAATAGAAAAATTAATTTTGAATGATAAGGAATTTTCATATCAACACACACGCACACGTATGCACACACGAATCTTATGATAGAAACACGTGTTTCACTGCCAATGCCCCGGAGGTTTATTCAAGCGATGAGTTTATCGCGTAAAATGAATTATCTTCGCATAAGATCTGAAAGTCTTTCATCCCTTTTAGTTATTTTAAAAGTAGACATAAAGGACGCTACGAAAGCATTCTTACGACCCTAGCGTCCCTCGTCTTGTTCTCTCTTTATATTCTCTTATCTGATGTTTAGACAGGATGCTTGTTCATCGTGATGTTACGCCAGGATTCAGAACACGAGGGACTTTCTTGAAGGGAAGGAAGGTTAAAAGGCTATATTGAAAAGGCCGTGGGAAAGAGAGAGAAAGAGTGTGTTTGTAGAAGAGGAGGGTGATCGTCTCCTTGTTCTTTATTCTCATACAATTATAGCACTTTGATCGTTTATCATGGACGTTGGATGATGGGTGCTGATGAAGGTGACAGGATGGTTTGTAGCTAAGCGAGAGAATTTTGTAAGCTGAAAGAGTTATAATCGAGGATTAAATCTCTCTTGCAGTTAATCCTAAGTTCATTTCTTCATCTTCTTCATCTATCAATGATGAAATCATTCTCTCACCTCTCTCAAGGATTTCACGGATTCTTGGATGGAAACAAAATTTATTTCTTAATCTTATTTGGAAGGAGAAATAATGGGCATGGATATGCGAAGGTTTATGTTTGAGAAATTAAAGTGAAAAATATTGTTTTCGATTTTCATTTTACGAGAATTTAAATAGAAACTAATGAAATATTTATCGAAACATATAAAGAATATTTTATACTAAAGTGTTTTCTTCGATAAGCACTAAACATAAATTAAACAGAGACAAGCTTCGTAAATGTTAAGGCTTCCTAATTATGAACTAACTTAAGTTTCTGAAATAATTGAATCACATGAAGATGAAAGGTGAAACATTTATCCAAAACTCACCACGATTCGCTTCATTCTTAAGAACGGTTGCTTCAGTTTAGCTTTAATGCATTCAACATGCCCGCAATTTGGGTCTATGCTTCGTCTCTCTGGCATAAAAGCTTCCAAGAGTAAATATTTTTAATAAAATTTATTAACTATATTACTCGTAGTCTATCTGAAGTCTACTTGATGAACTTACGCGATAATCTACTGAAAATTAAGGTAACAATTTGAAAAAATTTCAAGCATTGCCTTTCCGAAATTCAAAGCGTTTCAGAATGCTAAACTTCTCTGCCGTCTTGGAATTTTACAAATAATGATAAACTTTCGAGACTGCTGTTTTATGAACATACAAAATTGTTATGTGCCTATTGGAAAACTCGAAACGTATTCCTCAAAGAAAAGGCGAGGCCAAGGATTAATTTTTTTTTGTCAAATTCAAATTCCTTTTGCCATTTCTTGGGTTTCCTACTTATAATGAGTCTTGCATTCTTGGGTATTCAATGGCAAAACACAATTAAGGAGTGGCGTCAGCAGACTAAATTTGAATGACATTGCGACCCATTGCGACCACGCCGGAATCAACAACCGTTTGGTCGACTCTTTAGGGCTTTCAATTGAATTCATTGAATCGAAAGGTAAGTAGTTTCTTCTTTTTATTCTCTTTGCATCTATTTGATGCTCATTAACGTAAGACATTTCCTGCTGCAGGGCACGAACTTGCCACAAGTTTGTCTGACGGTTTGTCAGTTTGTAAAATGGTTTGCAAATTTGACAGACGCTTTGTCAGTTTGTAAAATTGGTTGTCAAACCTGATTATGAGTCCTTAAAAAAACAGAACCCAAAATGAATTCCTTTCACTGATGGGGCGCGAAATAAAAGAAGGACTTCTACACAGAAGTCAAAAAGTCCGTCAACGTCGGAATTCGGTTAACTACCCAACGTTGACATACTTTCATTGACAATATTTCTCACTTTTGTGGAGGGTCAGCGACTAACATAAAGGAACCAATTGAATACAGATTGGCGGGAGGGATTGAGGGGGAGGGGGTAAGAGAAAGAGGGAGAGAGGGGGGGGGGCTGGCATGGCTTTGAGAATGTTTTGGTAAAACAATTATGAAAAAGGATTAAATTAATAAGGAAGATGCTAAACAAAAATCTTCAAATACCATCCCGGTGCAAATGCAAAAAGTGGGAATGACGCACGTAAAGGACGAACAAAAATAAATCTATTTATAATTTATGCCTAATTGAAATGTTTACCCTTTCAATTTTCTTCAGAATGGAATCCTTTTTTTAGATCCTTTAGTTTTGATTGGTGTCAACATAAATGCCTTGGTTTTGCGGTTTGGTAGATCCTCAAGGTCTTTCCCCGTTGTTTACCTGTTACACTAATAATAACAACAACCACAACAACAACGACAAAAGCAATTACCAACAACAACAATCATTATATATTAAACAAAGGAAAACTGCGGGAGAACTGTTGGGAAATCTTTTTTACTTCCTTCCTTCCATTTATTAAGGGCATATCAAAAAAGGAAAGGGAAAGCAGTATAGGCGGAGTATGAAAAGCCAATGAGTATGAAGAGCAAAAGCAGCGATATGAATGAATAAAAGAGATAGGAAATTATAAGAAAAAAAGAGCTCGGCCTGTTTGCGATAAAACACTTTTATAATTTTCTTTGAAAATAAACCATGTCCGTTTCCGGTTTATTGAAACTGTCAAAAAAACGTAAACGTATTGAAAAGACCTATAAGAACACGGAGAGGAGCGAGAACAAGAATGAAAATGAAACAATAACAAACAAATGCTTGTAAAAGAGATAAATGGCTATTAATGTAAATTCCACTCCTAGATCTTCATCAGCATTAATTATTTAAAATCGAAATCCCTTCCGCAATCGCTTCTTTACTCTTCCCGCCTTCTAACAACGACCTTGCGTCTTTCCATTTCAATTGTAATTTCGAAATGAATTTAGTTGTTTTTTTGTCATAATTTTCTTTCGAAAAATTTTGTCATGATATTTTATTAAAACAAGCGTTTAACTTTCTTAACGGCTTCACGAACGAACGTCAGAGCGAGAACTTTTTACAGCATCAATTTTTCAACAGCTGCAACGGTATTTGTTACATCTGTTCTCACGCTTTTCCAAGCTCGAGGACATTTTGTATAAATTTGTGGAAAACTGCAGAGTTAGCAAAGAATTTAATTTAATTTCATTTAATTTTCTTCTATTTATTTTAGTATTCATTTAAACATTTAATTACTTTTGGGATAAAATTTGTTGCTTCTGTCAAGTTATATCGGGTATCGGGGTAGGGATCATGTCTCTAAAGTTTACAAGGAGAATAGAAAAAAGGAACGGTAGCAAAAACGGAAGGAGGGAAGGAAGGAAGGAACAAACGAAGGAAGGTAGTAAGGAAGTATAATTTTTCTAGGAACATTTTTGGGAATTGTAAAGCAATAAAAACAACTTTATCTCTATTTGTCGCTCTCTATCTCTCTCTTTCTCTTCTTATTTCTCTCCCCTCTTTGAAATGTAGTCGAGAAATTAGTACCAAATAATTTAACATGAAATCAAAAACTTTGCTTTGATTTGAATTAAAGTGAAATTAATAGAGCCACGTTATACCAAAACCGGACACGCGGGGAAGGACCACTATCCCCATAGTTGGAGAGATCGTATTTCTTGCTTAAGCGGAAATTGTTTTGCCAAAATAGGCGTAGTAAGTCATTGACTTGAAGGCCTTTTCAATAAGGGCATAACATAATCTTAAAGGAGTCTATTAAAAAAGTTTTGATAAAAGAATCACCATGGTCCGGTTACTTAGCTAATTAGACCTCATAAAGGTTTAGTCTCCTTTATGAAAAATTCTTCATTACTCACCCAATTTCCGAGAACGGCGTGAACGCCGCTTGATATTCCTAATTTTGAACATAAGTACAAACAGACGTGCTATATTTGATATTTCGTGTTGTGTACTGTCTCACTGGCACTGCAACGAATGCTAGTGAAGAGTTTGACACAAATTTAACCACTCAAGCGTGCACAGTGCGCACAGTTCTCTGATGGGAATGCTCTTTTTACGTGCGAAAATTTAAGTGAGACAGAAAACACCGACTCAAAATTGTGGTAGATGTTTTTAATAGTTTTCAAGTGTTTCTCTTTCATAGCGTACCATTACTGTAAAAATGTTAATCTCGGCGGATGTTCGGATGATGACAAATATTGGAAAATTTTCGAGAACAAGTTTCCATTCAAATATAAAAATGTTATGTGCCCAATGGAAAATCTCAAACAAATAGACATCGTTCAATCATCGTCACTTCGAAAGATGCAAATGTAGGGTGTTAAGTTATGGCTAGACCGAAATTAATGTTCTAGCTTGTGGTTTTATTTATTACGGCACGATGATACCATAAATCACGGTATGATACTAAAGGATGCAACAACAATAACAACAGCGATAAAAGCACCTTAAGGTTGCGTTTTAATTTCGGTTGTCTCTCTTTTAATCTTTTAACATTTTCTTTTCACGTATTTTTTAAAAATCCTTTTAATTAATCCTCGGGTTTAAGTAATGTCACTTCAGGTCAATCCAGTTCACGCCTTGACACATTTTGGAAGAAAGCCGTTTTCTTGTTTGTAATTATCATTATTCCTGAATCTCATTTATTTTATTTAACATTTCTCTTTAATTAAAACGGTGTTTATACTTTTCAACATAATCAACATTTTTCTTCCATTCATTTTTAATTCATAATGAGCTTTTTGTCAGTTACGTAACGAGTAAGGAACCTCGTTCTTAATTTTCCTCGTTTTTAATTTCGAACAATCTTTAAAATATTCGATATTCCTCGATAACCTTAAGGAAATAGTAAGAAATTAACGCAAAACTGAATTATTTATTATCAGCATCGTGGGAGCAATATCGAAGCAATGTCAAAGTAACGGTAAAGTTACGTTATCAGCATCAAAATAATGTTAAAACGTATCCCAAGCAGTGTTTAAGCAATGTTAACATAACGTCAAAGTAACATTAATATACAACCTAAGAAATGTTAAGGTCATGTTAAACCAACGATAAAGCACAGCCAAAGTAACGTCGAAGTAATGTTAAAACAACGTCAAAGTAACGATAAAATAAAGTCGATGTAACATTTAAGTAACGTCATATTAACGTCAAATAATTGTCAAAGTAACGTCGAAGTTATCAACGTATCATCAAAGCAAGGCCAGTGATAAGTCAAAATAATGTTAAAGCAACGTCAAAATAAGGATAAAGGATAAACCCTTAAGTAACGTCAGCTACGTTATCAACGTCAACGAAACTATAAAATGCATCCAAATATAAATGTAATTTTGAAAAAAGGTCTAAGTGACGTTAAAGCAACGTCAAAGTTGTGATAAAGCAAAGTCAAAGTAACATTAAAGTAACGTCGTATTAACGTCAAATCAACGTTAAAGCAACGTCGAAGCAATACAAAGTAACGTCAGAGCAACGTTAAATACAACCCAAAATAATGTTAAAGAAACGTCAAAGTAACCTTAAAATAACGTCAAAGCAATGCCTAAGTAACGTCCATGCAATGTGGAAGTAACGTCAAAGTAAGGCTAAAGTGTTATCAAAGTAGTGTCTTAGTAATATCAAATCAATCGTTGAGCCTAATGACGCTACAGATTCTAACAACTTTAATTAAATTTTACTTTTATAGTCATAATTATTGTTTCGAATTTTTCAATTTTTAATTGTAATTACGCTAATGTTCAATAGACACCCTTAAATACACTTTGATTAACTTACGAGTTCTACGAAAACTTTTTCGCAAATGTTCGATTTATTTGCAAGATAAAAAGTATTCTTAATGATACGAGAAAAATATTAGCAGTTTCCAAATTTGAACGTTATAAGAAAAAACATGCAAGATTTCGTAATGGCCATAAGAAAATATTACGTAACGACCAAATTAAATAACCGGAATAATTGAAATAGCAATAAAAACAGCAAGCAAAACAACTGTAAACAACAACGAATTCAACAATCAAAATAACAACAAAAACAATAATATCATCATAGTAAAGCATTAGACGAGCGCTCCTAAATTGTATCCAAAAAAGTTGCTAACGGTTGGAAAGACCAACGCTATTCAAGGTGTGCATGTGCTCCTTGCATATCTTTGAATAGGCTCCTTGAAAGCCTTCTACAACTTTCGTAAAAAGAAAATGTTAAAAAATAGGAAACACACCGACTAACCTCTTTGTTGAACCTTCTGTTTACTTACATTTTAACCTTATTGTCTATCTCTTTCTCTCTACCTATCTATCACTCTGTGCAGCCCTCTCCTCCTCTCACCTTTCTCATCATTTCTCTCACCCACTCTCCTCTTCTTTCTATTAGTCTTATTGCTTGCCAGTGTTTGCTCCATTCATCCATACGCACACAACCACCCACGCAACTTTGTTGGGTCAGTTGATTGTCCTAGAAGGGTCTTTATTCCCTCTCTCACTGTCCTTCTCTCCTCTTTATAGCAAATAACTTTTTCTTAAGAATTATTCGCAAATGTCTTTAGAGTCGCTCTAAGTCGATTTCTTATTCTTCTTATTCATTATGCATGCCAGGCAAGAATTTTGCAAGCAAAAGTGAAAAAATTGTAGCATATTTTCAGGCTCTCCGAATTTATTACTTCGGAAATGTTAAATTTTTTATTGTTTTTTCGTGCTGTTTTAGGCAACTTAACGTTTATTTCTATACTCTATAGCCGATGGTAGACGATATATTCATTTTTTGATCTCGTTTGTTACTCATTAAAGTAGGTGTGGTAGGTATAGAAAAGTATATGTTTCCATGCTCAGAATAACTCCTATGTCGGTTTAGCCATGGCCGATCATCTGCCTGTCTTCCTATCTGTCAGTCTGTCTGTCTATCTGTCAAAATTATGATTGAAATCGAATGAAATGACATGAACATGACATTAGCACGAATATTCACCATAGGCTGTTTGGGATTGAATTGGGATTGATAAGTCGGAGCGGTATCGCTCCTAGTTTTTATACAAAATCCCCTTTAAAGGCCTATAAATGTTCCCACCTGGAGCTATATAGCCGAGATATTGGTATTAGGTATTATTAGTCCGCGAAAATTGGTAAAGCACGCCCCTTTTATCATGTGTGGACTTGAAGGTTGTATTGAAGGTGACTTAATAGATCTAAATTAATGAACAAACGAGAAATATGATATTAAAAGGGGCCTGCGATGCCTACTGATTATGACGATCGTACTATACATTTATATTGCTGGTGTAGGGTATAAATAACTCCGGCCAGGTTGAAGTTATCCTTCTAACTTAGAATTTTTTTTTGAACATTTCTGTTTAATTTTTTTGGTTCAACGATTTATCGTGCTTACGCTGGCATTGAAGGTATTGAAAATGTTTGCGCCTTAGAAATGTTATACTTGTTATCCTACTGGAAATCGGTGGTTATATCGATTTACTGTTCGTGTCTGTTTGCGTTGGTTTATTCTCAATGGCAGAGAAGTTATGATTTCCTTCTTCATTTACTATTACTACTGCTGCTCCTTCTTCCGTTTTTCTTGAAAATAGTTTAGGTTACTTTTCACGTTTTAACTTGCTTTTAATTCGGAATATTGAAAACCATTCGAACCAGTTCGATCGTGATGCGCTCTTGTAGCGTCGTTCACCTTTTGCATTTACTCTTACGAGTAAATATTTATTTAAACGTAACTGAAACATAAAGCGAAACTTTTGACGCAATGCTACAAAGGGATATCTTCTAGCGATGAAGATGATTTTAGAAGTTCCGTTTGAAATAAAGGAAATAATATAATTTTGATGTTGAAATAATGTCGGTGTTCACAAGAATAAATACAAAATAAAATAGTTTAGTGGGCGGAGGGGTGGAGGAGCACACCATTGCTTGCACAGTAATCGCAGCAGAAAAGTTAGAGAAATTCCTGTGAGAAATTGTTACGATTTCTGGTTTATATTCTTTTAAGAAAAGAGCTCGATTTTCATGGTGGAAAAGCAGGAATGGAATTTATTGTAACTTACGGTAACTTGAGTTTTATGAGTTTCAAAATGAGTGTACGACAACAACAACAACAGCAACATATGAAGAATTTGAAGAATATTGTATGAGTGTATTAAAAGAAAGTGTATTTAGTGTTGCCACGAAAAATGCACATTTCGTAACGCACCCGTATACACACCCACACTCATACGTATACCCACCCACTTCCAATGCACATACACACACACCCCTCCAAACATTTACACAGACGTGTTCTTCTTAACTCGCTCATTCTTTTAAATAATCTCGCTTCTACCAAAACAAACACGTACATGCCCACTCATGACTCCCATATCCGTGGCACACTCACAGACACATACATACCCATACTGTTATATCTTTTCAATTAACTCTTTGAAACGACCGCAACACACGTCTACGTTCGCTTCGTTCGCTCTTCACAGCATTGCCACATTCAATTCAATTTGTAACCTCGGTGGCGGTGGCTCGTTTTTGTCACCGTTGTTGTCACTTCAGCGATCGCTTATTTTAACACTTTTCTCTCTCATTTATTCTTATTCAATACGTTAACGTTGTTGTTGTTGGTGTTGTTACGAATTCTATACGTTAACTCGTCTCAAGTGACATTAAAAAATGGTCCAATTTGTAGCGAGGCTACAACGCGTTTCAATAAAAATTTGAAAACAATGAGCAAGGTTTTTGTTTTTGTTTTGTTTTTCTGTTCGCCGGTTTTGAGAAAGAGCTACTTTATTTAATTGTAGCCACTTAGTAAATCCTTTAAAATTTAAGCTTTAAGGGTATTTAAGCTTCGGACAGGCCGAAAATAGCGCTTCATTCATTTTGTTTATTCTCATTCGTCTAAAATCGAAAATGATTGCTCTGACAAAAGTGTTATCCCTAAGAGAAGAAGGATTAGCAAGAGAAGGAAACCCGTTTCTCAGTTTTCCTTTTGGTGACGTTGTCTCATGTGTCACAACATCCCATCATCGCACGACATTCTGCCCCACAATTCTGAGTCATTCTTGCCAATTTTATGAACTACTTAAGCTCGTTTTACTCATTATTTTTACATCATTGACTCGATTACTGGAGACGAGTAAGTGCTTCTTGTGAATGTATTTGTATTACTGTGCATGTGTTTGGTTGCCTCTTGATGAGATATTGCTAGATGGAGAACTCAATGAATGGGAAAAACTCAATAATGTGATAAGAATTTTATTGAGGCGAAGATACTTAAAATTTTATGGATTAATCAAATTATAAACCGGCTGAATAAGAGCATGAGGCTTGGGGGAGATATTGAAGCTGTTCTAGCATTTAAAAATAATTGGCTTCAATTCCAATTTATGTTCACAAAAGATCTAACTGGTTATTCTTGCAAATTATGAATTGATAAATTAGAAATTGATTAATTTGGAGGCTTACGAATTTTCCAGTAAGCACATAACAATTTGAGTGCTTCAGTGCAAATAATTCTTGAAATATTTTTCGCCATCTGGCAATGCCAGAAAGTCAGCAAGGCTCATAGTTTCTGTCACGTATATGCTATTGATTGATCAATGTTTGTAGATAATTTTATGTTACCGCAATCATTCTAAGTCAATACACATTAAAAATATTTAATTTGTCAGTTGTAATAATCGTTTTATTAGGACATAAATTAGAGGTTACAGCGGGTAAACTCGATTCTACATCCTCACCATTGCTGGATCGTGTGCCAAAAGAGAAATACATTGGTCAAAATATTGTAAATATCTTAACCACGGTCACTGCACTTCTGAACCGAAATAAAGCTTAACAATCGATCCTATGACATTCTCAAGTGCCGGAAAATCTTGGATTACATCATTCCGAGACCACACGGACTCAGGACTGAAGCGTCGTTTATTATTTGAAATGATGAACTTCTCTAATTAGACCTTGTTAAATACTGTTATGTTGTTATTGAAAAGGCCTTTGTAAGTGTCTGGTTTTTAAGAGAAAATAATTCTAGATAATTTCCATTAAGTGGAATTCCTTAGAGAATTATAAATTCAAAGTAAATTAATCAATGATCTAATATTTATTTAAAATTTATTTAAAGTCTTTATTTATCTAAACCATTTCCCTCAAAAGTACACGAAGGAAAAATTGAGTTTCTTTCTACTAAATTACAGTTTTATGGGCTGAAAATCACCTCCTCGCCTTATCCTCTCCCACACTTAATATAATGATTATTCATATTGGAACTTTTAATTTATCACCGCGTTCGAAAACTGAGGTCACACATAGTAATACTTTCTTAGACCTACCTCTACCACCCCCCCCACCTGCTGATTGTGAACGAACAGGTAAAGAAAATGGAATGAGACCAGTCATTACCATTCTCACTTCATAAATTATGTTACCTGCAACGAGCCCGCTTTGCAAACGGTCTGAAAGAGATCCTTTCACATTACAAATCTATAACCCCGTACCCTCCTCTTTCCCACCTTTCGTTTGGGTGAAGCCATTCACAAATACAAAAGATTTATCGCCAAAAGATTCAAACGCTATACGTTATTGTTTTGACTGAAAGTAGAAGAAGAACAACTAGTCATTATCAGATCCTAAAGTGGTAAAGTAGATAGCGGGCGGCGTGGGTGAGGAGAAAGGGTGGTGGTGAGACGGATGAGAAAGCTTTGACGTTTGCTATTCATTTACAAAATTAATCAGTCCGTTGACTTCATTGTATCTGCATCAGATCAAAAATTGAAATGAATGGACTTATAATTCTACCTCCCTTATAAGCCTTCCCTCTACCTGTCCTTCAATCGGTGACAGCCTACAGTTTTTCAAAAACTTACCTTCGTATTTTCAAAGTTAAAGAAAAATTGAAATAATGCTCAATTTTTCCCCACGGGAGGAGAGGCTAGATAACACCTCTAGGAGGTGCGGGAAATTAAAGGTGCGGAGAGGGGAAGAAGGTATTAGAAAAGTTTTCATATTTCCCCGCAAAAACTTGCGTTCTATTTCGTGGAAACTTATTTTCTTCTCTTTTTCCTTTGCTAAACTTTTGATTTATGACCGTATTGTCAGCTTTATATGACTAAAACCCGAAGACGAGCCTACAAATTTTTACCCGTTTTTTTATTGTAATAAATAACAGATACTTTTAAATAAAATAGCTATTGGTTTTAAAAAGAAATATACGTTCAAATAGAAAAAAATTGGCAAATTCCATGGTGACTTTTTCTGAAGTGAAGAAGAAGAATGATGCTGACTTCTTCAGAAAAATAAACAAAAATTGCTTGGAGCAAAATTGAAAAAAATTAAAATGGAATATTTAAACCAATTGAGATGGCAAGAGATAAATGTGAAAACATCTTCAAGGCCAAACCCTTAAATTAAGGGAAAGAAAGAGAAATATCCTGAAAATAAATATTTACTTGCGATCAATATTCATGGCAGGAATATTGCTTGCTGGCTTGTGTTGACACAAAACGAATTGTCAGTCGATGACTTGGATCGATATTAATGAGTTTATCTTCTCTCTAAGGAATAAAAAAGGGAGATAATAAATTTTCAGGAAGGACATAACGTAAGTTAAGTAACGTATTTTGACTCAAACTAATCCTTTTTGGCACGTGTGGGCTTTCTAATGGAGTGATTATTTCGGAATTGGTGCGACCGTGGTTTTCAACTTGGGTCGATCATTTCTTACAGTTTTCAAACATTACCGGTCGTTGAATTTCACCACAAGATAAGTGTTGAATTCGACTGAGGCGCTTACATCACTGTCACTTGGAAATCCTGTACGGGGCATTGGTGTTAGAGTATGATATTGTTATGTGTCTAGTGGTAAATCCTATTACTAATTGTATATAAGGATGTCCAAGAATGACTAACAGCTGAGGATTGCTTTGATTATTTTTTAGCAGTTTTCAAATCTAGCTTGTTCCTAAACCTTGTCAATAAGAATGTTGAATTCGACTGACGCTTTCATGTTGTCACGTGGTGAAAAACCTTTGAGAATGCGTTTGTATTAAAATGTAGAAATGTTATGTTCTTGTTGAAAAGATTGACGTTCGTTGTTTAAAGCAATGCGAACAAAAAAAATAGCGATTCTTTAAACTAATTGTGCTTTTATAATTATTTATATTTTATTGTGCAATTTTTAATTGATTATCTATTATTGTGAAGCCATTTTGTTATATTGCTGTCGTTTTATTTAACGTAAATGCTGGTACCGCCTTTCGGGATGAGCAGGAAAAAGAACAAGCAGAAAATTAATTTAAAATTTTAATATAAACGACATAAAATCATCTATAATAAATAATAGAAAATGTCATGTCATTACGGAGGAGGGTGGTCGCAATTATTTGTCGTTTTAGTAAGCAGAAGTAAGCAGACACATACGCGCACCCTTTCTTTCTCTGCCTCTATCTATTTCTCTCTCACACACACAACTACACATGATCCATCGCGGTTTTTCTCCCGAGTTCATGTTTTATTTATTCTTTTGTTATTGTTTTTGTTGCTTGAGGACTTTTTGTTATTGAAAGGTTCATTCCAACGAGCGTACGTTTCCTTTTTTTTTGTGTTAACATTCGCTCGAGATTATCCACAGGAGGCGAAGGACTAGAAAATTTTTATTAAATCACAAGAGAAGATAAAGCGGGCGGTCCAGTAAAAAAAGATTGAAGGAATGGTGAAGACAGATTTTATCAAGCGAGGGAACATAAATGGGTGAAGAGAAAAGGGATAGGCAGATATAGATTTAACAATGCTTAACATTAAGAAAATGAACCGTGACGCTGAAGTACTATTTCCTACCACACCTGCCCGCCCCCTCACCAACGTCACTAAAATTAGCAGGAAGAATAAAAGTGTGTTGTAGGGTGTTTTTTGTTTGTCTCAACAACAAAATGACATTTTAAGGACTTTGATGAAATGATCGTTTGCTCCATTGACCGGG
The DNA here is from genome assembly GCA_963966595.1 of Physocephala rufipes. Taxonomy (NCBI): domain Eukaryota; kingdom Metazoa; phylum Arthropoda; class Insecta; order Diptera; family Conopidae; genus Physocephala; species Physocephala rufipes. The sequence goes on from OZ016503.1 coordinate 4,090,223, forward strand.
TCGTAGAAGAAAAAGGACTGAGCCGATTGCAGGTTGGTTTCCTTCGTGGTGTTTTTGCTATTGTAGTTGTTGTAGCTTTAGAAAACAGCAACGCATTACGTTCTTTTTTAAACAGTATTTTTGTGCTTTATAACACTCGAGGTGCTTTTCCAGTACTTTTGGCCCAAGATGACTCGAGTTTTTCTTTTGTGGCAGGTGTTGTAAAAATGAAAGGAGAAAGGAGTGAGAAAAGAGCGCCCTTCACAGCACTTAAGAAATGAAACCTCAAATTAAAAGAAACTTTCTTTGATACGAAATGAACGTTTCATGCATCCTGTGTTTACTCCTTCAATTTTTTGGGGTATCCTGACATAATGTATTTTTTATAGCTTTAAAAAAATGTGTGTGTTCCTTTTCTTTTGTTAAAAAATTTGTTTCCACCCTTTTCTTTCTCTCATTTGATTTCTAGCAAAATAAAAATAATCCATTTTATTCTCATATAAGAATATTTAAAGCTTTCTTTAATTTTCACACTTGACATCCTTAATCCTTTTAAATTCTGACTTCCTTTCCTTTTCACTTTCATTATATTCTTGTTCTTTTTGTTTTACATTTATCAAAATTATAGAGCAGTTTGTTTTCGCTCTATCACCCTCTATGCCACTCTTTCTCTCTCTCTATCTATCTGTCTCTTTCTCTCTTACTCTCCTTTTTTCTATTAAGAATATTTTCCCTTTACGCCAAAGCAATTAAAACAATTGTCATCACTTCTTTGAACTCTTGAAATGACATTGGTCTTAAGTGAACCTTTCTCCAATGCCTTAACCCCCACTCCCCGCCGCGCTTAACACACTCATTCTACGAATACGGCGAAGATATTGTAGACAGAAAATGTTCTGGAGTATCATGAATTATTTTTTATTGGGCAGGATATAATTTTCCTTTCTCGGGAAAGTTGGGAATGTAAAGGAGTAGGTCGGGAAGGGAAGGAGAAGATGAAGAAAAAGGGTTAAGGAAGGCAGAGGGTAAAAGCATAATTCAATATAAATATTGACATCAAAACTCGATATAAAAGAATTCATTACTGCCTTCATTCCAGGTCGGGGTTTTCGGTCACCTCGCAACGAGGCGGCAAACGAGTAAAGGATAACGTGTAAAAAAATATACGTGTGAATATATAAAGAATGTCATGCCATTCATTCTGAAGTATTCAATAAAGCATGCCGACAATCAAACCTTGCACGTTTGCCGGCTTTGCTGGAGAAATATCATTTAGTTTTAGCCTTCTGCAATATTTTCCATTAATCGAGCTCATTATTATTTTCTCAGTAATTTTCCGGTGCCCGAGCAGAATAACGAACAATTAGACACAATTATCTCGCCAATTAAACAATAATTGATTTCAACTTCCTCCCCCTTTTCCCGTCTTAATTACGCTTAACAACGAACCTCTCAGACATTTTGTGATTATCATTTGGAGGACCTCATTTTCTTAAGACTCCTTCCATTCATGCTGAATATGATCACACGCGCAAACCCATACAACAAGTCCTCTTTAAAATAATAGTTGTTGTTTTTATCCGAGTATTCTCTATCGTCGTCATATCATATTTTGCTCTCTTCTTCTTCTTATTTATATATATATATATATATATATATATATATATATATATATATATATATATATATATATATATATATATATATATATATATATATATATATATATATATATATATATATATATATATATATATATATATATATATATATATATATATATATATATATATATATATATATATATATATATATATATATATATATATATATATATATATATATATATATATATATATATATATATATATATATATATATATATATATATATATATATATATATATATATATGTATATATTTCCATTATGTTTAAAATGTTTGATGAGAACACTATCAATTTCCAGCATTTTATTAAAGACTTTTTTATTTTCGTTTCTTTTCTCCGTTTCCCTTTTACCTACATTCCTCCTTCTTATTTATCCACCCCTTCTTCTTTCTTCGTCCGTATAATTTTCTAGGGTTTTTATTAATTCTCTCTCGCATTTTCCGAGTTCTTGCTTCAAATCGATATTTAATAAACGATATCTTATTCTACTTAGACTCTTATATACAGGGTGTTCCGCATAAAAACCCTTAAGAAGTTGCAAAGCGCAGCTTGGACCGAGACAGAAAGTTCCTACTATTGAAAACATTTTATTCGAAGGACCCTGTATACGGCCACATTAACAGGTTGTTTGTGAGTTCATGCTATTTGTAGAAAATCTATCTATACGTATAGGACCCCTTTATTTGTTTGTTTGCGTGTTCCCTTGCTGTTTATTCCATTCTTTGCTTGTTTGTGTATATTGATGATCGTTTGTTTATTTATTTCATTGTTTGTTTGTTTGTTTGTGTACATATATATTCATTTGTTTATTTATTTCTTTGTTTGTTTATTTTTTTTTGTTCGCTTGTTTGTTTGTTGATTCCATTTGTTTGTTCCATTCAGAGAATGTTTCTTTCAGTGTCTGTTTGTTTGTTGTTATTTTTCTCTCATTTGGGTTTTGTTTGTTTGTTCGTTTATTTGTTTATTTTATTGTTTATTTTTTGTTTGTTTGTTATTTGTTCTTGTTTGTTTATTTTTTATAGATGTGTCCGCTTGTTTGTTCTCTTGCTGTTTCTTGCTTGTCTGTGTTTTTTGTTTGTTTGTTTACTTCATTACTTATTCAGTTTATTCGCTATTTCTCCGCATACATCACACATTTCTTCGTATGCTTTTCGTTTCTTGTTTAGTCTTAATTTCTTTGTAATTTGTCCGTGGATTGTTTGTGTTTCGTGGTTCATGGATACTTATATTTTCTTTACTTATTTCGTTGTTTGTTTGTCTGTTTGCAGTTTACAATTCCGTCTGTTTGTTATTTCCTTCCTTGTTTGTTCTTTCGCATTATGCTACTTTGTTCGGTTTTATTTTGGGCTTATTCTGTTTGTTCCCAATTTGTATGTTTGTTTATTTGTTGTTTGTTAGTGAACCTGCTTATTCGTTTTTCGCTTGCTTGTTTTATTTTCCTTTGTTTGTTTGTTTTTTCTTTGTTTTGTTGTGTCTATATAAATTTCGTAAGATCTCCCAATTGGAGGACACTGCGAACCTCTTTATAAATATGTGATAAAACAGAAAGGAAAATATTCGAAACTCGTACCATTAATGATGCTCAGAACTTTTGACTTTTGACAGTGAATGGCGCTGTTAAGCATCTAACAGATTCAGAGAAGATCCACTATGGATCATATGTTAAATGCGAGGCTATCGACCATTTCTTAGCTTTGGCTGCCGAATGAAAAGTATAAAGCAACTAAGGGCACCTCTCTGGCATTACTTCTTTACAGATAAATGTATCCTACATCATCCAACATATTTTCCATTTAGAAAATTTTGAACCCTATCTCTTGCTTATGCTTATGGTGCCTTATGTCCCATTTCATAAATCTTCTCCTTTTACCACGTACCCGTTTTTGTCTGTCGGTCTCTCGCTTTTTTCATTTGCAAAAAAGACGCTTCAAGTTCACTTTAATTTCAATTAATTTATAAGCCCGCAAACACAAAGGTGTACAAGGAAATGAAAGTGTACGCGTGTTTGTGTAACTGTGTGCATGTCAGGTGATTGCTGGAAACTGTGCTCTAGGCGATGTACGCGGATTATTATGCTACTGTAGGGAAAGGGGTAGGAGAAGGGGCCATGTGAGGATGTAGAGAGGTAGATTTGTGCTCGCTGACTAGAACGAATTGCTTGACTACTGCAGTACAATCAATTCAGCGCCTTTGGCTTAATACGCAAACGTGCTTGGGGTAGTTTGGATCATTCATCTTCCATGAGCTGAGAGCTTAGCACACACACATATATATATGTGCGCATAGATACGTGTGTTATATATATCATACTTTGTGTATAATATATTGTGCATTTGGGTACGTGTGACCATATCAGTGTGACCCAGTCATCGCGATCGCTTCAGTGTGATCACGTTCTGAATTATTTCAGATTCAGTATTTTTAGCGACCGAAATCGAGACACAGCTGGAGCTCTCTATTTTGGTCTGTCTACTCATTCAATCAATTAATCTCTGATATTCGAACAGATTTCAGAACAGACTCCTTAATTAATGCAATTGCATTTATGAATCCCAAAACATGCTCGAATATGGACACATATATTCATACTACTAAATACTACTACTATTTCCTTACTGTGTCTTCAGGTGACGACACACTTATGCTGATTATCCGAAAAACTGTGCGAGGGGCGAGGGATGATAAAGTCATTAGGTATTTACCCTCGGGTGTATTTTAGCTTTATTTTATTCAGATTTGATTGAAACAAACTGAATGTATAATTTTATTGATTAAAAATACATAAAGGCTTAAGAGGAATATTTCTTAAATATTTTCTAATTTTTTTTAAGTAATTTTTTTATATCGAATTGCACAATATATTTTTTTATGGAAAGTCAAGAAAATTTTGTAGTATGCAAATCATTATTTCAAATTTTTTTTATTCGAGCTTTAGAAAATTACTTGAGGAATAGTGAAATGAATGATTTTGAAAAAAGTTTAAAACATTTTTTATTCAAGAGCATTTTTTCAATGCTATTCTTTATTTTTGGTCTCTTTCTCTCTTTTTCTCTCTGGTTTTTCTAAAGTTTTAAGTTGTTAACATTTAAAAGCACTTTCGTTCGTCCAAAACATTTGAATGGAATCCTTTTTTGCTTTACTTCGTTTTAGTTTCCATTTCATTTTTCGCAAAAAGTCTTTACTCAATTTTTTGTTGTTGTATTTTGTATTTATTCTTAGGTTTTTACGCGAAATTCATCGACAAAAGGCAACGATTTCCCCTTAAGCAGATAAACGTTATAGCAAATATTCCAGCGTTTTAAATAATATTAAAATTCTCTGATGGTTTCTGAAGGATTTGGAATAACTTTGCATTTTTTAAAATAATATTTTCATCCAAGAAAATGCAATTTTATTCCAAACTTGAATTAACAGGCGAATTAGCGAAATATTATTCTAAATCAATAAATGAATTAATCTTTCTTTGTTAATTTTTTCAACGCAAATGAAAATTCACTTAAAAGAGAATTTATGTAAAGTCTGTTAAGGAAGTTTTTTACATCTGTTTCATTTTAATTTTAGCAAGAATAATTTTTTCAGTTTTTTTTTCTTGACCTCGAGCGATCTATCGTGTTCTCAAAGAAACAGGAAATCCGTGAAGAGCTTTGGGCAACAAAAGTGTGGCATACTTTTTGGTTGAACTCTTACAAAGAGTGGTGAGGTGCGAACACCTACCTCAGGCATTAAGAGAATGAAAAGTAGCAGATTTTAATACAACAAAAATACTTTAAATATGGAAATGTTCTATAACAAATAATAAATATTAATCATAAGAAATATTATCATATGAATCATAAATTTTTAACAATTTTCTTAAACGGTCCTTTAATTGAGCTGATACTAAAATTAATTATATCTAAACTATGTCTAAAGAAATATATTTTAATTAATTTAATTAAAATTAATAGCATTTAATAATTTTTATAGCAGAATAATTATTCCCGTCAAATTTTCTGCTTTCGTATTCATTCTAATGTTTCTATATTGTCTATATCTTTTAGTGCCAATACTTCAATTGCAGTTCAATTTTTTTTTCAAAAAAACCACTAATGCCTTTTTGTGGTTTACATTGATACAAGGTAACACGCGTCAATTATTTCTTTAAACTATTGATCAAACATCGAGTTGCTTCGATTCTTCTGACGGTTTGCTGATTTTTCAAAGCCTTTGCTTTAAAGCTTTCCAATACAAAAGAAATTCTTGATTTGAATATTAAATGGGCATAAGAGGGAAGCTTATGAGAAAGAGAAAACTCTATGTTATTATAGTTCTGAACTACATTACAGGGATCATCGTATTGTTTGTGTGTGTGTGTAAATGTAACATATGCATCCGGTTTTCCAATAGTTACATAATTCTTTCGTATACTAATACGAGCACAGCCTTAAGCTGCTTTCACATTCTGGTAATGCCGAAACGTCAATCGAGGCCGTCAATTTTATGTCGGGTAAATTTATGAAGCAGCAATGTTTGGAAATTATTGAAACCTACTAACAATTTCTGAGCCTTTAATTACTAAAAATACTGCAATTTTCCATCGTAATAATCAAGAGAATGGATTAAATTCTGTACGCAGATTTTTAGTAATATCTCCCCCTGTAGGGGAGATTTTGGCTTATAGTGATCAATTTGGCATTTTTGTGGGCGAGTGATATGGCGTAATATTGTAATTATCAAATATATCAAAGAAGCAAGAGTTTTAGTTGGAAGCAAAGGAATTTGAACTGGCACTCCTTTGGAATTGGCAAAATTTCGCTGCATTTCATGTCTTATACTCTTACGTAATTATATCAGCCTGAAAACTAAAGCCTTTTATTATTGAAAATAGTTCAAATACTTCTGCTGGTTCTCTGTCAAAACAATGTTATGTCCTTATTGAAAAGAGTTTTCCTAGAAAATGTATGCACGCACTTTTGTGTGTATGCATGGATTAATACGTGCACATCTCTAAATATGCCAGCATATATACATGCAGACATTCGTGGGTGTGCAGGCAACCGTGAAGACAAATTAGAGCAAAATTACTCACAAGAGACACCTCGAGGTGACACAGCATATTGCAAGTTAAATTTATTTACCTTTTAAGAAGATTTAAAAAAGTTTAGAGCGTAGCTAGTTTTAAAGTTTATGAAGTTGTCTTAATTGTAGTCACCTGTTTTATGTGACCTTATGTTTATTCTATTTTTCCGCTTCCCAAAATTCGTTTCAATTATTTTGTTCAGATATTCTTTTTTTATGGACTTCCCAAGCCCGCTAAGCCTGAGCTTAGGCTTGCGTAAATATTTGTAAAATATGCGCTGCACACACTCACTCTAACACACGCACATGCACACATCTCCAAATATTCTCCTCGAACTACCTTGACAGCCTAAAAGTAGACCATAAAAGATGCATACGCGCACACACTGATCTTTAACACTTTAGTTGCTTCGTGCCACGGAGCCTCATAAGTACCGTGCTCGTGAGTAAATAGAAAAGAAGCGAGCGAGCTTCAATTTTCAAGTAATTCATGTAGATTCATGCAATTTGTAGCAAAAGTAGCATGAAAAAATCCTAGGAGAGGAGCGCAAAGAGGGGGAATGGTTTGTTTGTAGAGATTAAATAAATACAGTTTTGTCACTCTATCAAGTCACAGGCACGACTTTTCACAATTGTTGAAAATTGATTTAGCGTAAGCAAACAAAAGAGATGACGTCGGGGAAAGCATTAGGACAAGACCCTAACAAATGCAAGTATTGCAAGGGTATGAAGGGGAGTTGTTTGTGGAAGGATGGATTACATTCAGTTTACTATCAATCGGTTCGGACAAATTTGTTACAAAAGTCTTCCTTTAATAAAACAAACAAGTATTCAGAGAAAAATTCAGGTCGTTAAAGTGTTAAGACAAGCATAAAGTGGAAGAGAAGGAGAGAGAGAGAGATAAAAAGATAGGGAGAGGATTATGACGTTTTAAAAGAAAATATTGGGTAATCGTTAATGTATCTTTTTTAATATATCTTTTTTAAGACAAGCTTTCAAATACACTCGGGCTTAAATTTCAATTAAAATAATTCCCGAATTAAATTAGCTAAAAATGTGTTTTTGGCGGACTTGAAACTATTACAAAGTTTTCTAAATAATAATAAAAGTGGAAAACGTGAAGCTTTCCTTGAACTCTGAGAAAGGAAGGTATGTTTTTAGGCGTGTGTTTATTTGTTATGCATCCATTCTCAGGAGCGCCCGAATCCTCGAAACATTATTAATTGTCCATTAAGTTTTGTTCTTCAATCCAATCATCAATCATTATCATCATCGTCAACACCGCCTTCGCCGATCAAAATAAATCGGGAAATCGAAGTATTTGCACATACGGCCATTCGGGCATTCGAATTGACGGTTTAGACAAAACAAAAAGAGAAAATTAAGGAAATATTTCACTAATGAACGGAATTCAATTAAGTCCAGTCTCGTTATAACAAAAACTATATTTTGCCTCAATAACGCATACGTTATAACGCTTATTGGTTTGGCATTTGAAGCAATCGATTAATTATAGGAAACTCCCTGAAATTGATTAAAATTATTTTCATTATTCGGAATAAATTCGTTCGGGAATGAATTTGTTGCAAATTGATTCATTCAAAGGTAATTTTAATTAAATTAGTTTATCTGGAGTATGAAATATGTGATTTAATAAATCTCTGCAATTTATTGTAAAAAGTATAGATTAATTTCCATTCAAAATTCTTTAAAGAAAGAAACCTGACAATCCATTTTCGTGAACAGTGAAAAGCTTTTCAGTAAGAACATAACATACTTTGTGGAGGGGGTAATGAATTAAATTTTAACACCTCAATTGATTAACATAGTTCAAGTTGTGTGCTGATTTCATGTGGTAGTACTTAAAGTTTACCGTAATAAACAGCAATCTCGAAAAAATAAAAGGCGTGACTGATTTGAGTCATTATTAACTGAAACTTAATTGGGGCTGCGATAGTTGCTTTGCTTCGACTCATGTGTTATTGCAACGATACAGAAACATACAGAATTACAAGCATTTCATGTGGTAATAATAATCTCTCCGATAAAATGGTTATTCACCTAAAAATTGAAATAATTGATAGTATTGAATCACTTGTAAAATAATCTGTATACCAAGTCAATTTTGCGTTAGTAATTTTTATAAATTCCAAATCATACTTGTGCAGTACTCCTTCCTCTCTAAAAATGTTAGCCTCTGTTAATAAATTGACGTTGCCAGATCGTCAAAATTTTTTTAGATATGCATCTGAATTTCACAACAAAGTTGTTATGCACCTACAGAAAAAGTTCATTATAAATATCTCTTCCGTTTTCATTCTTGTTTTACGTTCGTTTTAAAAACAACAGAAAAGTTTTTAATCCTCTTAGGGTATGAACTTTTTTCGATATCGCGGACAACACAGTTGCGGAAATACAACGAGTTGAGTTCGTTTATTGAATTAGTCATAAAATAATTGAAAGATTAAAAAATGTTAACGCGAGTTTCTAAAATAGATTCGTTGAAAATTTGAGAATCTAATCGATAAAATATAATCGATTATTTTAATCCTGAAGCCTGTCTTCTGACAAAAATTATTGTTTCTATTTGTATTTTGCAGCAATAACAGCAGGCAGCGTTTGAATGCAGGCAACATTTAAGAACTGCTTTTTTTAAATTAAAAACAAATTTAATCTAGGATTATTTAGAGGATTATTTTTAGGGAAAATTATAAAAATTGAAAAAGAATTTTAGGGGAAACTTTTACGCTTCAATAAAAACTAGCTAAATATTTAATGAATATTATATAACCAACATTATTTAAATATAAATTTTAAACAACGATTAAAAAATAACCTCGTCATCCAAGAAACTAAAAAAAAAGAATAAGGATAATAAAATTGTCTTGAGTGCAAAGCAAAACAATTAAATGGATAAGTTGGTAACGCAGAAAACGGAATACAGGAATAATAGTAATGAAAGCAACAACAACAACAACAACAACAGCAACAATAACAACGACACCAATAATTTTAAAGGATTTTTAACGACAGGCCGAAAAAACCCACCACCAATAGTCATAACAACTTCAACAACAACAACAACAACAACAACAACGACAACAATAACAACGATAGCAAGCTTAACAATAGCGCCGACGAGGTCGGATTTTACGGCGTTCTTACGGACTGCTAAAGCAACAACAACATCCACCACAACAGCAATAACAGCTACAACAACAACAGCGCTGAAAAAACAAACCAGTTCAGCTCAATTAATGCGATCTCTCGAAAAAATTGGACGTTCTGTGATTAAGGAATCGGTGACAGCAACAACAACACCATCAATAACAACAACAACAACAAGTGCTACTATAATCACCACTTGCAGATTCGTTACCACAAACCCAACCACCACCACAGGCACAGCTACAACAACAACAACGAATACAACAATTACACCAGCCAAAGTAAAAACAAAGGAGGCCCTAGAAAAGGACGATATGGGCGTTGACTTGACCGCAACGCCACCCAATGAAACTTATGAAAGAATAAAGCAGAAGCAACAGAACCAACAACAACAACAACAACAAATACTACAAAAGGATTGCATTCAAATAAAAACAGAAAAGACTGAAAGAACCGGTACGGAAGCCGGTAGTGAATTCTCAAAAAAAGGATACGACATAAAAAGAGAAGAAGCGGACGTAACGAAAAAAGAGAAGGAAAACGTAGGCAAGTGTAGTAAGGGTGATATAAGAGAAGGTGTTAAGGAAAAGGGAAAGGAAGGAGACGAAGGTGAGCAGAAAACAAACGTTGCTCAGAATTCACTAAAGCCTCTTAAGGAGCTGAATTTTGCTGCAAAGCTACGGCGATCCTTTCGCCGAGGCGATTACAAATCGCTTGAAATAAAACGTTCCGAAAACACGTCCGAGACAACTAGTCACTACTCACAGAGTCCTCGCAGTCTTCAAGACAATCGAACTGTGATCAAGCGAAAAGTAAGACGTGAAGCATCCGACGAGCGTTCTTCAGTTCACTCCCTCGTCCATCTTCCAAATCTCGGCGGTTATATAAATCAAGCTCTTCTGCTCGATAGTCCCGACGAAGCAACACCACCTGAATTCAATTATCGCCAGTTAAGCAGCGTCGCAACCACGAACAGCAGCACTTCCATTGATAGTAACGACTTGGCCACTGATATCCAAACGAACTCGTCTCTTGGCAGTATCAATTACATTGGTCTACAGCAATCAAACTCCTCTATGGGGGGTGAGGTAAGTACTAGTAGTGAAGCAGGTGGGACCAGTAGCGGTCATACCGAAACCCGCCCACGTCCCAAACTGCGTAAACAAAGCAGCAGTAAAAGTGATTACGGTTTTGTAAACCTTTCACCGTCGGCACCAACATCCGCGGCCGCAGCCACCGCATCGAGCCGCAGTTGCAGCACTACCAGCGATAGTAGTTCCGCCAAGTTGACACGTCTTCAAAATTTTCTGTTCAAATCGAGTGGTGACAGCATCCGTAGCTATTTAGGGCATTCCAATGATGGGTTCACAGCTTCATCGCACAATTCATCCTCTGGCGAATGGGAGAACTTTGCCATATTCGGCGGAAGTTTGTCGGAGACACAGCCACCAGACACCTTACCAGAAACAACATCGTCGTCTATTACTGGACGCGATGATGGCAATGGAGGTGATTATTATCAGTACACGCTCACCTCGCCAACCAATCCATTTCTCCCCGAGATCACAGCGCGCACCTACCGTAGCTCGTACCCCGAGCAAGAAGAGGACACTTTGCATGCTTTGGAAATGGAGGAGTTGGATGCAAATGTAACATCAGTAAAATATATAGCTCGCATGCACGGAAGTCCGCTACAACGAAGTACGCCATCCGGCAGCCGTACCAGCAGTCAAGAAGAGCAGCAGCAACAGCACCATAATAGCGCCGCTTCAACGCCGGGTCGCCAAAAGCGAAAACTCTTTCAAATGTACTCGCCCCAAACAAGAATGCTTATCCCTGCAGGATCAGGGTCTAACACTACAAGCAATACCGCAGGCCACAGCTTGAATCCATTCCTCTCTGACACGTCGGAACAGCCTCAAGCAGATAAGGCGTCCGTAACTTTCGACACTAGTAGTCCTTCGGAAACGAACTCCTCTGCAGCCGGTAGCATCAGTCCAAAGTGCCCACCGCCACTGCAACCAGTTTCCGTGAAGTCTACTTCGATGACAGTGCCTCAAGACCTTAATGCCAGACGAGAGGAATTCCTGCGAGCAACAATGAAGATATGTTTGGTAGTATCGCCGCCTTCCAACAAGTTACAGGTGAGTGAAGTTGGCAACAGAACAATTTCAAGTTTAAATTAACTTTTAGTGGTTTTTATTATTATTTATTTGATTTTGTTAATAAATTTTCATTTGCTTCAAAAATTTAAATGAGTTTTACTTAGTCCTTGTTGAACTTCCCCAAAGAGTGGTAAAAAAAGGGTAACGCAAAAGGGACGGCAGAGAAGCCAACACCGTAAACACTTTTGTATATCGTTTAGCTTGTGGAATTCCGCTAGGAGGTAACCTTCTAGCACGCAATACCGTGAAGTTTGGCAACTTTTAACGTCTTAAATTGAAAGATGGGGAAGATTGAGAGGGGGTGCGATTTTGAGACGACCTTAAAATTGGCTTGGACTAGAAGTGATAACGTTCGTCTTTCAAAATAGCCTTAATTAAATTGCGAAAATATTCTCCCGATGACTTTTCCTTTTACGCCTTTTTCGGATCCGCTTATTTTTTATCGCTCCTCCTCACCAATAAAACTTTTGTTTATGATGCGTTCATCAGCAACCGTCTCGCACCAGCAGACCTTGCTCTCTTAACTTAAACGCTTTCACCACAACCGCTTCCGGTAAGCCATCATTCTACTCTTCCCCAACCATAATTACATACAATCCCAACAATCCGATTGAGGTTAGAGACGGTACTTGCTTTTCATTTTTCGCTTTTTCACTTACACCTCCCTGTGGGTTCCCTGCCCCGACCTCACCTAAACTCACTCCTCCTCGGTCTCACAGAGGACTCATTTTAAGAAGTGCTACATCAGCATTGACAGCATCCGTTGCTTATGTTTCGCGTGGTGCTCTTGCTGTTTTGTTGTTAACGAAGCACTTGCAAGTCTTCGGAAGTTTGTCGCTGACAATGCTCGTTATCCAGTCAAGTAAGTGCATAAAATTTGCTGTTTTGCAGCATTTTTTGGGGTTCGTGTTATGCGCGTTCAGACGATACTGAGTCCGAGCGATAATTTGTGCTGCACAACAACAACAGCAGCAACAACAACAAGACGAATAACTGAAAGCGCTGAAGCGTTGAGAAACATGACAAATGACAAACTGACAAACGGAAATTGTATCCTTTTTTATTGTTTTCATAAAGTTTACAGTCGCGTTCTGTGTTTTTGTAGCGGTGGACGTTGTTACTCTTGTTGTTGTTGTTGTTATTACTATTGTTGTTGTTGCCTTATCACTGTTACGCCGTCTGCTTCTAATTCGTAAAAATGACAGCAACCAATGCTGGCCGTCCTGCTCAGACGTCACCGGGTAGTTTAGGTTAATTAATAAAAATATCATGTTCTTTAGAGGTTAGAGTTGCCAACTAACACCGAGTTTTAAATTGAGTCTGTCAGCTCAATTTATGCTCACTAAAACTAACAAACGTTATAAGAAGAAGAAGAAGAAGGTTAATCCTTTAAGCTGAAATTCTGTTAGACTAAGGATTATTTTTGTTGCTTAAAAATTGTGCTTATCCCGCAGAAAAACCAACAGCAACAACACTGGCAGCAGATAACAATTTAGTTTGCGTTATTACGAACTAATTATCCTTCTCGTTGTTGTTGTTTTTGTTGTTGTTGTTCATTATTTTTGCGGAATTTAATAGTTTCGTTCAAAAGTAATTAAAATGGTATACCTGCGAACCAACACCTCATCCCCCTCCTCCGCTCAAACGGACCTACTCATCACATTATTGGTGGTGGAGTTATCACCAATGATAACCACATTTGTCAGTCCTCCCCTCACCGGCGTCCGCAGAACACTTCGCCTGCCCGTTCAAATCTTTTCGCATCTGTTCGATTTTCAATAAATTTCAATAAATAGCCCTCAGACGATTGCAATGATGGCAATGATGATGTTGATAGTGATAACACTAATGGTGATTCACTACGAATTGATGCATCACGCGTTTCATAGCTCGAGCAAAAATCAACAAAAATCAACAAATTTGTTTTGAAATTATTTGCTTCGCTCTAAAACGAAAATGCGTTACAATCCTTTTAGGGTCGCAGCAGAGTTAGAGCTGCCGACGGGATACAAATCATGGTGTGAGCTTCATAACGGGTTGACATTCACAGCGAAAATTCCATCCATTTCAATTCTCACTCCTCACATTTTTTCGCTTTTATTATTTTGTATTTTTTATTGACGCACGTTTTTTATTGTTTCAATTTGTAACGATATTTGGGTTTATAAAATAAAAATCGTTTTTTTCTGTCACTCCCGAAAGCCAACCTTGACGCGGACACGAGAGTCCAAGGGTACCGGGATTGTATTAGTTGTTTGGGGTGGTCAGAATAGGGGCGGAGATGGAGAGAGAAGACGTAAATGAATGACGAAAATAATTAAATAAATTCGTCTCTCAACTTTCTTTACTGTTGACACCCACCCACCACCCACCCAGCTTCCACTTAGGTTCCTTTTATACCTCCTTGTGGACTCCCTCAAATCCGCAATTTATTATCAGTTGGCATGCAATGGAAATGAGTTTTTGTTGTTGTTCATATTTTTGTTGCAAATATTGTAATTTATTGAAAGGCAGGACGGCCTTTCAATTTTTGAATGCGTCGTGATTCATGACGCCGTCCCTGAAAGCTATTAATTTAGAAGAATTGTGCTGTCAGAGACTGAAACGATAATAGCGATGACGATGGACCGAGCTGTGGATAAACTCATTATGACTGTCATGTACTCTCTAACGTAAATTGAAGCAGAAGAAGACATCAAAGAATTGTTTCTTCTTTTTCCATTTTTGTAAAAAACACCATCGATTTTTAATATTGCTAAGGAATCCATCTCTTACTCTATTCGGACAGCGAACCGCTGAGTGGGTGTGTTTATAATAATCTGATTTATTACTGTTATTATCATTTGAATTTGACAACACATAATTTGCGGCTATTTGTCGCCAACTTGTATCACTTGACTTTCTTCGCTCTGGAAGTGATTTTTTGAAAATCACGGTCGCAATCGTCTAGAATGTAACCTCAAATGATGGATTAAAATGTTGACTGTCAGGGTGTCCCAATCCTATAATTTTTTGAAGTCTTTAGTTTGGATCTTTTAATGAGTAGTGATTGAATACGAATTGGTAATAACGATCCTTTATTTATTAAGAATCAAATGTAGATACGAGATGAATTCAGCAATACAGAAGAGTTTGAGTAATGAAAGAATATGTGAAAGGATATCGTTTTGCCATCGGCAAGACGTTTTCTTTGTTCCTCAAGCGAACAATTCCCAAATATGGAACAATTTAATTGTTTCCGGTGATGGTAGTTTCTTCTTTGTTTGTTCTTTCCTTCCCTAATTTCTTCTTTATTTTCTTCCCCTCTTTCCACCTTCTTTTATTTTTTTCCCACCTTCCTTTATCTCCTTTTGTACCTTCCTTCCTTAGAGTCTTCAATTCGATTGCTTCAATTTCCGAAATAACTTTCTTATATGATTTTTTATTATATACCACAAGATTTTATGTATCGATACATCCTACGATTATTCCTTAAGATATCGTAAATACATGTTCAAGAATGCTTGTTGGTTATTACGTCTTTTTGACTGTTTGTCGGTTTGTTTGTTCGTCTTCCGCGGTGTTTCAGAGAAACCAACTAAGAATAAATAAGAATGCTCGCTATCGAGAATGACTCCAAAAGTCTTTTTATTGCGAAGAAATTAAGAGGAGAGGGATTAGGATTGTGAGAAGGCATGAAGAAGAGGTGATGAAATTGGTAAATATGATTGAATTGAAAATCTTAACGAACCACAAAAACGGAATTGAATGCAATCAAAGTATTCAATTATTTTACATGAGGCTGAATCTCGAAAACCAGAGTCAATCTGCTGTAAGTGTTTTCAAGTGCGTTGTTCATCGCAACCAAAAAGCAAAAAGCTTTTTAATTAATTGAAAGCAATGCAACAATTTATCGGTGATTTTTTTTTTTTTTTTTGATAAAAGAAAAAGGATGTCAATGATCAAATTGAAAGAGAAATTGATAACTCGATAAATCTTAATAAAAACGATATCGGTTATCGCAACGCCAATATCCCAGCTGATTTCATCAGCTGTTAAAATTGTGGTGAAGGGCGAAATAATGTAGCGATGGTAGTCGAAAGGACGAAATGATTTTTTTGGTATTGAAGAGAAGAAGCAAAAAGAGATGAATTCCATCAGAGTAAATGCTTTTAATAACTTTATTCCTTCATCGAGCTGTGAGTTAAAGTGGAAATTCTTGTGCTCCTAACAAAAAGAACAACAACAACTTCGGAAGAGAATAAAAGTTAAATAAACCGCAAACGTTCGCGATGGGCAGTGATAGATGGTATGCACTTGACGGTAGTCCATTTCAAATAAAAAATGAAAACAAAAGGAAGTACAAGAGAAAAATGAAGAGGTATAAGGAAAAATTTTTTGTTTGCCCACCTGGCGTGTCCCTTAACGGGTTTCCCCGATAGAAAGAAACTACGAACTAGCAGATCGTTCAAGGATACTCTAGCGAGGATCCTTGAAACCGGAGTTTCCTCATTTCTCGATAACTTACGATAAGTTTAGAATTTTTTAAAAATAAGCTTTTTCAAAATTTCTTATTTACTTTAATAACATTATTTAACCCTGTTTTGGTTTCTCCGTTTGTGGAGAGTTTTCATAAAATTTAAGATAGATAATAAATAACTATTTGTATTATAAAAAAAAATATTTTCAATTAAAAACAAAAATTGATTGTCCATTTTCCTTTTTGAAATCTCTTGATTTTCATTACTTTTAAGAAAATTCAATTTGATTTAAATTTTTGAAAATATTAAATTGTTGAATTTGCTGCCATTGTTTGCTCCAAATCCTTTTCATGTGAACCATGACCTCATTAATCTCAAGTGAATTTATTGTCCTCATACAAACATCTATCCATCCAGCCGTATTTATCTATCCGACAATTGCAACAACAACAACAACAACAACAGCAACAACAACAACAAAATATACCCCCAAAATGGCTGTAGTGATTGCAACGTTTCGAGCTTTTGATTGAATTCGATAAATACATTTCAAAAATACAATCAAATTCAAAAAAAAATCAGATTTGATGAATACGGCAATTAAAATTATCAAAATCTGGGGAATTCGAATTCACTAGAGCGTACATTTTCGAGAATATTAAATGGAGTTTTTCTAGAATTTTTTTAGTAAAACTTGATATCGTTTATTTTATTTTATTTATTCGATTTATCAATTTTTTATGAATTCTATTTTTTCATATTTAAATTCATAGAAACGCCCACTTAGTAATAAAACTGATTCTGTCGATAATCCGGGAAAATAATGATTCATTATTAGTCCAACAACAAAATTCATTCTTTTATTTCAATAATTTTTCACACGAACTTATAGGCCAGTCAGGAGTCTCAATGCGAATTTGTCAATGTATTTGTTCATCCAATTATGTAAGTGACAGTGAATAAATAAATAAATAAGTGAATGGTTAGACGAATGAATGAATAAATCAATGAACTAGTTATTAAATTAATTAATGAATAAATTAATGGATAAATAAATTAATGAATGACTCAAGGTAAATGAATGAATGCATGAAGAAATGAATGAATACATAAATGGACTAATGAATGAATGAATAAATACATCTGTGAGTGAATGAATGCACAAACGAATGAATGAATGAATGAATGAATAAATAAATGAGTGAATTAAAATATAAAGAATAATTGAGTTAATTCATTCACTCATTAATTATTGAATTAATTCATGAATTCATTCATTTATTCATTTATTTTATAAATAAATGAATAAACGAATGATTACACTAATAAATGAATGACCAGGTGAATGAA
Source organism: Physocephala rufipes (assembly GCA_963966595.1). Classification (NCBI taxonomy): domain Eukaryota; kingdom Metazoa; phylum Arthropoda; class Insecta; order Diptera; family Conopidae; genus Physocephala; species Physocephala rufipes. The sequence goes on from OZ016503.1 coordinate 4,108,072, forward strand.
TTAATGAGCGAATAAATAAATGAACGAATGAATATGTAAATAAATGAAGTAATGAGTGATTAAGTGCATAAATAAATATGCGAATGAATGCAAGCACAAACGAATGAATACATAAACGAACAAATAAATGAATGAATGCATGAATGGATAAATAAATAAAGTAGTGAATACGTAAATGACCGAATAAATTAATTAACAAATAAATAATTGAATGAATAAATGAATTAATGAACAAATATGAATTAATGAATATGAACGAATGAACAAAAAAATGAATGAAAGCTTGAATAAATTAGAGAATGAGTAAATGATTGAATCCATGAATGAATGTGCAAACCAATGAATATGTGAATAAATAAAAGAACAAATTAATGAATAAAGGAATGAATTAATAATTAAAAGATCGAATTAGTGAATGAATGAATTTATGAATGAACTAATGAATAAATAAACTAACTCTAATTGCGAAAACCTCTACCAAAAAGACTTTAAAATTGACTTCATCAAGAATTAAAGCCTGGATGGTGTGGAAAGGGGATGGTGAAATCAAAAGCAATTAAAAGCAATCAAAAGATTAACTTGTAGAAACTCCTCTATTGTTTTTGCTTTATATATTTGTCCCTCGTTCCATTCTTTCTTTTACTCGCCTTTATATTTCATAAGCATTGCAGCAACTATTTCGAACGAAACTAATTTTCTCCTAAAAATTCACTTCCTAAAGGCTTTGGGTTTTTTATAAATTGGCAATATCACTGCCCAAAAATTTTCTAAAAAAAAAGAATAAATAAAATTTTTCTTGTCACCACCACCGCCAATAGTTTTATCCTTCATACTTTGTAAAATAATAAAATGGTCAAAAGTGGAAGGAATAACCGGAAAGCAGTCGAGTAACGGTCCGGTATCGCGAAGCTTTGATTTAGTAACTCATTCATTCATTTATTCACTTTTCAATTCCTTCACTCATTCTCTCATTCGTTATATCATTCTGTCTGAACGGTCCTGATAATTTTGTTGTTTTATCAGCCTTTTCAATTTGTTGCGTTTTTTTTAATCATCGTTATTATCGATTTTATTCGATCTGGCCATGATTTATTTACACACAGTGACTTCATCAAATCTGTCTATCTGTCACATCGGCACCTTAGTGTGTCGATACGTCATTGCATCGAAATGAATGAGCTTCAAAACTTGAAAACGGGAGTAAGAGTGTGTAGGAGTGTATAAATGTATGTAATAATGGGAAAGTGTATGTATGTACATGTGTGTGTTCGAATGATCAGCTGATTTAATATTTACAGAGTTGTTTTCCTTCCGAAATGAATTACATTAAATTGAATTTGAAATTAAATCTGGTGGCATTGCCGCTAAGTCTTTTGTCGATAACTGCATTTGATTTGAAAGGGACGGGGTGTAAAAAAATTGTAATGCAGTCACTTAATATTTATCTCCTCTGACGTCTCAAGAACTTGTACGAGCATCGACAATTTATGGATGTGTTAGAGGATTTGAGATTATTGATGATTTTTAAGTAAAAAATAATATTTAAAATAGTTTCGTTATTTTTTCGAGATATTTTTAGTTAATCTGTATATTCTTTTTTATCCATTTGATTTCATTAATTGATTAATTGAGTGATTGACTGAATGATTGATTGCTTATCTCTTTGATTGATTGATTGATTGATTGTTTGATTGATTGCTTGATTGATTGCTGAATTCATTTTGTGATTCACTGATTTGTGAATTAGCATATTTGTTCTTCTCTTACCTTCTCTTTCTTTCTCTCTCTCTCTTCTTACAGTTGAAATCGAAGAGTCTCACTCACTTAGACGGCCTCGATCCATTGTTTGCCTCCCAGCATGAAACCGCCACAACTGGACCTACCGTAAGTATCGTTCAAGTGTGAAATGAAATTTCTCCATCCGATACGAAGAGAACTGCTTCCATCCCTGACAGGAGAGTCGTGGTCATGTCAGCTGGAATGAATACCAGATGGCTGACTTGCCTTTCGTATCGATTTATGAGAATCATTTTGCGCATTTCACAGTTAGACAACGCACAAACTCCAACGTACGCACACATATGCACGCATACATACGCATGCACATACTCTAACACATTTGCTCGCACGTAGACGAAATGGAAATAGATCCAGTGTGCGACATTGTTCGGCTGGTATAGCTTCGGCTCATTGACTCTATTGACACTAGCAGGACACCGTGTCTGATCGTCTCGAGAGTCTGACTGACTGACATACTCACTGACAGCTGTCAAATGTTTTGAATGACCGCTCTAGAGTTAATTGAATATTGTTGCTTAATTTTTTTTCAATTCAATTTCTTTAACCTTTCGTCTCTTTAATTCTATTGCGTTTCGGTATCAGTTCCATCCCGCATTGCGTGGTGGTGATTTTTGTTAAAATCCCACCAGTATTTTTGCCCTTCTATTACTTTGCAAATTCAATATTGTTGATGCGTTTTGAGTCATCGTTTCAATTTCAAATTCTTCGTTTTTGCGTTGGTTCGTTTGTTTGTGAGTTTGTTCGTTTTGTTTTTTTTTCATTTTTTTGACCTTTCGTTCATTTGTGAACTCGTTTATTTGTTTGTGAGACAGTTTGTTTCTTTTTTGTGAACTCGTTTGTTTGTTCGTTCGTTCGTTCGTTTGTTTCTTTATTCGGTTGTCTACTAGTTCATTCGTTTGTGATCTCGTTTGTTTGTTTATTCGTTTGTTAGTTTTCTTCTTCAGGGATTTGCAATCAGATAGAATTTTAATTATTTTTTAGCTTGAAAGCTTAAGCAAAAGTCGTTCATTTTTACGTATTTTTCTCTTCCAATTTCTTATCTCTTCATCGCTTCACTTGCTACGCTTCATTTGTCGCCACTATTAACATTAAGAAAATCTCATCACAGACACCAAAAACAAAACTCTCTCAATCAGTCACCGCCCCACAACCCTTCCCAACAATCGTCAGTGAATGGTCGCACTGCCGCAATCAATTGTCCTGCCTTTCCGGCAGCCCAAAATCTCACCCATACTTGCATTCACATTCAATTCCACAAACTCACCACCACCATCATTCTCCCATGCCCGTCAATATTCCTTTGAGAGGCTTTTCCTCGCTGATTCATTCGCGAACTTCACCGCAAACGCTCTCCCCCACAACAAGAGCGGCTACACTCATGACCGCGGTTGCCGCAGCGTCTGTTATTGCCACCGCCTCCGCTGCCGCCAAAGCACGCTGTTCACCATCTACCGACGCCAGTTACAGCGGTAGATCTGCTGCTTGTAATGATCAAAATCACACAATCAGTCGTTTTACATCCATTCCTACTGCCTCTCACTGCATCATCGTCCCACAACCCTTTCATCCAACGTTATCCTTGCAGAACAACCTTGAGCCATCCTCGGCTATCGCATCAGCTCCACCGATCGGCCATCATCAGAATCAGAATCAGCTGATCACTGTCACGCCATCAGCTGATGCTAGCGCTATTAGTTATGGCAGAAAAACGTATAAACAACGAAAAAAAGCTTTTCTAAATCGGAGTGAGGTGAGTTTTCTCATTTTCATGTCTCACAAGTTTTGTTGTTGTCAATGGCGCTATTGTTATTTTTATCAGTTGTTATAGAACATAGAGTTGTTAGGGTTGGTTGTCTTTCGAATTTTTAATTCATTATTAATTGATTACAACAACAATTAATTAACTGCCACGCGTCACCCGATTGAGGCCATGATTATAATAAAGATAATGATGATTAGTTATTAGTAATATTGAAATACTGGGTGAGGGCGTGTGGAAGTGGCTTGTTGGTTCTATTGAATAGATTTTCGATTTGTCTATCCAAAGTTGTCAACTCGGTTCCTTGACTCCTAATTTGTTTTTACTGGAGGCATGTCATACCCAGTAAAGCTAAGTCCAAACAGAGAAGTTTATGAATCTCAAGTGATCGTTAGGCTTCCGTTGTTGAAATAATTTGTTGTAAGTCAAAATCGTTGATTGCGATAGCGGTACGACGATAAATATATTCACATTATTGGACGATTGACGTTATCATAATGTAAAAAAGTAAGGGTGGTATCTTCTTAAGCTTAAATACCCTACACCCACAGGATATATCCCTATTCCTAGTTGAGACGCGAATCGCCCCCACTTTTTGCAAAATAATTTAGTATTCGTGGTTCAGTTCCAGGATAAAATTTTGTCTTTAAATTCGCTCTACAATCGTAGAAACTGAGCTTCGTATGTGCATACTTTCATACAGGCTATAAAAAGTAGGCGTGGTTCTCATCCTATTTCGCCCATTTTCAATACCAACCTACTTACAATAACACAGAATATTTGTGCCAAATTTCATGACGATATCGCATCGTTCTCTCGTAATCGTGATTCAAACATACAGACGGACAGACGAATGGGCAGGGCTAGATCGACTCAAGAGATTATTCTGAGCCAGAATATATATACTTTTCCGTACCTGCCACATCCTCTTTAATGCGTTGCAAACGGAGGAACAAACTTAATATACCCTAAACCCTTCGGGTGTGGGGTAAAAAAGCAATCGAAGCTGTGTCTGAACTGGGAGATCAATTTGCCATATGCCAAATGGAAAACCCAGTATTTCGTTTATCACTTTCACTATTTATTAATTTTTCTTTTCCTTTCTCTTTCACCTCTTCTTCCTGACTCTCGCCGATTACCATGAAAAGATCTCCAGCTCGGAATTCTTCTCGGTGAGTTTTTGCAATGAAAACGGTTACATCGAGGAGGAGTTTTTACCCGCAGCAAAAGGAGTTACGCTCTCGTAAGTCCACACACGTTCTTTTTAATTTACTTACTGAAAGCTTTTAATATTATACTCTCAGCTCGGCTCTCAATCAGGTCCTGAAACGCAGGAAACTTAATTTCTCCCAAATCATCATAACTGACAGTAATTTGCATGGATTTCTGGAAGCCGGTATGTATCCCGCCGACCCATTTGTAGAACCATTTTCTGACTCTCCAATGTTCCTTTCCATTCCGTACCTTATCCAAAAGGTCCGTCATCTCAAGCTAGCTCCCTCGATGAAAACACCGAGGTAGAACATCTCGCTGGGCATCATTTGATTATTGCAGAACGTGATGGTAGTCGCAAGACTCTGCACAAAGCTGCTTCTTTTGTAAGTTCTTCTCCCTTTTCTCGCCAACCTCGCGGCTTTTTCTTACGTGTTCCATCCTCTTTAAGGGTTCTCGCTCACGCCCTCCACGTCTTCTATCTTCCGTTTCTACCGAAGAAACTACGGAACCTGGCGATCAACGAATCGTAGCAGGAAAACAGCTAAAACAGCGTTGGTCCGGTTTATTCGGTATTAAAAACCCGCATCAGAACCAACTCTGTGAGTTGCTTAATAGTTATGCCAAAACGGGCGTGCCACAACAGAAGGCTGACCTACGTTTTGATCACCCGCAATTCGACGAAGCTCAGGACTATTTAGACAATATGCATAAATCCTGGAAGGATTTTATACAACACGAAGAGATGAGTGAGAGTGAGACCAAGATACAGACGGCCATTTGGGAGCTGGTAACGACTGAGGTGTATTACATTCATGCTCTGCAGACCGTAACAGATGTGAGTGAGGTGAATTAAAAAATTAAATCGTTTTATTAATTTTGTTGTTGTTGCTTTTTTTAAAAAATTATCTACAGCTTTTTCTGGCCTGTCTGGAAGCGGTGCAAAATGAGAAGCTTCTCACCGATGTCGATCAGAATCGGCTTTTCTCGAATGTTCGTGATATTTGCGAGGCTAACCTAAAATTCTGGACGCTTTATCTGTATCCGATGGTGGCCACCAGCATTACCACTCACGAACCACTGAGAATCGATTATTTCCAGCCTGGCTTCATCACATTCGCCACCACCTTCGCCCCCTATAAAAAATACTGTGCGGAGCAGAGCACTTGTCAGTTCTACTGCAAGGAGTTGAATCGAACCAGTGCTCTCTTTACCTCGTATTTAGCGTGGTGTGAATCGCAGAAAATGTGCAACCGACTGCGTCTGGCAGACATTCTCGTGCGTCCGATGCAGCGTCTGACGAAATATAGTCTTCTGCTGGCCGCCATAAAAAAGAATATGGCGGATGAAGGAGAAATCGAAACGATGGATGCGATGGTAAGAACGAAGTGTGTGTGAGAGAGATAGAGATATCCCTTTAGTTTATTTAGATGTTTGTCCATTCCGTCTGTTCGTTAGATTCACGCGGTGGAGAACTTCGTTTGCAGCGTGAACAATCATCTGACGACACGCCAAGAGATGGAGCGTTTGAAGGGTGTAATGGCGCGTATAGAGTGTTACGATGTTGTGGTGAGTTTTGTCTAGTCTCGACGACGGTGTAGCTTTTTTGCTATTCACCTTTTTTAATATTCCCCTCAGGATACGAATAATGAACTGCTCGAAAAGTTGGTTAAGCAGCATAGCCAAATGTTTGATTTATGCGCTCCCATGAAGGGATGTGCCACTCATCAAGTGCGTCATTTGTTCATGGAAGGAGATCATAAATTCAAGGACGCGCTAGGGAAAGCCGATGTGCATTGCTTCCTTCTGACAGACATTTTATTGATTTGTAAAAGCATGGCGAAAAAGGGTCTCGGTGCCCTGAAGGTAATACGGCAGCCATATCTGACAGACCGGCTAATGGTGCACCACATTAGCAACTCTAACACTTTACACTGCGTGTACCTCAATGAGTTCCAGGTAGCTATAACGGCCTTCACCCTACAATGCTCCGAGGCCAAGAATTGGTACGAGACTCTCAAGCGTACGAAGGTTATTTACACACGCCTCAAACAAGGCGGAAGCAATTGGGAAGGCTACCGTTTTGGTGGAATCAGTTCAGGAACAGTCGATTCGCTGGGTGTGAAGAAGTCACCATTGAATTCTTCTATCTGTAGTCGGGTGACTAGCGCCAACAATAGTCATAGCGGTTCGGTGGAATGGAATGATTCGCGTAATATTTCTGTCGATTTTGAAAAAACCAATTCGCTGTCTAGTGAAGAAGGATCCAACTTATTAGGTGAGTGACTAACTGAATGAGAGTCTCTACAATAAAATAATCATGTCTTTTTTACAAAATAGGTGCCACTCATCATCCATTGAAGCTGAAGTCGAAGGTGACCAGCCCACAGAAATTGAATGTGATTACATCATCGGCAAATACGTTGGCCGTACAGCCACTAAATTTACTGGGGCAGAGTCTGCCTAATCTAAATCTGCATCACAGCCAAACGTGAGTCTTCCTTCTAATTTTAATTTGTCAATATTGAATCGGTTTGAACTGTCAAGTTCCCGATATTACTCTAGAAATGGTTTTAAGTGGTTTTAGGGAGCTTTTAGGGGTCAGACATTCCCAATCGGATTAACCCTCTTTTGCTCTTTTACTTAAGTTAAACTTTGTTCATTTTTTGTTTTCATACATTCATAAAAACTTTAATTTGTTTCACAGTGCAATGTCTTTTATTCATCACGCTTCAAATTCACCTCGCATTCATTAATCGCCCCAGTATTATTTGCTGCGCACCCGCGTCGCCGGTATCACATTTTATTGAAACTTTTTTGATTTTCTTGTCTCTTCTTTTTCTCGTGCCCACCCCCTTCAGTAACCTTTACCATACTTATAGTAATAACACGTTGCTCGTGCCCGGTACAACCAACAGTCACTCAGGAAGTCTGTTGCTCTCACCAAGTCATCGTGGCATTTCCTACCCACCACCAAGTCCTACGAGGTGAGTTCCTTTTTTTACCTCTAACGTGCATTAATTGAAATATCTTTTGCATTCTCGTATTCATAGCAGAGTACCGTTACGTCGTGGCATGGCTTTCTCGGCATCAATTAAGAATCCTCCTTTGGTCAAAACGCGCAACATCACATCACAAAATAGCATAAACTGGCATCAAATACCAGCAACACCCACACCCACCAGCCCCCAAACGATCGGTGAGAATAATTCGCTGGCACGTGCTCTTATTCCCCTCATCGGAAGCGGTGGTGGTGGTGGCGGTGGTCTAGTCCCAACGCACTCAGAAATTGATACGTCCGCCACGCACAGTGTTGCCAATATTTTGCAAAAACCACTCTGTATTACCGAGCCATCTGCACCCCACAACGAAACGGATGTTTGATAGTACGTTCGTATAGGACCACGTATAATCGTCCAAAAGCCCGATCAGATTTTGAGAAATGATCATCAATTTGATGATCATGGACAACATATGTAGGCGGAGTATGAAGTGAACTGTGATTATTTCATCAAGAGAAATGAATAAGTGATGTCCGAAAGACAAAATGAGAAGGACAGGGTTAAAAAGAAGGCCTGGAAGAGGGCGGAGAAAGGTGTAGTGAATGCAATATTCACAATAAGAGAACAAGAATCGCAAGAAGTAGAAATATCGGTAGTAAAAGGAAGCAAAAATATGGGTGTAAAAAAGGAGTAGAAAAACTTCAATCTATTTAAATTTCGAAATTTATAAAATTTCTTTTAGAAAACCTTCAAAAATTAGAATTTTTATTAGGAATCATTAAATAATTATCGATAAATCAATGACAGTTAGGGACCTGGTTGTTAATACAAATACAAAGCTTTGTAGAGCACAAAAATGTAGTAGACTGTTCAGCAAAAAAGACCGTTGAAGTAGCTGAGCAAAACATTTGAAAAAATAGACGAGTTTAGAGAAAATTTTAAAATTAAAAAGATATAAAATATTTCTAGGAAATTTCTATAATTTAGAAAACAAAAGAGATTCTTTTAATAAAACAACATTTAAATCTAGAATTCAATGTAAATAAAATACTAAAGCACAATCAAAATCAATAAATTAGCGACTTTAAAGGTTAACATGATGATAATGATGATGATAATGATAATTAAAATTATCATATGATTATAAATCAACAAACAAGCTTTGTCCTAAGCCTCAGCAATAAAACAATAATCTTTAGTCCTTAATCTTAACTTAATAATCCTTAAAAATAACGTCAGTCATTTGAATTTAAATGGAAATCTAAACCAGTGAGTGCTCCCGTCTCGAATGATGGATGAGCGGAGTGGGCCATCTTAGTCACAAGCATATACATTTCTTTAGCTTTAAAATACCGAAAACAATAACGACGCAAATATATAGAAATATCTTCAGCCTTCTTTTCTATACTCTAAAATCTCGATAATAATGAGATCAATAATAATGTATCGATGATCTTCCTTTATTATTTCAAAAAAAAATATCCAAAAAATATTTATCTCTAAGAATTTACATTCCATTAAAGCATTAAACGTAGATATTTAGCCTAGTAGACCGACGAACGCGACGACTAACTGACCTATACCTTGTTGCCAACAGACTGACGATCGAGTTTAAATAATAGAGAAAATTAACTTCGAGTTATTCTATTTTTATCGTAATTAGAAAATAATCTGATCCAGAAAAATGGAGCTAAAAGCGTAAAATAATTTCTAAATTAATTGTATAGTACTGTAATTTACAGTAGTGCAACTTAGCAGCGCTGTAAGTAGTGTTTAACAGTGCTAAATTTACAGCAGTGCTGCGACTATAACAGTGCTGTCAATACAGTAGAGCTGCGAATACGACAGTGCTCCAGCGGAAGTTATGGTGTTATGCGAAGCAATTCTGGAATTGTAACATTGCCGTACGCAGAGCAATGCTGAAACTATACAAATGTTGCAAAAGGAACAGCACCGTATAACATTTCTATAACTGCAGTACTAGCATTGCCACTGCCGCTGTAGCGGAGCTGTAACGGCAATATAAAGCTGTATCTGTTGCAGACCTGTAGAAGGTACACTGATGTGACGGCAGTAATGCCTTCATCGCAATATATCTCTAACTGCAATAGTACTTAAACTGTGACGGCGTTCTAATGGCAATCGTTCTGTAGATTTCTATGTACGTAACAGTACTATAGTAGTACTATACTGTTGTAGCGCTGTAAATTCAACAAAGCAAAAACTGTAGCACAGCTGTAATTACTAGAATGCTGTAATTGTAACAGTGCCGTAACAGTAACGTAATTGTAATTGTAGCTGTACATCTTACATGTACAATTGTATCTGTAACTGGGAACAGCAGGAACTGTAATCAGAGGTTTATGTAACAGAACTGTAACAGAAAACTAATTGTAATTGCAAGAGCTGTAATTGTAAACGAACGGTAGTTGTAATAGTGCCGTTAAGCTACAGAGAAATATAATCGGCTGACATATCGAAAGAGATAAGATTATCATTTTTATTTAACACGAATGTAATTGTGAGGCATTTTATTGTATAAATTGCAAAAAAGATATCAATAAAATTTTGAAAAAATTTAACGTCTCCCCCTCTAACGTCACGCTAATGATGAGACAGTAGAGTATCTAAAAACTTGTTCGTTCGTAACCCAGCTAATCAGGCAGAGGTCAAGCGTAGCGTAACGGAGAGTAGCATAGCGGAGACTAGCGTAATGTAAATGGACGGTATATGAACTCTTACATTTTTTAATTTTTTTACGCTCATTAAAAGCGATTTGAATAATCTAGTTATATATTTTAAAACTTGTGGCAATTTAGCTTATGCTTTTATTGAGTAATATGTGCTACGCTTTGTTACGCTTTCAGCCTATGCCAAGCCTAAAATTTTCCGTTAATACAAAAACTCACTTTCGAGTAGAAATTGCAAAATGAAGATGAATTTTCATTTGAGATAGTAAAGTTTGTAATATATCGATGATTCATTTAGTCGAATCTTTTAAGACCATAAAGGATTAATTGATAAACAATATAAAATTTATAAATTTACTTAAAAAAGTAACGTAAATTTTAAAAGCTTCTATTAGGCTGCTTTAACCTAAACAACATTAAAGTGGATTTTATCGATATAGCAAGAGAATTGTATAACTATATAATGGCACACTTAAAAACTGTGAAAAATATATAGTCGAATGGTGCAGATCTGGTAGTAGAAACAAGGTATTAAGAAGATTTTATTCTATTTCTTAAAAGAATTTTTTGTTTTCTAATTTTTTTTATATTCACTTACTGAAATACACTGGAATATAGCGGAGAGTGCAGTCCATATATATTTAATTTGTTAAAAACCAAATCTGGGCTCAATAAAAACTATAAAATCCAGCCAACTTCAAGCGACTTCAGGCCGACACCGACACAAATTTATGGAAAAAGGACCAAATTACTAACAATTACTACAATTATCCTCAATACATAGCAATTTTGCAATATTTACATGTAAGAAATAGATCAATAATAAAACCATGTAATAATTTTCATCTGTAATTAAATTTAAAGTAGAAATTAAATATATATATATAAAAGATTTCGCAAAGCGATAGCAAAATGTATCTAATACGAATAGAATAAAACTGAAGCACATGAAATTATGCAAAAGGAAAGCAAGAATCCTTAAGTTATCAAATATCCAACAGCTTTAAGTTGAGACATATACATATATATAGGATATATATATCATTTTAATGCTAAGTATAAAAATAATTTTTTGGCAACTCGAGGGAAACGAATGTAAAAGCAAAAACATTGCACTGTTTTGTGTTGAAAAGAATTTTAAGAAATAAACTAATCAAATTCACTTAAAGGAATAAGAGCAAAAATTGTTTTGACTTGAAGCAACAGGCAATTAAATCTTATTGTAAGATCAATGTTTTAGGCTGTGATACAACTGATTGCCGTGGCTGTTTCTCACACAGAGCGTAACGATATATTTTGTTACCAGATTTGTACGAAGTACAATTGCACGTAATAACCAAACATTTCCTACAGGAATCACCTGGTAACGTGATCATGTCTACCAGTATAAGCGACTGTAATCAGCCCCACGGTGTGCTTTACAGTTAGCTGATGGGAGTGCCAGGAGATATTTTGTTCTTCTATTATCATGGTTTCTTAAAACTTCCCAAGTGGGATTGAATTGTCAACGCTTACCTACTTTCTTTAACCACTTTTCCCCATCTGCATTTGCGGGCGGGCTCGGATTTATTATCCAGTTCCAACACCGTTTGCGAAGAGTTGAGGCTCCGCCAAATTATTTTACAGCATCTGGTGCGTTCGTATTGCCGTCGCTATTTTTCTTGATGGTGGAAAATAGTTCCCCGCAAAGCAAGCCTGTAAATACAGGATGTATTTGTGCACCCCATCATGAGCGGAGAGCTTTCATCCATGTAATGGGGTTTTAGGACTATTACTGTTTAAGGAATATCGTAACTTCTTCATGAATTGAATGAATTCATAAATGTTTCCTTTTTTAAGTTCGTTTATTGGCTGCGTATTATTCGCGATAATGGCTTCTGAATCCAATCACACAAAATATTTCATAGAAGGGGAATGATTTACCAACTTTTGAAATCAGCTAATGTAATGTGAATTAAAACCATGAATGAACAAAAAACAATGAATTGCTAGCATTTTTAACACTGCAAAAACGGGAGAGACACTTAAGTGTATTTGGTGAAATCTCTATTGGAGTTCTGCAATTTTAATGGATCACTTGATGTGTCATCCATATCGCCGACTGGACCGCAATGATTTTGATTATTTTGACTTTCAATCAGCTGCAAAAACAAAGGAGGAAATATATCTTCAAACAAACGCAATGTGGGATAGAATGACGATGGACATACCTTTGTGCGTAGACGTTTGATGCAACGTAAACGTTCCAACCAATTAGATGCGTACGGATTCTTCTTTTTAACACTCTGATAGACCAAAGCAGCGAGCTGAGAATTTAAGCAAAATTTAATTAATTCTTAACGATTTAAACGAATCTGGCTTACGTTTGCGTGTAAAGCTAATTGACGGGCGAGTAGCGGGGCACTGCTGTCCGATACAATTTTCGCATCCGGATGGCAAACATATTTCGAAATTTCTGGGCGTGCTTTAACGTAGATGCGATTAGTATTCAGCTCAAGTGGCTGGACAATCACACAGGCATAGTTGAATTGAGTCTGCAGGATGATTCAGAGGCCGTAGAAAATTGTCACTAAATAGGAGTCAGGTAGAAACAAGCAAGGTTGAATCTTACCACAATGGTATTCAGATTGTACTCTTCTTCACTCTCGTTGTAAACGATAATGACAAAATCATTGCCAATATGTTTTTTCTTCTCATAACAATTTGGGTCCTTTTTCAAATTGGTTGGCATCAGTGTGGCAACGTGAAAAGTTACCTAATGTTTATGAATTATAAAAATGGTCATAGATTCCGATCTTCCCAATATTTTCTCTATAAAGGAGTGTCTCACCCCTTTTACATACACACCTGCACAATATCATCCTTCCAAATATATGCAAACTTCCCATCTGGTCCGTCTGTGTCCATCTTGATGAACAAATTGTTTTCCTTAGCACTTTTGAGACTTACTAGAGTTCCGATGCTACGTAAGAATTCCACGTAACGCACACTGCCGTAAGAATTGCGCAGTATTTCGACTTCATTATTACACTGCCCTTTACCCACGTAAAGAACTCCAATTGTATGAGTTTCAAAAGGCGCTGTAAAGTCCAGTAGCGTTAGAACATTCATATGCTCTGGTGGCACCTTCAATGGTACATCGGTAACTTGTGATTGCCCGGTATGATACAATTGCATGAATACAAAACTTGGATTCATGCATAGTTTGCTGTTAATCGGTGGCGGTTTTGGTCCACCAAAGCGAAAGCTTGAAGTGGCTGGACGCGATTTACCATTTACTTCGCGTACCACCGAAATTGTTTTCGAACGTCCTCGTATCATGTCACCATTTCCATGCTCTGTGGAGGAAAGACCACCACCAGCACCTGCGCCCACGTTGTCAGCATTTCCAGAGCAAATATTATTGGCTACACCACTGCTGCTCGATTTTGCCAAACCAACATGGCTGATACTATTCCGTGAGAGCAAACGTGGCGAGAGTGGTGGTGCCGGAGATAGAGGTGGTTTTGCTATGATCTTCTGAGCAGCGGCAACTGCTTTGGGAGTTATTTTTAGAGATGACGCCGAGGCGGACGTTTGAACGGGATTTGGTGTAACTGAAGTGGTCAATTGTTGGTTTACATCGTCGGCCGAATGTTGCTTAATAGGTATTTGTGGCGTGACTGAACTTCCCTGCTGCGATCGTTCGAGAGTGCTATCCGTTTCGTTTGATGCTAAACTCCTGTCGCGCGCTTTCAGGATATCGGATTGCTTCGGAGGCGTGGAGTCTGCCTTCTCCTCCGGTATGGCTTCACAGCTGACACGTATATCTTTGGCATAACCCACGCTTTTCTTTTTCAGTAACTGCTCGGTACTACCCACGACTTCCACGCCTCCAGCTAAGCTACCGATTTCATTATTGCTCCCTTCCTTCGAGAGTGGGGCTGGTTTATTAGATAGAAACGAGCTGCGCCAACTTGAACTCATTTCGGGGCTTGAATTCACGCGACGAACTGGATTTCTGGACTTAGAACCTGAACTTTTATTATCAAAGTTGGCTGTTTCTTCCTCTAATTCGCCATCACTGACACTTCCTGAGAGAGCTTCCTTCCCGCCACGTTTGACTTTGGGTATGTCTATAGCTGCGGAGGAAGGCGAAGCTGAAGTGACTTGTTCCTGGCGTTGTAGAGCCCTTGTTTTGGACACAATTGGACGTTGTTCTTCTTGTCCAATAGACCCTAATGATTCTCGCGAGGATGTATAAGTGGAAATTGCTGCTGCATGGACAGATAATGGGCTGCATTCCAAGCCCTCGCATAGCCGTGCTTCCTCTACGAAATCGGGACCAAAAACGCCTCCATGAACTGTGGGCAGAAACAACGCTGCAATGCTACTAAACGGCATATCGTGACCGAAACAATCGTTAGCAATTGGATTTTGAATGCGAGTGATCCAGGAAATGTTGCCAGTCGGACGGCGAACCAATATCTCAGCCCACCCAGTGCACGAACGAATGCATATTTGCTGCTGTACTTGCGAGGATGCGGCCGTTGGGTTTGAGATGAATTGTGGTGCTGAAGAGCTACCGGTCGGGCCTGCGGCAGTTGAATGAACTTCGGAATCCGGGTTGGAACCACGCCGCGAAAGGGCTTCATATGAAGCGGTGGAGCTATTCGAAGCCTGGCGCTGGGTAGTCGAAGGATTATGCGATGATGAGGTTGAGGTGGATGTGAGATCAGTGCTACCAGCCGATTCGTTGCCACTGCTATGCTGTAGAGTCACTTTCGTATAGCGGCGGTCGCTGCCAGATTCGGCAACAACTGTAGTCGTCACCTCGGGGGAAAGTGAAGTAATGGCACTATTGTCGCTTCTGCTATTGATAATCTGCGAAGCTTTTCCAATTTGCAGGCATCGATCGCAAAGGCCACTGCGTGTGGGAGCCGAGGGGCAACCAGCAGTAGTAATGGTAACTAAATTGTGACCAACAAGCCAAGTTTGAGAGATTCCATCCTTCAGAAGATACTCCACAGCTGGAAGACTAAAAGCGAAAAACCGATTTTGAGTGATGGCTCTCGGGGGGCAAAGACAATAACTAAAGTTTTCGATTACCGTTTGGGCAAAGCCGAACAAGGTGAAAACGTATGCCTGGCCAGAAAATCGATGCAAGTTTCAGCCAATTCAGTGTGGAAGCTTCTAAGGCTGTCATTCATCAAAGGGCGCATGTCAGAATCATTACGCATGCTGGAGTTGCGGCTGCCGCGTTCTGTCAAGCTAGTGCTGCGCTTGCGATTTGAGGAATCTTCATTCAGGGAATTCAAATCTTGACGTTGAATATTATTCCGACTCAATTTATTGATGTCCTCGTACAGCATGCTAGCATTCGACTGGATGGACTACAAGGAGAAGAGTATTGATAATCATAAAATTCACAGGAAACAATATTATGAATTTACCGATATTATGTAAGTGACAATGTTCTTACGATACTCCAGCTTGACTTTGAGAAACCATCCGGCAATAACATGATGCGCCAGAGATACCGTATAGTGATCATACCGATGTGGTTTTGTGTATGGTAGCGAAATCGCAAAGACATACATGTATTGTCGTGTAATAAAATTGCTGAAGATGTTGTTGGAGAGACGACTCAAAACTACAAAAGTTATGTTGGTTTTATATGAGATTAAAAAATACAGGGTAAGCATCTTTCAAATAATCCTCACTTGAAAGAAATTCCAGAACTGGTATAGCGACGGCAGTCGTGTCCGACATTTTACTCATTTGCAAAAGTATGTCGGGTAGTAAACGCATGAAGGTTTCGGGCATTTCTAAAATCATTGTTGTCATCGTATTGATGCAGACATTAGCAATGCCCGAAAATATTCCCAATGAGAGTGCTTTTGTAACCGAGGCCTGATGGGAGGGCGAAATTGATTGATGATAAATCACCAGACTCGAAATGGCTGGCAGTACGAGCGCATAGAATTCATCTGTGGTCGGTTTGTACGACAAATGGGTCGATTTATTGTGCTCCGAAAATATCTTAAACAATGCATTTGCCAGAGCCTCGATATCATTGCCTTGAATAAGAGCCTTATTTTGTAAAACACGTGGCAGCTCTTTGATCACCAATTGGAATACTTCGAAATCTGAAACGAGTATGAAAATTTTAACTAACACACCATACCAAAAGTGCGCTTCGGTTCCCCGGAGAGCCAAAATGTGGCATTAGGGAGCCGAGAAATACTCAATTCAACGATTGAGAAAGCTAAAAATTTGGAAAATATCGAATGTATTAAAGGCGAAACTCGAAAAGAAACCGATTATTTAGGGAGTCGTAAACCGAAAATGAGTGGAAACGTTAATTAACGACGTAGAGAGAAAATCTATTTTAAATCCAACTTACCGCGATCACACTCCAAACAGCGAACTATAATTTTACAAGCCCGTCGTATAGAGATGGTAGTAAACTGCGCCGAAAATTGTGAGTCTTGTGATGCCAATTGCGCATTCATTTGTTGACGTTGCAGATGCTGATGGGCCATAGCGTAAACGGGTAAACTCGAATCTATGCCCAGGTAATAACTGAATTTGATGGCATCGTTTTGAGTGGGATCCGGATAACCGATGTGATAGGAACCGTTAGCGCGTGCCTTCATCATCCATTGAAAAATCTAAATGAAAAAGGGAAATCATCATCAAAATATTTCATAGATATTAAGCACTTAAGAAGATCCAGACCTTGTAACGAATACAATGTACATGCTCAAATACTCTAGGTCGTTGATAATGTAATTCAAGATGACCGACCAGCATATTAAATATTTTGATCGCATGACACGAAGGCAAACGATATAATTTAATTACAAATACTTCTATCAAACCATCTACCGCTGTGATAACATCGAGGATTTCACTTTCACTTCGAACGATCAAATCGGAATCCAACACACTATGTGTTTGCTGCTGTTGTATTTGCTGTTGTTGTTGTTGTTGTTGGTGCTGATGTTGCTGATACAGTTCGAAAGGTCTATTAAGAATTTTCTCTAGAATGTCGAGTATTTCACCACAACGTTTCGTATCGCAATGCCGAGCGAAGTCTACCAGAGCTTCAGCAACTGCCACTCGTATCAAAACATCCGGTTCGTTAGTTATTTGTGAAAAATATGGTATAACAACTTTCTCCAGTATCTCTTCCTCATAGCATGAACGATTCAATTCCATGATGCGCACCAACGATTTAATAGTTTTAATACGAATATTCGTATTGGACATTTTATAGAACCGACGAACGAAACTACTCAATAGTTGCAACCATTCAGGACGCGTGGCCGTCACTTTTGAAGCTCGATATTCGATTAAATGAAGGACCGATGCTTCTGGACGACTTTCAGCAACGCGTTCAATTAAATCATAAATTCGATCAAAATTGGCGAGCATTTTCGATTTTTCATCCTGTAGTAATTTTTCAATAAAATCGATATTCTCGTGAAAATTTATTTGGAGATGATTTAACATTTCGTTATTAAAATCGATGCTTTCTAAAACAAAAATAAAATCAACAGATTAGTATTGAAAGAATTCCATATAAAAATATTTCCATACCATAATAATCTATATTATCGGCTATAGCCCAGAGTATATCACAAATACGATCCCAAATAATTTCGGGTAATTCGGTGCGGTATTTGTTAACAACTTTTCGGGCGCTTAAAATCACTTCGTAAGTCACGATTACCTGACGACTCTCTAGAGCCTGGTAATGCATAAAAAAAGTTTTGAATCAATTCGGAATGAAAATTAAAATTATAAAATCGTTTACCCTTAAAAAACTGCTTAAAACAGTCGATGCATAAAACATCGGTGACACTTGAAATGAAACGTTCGATACAAAAATATTCATATTTAAATGAAAAACGGCACCACGCAGTAATTGTTGGTCATCGTAAAGAGTGGAATCGTTCAGGATGTTGCACATCATTTTCATAGAGTAAAACCCCAATTGAGTACCCAGTAAATTTTTCATAATCTATAATAGAGAAGAATATACAATAAAGCGGGATAAGATCAATCAATATTTAGCGATATCCAAATTTCGGATAAAAAGTTTGTGTATTGATTAGTTTTGTATACTGCGTAATAATATCTAGGGTCCAAATAGACTATTATGGGTGCAAAATATCGGTTATATATGAAACATTTTTCACTAATTTCTCTGTTACCCATAAGATATCATTTACATTTAGCAATTGCATGCAAAAATCAGCGTAAGAAACGCAGATTTATATATTTTATAAAATATATTTTTATAAGGTAAATAACGTAAATATTTCAAATTGTTCCGACCATTACTTTGTCTATAACAATTTTAAAAACTGATCAGCTAGCATTATCCGACACCACAGAGATCACGTGGTGTCACTCCCAACAATAAAATATTAACAAAATCTTACAACTCAGGCAAAGGTCGATTGAATGCCTAAAACTTCAATAAGAGTTCCTCGATATTTTCTTAAGGTTGTCAATAAGGCTTATAAGGTATCATCTGAATCGAAGGTACAGGATTTTACATCAGATTTTTTATACAAGAAGATTATCGCTAGTTACCGTACTTGTAGACCATCGGGTATAAATCCAATGTTTAAAATTAAAGAAACTGGTTTAATGGAAGCGGGCGTGGGTGTAGAAACGCTAAATCAAGCGTATTTGGTTCCAACGAAGTGGAGAAATGAATTCGCGTTATTTTAGTTACAGCTTTGAAACATACGTTTCTTTAATAAAGGTCAGACAGTTTTTGATCGGACCTCGCTTTTTTAATAATGAAAAATAACAGAGAATTCGCAGATCGCAGGTTTCAGAGAGCTTTTAGTGTAAGCTTGCAAAACACAGACGGATTGAGAGAGAACAAAAAGTAATATATTGCAATAACTGCCTGAGTTATCGCGTACACCGGTATAGCGTATAAGGTTCAATTAAGGTTAGAAAGCAGAAGAGAGCAATTGTGTTGATTGCTTTCATTAGAAATCTAAATACAAAAAACGACTCAGTTTATCACGACTCAAATCTAAAAAAACCGACTAAGATTAAGATACGTATTAATCTACCTAAGTATGTTTGTTTTTAAAAAAATTTTAATTAGATTCATTTCAAAAAATTTTTAAAACCGTGATATTGGTTTTTTGAAATTAAAAAACATTGCATAAAAATTGCAAATAATTAAAAACTATTTTTTTTCGTTGGTAAGACTTCGCTTCTTTTTCACGATGTCACGAGACAATCTTTCCAAACGTATTCTCTGTGTTGGCATGTGTGTTCTTGATATTGTGCATGTATGTGAGCAATATCCCGAGGAGGATTCCGACAGGCGTTGCCTAAAAGGTTACTGGCAGCGCGGTGGTAATGCCTCAAACATCTGTACCGTCTTAAGCAATCTTAACGGCGATTGTGAATTTATGGGCGTGTTAAGTACAAATTCGGCATTCGAATTTCTTCTAAACGATTGTCAGAAATACGGCATTAAAATCAATAATTGTCCCACAAGCGAAGAGATGCCTCCGTTCTCGTCAGTAATATTAATCGAAGGCAAGGATTCTCGTACTATCGTTCATTCCAACAATAATTTCCCGATTCTGACTTATGAGCATTTTAAAAAATTAAATTTGGATGATTATTCCTGGATACATTTTGAAGCACGTAATCCCGATGAGACAATTTTGATGATGAAGAATATTCGAGAATTTAATAGTAATAGAAGGCTTGAGGGTAAACAAATTATAATATCGATTGAGCTGGAGAAAAAACGTGAAGAAAATCTCGTCTTGGCTGAATTGGCTGATTATGTATTTTTGGGTAAGGATTTAGCACAACATCTCGGCTGGAATGATGTCGAAACTGCAGCTTATGCTTTAAGAGAAAGCCTATTGAAACCACAAAACAATAACAAATCAGCCATTATTTGCACTTGGGGCTCCGCGGGATGCAGTTTCTTAAGCGAACATAATGAATATGAGCACAAACCTGCTGCAATCCCGTCTCGCATACTGGACCCTTTAGGAGCTGGTGATGTTTTTTGTGCGGTAGCGATTTGGAAATTAAATCAGGGGGCTAGCCTAAAAGAGGCGGTTGATGCGGCCAATGAAGCAGCTGGTTATAAATTATCATTTTACGGTTATGACAATTTAAAAAATATTAATCTTACAAATTTTTCTATTTAAAACAAATTGTTTAATTTTTAAATAAATTCATATTGAAGGTTTGTCGAATATAAAGCCGTATTACATTCCTTATCTTTGGAAATATTTATAAATAAACCACAAGGTTCGCACTAGCTTATTTTTAGACGTTATTGTTTATCCACAATGATTTATGCAAATGCCTAAAAAATTATTTAAAAAGTAACCTAAATTTATTCATATGAATCTTTTCAAAAATAAAGTCCCAAATAATAAATTAAAGCACAATTTTAATATTTTTTTATTAATGGACACAAAAATTTTAATTAATTTCACCGCGTTTCTTCTGGGACTCCAAATTTCAATATAATTCTTTTAACTCTTTTACGATATAATTAATACTCAACTTACCTTCCACGATGCCTGACAATAAGGGCCGTGATTAACCGTTCGGCAAAGCGTAACAACGCATTGCGGTAGAGGATCGCATGGAAATATTGTGTAGCCCATAACCATTTCCAATATAGTTAAACACTGAAGACCAATATCGTTGTCCTCGACGGTGCAACTTAAGTGGCAAGCATTTCTAAGGGGAAATACATTTTATTAATTGATAATAACTTTCAATATTAATTTCTTGTTGAAAATTAATTTTATTTTATGAATGACAACAAAAATTTGAAATTGAATCTCACTTACTGAACAATCCCAACAACAATTTCATTATCCAAGTGAGCTGCATTAAATTTTATTAAATTCACCAACATTTCCAAATACGGACGCAGAAGATTGGCTTCTGTAATAACCGGAATCCATTGCAACATAAATTTTCCAATCTTAAGAGAGAGTACAAAAATTCAATGGAAATATCTTTGAAACTTCAAACGTCGATGGCTTACGCGTTCTTCGAAATTATTGATATCTTTGCCATTTTCAGTCAATGTATCTAAAAGTTCCAAACGATGCCTTAAGTCGTCAGGAACTTCATGATTCTGGATAACCAAAAAGAAATGCTCTCGCATTATCGTCAAATTTTTATACTGACTATGAATGAGTTTCTTATAGAAGTTCAAGGCTGTTTGCCTATATTCTGCTGGTTTATTCGGTACTATTAAATCCTTTGTCAGATCCCATAATTTGGTTATGGAGGACTAAAATAATAATGTTCATTCTTTTCAAGTTTTCCAGCCATGAATTAATATTAGTGTCACTCACATCATCCAGACTTAAATTATGTAAATGTTGATCACCGAGCTCTTTTAATGTTTTACAGCGTTGAGCTACGGGTGTTTCGGGACGTAGCTCCCATTCGATTTCAGGACGCAATGACCGCTCATTTGTTGAACCTGAATAAATGTGGAATTATCAACGGAACTGTTAATAACTTCTAATCCACTTACCAGTCGCATTCTTGGCCGTTTTAAAAAACGACTTGAATTTGGATTTCGATATTTGCGCTTCCTTGTCCTTTGAACTCATTATTAAGAACTATTTTATCAATCCGTTTTCTGGTTAAAGAATATTCTTTATAAATTTATCAACCCGTTAAATAAAATACATAAGGAAATAAACACGGTTAATGAGATCGGCTAACATATGATATCCTCTTGAGCACTTACTTTTCCACTTTTCATCAGAGACGATTACAAACGGCGCAAAAATAAATTTTATATTTATTAATGTGGCCACAGTTTTAAGATATTTAATTCTTTTAAGTCAACCTTCCATTTTTAAAACAAATTCCACTTTTAGAAAGAGTTCTATTAAAGAACTGATTGCAGCAGCTTATTCTATCTTCTCATTCTCTTCTCATTAATTTTTCGTCCTTTAAAACAAATGGAACTGTTTTTCTCATCAGCTGTTTGACAGCCGAAAGGTCTGCACAAGATATCCCACACGGCCACCCCCATTACAGTCCTACTATCAGCAATTAAGCCACGTACAAACCCATTTGATAATTCGAAATGTATTCTTTGACTTGGTTTGTTCTTTATGTCAAAATTAATTGAACAAAAAAAAACTAACAAGAGAAAAATAATATAATGGAATTTTAAACAACCTCATTTTACAATACATGATTAATGTTTACCAAAGTCTCCGAAAAAACGCTTAAACTGACACTGACTCCAAAGTCGAGCCTTTTTCTTATAATCAACGCAGTTTTAGTTAAACAGCAAGAATTTTTTCTTGTAACCGATGATTCGATTTTTCGAAATTCAATTTTTCGATTTCAAAATTCAAATTTCAAAATTCGAAATTAAAATTTATTTTTACTCATAAATATTATAAATTGTTTAGTACACAACGAACATTAGGAATTAATCTCCTCGATTCCGTACTATAATTATTATTCTACTCTAGTTTTACGATGAATGCAAGGCAGAACATTACTTTGGCTTGAATATCAAATACGGTAAGTGTGTTTGGCGGATTATTAATGCTTTACTGGCACTTTCTGCTGGTGTTAAAATATAATATAAATAATTACGTAGCTAACTTATTAATAGAATACCATTTTGTTACGATTTGCTAAAATACTAAAATAAGATTTTCGTAGAATGAAATCATAGAAGCTCTGCAACTCTGCTCAATATTTTTAGGCTTGATAAAATAACAGTTCGGTGTTTATATTATATCTATCCTTTTCTTATGCATTACTAATTTAAGGCAAATAAGTTTCACTGAAAACAAAGTAACTATACGTATTTTATAAAGGAAGAAAACCTTAAATTAAACAAACGGGACAATCAAACGTGAGATTGATTGCCGTAATTGTGGAAAATAAAATTTCAATTTTCTTCGAAAATCCCGCTTTATTTTACATAATCAATCTCGTGATTAATTGAATTTCAGTTTCATCAAGCTTTTATTCCACGAGAATCCATTTGGTCTCCAAGTTGAAGCCGTTAGTTTGTACGCTTGATAGCGGAGACAACACATCTGAAAAGATCCGAAACCAAAGGTGACCATGTAAATCAAATAGAAGTGATTCATTTCGGGTGATGAAGCAATCTTTGCTTTGAGCATAGTATTCAGTTAGATATGCCCAAAGCTTGCATCACACCCTTCGTACGTTTGATAACTATTTTGGAATTGTGAATAAATCGATTAAACTGATGAATGAACTTCTTTTAACCTGTTTCTAATCCTAATTTTACTTCTATCACAAAGCTATAAATACAAGATGAGCTCGATCGAGGACAATAACAACGACGCTACAACTCCACAAGATAGCGCAGAGGCAATTACAAATACCAATTTTATTTATTGTAATTAAATAAGTAATTAATAATAAATATTTTCAGACTAAAGCTAGGGAGTTGGAGAAAATTGAAGAGGAAAAATTAAAATCAAAATATCCTACAGGCCTGCGAGGACCTGGTGGGCATTCAGCTTTTCTCCAAAAGCGACTTCAGAAAGGCGTAAGAAACTATCATAATCACATTCCAAAAACATAAATTGTAATTTTTGGGATTTTCTTAATAGCAGAAATATTTTGATTCCGGTGATTACCAGATGGCCATACAAAAGGGTGGTGGCATGAAGCAAGTATTTGCTAACAAAGTAACAACGGGTGAAGCGATTCCGACGCCTGAAACAGTGCCTGCGCGTAAGACTTCAATTATACAGCCATGCAATAAGTATTCAACTATGAATTAAATTTTTTTGATTTCTTTACCTTATCTTTAATTTTATGTCCCAAATATTGTTAAAATAATTCAACATTGAAACCGAGAGTGAAAAGCTTATTTAAAGTATTCCATTACATTGAATGCGTTTTCTTGAAAAAATATATAAATAGAAGTTGACATCGTCGTAGTTTAATTTGTGGTTCTGTCCTGAAGCGAAATGTTCATATTTCCTATAATCTCATATTTCACGTTACCTTTCAGCTGTGGAATAGCTATCTCGACCATGTAGCCACCCAAGGTTGTATGAATCAGTTGAAACGCAACTGAAGAGCGAAATGAAACTTCGAACTATAGAATAAACACACAAATCCGACGCTAGTGAATATCGTGGTTTATTTTTGGTTTGCATTTAGTTCATGAAAATGCCTAAGCAAGGCGAAAGTGTGAATATGACAGAAATGGTAGAGGACACAGGCCCCATAACTGCGATAGGGAATGGCTTCCTGGTACAATAGAAATAGTCTAAATATGGAAGACCTGTAATGCAAAGGTAATAAACAGTTCTAATTTTTCCCTAACACAGTTTTCGTGAAGAAATTCATTATCTCCGCTTTGGATGCAAAATGTGTGAAAGAATAAGCGGTTGAAAGAGCAGATACAGCTCTTGGATTAAACAACGAGCTGATTCTTTTTTCGTTAAAACACGATTTAATTAATATGAAGCTTTTTGCTTTCGTGGTCCTTAGAAATCCGGCCACCATGCGGTAAAGAAAAATGGTGTATGAAAATAGAAACTGTTTTGAAAAGTTTAACGCAAAATATTGATTGACTTAATTCGTTTTGTTGTTTATTAAGTAGTTCTTATCAAAGCATGTTGTAATACTTTAGTAGAGGCTATGACAGTATTTCCGTTTGCGTTCACTTGTTACGCGTCAAAAAATTTACTTTCCAATGCCAAAGCTACTTTTCGTCCTCAGGAAGTGTAAAAGATCTTTATAAAGAAAGCAGACCTTATTAAGACAGCTATCGTAAGCGATTTGAAAAGCTATAAGGGGATAAATAAATAAAAATTAGAAAGGGGATTTTATAGGAGTATGCTAATTAATTGTTTCTCTTGTGTCGGTTTACATTCTGATATATTCAGCCGACCCGCCGAAAACTAATAGGTGATCACTGCATGTAGACAACAACCAGCTGTTACACAGCTGCAACAATGCTGTGATTCACTAGTAAAAATTCTGCTTGAAATGTTTTGACATTTCGAACTGAGAATTGTTTTTGGTGTGTGCGATCCAATATTCATTGCCCTTATCCGGCCAATATCAGTGATATACCAATAAGATATATAGTTAAATATATTTAAAATATATAAATTTTATTTAAAATATTGTAACTAAATTATTATTATTAAAATATTCTCCAACTTTATAAAGAATTATGGTGAGTATTATTCCGTTTTGACGGGTATTGATATAATTGTCGACATATGCCCTAATATGGCAAAAAAATAATTGTTATAAATGGATTAGTAAACCTATATAAATTTGTGTCGTCTTTCAGGAACCAGATTACAATGAAGACACCGAATGGAACGATGTTCTTCGCGCTAAGGGCATTATTCCCCCCAAACAGAAAGAAGCTGAAATTACTGAAGATCAAATACAAACCATGATTGATCAAGTCATCGAAGCACGTACAGATTCTACGGAAGGTCACACTAAAAAAATTGAAGATATGACACTCGATGAATTGGATGAACTGGAAGATTCCGAGGATGAAGCTGTTCTGGAAGAGTATCGTCGACAGCGTATAGCCGAGATGCGAGCATTTGCAGAGAAAGCGAAATTCGGTACAGTACGTGAAATATCTGGGGAAGATTATGTTAGTGAAGTAACAAAAGCTGGGCAGGACATATGGGTCGTTTTGCATTTATATGCAAACGGTATACCATTGTGCAATATAATACACCATCATATGCAACAATTAGCAGTGCGTTATCCACAGACAAAGTTCTTACGTTCGATAGCCACTACTTGTATTCCTAATTTTCCGGAAAAGAATCTGCCAACAATTTTCGTTTATTATGAAGGGAATATGCGCAAGCAATTTATAGGGCCTCACGAATTACGTGGTGAGAAACTCACTGTGGAGGAATTGGAGTACATGTTGGGTCAAGCAGGAGCTGTTAAAACTGAAATTGTAGATGATCCACGACCACAAATTCGTGATAAAATGTTCACGGATTTGGTAGATAAAAGTGAAGATTATTTTTAATAAATTTTAATAAGGAAAGGAGTTACAGAATTAAACGTTCAAACATTATAATATTTTAGATTTTAAATGAGAAATTAAAATTTCAAATTTTAAATTAAATTTTTGGGTGGACTCAAAAAAATAAAATACTTAAATCTTTTCTAAAATAGATTTAATTAATTTTATTAAGTTTTTGATAATTTTTAGAAATCGCGACTAATGATTTCCTTTCTTGAAATTGTATTTCATATAAAGTAACTGAAAGTTAAATTTGAGTTACTCTGCCTTTCCTTTGGTTTTCTCGGCAGCTGGAGCCTTCGCAGTTGATTTGGGCTTCATGCGAAATATGCTGGCGTCAATTACGTTGTAAGGGTGTTCGGGCGTTGGGTTAATGCTACGACTGCGTCGCGGTTGTTGTTCTTGCAGCAAATGAGGAGCTAGCAATAAAAACAGTTGCTGAAAAGGAGGTAAACGTTATCTACACAAAAAATGATATAGAATTTAAGAATATTTTCCTAATCTTACTTCAGCCCATGAAGGTAAACCACATTTAGTGAAACACAATTCCCAAAAAGGCAAACCCAAATGGCCAATAGACATACGAAGATATTCACTAAAGCTTTCCGCCAAAAAGATCCATTTGAAAGAATTTAATTCTAATAAATAAATTTTTGGATTTCTGGATGTCACTGATTCGTAAAGAAGGCATACCTGTAAGATATATAAAGAAGACATTTTATCCCAATTCAAATTCGGTTTGTTTATTCCGGTCGCCTTTCAACTGTGTGATGGGTGACGTTGACGCATATTGCTAGTCCGAAACCGTTGAAAGGAGACTGGTAACACGAGGGGATAGTGCGAACGCAGGAACCAACACATCAAATTTGCACGCCTTCCTGTACAAACCTTGGCCATATCACTGATATTACTCAGCTCAAATATCTTTGTTTTCAGTGTGATAACTGGTTCATCATGACCCCATATATCCTTAGTAGGAGCTGTTGGCATCGATTCGGCTCCGCTTCCGATTCCAATAGGGTTGTTCTCATTTTCTGGTTTTTTTGTAAAACTGGTATCAATATTTTCACGCAGTAAATTAATTTGTACCAAATGTGGAAAATGGATATAGCCCACTTGTCGTACATCATTTTCTGTATAAAAACATATTATAATTTGGGGAAGATTTTAGTAGAGAGAAGCGCAAGCCTCTTTGGTACATACGCGAATATTGATAACTCCAATGCAGCAGAAAACCGTCGGTTGACAGATAAAACCGTTTCATGTCATCCGGCAGTAGGACGCTATGGCGATGCTCCCAATTCGCTACCTGCAATTTTTCACACGGTGGACGCTTCTCACAATTTATATTGCACACTCGAGGCATGTTGGCTACATGAAAGTGGAAGGGATATATTGGAAATTGTTGGTTGGTCAATATGGAAATAATATACTTAAGGTTTTCATTAATCCTAGAGTCAAATTTTCGTAAAAGACATCATCCGGAGATGCTTTCTTGGCCATTTTGATTCGGTTTTATTTTTCAAGTGTTAGATAAAATTGTCATTCATTTGTTTATTTTATCAGTCTGGCATTGTTTTCATGGCAACGCGATTCGAATTTCCTATGTTCTCATTTTCAGAGAAAATAACTCATTTATGCTTGTTCTAATCTCATTTTGTAATCGAGTCTCTCATTTATATCCGGTACCATCTCATTTAAAATTAATAATGGTGTCAAATTTGGAATGGTATCAAATTGAAAGATCACACAAATTTTTAAAAATAAACACCATCGATTAGATAGAAATTATTAGTATTTATTAATCTATGTATAGATTTATTCATATATACATTTGTGGCACTCCGACATTATCTCCTTCGCTTCATTTTAGACTTTAATATTGTAATTTTCCCCATCTTCTTCCTCTTCGTGTCAGGATACTTCCCACACCGTCGATTCCATTGAACGGCGCGCACGTGTAGCCACTTCTACATGTGCATCTAACCCATCACTCAAACGGCTACACCGCCGTGACAAACTACCGCGATTAAGTTGACTGTCTCGAAATAGGTTCATAGCATCATTATTATCCCCTTGGGCACGTCTGATACCGTGTTGATACTTAGCTTCCTTCGCCAGAAGTTGTTCACGTTGAATTTGAGTCTTCACCTCGGCTGGTATATCAGGTATGATAAATTGCATTATACCAGTTATAACAAACACAACGTGCTGTGGTGAAAAACCGGGTATTGGTTTTAGATGAGTTTAGTGTAATTATTAAGGGCCTGTGGTCTCACCTCAAAAATCACCACGAAAGCTAGACGTGCAGCAAAGACGTGCCAATAGTGTGGACTCAAACCGTATGGTTCAAAATCATGGGGACCGTTTCTAAAATCATACAATTAATAAAATCAATATGATTCACATCTTTTCTCAAAATCGTTCTTTAAAACTCAACCTGTAACCTCTGTACTGGCATGTATCGGGATCCTTTTCACTACTTGTGGCACCCCATTCCTCCTTGTAATCGGAAGTATTGAAAACTGATAAGGAGTGCTCAATGTAGCCGACTAGAGAATTTGTATCCGAATACACGAATTTGTAGACCATGCGCGGTATAAAATCACTGGTGTAGGCAATAACGAAGGCGTTGGAAACGACGGCAGTATAAGTTATAATACGCAGTATCCCGTACCAGGCTCCGATATCTTGTACACGTTCCGCTAGTGGGCGGCGTGCTTGTGTTACCATTTTATAGGCATCCAAACGGATTTCGGCGATGTTATTAAGAAGAGCGAAGAGCGGCGCTAATGGAAAGGCGGCCACGAAGAGAGTAACGAAACCATATTGAAGAACTGCGGAAGAAGAGAATTATACATATTTAAAATTCCCAGAAAGTTTCCCTAAAAATTAATTAACTCATTTCTAAATATTCATCGAATAATGCTAAGCGTCCTGGATCTTGCATGTGATAATCTTGCTCCCAACTCATATGCAAATGTGCTTCATCTTTGGTGGCCTGTTTGTGTTTCCTTTGACGCCACCAATTGTGGAATTTTGGGAAAAGGTATTCCATAAAATTATTCCAGCATTGCTTTCCGACCATTATAATCGCCAGTTGAATACATAATTCCGAAAGGCATCCGGCCGGATCGCATATATCGTTCTTGAGACGAAAAAACTCACTTTTACGCGCCTCATCATCACCGGGGTAATCAAAGAAACGCCCCTTAAAGAAGGCTATATAGATGAGGGAGCTGTAGAAGTTCATAAATTCGAAGAAGAAAATTTTGAAAGTAAAAGAATCCTCGTATTCAGTATGAGTCCGTGGATTTTCTAAGTTCGTTAATTTGATGGCCATGCGATGGTAGATCTGCGATGCAGGAGGAATGAAAAAAAATACTATAATGCATTAATGAAAGGGTCAAGAGTACATTCAAAGCTTACTCGCGTCAAAATCATGATTACAATTAAATTAATAAGCGCGGCCGTTACCGTGGTGAATAATTTGGCATGTTCTTTCACGAAAAATCCACCCCCACCATGAATAACCGCTACCAATGATATACGATAGATAATGGTACCCAATACGGCCGATAAAGCAACTGAAATCTTAAGGGAGAAAATGAAAACGTGGCATTGAGGTTAGTTAGTTTGAGGTAAAGACTTTTGCGATCAAGGCTTTTGAGGCTAAGTTTTTGAGGTGAAGACCTTCTACGTTAACGCTTTTAAAACTGACCATAAATATAACTGCACTTCCGGTTATCATAAAACGTACGCTTCTGCTCCAGGTTGACATATACGGTTCTTTTTCACGTGTCACCGGATTCATGCGAAAGGTTGTGGCATTCGTTTCGAATTCGGGTCGATTTTCTTCATCAGATTCAACATTGCGTAAATCCCATTCCCAAACGATCACCGATTGTTTGCGTTTCCATAATTCCAAGAACGTTGTCGCTGAAGTCAATTAAACAAGAACGTAACGATGTAAACGTCAAAAGGGAACGTCGAAAGAAACGTCAGTATAAACGCGTATTGGCATTACGTCTTACCCCAGAAGGACATGAATATTGCGAAAAACACTGTAGACGGATTATCAAAAAGATACGTCAAGCGTGAGAACATACATGATTCGTATAGGTGCTGATAGTCACAGGCGCGATCACATAGGGGACACAGGGTGATGTTACCAGCTCCATTCCTATTACAAATCTCCTTACTTGGAGTATTATCATCGGAATTTATCGAGGCGAGACCGTAGAGGAAACATAGCGTCCCTACTATTGCGGGATAGGTAAGCATTTCGGTATAAAAACCCAACCAGCAGAAGTAGAGCGCAATTTTGTCACCGAAATACTTGCGCACCAGGCATAGCGGTTGCTTCTTATACCATTGCGAGGGACGGGCCCAAGTCAAATAGAGTGTACGACGATCAAAATTAATCCCACTGGAATGGGGTCGATCATATTGACCTTCGTGTAAGGGAAAACATGCCAAATAAGTGCCATCGTTAAGAAGACGACGTATACCGCAGCGATCAGTCTCATTAAAAGGAGTACGCAAGAGAACTTGCATAACCATCAAACTGCGTTGAGCGCTAGTAAATGCGGTGGCGCGGTCTTTGACGATAAACCTGAAAAGTGAGAATAAATAACGGATCAAAAATGTGGGGACTTTTAATTACTGTTCTTCAGGGTTGCCATTTGCCGTGGCTTTTTTGAAAGTCGTTTCACTGTCCAAAAGGTTCTGATCGAGTTGAATTTTGTGTGTAAGCCGTGACCAGAGCTTTTTCCAATATTGAATATTGCGAACAATCACGTTTTCCTCATCCTGTTTAGAACCGAATTTCAAACAGATTTTAAATGTAATTAAATTTAGGCTTACCCACGATGACTTGACGGATATTGTGATAAAGCGTTTTATTGGCAATTTCAAATTTAGAACCTCAGCCAAACGCGTTTCCAAACGCCAGGGTAAATAAATTTTGAGAAAATATGTTTTTTCATCAAATGATTGAGTTTTATCCTCCAGCTCCAATTCGAGTCCTTCCTTCATCAGATTTCCTACAAAACAACGACGCCTATCACAACGTCGCGATTCAGCCTCCGTCATAACACCCAAATTTTCCTCCTCCCAAGCGAGTACCATATCAATTTTGCGGCGACCATCGCGAAACATCAGCGACTCAGCATCGAGCCCCTGACGAACAAGAATGAGCTTAGGTTAGAAAAGAGAATATTTCCCCCCCCCCCCCCCACAAACTCGTTACCTCTCGATCCTGTTTGCTAACTCGTTGCTGTTCGATTTCACAACTAAAAGTGCTTCCCCGTTTGCTCGAATGGCAGCTATCGCTAAAATGACTGCCATTAAGACTGTTGCCAAAAGACGGAAGTCTGCTATCATTGTTGTCATTGCCGACTTTGCCCAAGACATTGGTTGGAATATCTAATTGCTTGTAGCAAAATTGATCTGGCATCAGTTTTGAGCTTGACATTTCAAACGGACTTGCACTAGATTCCATCTCTATAAGACCCAATTCGTTATCGCCACCTATTGTAGATCTCTGATCATCAGGGGAAGCTGTTAAATTCAAGCTTAGTTCCTTAGCAATCGCCGTGCCTGGTGGTATGTCTTGAACGCTAGCAATCCTTGGACCAAAAGCCATTGTGGGACTAGGTTCCGCAGATTCAAGTTCAAGATGGGTTGACATTGTTTTGCAAATTAAATCCGATTGAAGTTGGCGCTCCGAATTCATCCACTTCTCGGTGTATCCTATAGGATTACTTCTTTTCTTGACATGATTAGCACCAAGGGACTTATCATTAGATAGGTCATAATCATGATCCTCAATCGTTTCTCTGCAAGCGGTCTGAGCTTGTTGTTTTTTGTCATGAAAAACAGTTGGGTTTCGGTTTGCTTCGTTTGAAATGAATTGATAAATATGATCTGATGACTTGTAGATTGTTGAAGCAATCCCATCCATAATTTTTTTTTCCTTTAAAAAACAAGGTTTATCAAATAATAATTTTGATTTGGCAATGCCTAACTCCTTCATACCATTCCACAACCGCCGTACATACGCTCAGCTACTATCCCGCTATCATGACTCGATCGCCGTGAACGTGCTCTGAATGCCGGGCGTACATTGCGTTCACTCTTAGCCGGACTAGAAGATATCTCCCGGCGCAACAACTTCCCACTGCGTTGCCAGGCGTTGCGTAAAATTGGCACCGATAAAAATCCTGTTAATAAATAACAAATATAAACCTTTTTGATTAAGCTCTAAATTTATTGAATGCGCTTTGAATTTTTTCAAGTATTTACGTGGTAATTGTGATGTGCCCGATAAATCCTCACGTGAATCGCTTTCTAAAATTGGATCACGTGAATCACTTTCCATAGCGGTGTTTTCTTGCATCGCTTCAATTTTTACCGGTGTGGGGAATTTTTTTAACTCAACACTCTTATCGTTTATTATTTTAACATCGTTACCGTCATACATCTCTTGAGGAGATTCTTCTGAACAAACCGTCTTCTTTACCAAATATTTGTTATCTTGAAAAGAGAAAAAATAACGAGACTTAAGTATTGAAGCTTACAGTCGGGATGATTGGGTCGGTTTAGAAAGCCATCAATTAAAAATACAACAAGTTTTCCAATAAGAACGTAACGATTTCATTTTAATTGTGCGAATAAATAATGGAGAAGTTTTATGATCTAGTGATGGCGGAATATCACACAATGTAGAGACTCTTGAATGTCAAGGAACCTTGAAAACAGCGGATTTATGTTTCGAAATAACTGGAATTTTTTCGTAATACTGTCTATAGTCTCAGCTTTGTTATAATTTTGGCAGTAATCTGTGATACGCACGTTCTGCCACAGTGAAAAAATTCGAGTCCACTGAATATTCCTGTCGCTCTAGGATATTTCTATATTAACGTGATAACACTTCGATGGAAATATCGCACGTGTTACCGTCGCCAGTGTTTCAGGAGAAAGAGTTAGTCAAATAAATCGAGTTTACGTGATTCTCAAAAATTCCGTGAATTGTAAGGAATTTCATAGAGCGGTGACCTGGAATACCATCACAGATTACCAAATTAATACAAAAGCTAAACACTCTTTATCCCTTTAAGAAGCTGAAATTTCACCAATTGGTTTTCTCTAAAGTTATGTTAGGTTTTTGTTTTTGGAAAAAAGTATGGAATGAATATAAATTGTATTTTATATTAAACCGATCGAATTTATAAATTCGAAATTATGTGAAGCTTTTTAGTATTGGAATAACGTCTTTAGTGTTTGGTTAAGAAACTGAGTTTGCTGAATTTTTAAACAGGGTTACGAGCTTTCTTCCGGATCTCTTCAAATTTAGAATAAGCAAATTTTTTTCTACAACGGAAAATTTTGAATTTATATAATTGATTCGAATTTAACCATACATTATATTATCTATTTTTACAACAAGATCTATAAGAGGAATAAAGAAAGAAGAGTCGATTGGTATCAATTTGATTCCTATAATGATTCCTATAATACTAATAATGTAATATTGACGTCATAACGCCGATATTTTGTTTTTGAATGAAGAATTATTTTTATTTTTAGTACAAAGAAAAACATTAATAATTATACTAAGGTTATAAGGATACAAACACTTATTTTCGTATACACACACGCTCGTGAATACATGCTCGTAAATTCCATATGGTTTTATATGCGTGCGATGTAATTATGGTGTAGTATTGCCACAATATAATAAATTGATGTTCCACATCTGCAGCCCCCTCTACCCACCCCTAATTAAATATTGTATGAAAGGACATTTGATTAGAATGAATTCGTTAATGTGGAATCCTTCAAAAAGCAATAAAGCAGACGTCACTTGTTAAAAATGATAAATATTTTTAAACAAACAAATGATTACGGCCCTATCACCGACCTCCTTCTTGACCGCCCACACAAATTTGAATGCGGCGAAATTGTTTTGAAATCAATGTTTTTGATTTTTTAACGTCATTTAAGAAGGTGCTTAAAAATGTCCTCATACGCTTCAGTATTTTTCCAAACTTCACAAATCAATGTTGATTACATTTGTCGTTTGTGTTTATTATTAAAAAAACTTGTTGCTTTTGTCAAAAATTTAAAGTAAATTTTTAATGAAAGTTTATTCAATTGATTTTTGTTAAAGTTAATTACGGACATACAACAGTTTGTCGCGGTCCTACGAGGTCTTAAGTTAGATTAAATTTTCAAGATTTATTTATAGTCATTCTTTTTCTCGTTTTATAAAGTTTTTTCTCTTTCAAACCCAATCATATTTTATATAATTTTTTCGAGAATTAGTCTCTATTATTATATTATTATTATCTGATTGGTTTATTAATCTCACAATTCGTGCAAGGCCAAGGTTCTTTTGAAGATCGTCTGTACGAAAGAGAGCAGTTGTCAAAAATCACACGTCCTTTTTCATAAAATTTATATCTATCTCTACGTCTATCCTTGTCTATAAATTGTTTACACGTTTGTTTCCTACGGAACCGCAATCAATAATATCGTATAATTTTATCGATTAACCGGATGTCAGACGAGCAATATCTTCAATATATAAATGTACGTGGAGGTATAATTATTTTTTTTTTATACACAATAATTTTTTTTATTAATCAATTTATTGAAAGTATTGTTTTAGACCTTTACTGATATAATTTAAAAATTTTTATTTTTATTTAGTGAATAATTATTACTGAATTTTTTATCAAATTTATTTTCATTTTTAAACTTTCACAAAACGTTTATATTTAGTATCTGTTGTTTTCCGTACGAAATTTTCATTGCTTTATTCACAACCGTTACGAAGCTTCCTCGGACGAATGTCCGTCGCTCAACACGCGAGAATGACACGCACTCATTGAATGAATGCACTTCCTCTGTGATTTCAGTGTGTACGCGTATGTGTGTGTGTGCTTGTGAATGTACAAGTCCTTTTTCATATTTACGAGTGGATATTTACTCGTTCGAGCATATGTATATGTGTTGAAGAGGTGGAAAGAAGAACAAGAGTAGAAAAAGCGCAGGTGAATATATTCGTATTATAGCCGAATTTTAAAATTCTATAAAAATGCAATTTAAGAAAAATTGTCGTCTTAATTAATAAACAGCTTTTGATTCCCACAGTAATGTTAATAATAGGATGGGTCGACGTGGGGCGGGGGTGTGGGATGGGTTCGGAAGTTCGTGTGATGATAGGGTGTTTTTTCATAAAAAAGCCAACTTTTTCGTTTTTTACTGGCAGGCCCCTTTTTCATCGAAGGCTTTGCGTTACGCCTCTGGCATTAGCTCGATTTTATAAAAATATTACAAGCAGTCAAAAACTTAGTTTTAAATTTTACTTTTAATGTTTTATTTTATAAAATTAATAATGTATTAATAGGATTAATTAAAATTAAAGTTTTCAAACAATAGAATATGAATCCTCAGGTAAAAAGTGAAAAATAATAAAATTGGTTTTTAGTTTGTTTTTAGAAAATTTTTAAAAATTGTGAGCTTTAAACCTCCATGTTGTTTCAATTCAGAACGGTATGTTTTTCTCATAAAGAGGAAATTATTGGTAATTTTTAAAAAGAAAACCAACCAATGGCCCACCTCCTAAAAGTAAGGGAATGCGATAAAATGTTAAAAAACTAAAATAAAGTGAAAATAGCGAATAGTTTCTCAAAGCCATTTTAATAATTTGGTTTCACAAATTTGTTGTTTTAAGGACATTTTGAAAATATAAACATTTTATAATCTCGTGTTCGGAGACGAACCCCTTCAGAAATTCAATTATTCTAAAATTATACATTTTCTTTCAATTTTCGATACACTTGACATCCTTAGCGTACGTACACCTTCCCTTCGGCACCTCGAATAAAGTACCGGCAGGACAATAAACCTGACTTATAGTATCGTTCGATAGACAAACATAAAATGAACGGCAATGGTCCTCGTAGTTTGGAAAGCGCTCGCCAATTTTTGCTTTTACGCAAAGCTGAAAAGTTAATAAATAGAAATTAAAAACTTGATTACAAAAAATATAGAAAACGCACATTCTTTTCCGGATTTCTTTTAAGGGCCGACGTGATGCCGGTTACTTCTATCGGATGGTCTTCCATTTTAACGGTAAAATTACATTGTTTCGAATTGTCGGCTTGACACTTTCCCGCGGTCTGATTGAAATATTGATCGATCTCGCAATCTTTTGAAATCTTCTGGCCATTAATGCACACGTAGAAACCACGACAATTATCAGGATTACTGGCAACTTGTCCATGTTTGCCACTACACACGCCAACACGTCGTCCATTCTCCAATAAGCAAGTGCCATCATTTTGACGGCAGAGCCCGAGTAAACTGTCATAACTCTCTCCGATGCGGCAACGCAACGCTTTGGGTTTGCCGTTTTCGCATGCAAAATATTGACGACAATCATTTTGGTCGGCCATTGAAGTTTTCGGTTCCATTTGCGCGCACAATTGGGTAAAATTTGCAGTGAAGTTGGCGCACAAACCCCGTGTCAGATTTTTAGTGGCCTCAGATGAATACGAAATATTCAGTAAAATCTCCACTTTTTGACATTGCGCGCTTGTTGCATTAAAAAGATGATCGGGGTGACAGCGTTCATGACGCAATTTGCCATTAATGCAAACGTAAAATGCATTACAATTCGCCGGATCATGCATGAGATGCCCATGGCGACCCGTACAATCGTTGGAAACCGGTGGTTTTGTATCATTACCACTAATCTTAGAACAGGAGCCATCATCCTCATGACACAATAGCTGTTGCGAATTAAAAATCCGACCGTGGTCACATTGCTGGTGTTTTGCTACTCCCCCCACACAAACGTAATAACGCGTGCAATCATTTCCATCGGCGAAATGTGTGCCATTCATATGATTACTGCAGTTTAACGTCGCGTTCTGGTAAACTACGGTGCTATTAAGCTGACCCCACTTCTGGGGCCACTTCCCTTCCATTTTAGAATGGTCCCTTTCTTTTACTTTTCGACGACTTAGTTTACACGTTTTGATGCTTTGATCAAAAATGTACCCCTCCAAACAGGATGTAGGAACCCATTCGCCAGTTGATGAACAGATCAAAAACTCCTTAGCATTCTTGTTGCGCAGCAGTTGTTTTGTTTTAGCGTAGCGGCAAGCACGTCTGAAACCGCTACTCGCACAAGTGTCGTCATTTGGTTCGCAAGTTTTGGAAACATCATCAAAAAAATAACCCTTCATGCATTCAAAATTCAACCATTGATTGCCTTCATCATTGCATTTCGCATATTTGGTACAGTTGAGAGGCAAGTGGCGCAAGCTCCCTGCCTGACATTGCGTCCTGTTCGTTATTTTGCAAGTTCCATCCACGGGGACACAGGATTGCTGAGTGACATTGAAGTATTGATGATTATCACATGTTTTTGTAAGCCATTTGCCGTTAATGCACGCATAATACTGTCGGCAACTCAAGGAAGAAGCACGGAGTGCACCATTCCGTTCGCAATTTCTATAGGGTCTCACAGTTCCTTCCAGTTCCTCTTCTGCATTTCCGCATTGTCCTGCATCATTGGGTACGCAAAAGTTAACTGTACTATTAAAATACGTCCCAACAGGGCAAAATTGCAACCACCACTCATTCTCCAGACACATGAAAAACATGGCACAGTTACCGCCATAGGCACGTACCTGCCCGTCGGTACATTCCAGAATATTGCTACCGTTGGAAAGGTGCGCTGATGGTAGTTCAATTTCTGAACAATTGCTGAATACGTGTTTGTTTGTGGTCGTTACGCAGGTGCGCAATCTTTCTGAAAAGAATTTGCCTTCAGGACAGTTCCTTATACGCCATTTTCCACGATGGCACCTCAAGTATAATCTACATTGTGGACTTTGTGTTGGTAGTAGAGCATCTTCAAGTTGCTCAGCGCAAAAGGTGGATTGGGCTACCTCCAGGAAGGTATCATCCGAAAAAACTGCATGGCCTTTCCTCGATTTCAGGTCATAACGGTTTCCACTCCACCATTTGTGTGAAAATTTTGGGTTTAGGGTAAAGTTGAATATTTCGCGTCGTTCCCAGTTTTCTTTACCGATGTCTTCCTAAAGATTGGTGAATCCAAAAATGATAGCATTTAAATTATCTGAAGTATGATTTTAATTAAATACAAATAGGAAGGTAAGCTTAATCCTGGCTAAATACTAGCTAAACGCTAGCTGAATGATAAATGTAGCTCAATGCTAGCTGAATACTAGCTGAATGCTAGCAGAATGGTTCCTGAAACTAGCCAAATTCTGGCTTAATACCAGACAAATGCTTGCTCAATGCTAGCTGAATACTTGCTGAATGCTAGCTGAATGGTCTCTGAAACAAGCCCAATGCTGGCTTAACACCTGATTAATGATAGCTCAATGCTAGCTGAATGGTAGCTGAACATTAGGTGAATGCTAGCTGAATGGTCTCTGAAACTAGCCAAGCGCTGGTTTAATACTTGATAAAAGATAGCTCAGTTTTAGCTGAATGGTTCCTGAAACTAGCCAAATTCTGGCTTAATACCAGACAAATGCTTGCTCAATGCTAGCTGAATACTTGCTGAATGCTAGCTGAATGGTCTCTGAAACAAGCCCAATGCTGGCTTAACACCTGATTAATGATAGCTCAATGCTAGCTGAATGGTAGCTGAACATTAGGTGAATGCTAGCTGAATGGTCTCTGAAACTAGCCAAGCGCTGGTTTAATACTTGATAAAAGATAGCTCAGTTTTAGCTGAATGGTTCCTGAAACTAGCCAAATTCTGGCTTAATACCAGACAAATGCTTGCTCAATGCTAGCTGAATACTTGCTGAATGCTAGCTGAATGGTCTCTGAAACAAGCCCAATGCTGGCTTAACACCTGATTAATGATAGCTCAATGCTAGCTGAATGGTAGCTGAACATTAGGTGAATGCTAGCTGAATGGTCTCTGAAACTAGCCAAGCGCTGGTTTAATACTTGATAAAAGATAGCTCAGTTTTAGCTGAAAGGTTCCTGAAACTAGCCAAATTCTGGCTTAATACCAGACAAATGCTTGCTCAATGCTAGCTGAATACTTGCTGAATGCTAGTTGAGTGGTCTCTGAAACAAGCCCAATGCTGGCTTAACAATTGATTAATGATAGCTCAATGCTAGCTGAATGGTAGCTGAACATTAGGTGAATGCTAGCTGAATGGTCTCTGAGACTAGCCAAGTGTTGGTTTAATTCTAGATAAAAGATAGCTCAATGCTAGCTAGCTGAATGGTAGTCTAACATTAGCTGAATACCAGCAGAATTAGTATCAGTGAATCAACATCAGAATCTGGTTCGGTAATCCAGAATTATTAAACCCTATTTTAAAACCCACTAAAACTCAAGAAAACCATTGAAGCTTAAGGAATTTTATATAAACATATTTTCGAACAGCTGTATTGACATCAAAAATAAAAATACAATGAGGCTTAATTTCGAAATTGAATTTTATTTTATGAATTCCCGAAAACAGATTCTGATGTAGTTCCACACATATAAAACAACGATATTGGGGACATGGTTTCCTGAGTCAGAAAAACTGCATAATCTAATTCTAAACCCTTTCTCTAAGCAATTCTTTGTTGGATCACGCTTACATCGTAGGAGATATTTCGGACAATCCTGAGGCTACGCTTTTTTGGAACGCATGTGAGCGCTTTTGGATCAAATACATTGCCCTGACCACAATTTCCACTCTCCAGCTTAGCATTAGAACAAATGTAGTACAGTTGAGAATCAGTGGGGTCGGGTACCATTTCACCCTCGCGATAATTGCCAACGCATGTGCAATCCAATGCAGGTGCCTTACAGACATCGTTTAAATCTCGTTTGCAGATACCTTCCGCTTCTTTAAAATAGTTTCCTGTACCGCAATCGGCTTCGTGCAGGGTGGAATTAGCACAGATGTAAAACTTGCGGCAATCGGTAGGATGTGCCAAGAAGGTGCCCTCTTTGTAGCCTCCAGGGCACGTGCAAATTTTCGATTTAGTCACTTTACACTGACCTCTATCATTCGGCAAACAATGCAAGGCTTCGGGATCGAAATATAGCCCCTCCCCACACGTAAGGTCTAGCATTTTTCCACTGAAGCAGAAGTAGTACTTGTTGCAAATATCCGGGTTGGTTGTGGCTTGGAATTGAAAATATTTCCCTGATTCGCAAGTCATTTGCGTCATGCAAATACCTCTCTGGGGATCAAATATTCTTTCGTCCGAACAAGCTAGTTTAATAACCATACTCGGACTGGAGCAGTAGCAAAAGCTGTGGGGGTCATTATGAACTGGAATAGCGTAGCCGTTATCGTGAGTCGCATTTATGCAGAGGTTTATGTCGCAGTCAGGCTAAGGTGTGAGCTTTATTGGTATCAATGGGAAGATAAGCGACTTATTGAAGGCACTTACCACGTCTGGTAGACATAATTTCATGATGTCATTAAATCTTTTACCCTCATCGCAAAATCTTAAAATTGCTTTGCCATTTTTGCAATGACAAAACATGTGTGGACCGGCGTGGGATGGGAAAACGCTATCTGCTGCATTAGGATCCAGACAATAAGACTGATCGCAGAAGCTCTGATGGAATGAATAGGAGTCCATTTTGAGGAGCTGTCCTCAATGAAAATCATTAAATAACTTACATTTATTTCACCGGGTTGCACGCAAACCAATAAGTGAGGATCAAAATAGCCTTCCTCGGGGCATTTTACAACGATCGGCTTCTTCGAAACACATAAACAAAAGCTATGGCTATCGTTACGATTTACGAATGGCGTATAGTCCTGCCCTTTCTCACATTCTAAAGGGTCACAGGGCACGTTCTAGAGGTGAAGACGGATAGAGACCTTCTCTTGCAAGAGTAATTGAAACTCACCGATTCACAAATATTTCTCTTCTTATTAAAAACGTAGTTATTTGGACAGTTCTTCTTGAAAGCGGAACCGCTGCGGCAGACACAAAAACTAGACGGATCGTCGCTTAGTGTTGGACCTATTGTATTATCCGCGTCATCCTTGCATAATTTTTGATTGCAGTCATCCTATTTTAGAGTTTGTGTAAAGCATTCATAAAGGCATTTTTAAAGAAGATTTCATGGCTTACGCTTGGTTTCGGCATACAAATGCCAAATCTAGAGTCGTATGATGTGCCTTCCGCACACTGACGAAGTACTTCGACACCATTTCGACAATAATAGAATTTATCAGAATCGTTTGGATCAGGAAATGACGTGCCATCGGGCTTATAGGCACATCTGCCTGTATGGCAAGCGCCTGGCAAGCATATTTGGTACTGCTGATTAAAGACTTTACCATCACTGCATTGACCAACTTTTGTCTGTCCGTTATTGCAGATGTAGAACTGGTTACAGTTTGGATGAGCCAACAAGCCATAACCCTTTACATCCTCGCAAGGATTACGGCATTTAGCGTTTACATCAAGAACGCAGGAGCCAACAGAAGGGTCGAACCAGCCGCTACTATCACATACGCCTGATTTTGCCACCCCATTCAAGCAAAGATAGAACGCGTGGCACTGTAAGGGATTCGGTAACATTACATTATTGGGTCGGTTGTGACAAATATCGCAGCAGGCGCCTTGATTATCAGGTACGCATATATTTTTATCGCTGTCGAAGCGGTTTCCAATACCACAATCAAATTCGGCCAGCTTACCACTCTGGCAAATGTAATA
Source organism: Physocephala rufipes (assembly GCA_963966595.1). Classification (NCBI taxonomy): domain Eukaryota; kingdom Metazoa; phylum Arthropoda; class Insecta; order Diptera; family Conopidae; genus Physocephala; species Physocephala rufipes. The sequence continues at coordinate 4,150,339 of OZ016503.1, forward strand.
AAGGCGGCAATTCTGGGGATGCGATATAATATCTCCGGGCTGGTAACCGCCGGGGCAAGTGCAATCTTTCTCTGGACTAGGCGTTGTGTGGCAAATGCCGTCTGTGTCGACTACACATGATTTACTACTGGGGTCGAAACGTCCTTGAGTACCACAATCAGATTCGATCAATTTGCCATCTCGGCAAACATAATAGAGTTGACAATTTTCAGGATGTGGTATGATTTCACCGGATGGATAACCTCCAGGGCACGTGCACTCCGTCACGGGGCTAGGCGTTGTGTGACAAATTCCGTCTGTGTCGGCAACGCATGATTTACTACTGGGGTCGAAACGTCCTTGAGTACCACAATCAGATTCGATCAATTTGCCATCTCGGCAAACATAATAGAGTTGACAATTTTCAGGATGTGGTATGATTTCACCGGATGGATAACCTCCAGGGCAAGTGCATTCCGTCACGGGGCTAGGTGTTGTGTGGCAAATTCCGTCTGTGTCGGCTACGCATGATTTACTACTGGGGTCGAAACGTCCTTGAGTACCACAATCAGATTCGATCAATTTGCCATCTCGGCAAACATAATAGAGTTGACAATTTTCAGGATGTGGTATGATTTCACCGGATGGATAACCTCCAGGGCAAGTGCACTCCGTCACGGGGCTAGGCGTTGTGTGACAAATTCCGTCTGTGTCGGCAACGCATGATTTACTACTGGGGTCGAAACGTCCTTGAGTACCACAATCAGATTCGATCAATTTGCCATCTCGGCAAACATAATAGAGTTGACAATTTTCAGGATGTGGTATGATTTCACCGGATGGATAACCTCCAGGGCAAGTGCACTCCGTCACGGGGCTAGGCGTTGTGTGACAAATTCCGTCTGTGTCGGCAACGCATGATTTACTACTGGGGTCGAAACGTCCTTGAGTACCACAATCAGATTCGATCAATTTGCCATCTCGGCAAACATAATAGAGTTGACAATTTTCAGGATGTGGTATGATTTCACCGGATGGATAACCTCCAGGGCAAGTGCACTCCGTCACGGGGCTAGGCGTTGTGTGACAAATTCCGTCTGTGTCGGCAACGCATGATTTACTACTGGGGTCGAAACGTCCTTGAGTACCACAATCAGATTCGATCAATTTGCCATCTCGGCAAACATAATAGAGTTGACAATTTTCAGGATGTGGTATGATTTCACCGGATGGATAACCTCCAGGGCAAGTGCATTCCGTCACGGGGCTAGGTGTTGTGTGACAAATTCCGTCTGTGTCGGCAACGCATGATTTACTACTGGGGTCGAAACGTCCTTGAGTACCACAATCAGATTCGATCAATTTGCCATCTCGGCAAACATAATAGAGTTGACAATTTTCAGGATGTGGTATGATTTCACCGGACGGATAACCACCAGGGCAAGTGCATTCCGTCACGGGGCTAGGTGTTGTGTGGCAGAGCCCATTGTTGTCGGGTACGCATGACTTACTGGATGCATCAAAACGATTTCCAGCACCACAGTCGGATTCGATCAGCTTTCTATCATGACAAATATAAAAAAGTTGGCAACTTTTTGGATGCGATAACATATCACCAGATTGATAACCGCCAGGGCAGGTGCAATCTTTCTCCGGGCTGGGCGTAGTGTGACAACGACCATCTGTATCCGGTACGCACAACTTCAAAGTGACGTCAAACCGGTTTCCCACGCCACATTCCGCCTCTTTAAGTTTACCGTCTAAGCAAACATGGAACTTATCGCAATCAGTAGGATGAGGCAAAGTGTCGCCATTTTCGAATTCTTCGGGACATGTACAGATCGCTCCATTATCGATAACGTCTTTTAGACTGGTTACATTTTTCAGGAGCCCTCCTTTAAATGATTTCGATACTCTATTGCGATTCTCGAAACTTGTACAAGAGTTACCCAAGTCGCGCATACAAGCGCCGAGCTTGGCTTCAAAATAATTTCCTGCTTCACAATTTTGCTCTATGAGCTCACCGTCGTGGCAGATAAAAAACAGAGAACACGACATTGGATGTGGAACCATATCTCCTTCCCTATGACCTCCATCACAAGTACAGTCTGGCCCCTCTGGGGTTCTCTCCGTGGTAGTCGTTTCTGTGGGTATGCAAGTTGTTGTAATTACGGGGGAGGAAGAAACTGCAGTAGTAATCCAAGAAGTACTCTTAGGAGTGGTGCTTCTCGAGGTAGTGCTCTTAGATGAGGTGCGTTCAGTAGTACTGTCCTCAGAAGTAGAAGTATTGTTCTCAGTTGCACTTGTGGTTCTTTCACTAGAAATTTCAGTGCTAGTACTCTTAATAGTACTAGTGCTTTCAGTGCCATCAGTACCGTCGGTAGTGGTGCCCTCAGTTGAACTACTCTCAGTTGTATACTTTTCAGGTTGACAGTTTAAATCAAGCTTATGGAAATAGCTCCCGACGGGGCATTCTTGCAATACAGGCTTTTCATTGAAACATACGTAATAACTCCGAACGTCTTTATCGTTGGCGATAAACGTACCATTTCTCTGCTTCAAGCAATAGTTTTCCCAACAGGTCCTATTGATATCCGGAATACAATTCCTACTATCAGCTTGAAAAAAGCTACCAACATCGCAAACTTGTCTCACAGCTTCATTAGCGCGACACACATAAAAACTTAAGCAGAATTCGGTATCAGGCAAAAAGGTACCATTAGTGGAGCCTATACATTTATTCTGCCAGCATGTTCCGTTGGTGTCCACTTTACAATTACCAGCTTCGTGATCAAAGAAGCTGCCTGGATCACAACTTTGTTCATAGGGCGTATCTGAATAGCAGACGTAGAAGTCGCGGCAAAAAGCCGCTTTAGCCAAAAATACACCAGAGGCTCTACCTTTGCACAAGTTCGCATCCTAAAATATGAAAATGATAAAAACAGATTAAATCTATGAAAACCATATCCAGAATGAATTAAGAGTGACAAAATAAAAGTCATAATACATTTTTTACATTTACCATTACCGTATTCATCACTTCTTTACACGAGCCTTTGTCGCGTCCCACACAGCGACCACTTCGTTTACTGTATTCTCTTCCTAACGGACAAACGATCTCGTGTTTAGCTTGTTCGGCATTACAACGATAAAAACGTGTACAATCATTAGGATTGGGCCAATGCGAAGGAAGACCTTTCAATTTTCGTAGTTTGCATTCTGGATCGATGGCAACGCAAACAACCAATGCAAATGCGGTTAGTAAAACCACCGCGTGTGCAAGGTTTAATTCTAGGGAAATTTTGAAATTGGAAAGGGAATAAATATACAAGGTTTTTGTTTCAGTGCTTTAACGATTTTACCTCTCATTGATCGGTTTTTATATCCTTGCCGGTTTTTACACTGAATTGATTTTACCAAAAATGTTCAATTAATTTCAAAATCTATTTACACTCCACGAATGTTGAGATGCCGATAAACTCTAAATTGGCTTCGAAATTTCTGGATTTTTATAGTTTACCGATTGAGAAAAAAATCTTTTTCGACATGCGTTATCTTAACTTAATTTGTACACGATATCACAACATGATATCTAATTGAGATACTAGAGCTCTTTCCCAGGAAATTTTCAAAAAAGTTGTTGTTTTCACAAATCAAATTGATTAAACATCATTAATTGATGAACATAAAAACAACTTGTCTTTCTGCCACACCTCTGGATATTATTTTTGAGAACATAAAAACGCTGGAAGAGGCTAAAGGCAAAGAGAACGTGAAAGTAAAATTAATAAATTTTTTTTAAATCTGATCATGCAAAAACTACTGAAACAATAAACTAATTTTTATACCCTACACACAATGGGTTAATGGACGTCGACGTAACAAACAAGTATTATGTTCGCTTTTTTATTTCGTTTTGGTTTTTTTTTTTTTTTTGGGAATAAAGAACTTTTCTAAATTTACGAATAAAAGACTTTTCTTCAGATTTGGTGTGGAGTGGAGTACTTGGCCGAAGCTCAAGTACCTTACACGCGTAACATAAATTCATAATTTAAATTCAGTATTCAGTGGACGTATCACAACCATTTTTGAGAACACAATTTCGGCTTAAAGGATTAATTCGAATGTAGAATCGTATCTCTAAATTCTCTCTGAAAACTAGAATATTTAGATTTAACCACAGATAAATGCATATTAATTTTAGAGGGAAGGCGCGGCATTTTCAATAAAAGCAGCCTGGGAATGTAGTGAAGCTTCTTGGTAAATTTTATGACAAAATCCCTATTCGTTCTTCTATAATGTAACTTCTGATAGAGGGCGTTTCCAACTGCATTTATGAATCTATTTTCAAAAGAAACGCTTTATTCGGTAATGTAATTTCAATTTTGACATTGCTCTAATATTTGAGAAATTAAACTATAAACAGAATCAATATATATTTACCACCAAATGGGTCGTTTACCCGATTATGTCAATCCCAAAACAGGCTACAGTGATAAAGAATATTCATGCCAAATTGCATGTCTTTAATACTTTCCGTTCGGTTGCAATTGCTATTTCTAAAGACAGACAGATGGGCAGAGAGATGAACGGGCATATCTAAATCGATTCAGAAGCTAATTCTGAGCAGGAATGTATGTATACAGTTTTGCACCTGGTGTGCCTTTTTTAAAACATTACAAATGGTAGAAGTAAGTGTGTACACCCCATCCGTTTGAGTGTAGGGTATAACCAATTATTGTGCTGTAAATTTTTAAGGTCGACTTTTAGGCGCTTATAATATTGTCAATATGTTTAACAGTTTGGATGCACCAATATTGTTGTAAATGGCAATCACAGGGTTATCAGAAATATAATCGGAAAAGTTGAATAAAATAATAGCTTGGACCATCGGCCGGTTTCATTCCGAAATCTCTACAAAAACATGACATCGAAGCAATTTGTTTCATTACAAGGAGTAAACTCTCTAAACCAAATTTTGTCAACCCAACCGTACTTCAGAAATATTTAACTTCTTATGATTTCATTAAATCACTGAATGAAAACTTCTTCTTGCTGAAATGAAAAATTAATTAAAAGTAAGCAATTGTCATTTGAGGAAATATTTATTCGCTTGTAAACATTGCGACAATAACAAAAAGTGGAAGGTGTTGTCGGTGGAGGAGAGGGAGAAAGATGAGACTCTTTCCTTAGCACTTCAATTAATTGGTGTTTTTTTTTGAAATAAGTTTATCTATATCTGCGTCCCAAGTGTTTATGTTTTGTTTTTCCGAGAACCATTGACGCGTAAATAAATTGACTTACTAAAAAAGTAAACTTAATTTTGAAGCACATCAGTCTTGCAAATAACTGCCCTTTGCATCGTTATCATTTCTATCGAAAATGAAATGCAATAGTCGATTGGAATAAATAAAACTAAATTCGTCTGAATGCACGACATTCTTCTGACGGAATCCGTTCAAACGAAAGCGATCAAGAAAATGCATGGTTTGTATGAATTTTTTGACGATTAAAAAACTATTAAAATTTGCAAATTTTTGTAGCGTGTTGGAAAAATACTTATTGCACGTGGATACTCCTTCTCGTGAGATTAGACTATTTGCCAGCAGAAGTAACGACAGCAGCAGCTGAAGTGAGAAAAAAACTCATATCAATACAATTGCATTCAGTAAATACTTATTCATGTGAATATTGCAGGAATCAAATAAAACTTACAAGGAAAACAACGAAGTATCTAACATTTTATACTGGTCAAAATATGATACACATTTTTTTAAAAATGGTACGACAATTTCAGGCGAAACGGATACGGAAACGGATTCAACGAGTACTTCTAACGAAGCAGATTCACTTTCAACAATTAATTTTGATGTGTCCGATTCACTTTCCATAAGTGCTTCTAATGAAGTGGATTCATTTTCAATGAGTACTTCATTCGAAGTGGATTCACCATCCATGAGTACTTCTAACGAAGCTGCATCAGTTTCAACTGTTACTTCTGGTGAATCCGACTCCCTTTCCATAAGTATTTCTGACAAAATGGATTCACTTTCAACGAGAAAATCTGACGGTTTGGGTGAAAAATATACCACATTCGCATTTGAACAGCCAGGCAGGTCTGATAATTTGAATTCACCTTCGGGCACAACTCCCGAGGCTGTACCCTTAGAATTTACGAATTTACCATTTGAACCGACAATGCTTCAGGAATGGGATTCATCCCTAACCAGCGCTTCTGAGTATGAACACAAAGAAAGCACCGCATCAACATTTGCTCCGGCAATGTCTTATGAATTCGATACAATTGTAAACACCATTTCCGATATTGCACCTGCAGAAATTGCCACGTTAACATACGAGACGACAATGGGTGATGACAGAGATTCATCATCAAACTTTGCTTCAGAGAGTGAAACCACAGACAGCACCACCTTAACATTTGACAAAGCTATGTATATTGAATCAGATTCATCCGCAAACGTCCCCCTCGGTGGTACAGCTATGGATGGTACCGCAAATAGTGCTACGCACGATGAAGTCACAGAAAGTTCCACGCTCGATGAGATGGCCATAAGAAATACCCCCTTAGTCTTCGATTCGACAACGCTTAATGAATCAGATTCTTCTTCAATGACTACTTCCCATGATACAGTCACGGACATTACCACGACAGAGTTTGATCAAACAGTGTCTGATGCATTGGATTTAGCCTTGACTACCACCTATGTGGTAGTTACAAAAAATACCACCTTATCGTATGAGTCGAATACATCTGACGAATCAGATTCATCTACAACGACTACTTACTATGCTGTAGTTACAGAAAGTACCGCGTCAGAATCTGATCCAACCACGCTTCCTGTATCGGATTTAACCGATGGAGTAGTCATAGAAAATACCACCTTGTCGATCGATTCGGCAACGACTGATGAATCAACTACATCCATAACGACTGCTTCCTACGATGTAGTTACAGAAAGTACCACGTTAGAATCTCATCTAACCACGCTTTCTGTGTCAGATTCAAACGCGACTACCACTTCCGATGGAGTAGTCGTAGATAATACCACCCTGTCGATTGATTCGACAACGCCTGATGATTCGACTTCATCCACAGCGACTACTTACTATGATGTAGTTACAGAAAGTACGACGTTAGAATTTGATCTAACCACGCTTCCTGTATCGGATTCAACCGCGACTACCACTTCCGATGGAGTAGTCGTAGATAATACCACCCTGTCGATTGATTCGACAACGCCTGATGATTCGACTTCATCCACAGCGACTACTTACTATGATGTAGTTACAGAAAGTACGACGTTAGAATTTGATCTAACCACGCTTCCTGTATCGGATTCAACCGCGACTACCACTTCCGATGGAGTAGTCGTAGATAATACCACCCTGTCGATTGATTCGACAACGCCTGATGATTCGACTTCATCCACAGCGACTACTTACTATGATGTAGTTACAGAAAGTACGACGTTAGAATTTGATCTAACCACGCTTCCTGTATCGGATTCAACCGCGACTACCACTTCCGATGGAGTAGTCGTAGATAATACCACCCTGTCGATTGATTCGACAACGCCTGATGATTCGACTTCATCCACAGCGACTACTTACTATGATGTAGTTACAGAAAGTACGACGTTAGAATTTGATCTAACCACGCTTCCTGTATCGGATTCATCCGCGACTACCACTTCCGATGGAGTAGTCGTAGATAATACCACCCTGTCGATTGATTCGACAACGCCTGATGATTCGACTTCATCCACAGCGACTACTTACTATGATGTAGTTACAGAAAGTGCCACGTCAGAATATGATCCAACCACGCTTTCTGTGTCAGATTCAAACACGACTACCACTTCCAATGGAGTAGTCGTAGATAATACCACCCTGTCGATCGATTGGGAAACGTCTGATGAGTCGACTACATCCAAAACGACTACTTACTATGATGTAGTTACAGAAAGTACCACGATAGAATCTGATCTAACCACGCTTCCTGTATCGGATTCAACCGCGACTACCACTTCCGATGGAGTAGTCGCAGATAATACCACCTTGTCGATTGATTCGACAACGCCTGATGATTCGACTTCATCCACAATGACTACTTACTATGATGTAGTTACAGAAAGTGCCACGTCAGAATATGATCCAACCACGTTTTCTGTGTCAGATTCAAACGCGACTACCACTTCCAATGGAGTAGTCGTAGATAATACCACCCTGTCGATCGATTGGGAAACGTCTGATGAGTCGACTACATCCAAAACGACTACTTACTATGATGTAGTTACAGAAAGTACCACGATAGAATCTGATCTAACCACGCTTCCTGTATCGGATTCAACCGCGACTACCACTTCCGATGGAGTAGTCGTAGATAATACCACCTTGTCGATTGATTCGACAACGCCTGATGATTCGACTTCATCCACAATGACTACTTACTATGATGTAGTTACAGAAAGTGCCACGTCAGAATATGATCCAACCACGCTTTCTGTGTCAGATTCAAACGCGACTACCACTTCCAATGGAGTAGTCGTAGATAATACCACCCTGTCGATCGATTGGGAAACGTCTGATGAGTCGACTACATCCAAAACGACTACTTACTATGATGTAGTTACAGAAAGTACCACGATAGAATCTGATCTAACCACGCTTCCTGTATCGGATTCAACCGCGACTACCACTTCCGATGGAGTAGTCGTAGATAATACCACCTTGTCGATTGATTCGACAACGCCTGATGATTCGACTTCATCCACAATGACTACTTACTATGATGTAGTTACAGAAAGTGCCACGTCAGAATATGATCCAACCACGTTTTCTGTGTCAGATTCAAACGCGACTACCACTTCCAATGGAGTAGTCGTAGATAATACCACCCTGTCGATCGATTGGGAAACGTCTGATGAGTCGACTACATCCAAAACGACTACTTACTATGATGTAGTTACAGAAAGTACCACGATAGAATCTGATCTAACCACGCTTCCTGTATCGGATTCAACCGCGACTACCACTTCCGATGGAGTAGTCGTAGATAATACCACCTTGTCGATTGATTCGACAACGCCTGATGATTCGACTTCATCCACAATGACTACTTACTATGATGTAGTTACAGAAAGTGCCACGTCAGAATATGATCCAACCACGTTTTCTGTGTCAGATTCAAACGCGACTACCACTTCCAATGGAGTAGTCGTAGATAATACCACCCTGTCGATCGATTGGGCAACGTCTGATGAGTCGACTACATCCACAACGACTACTTACTATGATGTAGTTACAGAAAGTACCACGATAGAATCTGATCTAACCACGCTTCCTGTACCGGATTCAACCGCGACTACCACTTCCGATGGAGTAGTCGCAGAAAATACCACCTTGTCGATCGATTCGACAAAGTCTGATGAATCAGCTTCATCCACAACGACTACTTACTATGATGTAGTTACAGAAAGTACCACGTCAGAATCTGATCCAACCACGCTTCCAGTATCGGATTCAGCCGCGACTACCACTTCCAATGGAGTAGTCGTAGATAATACCACATTGTCGATTGATTCGACAACGCCTGATGATTCGACTTCATCCACAACGACTACTTACTATGATGTAGTTACAGAAAGTACGACGTTAGAATTTGATCTAACCACGATTCCTGTATCGGATTCAACCGCGACTACCACTTCCGATGGAGTAGTCGCAGAAAATACCACCTTGTCGATCGATTCGACAAAGTCTGATGAATCAGCTTCATCCACAACGACTACTTACTATGATGTAGTTACAGAAAGTACCACGTCAGAATCTGATCCAACCACGCTTCCAGTATCGGATTCAGCCGCGACTACCACTTCCAATGGAGTAGTCGTAGATAATACCACATTGTCGATTGATTCGACAACGCCTGATGATTCGACTTCATCCACAACGACTACTTACTATGATGTAGTTACAGAAAGTACGACGTTAGAATTTGATCCAACCACCCTTCCTGTACCGGATTCAACGGCGACTACCACTTCCAATGGAGTAGTCATAGATAATACCACCTTGTCGTTCGATTCGACAACGCATGATGAATCAGTTTCATCCACAACGACTGCTTCCTATGACGCAGTTACCGAAAGTACCACGTTAACGTTTGATAAAGTAGTATCTGATGTATCGGATTCGTCCAAAGTTGGCACATTCGATGAGATAGCGATAGAAAATATAACCTCAAAGTGTAATTTGACAACGTCTAATGAATCAAATTCGTCCGCATTCGACAGCTCCGATGTTGTGCCAATTATAAATACCACTACTGCGTACGATTACACGATACCAGATGCTTCAGGTTCATCTTCTACCAATACTATCGATGATTTAGCTACACTAAATAACACTTCAGAGATTGAAATAACTCGAGCGTCGTCAACGGCCGCTCCCTACGTAAGCACCACCACTGACGCTATCGAATCAGTGATGTGCCGACCTGGAATTGATTACCTATCTCATCCAGAGGACTGTCAAAAATTTATACGGTGTAGTAATGGATTGAGGTATATCTTCCAATGCCCTCGCCCGCTTTATTGGAGTCATTATAAGAAAAGTTGCGTGTGGTCAAAAAAGGATTGTTCCAGTAAAGCTGGGCAAAATACTTCGCATACCGAATTGACCGCAACTGGGTGCTCGAATGGCGCCGATTACTTGCCATATCCAGGCAGCTGCAAACGGTATATACAGTGCGCTAACGGAGTACAAGTTCTACGTAATTGTCCACCATCACTCTATTGGAATGCTTTGAAAAAACACTGTGGTTGGTCCACCGATTTTTGTGTTCCTCCCATATAGTTTCTTTCATATATCCTCAGAATGTAGCCATTAATACATCTATCTATAATAAAGTATGCGAAAGCTTCTGACAATACTTTGGTGGATATCTCATAAACTATTATATAGAAGTGATTTTCTAATTAACTTTTATTGGTGATTTATTATAAATAAAAATCCGTAGAATTTAAATTATTTTTTCGGAAACTGACTACACTTTGGCGGATATCTCATAAACTATTGTATAGAAGTGATTTTCTAATTAACTTTTATTGGTGATTTATTATAAATAAAAATCCGTAGAATTTAAATTATTTTTTCGGAAACTGACTACACTTTGGCGGATATCTCATAAACTATTGTATAGAAGTGATTTTCTAATTAACTTTTATTGGTGATTTATTATAAATAAAAATCCGTAGAATTTAAATTATTTTTTCGGAAACTGACTACACTTTGGCGGATATCTCATAAACTATGATATAGAAGTGATTTTCTAATTAACTTTTATTGGTGATTTATTATAAATAAAAATTCAAGATAAAAGTAGTCTTTTGTAAAAGTGTTAATGACCTTTTACGTTGGTTATTTTAAAAAATAGTTTTATTACTCTGAAATGGGTTTATAGATTTCAATAGATGGCCTACGGAAATGTTTTAAATGGCTTGTCTTACTAAAAGCAAATTTGTGTTTCACACTAAAAAGCATATTTTTACCGCCAATTAAGAATTTTTCCTAACAATCTAAAATATGCTAATTTATCGCTGCCAATTGATATGGCAGATCTTATCAGTATCGTCTAAGCAGCTCTCAGTTACGGAATCGTAGTACTTTCCACTGCCACAATGGATCTCTAAAGCATATTCTCGATAACAGACGTAAAATTTGTGACATTTTTCGTGAGGAAAATAGTGGCCTTCATTGGTTGCCGTGCAGATAGGCTTGGGTGGTATTGTTGGCAATGTTGGATAAGAAATTTCTTTTGAAGTCATTGACGCGGGCGTTGTTCTTAAACTGTTAGAATTGTCTACATCCTGGCAACGCCCATCCTCGTCTCGTATACATTTACCGCTTGTGATCTCGTAATAATAACCATTGTCACAACTCTTCAATTCCGGTTCACTAATTACACCTCCACATTCGTAGTAGTCGGCGCATTTTAAGGCGGGAATCCGGAATCCACTTGGCTTCCCTTCACACATCCGTGCCAGTGCTTGACATCCAGCCTGCAAGGGAGCAACACATTCTTCTTCTACCCGAGAATAATGTAAACCGATTGGGCATTGAATGGTCATGGCATCGTTTTCGGGACCCATGCAAAGATAGAATTTCGAACAGTCCTCAGCGGGTAGTTTTATATACCAAGACTGCTCCTTGCTGCGGCAGTAATTACTAATAAAACCAACGGCAGTGTCCTCATTTTGGCAACTGCAGTCGCTGTTTTTCACGCACTTCTTTAACGTGTCGTCGTAACAGGGTGTGCGGGAATCGCATGTGATTAATTTGCCGGAGCCCAACATGCATTGAATGAATTTTCTACAATCACCGGGGAAAGCGAAGCGGTTGGTTCCTTCGTCAAAGCATTCCTATCAATAAACGTTCTATGAGTGGAGTTTCTTGCTGTTTTAGAATAAATAAAGTACTTGCATTTTTAGAATCTTGTAACTAATATAACCTTTAACCTTAACCTTTAACCCATAACCTTAAACTAACCTTTTCGAAATCCAATTCGATAAAATTTTCCGCATCGCAAAAAACAAAAGAATAAAGTAAAACTGTAAAGAGAAATGTTTACAATAGAAATATATTTACAAATTATTTATTTGGAGTTATCGACACATTATAAATTTTATATTGGAAGCTATTAATATTGTGGAAGCTATTCAATTTGTATTTTCATGCTATTCAAAGCCGAATTACTTTGCCCGAAAGTCTATAAAAGCAATTAATATTGTATATCTTTTATACCATCTCTTTCTCTCTTCTATATTTTCAATTTTCAATCTTTACAATACATTTATTCTCAACATCTTCCACACACATTTTCCTCTCGCTGTTGAAATATTGTCCCTTTAAGCACGTTCGCTCCTTAAGAACTCCCTCCGAGCATACATAAAAACGATTACACTCTTTGTGTTCAAATACTGTATCGTCCCTTCCGTTTACGCAATTCGTATTAGGGTCTGTGCTTCCTCCTGACTCCTTACATTTTGAGTGCGTATCGCGACTGCACTCCCCAACGCTGTGCTCGTAATAAAAACCAGGACTGCATTTCTTAAGAATAATGCCTTCCTTTGACTGCTCGCTACATTCGTAATATTCGGAACAGCGAGAGGCTGGTATTTTATTCGTCACCGATACATTCCCGCATATATTCATTATGGGTTGACAGCCCGCTTCTATGGGTGAACGACACATTCCTTCCACACGTGAATAATGAAATCCATGCGGGCAGTCAATTAGTACGGGATCCAGATATGGTCCCAAACACATATAGAAACTAGAACAGACTTCCGCGGGTAATTTTAGATCCCACGAATTTTCAAACTTCTGACAATAATTCCTGACAAAGGTTTTGTCATATTGTGGTTCTTTACAAAGGCATTCAGTAGTTTTTACACATCTATTTTGATCCTCGCGAAAACACGATTCTTCAATGCCACATTCTAGAACTCTACCAATATCGTAAGTACACTGAACAAAATGTTTGCAACTATTCGAGAGAGGTAAACGCTGAATTCTCTGACCGCGACACATCTGTAAATAGTTTATATCATTGAGTCTTGACAAGAGGAGAAGTTCTAATACCATTGAAAGTAACTCTCAAAACTTTACATTAGTTTACGATTTCATTAAGCCACTTACAGCGTTAATTTCTTTCTGATTTGGAAAGAAGCTCTTACACGAACACGGAAAAATTGCCAAAAGGGCTGCAAATTGAAACTTTATACGAATGATAAAATATAATATGGCTTACATTAAACGATAATAAATTGACTTTCTTGAGTTTAAACTAACCAAATTTGAAGAATCCATTTTTAAACATATTCGCCTTAATGTCCTTTAGGTGCTTTAAGGTGCTGAGGTTAAGAGGTTTTTAAATACTCCAAACGTTCTATTAGAACGTATGACTGCAATCAATTTAGCAATCGAAGAAAATGCACTGATTGCGAGAAACAAATGAAACTCTAGATTTATATATAGAATGCTTCGGAAGCCAACTGATGGCGATAAAAGTTGTTAAACGGAAATTAAAAGATAGCACAAAATTTAAACTTTAATTGAAGTGCAAGTAGACACCATGTCTGTCATATAACGTATGTATGAGTATTTGAAATGTATGCTCTTCCACGATAATTTAAAAACCTCCATTAAAATCTACTAAATCTGCGACGAAACGAATCACATTGGATTCAGGGTTGTTAAAAATGTATATTTTCGTTAGAATTTAAAATTTGAAATTCTTCGCGATTACAATATTTCATTTACTACGTACGAATGGATTGTAAAAAATTTTTATCTGAAAAAAATTTATTTAAAAAAAAATTACATCAAAACCTGTCGAATGATTTGAAAGAGATTGACAAGAATGATGCACAAATGACCGAATAGAGAAAACATATTTTCTAGTGGTATGGCGTCATTTTCAAAACATTTTCAAACTTTAAAATTTTTTAGAATTTAATTTTTTTGTAATTTTCAATTTTTTAATTTTTTTTATTTGTCTCTTGTTTTTCTTTAACATTTTAATTTTCGCACTTCTAGATTTGATCGATGATTGCCGCAATCTCATTCATTCGCTGCGACATAAAAAGTAATGATATGAATACTAAAATTATCAAAATATTTCGGCAGCTTCGTCATAGATCGTTTATCTCTTAGATAGTTATTTTATGTAAAATTCAATACAGTTGATTTTATCGGTAGCTGTACAAGATCGTATCTGTCAAACACTAAAAAACTCTACATTTCACAATCTTTAAAATTCGTTACTTTTAAGAAGCCTACGATTCTTTCTTATATAAGAAGAATAACTCAATATTGGTGTCAGTTACGAACATTTGTTGACGGAGAGATAACGTAATGAAAGATTTCAAAAAGGAATCAAGTACGAAAAGAAAAAATTATTATCCTTGAAATCAAACGCGGGCATATTGTCAGTCCTTTATAATTTGTTCTCTTCATTTCAGGTGTTCTATTAATTCTGCTCGCAGGATTAGCGCATGCAGTGAATATACCCATTTATAGAACGGATAATGAACTCTACTCAAAATATGTCTGCCGCAACAAGCCTGACAACACGCAATTAATTGTGCCTGGTAACTGCAAGCAGTACTACGTCTGCGTCAATGGTCAAGCAATAACCCATAGTTGCCCGAAATCCTATGATCCCATTAAAGGATGCTGTACAGACGACGAAAATGAGTGCTGCGGTAAATTGGACGGTTATGTGGTATCCTTTAGTAGCCCGGCCATATATTTTAAATGTTCTAATGGAGTCAAAACCTGGAAGGGTGAATGTACCGACGGCAAAGAATATAATCTGGCAGAATTGAGGTGTGATATACCTTCTCGTTGTGAAACTTGTACAAGTGTGACAACCACCTGTTCAACACCGACAACAACGTGTGCTACGTCGACAACCACTTGTACTACGCCAACAACCACATGCACAACGCCAACAACAACGTGTACTACGCCGACAACCACTTGCACAACGCCAACAACAACGCGTACTACGCCGACAACCACTTGCACAACGCCAACAACAACGTGTACTACGCCAACAACCACTTGCACAACGCCAACAACAACGTGTACTACGCCGACAACCACTTGCACAACGCCAACAACAACGCGTACTACGCCGACAACCACTTGCACAACGCCAACAACAACGCGTACTACGCCGACAACCACTTGCACAACGCCAACAACAACGCGTACTACGACAACAACCACCTGTACAACGCCAACAACAACGTGTACTACGCCGACAACCACTTGTACAACGCCAACAACCACTCGTACAACGCCAACAACCACCTGTACAACGCCAACAACAACGTGTACTACGCCGACAACCACTTGCACAACGCCAACAACAACGCGTACTACGACAACAACCACCTGTACAACGCCAACAACAACGCGTACTACGACAACAACCACTTGTACAACGCCAACAACCACTCGTACAACGCCAACAACCACCTGTACAACGCCCACAACAACGTGTACTACGCCAACAACCACTTGCACAACGCCAACAACAACGTGTACCATGCCGACAACCACTTGCACAATGCCAACAACCACTTATACAACGCCAACAACAACGTGTACAACGCCGACAACCACTTGTACTACGCCAACAACAACGTGCACTACGCCGACAACCACTTGTTCAACCCCAACAACCTCTTGTACACCGCCAACAACTACGTGCTCAACACCTACAACTCCATGTACTGCGCCAACAACTCCGTGCCCAGCAATAACTACACCGTGCCCCGCCACACCACATATTTCCGCAGTTTCGAAAGGGGTTCCTTTTTCAAAATATTTAACCGATAAAGTGAATGTATATCCCAATCAAGCGAACTTCTTAAGGCCAGACGCCTTCTGTTGGAATAAGCCGGATGGAAGTTATGTGCGGGTACATCAAAGCTGCAGCAAATACTTCTTCTGCTGGAATAACAAAGGTCTTCTAATGAATTGTGGACGCTTACATTTTAATGTTCGCACAAATTCATGCGTGGAACCGAGTAAATCCGATTGCCGACTTCAGTAAAGGCCTGACAAAATATTCCCGACTAAATAAAAGTCTTTCATAATTTTCATAATTTTCAATTAAATGTTATATAATTACAACTTCTTAATTTTCTATTAAATGTTATCTGCGGTCGATGTGACTGTAGTCTATATATTTTAGACTATAGTCTCAAATTTTATTTTGAAAAGAAAGGCTGCCTATTTTCCTCAAATTGTCCTCATATTTTCCTCATATTGTCCTCCAAACAATTGGAAGGCAACCGGAAAGACCTAACGAGAGGAGACAATACAAACCCTACAATAAGCACGAAAATCGAACGTGGTAATCTCAAGGTTCGCATCTCGTAAATATAATCCAGTTATTCCAAAGTTTTCATTTCGCCTCCTATTTACAGTTTCCATTAAACTGTTTGGGGAAAATCCTGCCGAGTGTGTCATGATCGTAAACATTTGAGGGTCGACTGGGAGGTTGAGACGAGATAAGAAAGTTCGCATAATTTTGTTTCGTCTTTCCAGTTGCCCTTATATTGTTTGTAGTTACTATAGGTATCGCCTTGCCAAAAATCGCCATGTCGAACTGTCAAAAGTCGACTGGATGGCTGAGACAAAACGTGACTATTGTGCTCATTTCATATCTCCGAAGGTCTCGTTCGTCACGTCTTTGGGATTTCTTTTCAGCAGTTTAATACTGTGATAGGCGACGTTTTGCTGAATATAGTTGTGTCCAACGTTAAAACGGAACTGGAAGAGACGAAGGAGACGTTCGGAGGTATAAAATCAGGAGTGCAAAGAATAAGATGATCATATGAACACATTTTTATAAAGGAACTATACAAATGTGTTTGGGCATATTCAGTATTACCAGAACACTTCAGATGTGGATTCCACACCTCTGAGAATTCATGGAAGATTTCATGGAGGATTATAAAATTCTATTTTAAATTTCTTTTTATATAAACCATCACGCACAACAATAGAAACGTTGGTGATTTTGTGAACAAAAAATCGCATTTACCAAGCAGTAATTAAACCAAAGTATTTTAATTAAGTAGAACAAAAGCTGAATTTGTGATCAATGATGGGGACACGTTTACTTCTGTGATGATTCAGTTTGAATGAATTAATCAGCATTTTATTTTTAAAAATAATACCCAAGAAAATTTCAAAGAATAAATTGCGTTTTGTTTTAATACACACTTCCTTTATTTAGTTCTACATCAACGAAAGGTTTCAATTCAATGATTTACTAATTAAAAATATATCTACGAATATACAAAAATAAATGTGCCCAAAATGGATACCGCGGGCACATTATATAAGAACTTAAGATAATTTAGAAGCTGCAATATTGAAGCACTCAAGTTGAAAACGTGAATAGCACTTATATATATATTCATATAAACTTATATTTTTTTAAGAAATAAATTCTCATTTCATTTGCATATTTATAGACTTTAAATGTCTATATCTCAAGCTCCATTTCAAAATATTTGCTTAAATTTATATTTGCAATATTTTTTTAAAAATTTAAGCTAATTATGTGTGTTTGCATTATATGATTTTATATACCTTTATTTCGATTTACTCGTACATATATATAAATATCTCACAAAATACGTTTAGTTTAATTTTTGATTTTAATGTGATGACCCAAAAAAAAATTTCCTTTTCTGATTCTCGATATAGTCTCGAGTAGACATCTGTATAGCACGTTGTAGCATCTCGGATTCGCTAAGCTGTTCGAAACCTAATTCGGTGGGGAAAAAGTATTGCAGGCATATAACGAACCCAAAGCTTTATGAGTTTGAAAAACCAATGACCTCTTACCATCGGATGTGTAGGAGGCTTCTAGAAGCTCCTGATAAAGGCTTGATAATTGCGGCTGTGCTGGAGATGTTTCTCTTAACTGCTTTCCTGGCGACTGCTGTTGTTTTGAGGTACTTGGCTGTTGTTCGATTTCACTTGAACATGACCGTGTTTCTATGATTTCAGCACTATTCTTTTGTTGTTTACCATCTTGGTGATTTGCAGATTTTCCTAAATTTTGTCCGTCTTTATTGGATGCACTAGATAATGGATACGATTTGATTGAATGCATTGGACATTAAGAAAATGTGCTTAGACGAAGCAATCATCAGAATTGAAACCCATCATCCTACCTCATATTTATATTTGCAGCGTTAAGATTTATTTCACGTCGTCGTTTTTTATTATAACGTTGACAGTCATTACGATTTTTCGATTTTTTCGTACGTCGTATTCCAGTGCTCGGTGAGGAGTTTCCACTATTACCTATCGAACTAGTACTACTCAAATCGGTATCATCACTCTCAGGACCAGCATCAGAATCCTTTTTTAAATTAAACGACAGAGATTTTGCAGGACCAGTCATTGGCAATATTGTTGTACACTCCGAAATTGAAGTTAAGGATTCTTCAGTAAATCCAGCACTAACCTGAGCTGCACATGTTGTGACCGCCGATATCGTAGTGTTACAGCTACTAGAATCACTGTTGCATTGTAGAGCGTATTTAGATGGTGATGCTTCCGAGTGAGAAGCGGCTTCAGCCGATGTGACGGTAGCAGAGGTGCTTGTAGCAGAGCTTGAAGGTGTGGCGTTCGAAGAACGAGTCTTTTGCAAATTTTCACGACACCATTGTAGATAGGATTCCCGAGCTATCTGCTCTTCGATGGCTTCATTGGTGGCCTCCCAGTCAGTGGTTTTCAGTTTATCTTCAAACATTGTCTAAAAGTTTCAAATTAAAAATATGTTTAGCAATTTCTATGAAAAGTTATTCCGATGATTTTAATTAAGTTCATTAACAAGAAGCTCTTTGGAAAGAGAAGAGCTCTTTTGGGGGATTTCAAAGTAATGATAATCTTACAGATCCTACACAAAAAAGTGTAACCCACTTCATTCGCAATTTCATTCTCGAAATTTAAATCGTGCAGGATTAAATCTTGTTTTACCTGCTCAATTTCAATCTGCTCGCTAAGACGTGCTGCTTCCGCAGTTTGCATTTCAGGTTTATAACCAGCTAAACCTAAACCCACGCCCACAGTAGCATTATATGGATCAATTATGGCATTATAATGTGATCCACGTTGATAAGACAAACGCAGTGGGGCATAACCATTATTAAGTTGTTCCGAATTGAAGATGTTAATGGGAGCTTCAAAAGAAAATCATATCGAAACTTATGATAGGCTGATATTCTTTAACGTAGAATAATTGACATACTTGGTTTGTAACAATAAACTTCAACTGGACGACTGTAAATTTCCGACATGGCTTGAATTTCAATGTGATTACCGTGCGAATCCTTTCGACGTTTACGCTTTATATAATTGTTTATATCCTCGGTAACAAAATGGGAGAAATATTCACGATTTTTAAACTTTAATTAATAATAAGAGAATTAATCATAAATTAATAGTATAAGAATTATTGAAGAACAATATAATACTTAAACAAAATGAATTATATTCGAATAATTTGCTTACAATATAGTCCATTGTATGCTGTCGTATCACGTCGTGCATTTCTTCATCACCGTAAATTTGCAATGATATAGCACGAAATAAGCACGCTCCATCCTCTTCGACTGTCTTTAAAACATAGCCATTCTCTGACATGCATTTGGCGAACTCTTCATCGCGTTGTTGCCATTCGTCAACAGTGATAAGAGCCTCTTTCGGTTGAAGATGCTCGTCACCACTGTTGTAGCCTGAGTAAGTATCCTCGACTGATTTTAAAAGATTTAAGGCGGCCTGTGAAACTGAATTCTGTGATTTTGGACTTTGTCCACCTAGAACGCCCGGAAGCACCCCCAACTGTTCGGGCACTTTATTAAGTCCTGGTGTATTGTTGCTAGTACCACTACCTGTCGCTGTCGTTGATACTCCCGTATGTGGGCGTGGGCTGCTACATTTGCCAGCTGCTGCACCACTATTTAGTTTATCCAACACACGTTCCGAACGCTCGCGTTTATGATGAGGATGATCATGGTGATCGCGACGTTTATTACGGGAGCTTTAAAATCGTTATAAGAAAAAGGGTTTAATATAAATACAATTTCATTGGATTTCATAACTATTCACCTTTTATGTGGACTTCGCCGATGTCGAGATATTTCATCAAAAATTTCAGCACGATGTTGAGGACTCTTTCAAAAAGGGATTAAAACATCCAAAATCAATTAACTTGCTTTAATAGCATTTTGCAACTTAAGAAATGCTTATATTGCATTTGTATATACATTTCTTTTACCTGCCCGTGACCATCAACACTACGATGAGACGTGTGAGCTGCGGCAGCACGAATACCGCCATTCTGTTGATTGGATTGCTCCACCACAACCACTTGGCTGCCAGCATGTCCGTCTTTCTTTTCTACGTCGGTTGTGGCGACACGTTTTTGACTTGGTGCTAGTATTGGTTTTATAGTCATTCTATCTTCAACTACAAACACTCTACAACGCTAAGAAATTTATCGTATTTCTTGTTAAAACTCCAACTTACAATTTTTTCAATATGTATATACGATAGTGTGTAAATGTTCCTGCAAGTTCGTTTTGTTAATTTATTATACGTTTATCTTTTTCCTCCTTTAACACATCATTCACTTTTCATTCCACTAAAATGTCTTTGAGGTGTGCTACGAATATACGATTTCATCTTGGATTACCTCAGCAAAAAATGTCTCTGGACAATCTCTAATCTGCGCCCTAGCCGTACTCTTTCTGCTTTTTGTTTGCTTGTATGAAACGTATAATATTAGTGATTCTTCCGTCTTTCTCAACTATTCGTTCATGTTTCTCCTTTCCTCAACGACGATACACAAATTTCTGAATTAGTTGAAAACTTGATTGGATTTTCAGGAATTATTAAGTTGAATAAATTATTGTTTGATTTGATTATTTAATTTCGCTTTTTTTGAAACCTTCAATATTATTTTAATTTTGTTTAATCTTTACTTAAAGCAAATTCCAGGTAGAAATGACTATTTCGATCCTAGAAAAGTCAATCCGTCAGTGGAACTCAATGAGTGAAATATTGAAGCAACATATTTTCTCGTGATCACCACGCCAACTATAATTTTATCGGCGTTAGGTAATTGTAATAGATTTCACTGATTAACAGAATCTGCTTTTAAAAATGCAAATTCTACTGAATTTTGGTGTTTGTTGGTAAATTTATTTGAGTATAATAATAAATATATAAAATATATCAGATTTTAAACAAGTGGGAAATTTATTTATACGCTTATTCCAAGGTTCGAATCGTCTCGTTTCGCCTCGCCTTTCCTGTTGTTTTCAGCTGTTCAACACTGGTATGGACGACATCTTGCCGAACATAGATAAATCAAACAGTTCGAAGTTAATTGGAGGGACGAAAGAAGACGAACCGATTCGAATAAGCATATGAATTTTGCTTGATCCTACATGATAAAATCAAATCGCGACTGCCAATATCAGCTGTTATGGCCGCGACTTATACCTGAATTAATATGGCCAAATATTTAACTTTTTTAATTTTCTAATTATATTATGCACATCCCATAACAAAATATTATGCAAATTATCAAAATTTCTTGATTTTTTCGATAAAGTCTTACGCTTAGTCTAAAATGAAACGTTCGTTTCATTTTATCCTCTGTGGTTGCTTTGAAACAGTTTGACACATTTATACGTGACGTCTTGCGGTCGATACGTCGAACAATTGAAAGGGCACTGAAATTGAATTCTAAGCGTCACTTTTCGATAAGCACATTAATTGACTGACTGAAAACACATCACAATTTCCAGATTTGGTTTATACTTTATAGAATTATAGGCTGTCTTTTTTTATTAGATTTTAAGATTGATGCTAAGATCGAAGAACCACGAATAAACGTATATGAAACTTCCATCTAACTAATTGTTTTATATTTAATAAATGACATATATCTGTTCTGTTGGTTTTTTACGTTTGGATAAGCAGTAATAACGGTTATGAAACCCCAAAATGACAATAGTGGGAACGCTGTGGGCCGCTTATCAAAAATAGTAACATTTCTAAACGTTGCAATATTGTTTCTTGTTTCTTTATAGTTAATTTAGTTAACAATTTCTATTAATTCTATTAATTATTAGTAAATGGAACTTATTTGAACATAACGAAAGCAAACGGATGACAGACCGTTTCTTTTCACTCGGTGGATACCTCGATCAGCAACCCTGAAATTTAGAATTTATAAAAATGAAGCAAGCACCCTTTTAAAATACGAGGAACAACAATGGGATTTCAAATTTAATTTTTAAAATAAGATCGGTTCATGGGAAATATATAGGAAATATACATTTTCAATTTTAAATATAAATATGGGAAATATACATTTTCAACTTATTTAACTTCTGCATGTATATTATTTGTTATGGCAATTTGTTTTCAGAAAAATTGAAAATGGAATAGAGTGGAGGAAACAGGGAAAGGATAGCGAATTTGACTTCATCAGGTAAATCACTGCTGCAGGCAGATAAAGCCCAAGAACAGAAGTTTTCGCAGAAAAGGTGGAGGAGATGAAGTGCTTTGCATATTCCTTTGATGTTGGTGAACCCTAGATAAAAATAGACTGGAAAAAATTTAATATCGGTCAATGGAAAAAATTTACTGGTTGGGAAAATAAATATAAAATTATTGACGGGTTGATAAAGTTTAACGTCGCATTACAAAGCGCTAACGGGGGACATAATTTTGTTAGACTTAGATGCAATTATAGAAAACAAGTAGGCGCTTCCCTGTTTTCCCATATTCCCCGTTTTCCCAGCCTATACTGACAAAGTACATTCGTACGAAATTTCATGTCGATACACAGCTCTTTTGATACATACACAAATCATGAAAGAAGTAATTGAATATAGCCTTCTTCGGATCCCATTTCTCTTCTTCATATAGGCATTGTGCATGAAGCGCAGTAGTGTTTTGACACCATCGACATTATGATCGAGCTCATCACTTCTCAATGTTATCCTCGCCTCACCATTTGCGGCTGAGCAAGCATGTAAGATAATTTTTCGAAGAATCCAATGAAAATCCGTTTTCCCTTTATTTTACTTGTGGCGAAGCAAGAAAATCTATGTCAGCATCTTAATAAAAGTATAAATGAAGAATAAGAGCTTCCAAAATAAAAAAGTGAATGCTTAATTTTATTTTAAATTTATATAAAATAGAAATTTTTACACTTTGTGTACAGTAAACGCACTATGGGTTATTTTTTATAGTGCAATAACTACAATTTTAAAGTTTTTCTTTACACTAATTAGTTGCTTAGATAGAAAAATATTTAAGATCTATAATTTAACCTTATGCTATCCGTATTCCTCGAATTTATTAAGCTTAGTTATGAACATGTACATAATATCCATCTTAACGCGTCTTACTATATCTCTAATATAATGATACTATATCTCTATATGATACACATAAAATTAAAATCTAAATATTTCTTAATTTATAGTTTTTTCAAATCAATTTGAATATTCTTAAGGCCATATTCCTTACGATGCACAAAGTGAATAATTTTTGAGCTATTAAGGCGTACCTTCAGAAAATTTCAATACGTATTTACAAGAAATTGGTATTTGGCGATCAAGGTTTGCTTCATGAACCGTAAGGAATATTAAACCTAAAGTCGTCAAATTTCTCACAATTTTTCACACTTTATCGAACTTTCCGAAGCGCCATTCTGTTGAAGTCATTGATTTTTTGCTAAAGAGATTTGCCAAACATTTCAAGCTTTGATTTAATCACAGGAAGGACCAAGATATTCATATCTGAAGGCATGGTTGAGCAATTAAATTGAATATCCTTCATTTTTGGTATGGTATATCCTGTCGTTTTCAATTTTATTGATTAATTTTGAATTTTAACTGACTTTACAGATGTCGCTGCCGCTGGGCTAATTGAGCAATTGCGCTTGCTGCTGCTGTTGTTGCTGTTGGCTTGTAACAACATGATGTTGCTGCTGCAATTGTTGTTGAAGAATTTGATGTTGTTGCTGTTGCTGTTGTACTGGCTGTTGTTGCTGAACTGTTTGTTGCTGTTGCACCGGTTGCTGCTGCTGAACTGTCGATTGCTGCTGCTGTTGGACCGCTTGCGTTCGTGACTGTTGTCCCTGGGTGCTCTGCTGTTGTATTGTCGCAATTGTCGTTTCTACAGGTTGCAGCATACTCGTTCCATTCTCACTCTGATTCTGTAACGTTAATTCTGCTTTCACTCGACGCGCTATGTGCGAACGTGTGTGCTTACGTAGGTGATCCTTACGATAGAAACCTTTGCCACATTCTTGACAAATATGCCGCTTTTCTCCGGAATGAATTACAAAATGCAAACTTAATTGCTCTTTCCGTTTGAATGCTTTTAAGCATACGGTACAAATAAATGGACGCTCGGGATTGTGCGACTGCTTGTGCCGCGTTAAATGATCTTTACGTTTTAATGCGGCTTGACAGATGTCACAGATATAGCGACGTTCGAGATTATGTCCAACCAAATGTATCTCAAGCAAATCGGGTTCCGGATAAGCCACTTGACATTCGGGACACATGTACAGTGGACTGCCGTCGAGCGCGGTGGTCAAACGTATTTCTCCCGGACGTAGTTTCGGTTTTGAATTGCGCGGTCGCTTTTTTCGTTTTCTCTTTTTTGTATTTGTAATTGCGGCGGCGGCGACTACAGTGGACGTAGTTGTACTGCTAATATTGACAATATTGCCTGAAGATTCGGCAGCATTGCCACTAGTAGAAGCAATAGATTGTTGCTGATGTGATTGCTGCTGGATTTGTGCTGTTTGTTGCTGCTGAGGTATTGTTATAGTAGTAGTACCGATGGTGTTTAATCCAAGGGATGGTCCCGTTTGTACCTGCAACACATGTTGTTCGGAAACCATTTTACCAATGGGCTGAAATATATACCAAGGAGTACTTACTACGTTATGATTCTCTTTTTTGATAGTCTCTGCGGAATATTTAAGGAAATGATGCAACGATAGGGGTAAGGTGTTGGCCGGTAAGTGCGATAAGTAATCAGCTACAGACGTGCTTGGTGTTAGGGATTGCCATGACGTATTCTGAAGCACCGCTGAAAATTAAAAAAAGTTTAATAACTGTTCAGTTCAGCGGGTGTCACTTACTACGTTTTGTATCTATACCCTGCTGTTGTTGCTGTTGTTGCTGCTGCTGCTGGAGAATGGCATTGCAGAGATCTTGGGTAAGTTCTTGTGGTACAGCTTGCTGAAGCTGTGCCGTTGCACTTGCCGCAGCAGCTGCTGCAGCGCTCGACGTCGACGCTGTTATAGTATTTTGTGGGTAAGCAATTGCTGCGGCAATTAGCCGCTTATCTTCCGTTTGCTGTGTGTATGCACTTGCAGGTATCGATGTATATTGCTGTTGTTGTTGCTGCTGCTGGTGTTGATGTGCAGCACTTCCACTGCCAGAATTGCCACTGATTGTAGCAACTGCAGCGCCGCTACCTATGGACACCAAGTGGCCGTTGTATTTGTCGCTTTGGGGATCATCATTTGCGCTACGGAATTTGGTGGGTATTGCAGTAATTGCTGCGGTACTAATTGGTATTGGAGATTGATTGAAGTGGGTCATGCCCTGTTGATAGCGATTTCCAAGAGTGGTGGAATCTTGTGTGAGTGGCTGTTGCTGCTGTTGTTGTTGTTGCTGCTGCTGCTGTTGCTGAGTGTTTGCTGTCACTGCTGCAGAAACAGTCGATACCATTGGCGCCGCTGAGGTTGTAAATTGCGGCACGCCAGTTAATGAACCAGGAAATGGACTTCCAAACGGTGTAAAATTCATTTTGCAACTAGTACTTTTCTAATGCTATAACGCAGCTTCTATAGTGGTTGCTCCTGTTATTTTTTTTCGCGCTTGACTTCGTATAAATTATTGTTACTTGTGTAATCCCAGAATATATTTATAAATATTTGTTGTTGTTGTTGGGAGGCGATGTATTGAAGTGTAGACCAATTTCTTTGGTGTATAACGGTTTCTTTCGGGGGTAGCGTATCGTAGAATTGCAACGACGACTACACTGACGGAAGAGAAAAATGAAATATGCTTTAATTAAAAATATCTTTAAAAAAATTGAATTTTATAATAAAACATACACAAAAGAAGCAGAAAAATCATTATTCGAGGAGCAATTATGATTCAAGGAGAGTAACGGTTTTTAAACGATTGATATTTAAAAAGATTGACATGATGATAAATAAAGCGTTAAAGCTTTTGTTTCTATACAATCACACGCACTCTCTCAGACCTCTAAAGAACTGTACTGGGCCAATATTTTGGCCTGTTGCACCGTCAATACATTTATTTTATGGGATGGAATTCTTTCTTAATTCTATTTAAGAAAGTATAAACAGAGAGACTCATGCACAGCTAAATTGCTTGAGAGAATCATGCAGGCGACCATAAAGAGATCCCTCAAAACACAGTTTGAGAAAAAGAGAAACATAAAAGCTGAAACGTTGCAGAAAGTGAAATTGAATAGCAAAAAAAAATCAAAAATTCAGGGATGAATTTCCTGATCCTGCGCATACAATTCCAAGAGATTGATTAGAGCGAAAGAAAATAGATCCGAAAAAATCGTCAAAAAGAAAACGTTTAGAAAATTTGCCCATAAATGAAATGCACACACGCACACACCGTTTTCGTTTCGATGAAACCATTTTAGGTTATAAAAGTCGAAACTTTGCTTCAAATGGATTTGCGCAACTTTTCGTATTCTCAATTTCCACCAAATTTTCACACTTCTTAAAAATTTACCGCAGCCAACTATCCCAGCGAGCAGGCTCTACACTTCCGAACAATTGTAAGCAAAAAATTAATATCGATTTTAAACAAAATTTCTCTACCCTCCTCCTCGCAGCATATTCTTGTAGAACGCATCGAAAAATCGCCATCGTCATGTAAATTTCGTGTAATAATCTTCCAATACGACACCGAAAACGTCTGATTGGTTTTAGAATATCTGCAATTTTCTTAAATAATGGCAGCATTTTCATAACTTTGTTGTCCTATTAATATTTTTCCACTAATCCGTTACACAAATCGACCTTTCGACATATGTTCCGAACGTTAATTGTGGGTAGAAAAGAAAAATAACAGCAACAACAGCGACAAAACCTTCAGGTCATCAGTGATAACCACAAACAACTCCCTACTAACTGCACTTGTCCTCAAAATGCACAAATGTGCACCGAAAATTTCACTATACACGCGCCCCCATCTATAACCACTAGTGTTATGGCCTGAGAAATGAACGTACCCGTCGTATGGATTTCCTTTTCTTTTGTTGTTGTTTTGGTGCAAAAGCCCCCGAAACAAATTGTTCCTTTACAAATTCTGCAGAACTTTGAGTAAAGCGACGGGTAGTGACGCGGCCGACTTGGCTGCGCTTTTTTTTACACCGGTGTCCACTCGGCAAGCATCACCTAACGGCGTGCGGCGTATCTTTGGAACTGGCAATGGCGATATTTGGTACGAACTGGTAGATGGTATCAGTAAATGAGTTTAAGTGGTTCGTATAGCTGAGAGCGGAAATACTCCTTCTCTCCATCATCATCATCATAGCTGTCGCCGTTTGTGTTGGCATCGGGTGTTATGGGAATATTCTTGTGTATGCATTTGGTCGTGTGTAGGCCCCAACTCTTGGAAATGCAGAGAAAATAGTAGTAGAAAACTGATAACGAGTATGCTTTCTGTACTCGTTAAAGAGAGAGATAGAGAGAATGGACGATGAAGTGAGAGGAACACTAAGGAAATGAAGAGGATGCGTGGAGTTTCATTCGCCGTATCTGCTGACGTCTGATGGCAGTATTCTCGAAATGTTTTAAAGTGCCCCAGTAGAAACATTAAATGAACAATTTTCATTTAATTAATTTAGCTCATAATTCCTAATTTGAAGTCTGTTTTTATAAGTAGCATTAAGAATAATAGCATTAAATAACTCACATTAACTCAATCGCAGTTGGCTTTTGCATGAAAGCTATAATCTTAACCTAGGTCTAAACAAGTTTGTGGTTCTGATACCAGAGAATGGTTTCCACAGTATTGCCGTGGTATCACAAACTACGCGAAAAGTATGTAATTTAATATCACATATTGCAATTTGATCGAGTCATATGACTTATAAGTCAAACTATAGATAATATAAAACAATATAGATCAAGTGTGAACATTATGGCGAAATTTCAAATGTCAAAATATACTGCGATTGTTATAAAGATGTCAAAACACTGATGCCAGTCTGACAGTTTGTTAAATTGTTAAAGTACTAAAATCCGTACAGAATGAATATCCTTAGATTCCTTGCACATCTCAACCTTGCACCCCGTTTCTTACCGCTCTTTGTTGCCCCTCTAACACCATATTCTTATACCTAATTGCATTCTCTGCAATTTTCACTTTCACAGAGCTTCACCGATTTTCTCGCGCTCCGCAAATCTTTCTATTGGTGGGCCGAAAAATGATGCAAACACCGCACCAACAACAGCTGCCCAACAACAAAATCGACGCGTATGATAAACAACAATAAATATATCACAGAAATACTGGCCTACTACTGGCGCGATGCTATTTTGTTGTAGGTGATGACTTTAGTGATGGCGATAGCGATGACGACGGCAACGGCGCACGGCAACGAACGCAAGCAACAACTTTCGAAGGCAAGCATGCACAGCATCATCGGAACTAAGTTAAGGATTCTCCATCGTAGCGGCATTAGTGACGTCGTAGCACCACGAACTAGCAACATCGGCGGCGGAGGCGATGGCGGTGTTTGCGTCGAATGCACTTGTGTCAAGGCTGAAATTATATTGTTATACTTTTGTTGTGTGTTTTTGTTAAACGTCTACGTAGTTGCAGCCGTAACCAGTCATAGCCAAGGATATATCGTATACACGACGCATACACGCACACACGCGCACACGCGATACGTATACGGTGGCGATGGTGTGGCGGTGGTATTGACATTTGGTGGTTTACTAGATTCGGAGGATCAGCTGCTCTCAACTATTTGATGGGGTGGACCTACTACGAGTGTCCTTTTGAGATCTGAATGCGTACCTCTCAGAATGATGCTGGCAATGAACGGTTAGGTGAGGATGCCGAATAGCGGTGCACTTGTAAATGTAGACCACACAGTTATTATGCGATATGCAAATTCCTTCATAGCTGTTGTTGTTGTTGTTGTGTCGTCTCTGATGGTTTTCTAGGTAAATATGAATGGATGTCAGTGAGTGCACTGACATTTACAGGAACCGGGACAGGACATCACGTATGTATGTGCGTGTGTACGTAGTGTACGTTGAAGTTTATATTGTGGCTTACATATCGTTGTACGGAGGAAACGCCAAAATTTGGTAAATGAAGTAGCAAAAGTGGAGAAAGTAATATGGCCTTCACATTATATCAAGGTTAACATGCTTTAACTTTAAGTTTATTTAAGTTTGAGTTAAATTTTTGTCGATGATTTAATGCTTTTTAAAAAAGACATTTCTTATGATTTGGTTTAATGTCGGCAACATCGACAATAATACCACTAATGCCAACGCCATATAAATAATTGAAGTTAATGTCATTAACGTTCGTCGCGTAATTAATTGCCATAAATGTGAAAGACTTGCCATTAATGTGTTCGTGATAAAAAGTCACTTGCTCGTGAGCCCCGCGACGCAGCCAAATTCGCTTCTCAGCCCAAAAGCGTATTTGAAACATTTTCGTCGCGTTTCGTCAAGCACAAAAATGTCCCCTCATTCAGCACGTCGCAACTGTTGCTTGGAGTTGGATTTTGAAATTATTTGAAAAAGTATCGTTTTGCGACTAGAAGTTTTGGGGATAAATATATGTAACAGTTTTCATGATTTAAATCGGTTCTATGGATATAATATGAAAGTATTTTTGAAAAGTGTTTAGTTATTCAGATATCATTACTTTTATTTTGTGTGCTACGATATATATTTTTATTCATAATTTACACAAAAAGAGTGAATGAACGGTACTTGTTGACATTGTTTTTATGGGTATGGAAACCGTCTTAGTTGTCATAGCCCTGTCTGGATATGGATACTCCATTAGACGTAATTGTTTGCCTCTCGCCTGTTATTCGATATGCTAAAAAACCGTTTGTTGTTTCGTGTCTCACACGGTCGATATGACTTTTAATTATGAACAAATAATTGACATTACATTACAAAGTTTCTTTAGCAAGTTTCAACATTAAATGTTTACCAAAGAGTAATCCTTATCCTTAACGTATCCTATATTTTTAATAATTGTCATTAAGTACACAAATATGTTAAAAATACTCACCTAATTCTGGATTTAATGATGACAACGCTAAAGTAAAACAATGTCAAGATTATCTCAAGTCAAGAAATCTCATTCCTCGAACATTTTTTGCATTTGATTGTTTGAATATTTTTCTAAAAACGTTATCCCACACATAGAGTAGGTGTGTGTTTGTGTATTATATTTATATTTCCACTTATATTTTTTGTATTTTTTGTTAACATTAACGAACGATACAACTAAACGCTTGAGTGCATTACATTCGTTGGGACATCGTACACGACACAATGTACACAAACACACGTGAATCGTTTGACAGAGGAAATGCTTACACGCCCACTACAAAGAAAAAGCTCTTACAAAAAGAAATTGAATGAAATTTTAAAAAACTCTGTACCAGAGAGATAAACGAGGAAAGTTCAAACGTACCGAACCGAAATGTACTGTAACGAAAGGGAAGTCCTTAAAAAGTTGGTATGAAAAAGCATCAAGGTTCCGTTTCGCCGGTAATAGCGTCTGATGTGTGCAACAGCGGCTATGACGACAACGGAAACGTCGTCGTCAATGGCTACGCTAGCGTCAGCGACGTTTCATTTATGTAAAATCGTGAAGATGGCGTCAACACCACCCATTACGATCACGCGAACTCACGCTACCAAAGTCGATTGGGATTCCTTAATATTTTTTGGTGGCTGGATACTTCATCTGCAGTTTTGACGTTGGTTTATCGCACTAAAACGTTGGTAAAACCAAATGTTCGTTAGTCTAGCAAAGGATGTCGGATTCACCGAAGGACGTGTGTTTGTAAATGCATTGAAAAGTCTGGTAAGTTGTGGGTTATGGAAGAGATGGCAATAACAAAACAGGAGGACTTGTTTGGAGTGGAACACAGCAAAAATATCATGAGAGGTCCTTGAGCTCGATATTTGCTTGGGTGTATAAAAGATAGTTGTAGTAGATTTTTTTTGTTGTTTTAAGGATTATAAGGATGGCAATGAATGTTTGGAACAATTGCAACGACTACAACGACCGTTGAATACAATTACGATGGTGACCGGCGAGCAGTATATTACGGTATGCACGAACAAAGTGGCAGCCAGGACATGGTTTGTTTTTACGAAGGCTAACGAATTAATGGCAGGCAATCGTCGGACAGACAACAAGAATACAGTTGAATTCCGAATCGCCTATCTACCTTACCAAAACTACTTCTCTCGCTCTCTGTGTTCTTACCTACCCTCTCTCTTTTCGCGTTTCTCTCACTATGACTCTCTTTTTCGCATGCTCCCTGTCTGTCGTTGCTTCTTTCTTTCTCTCTCTATCCTTTGCTTGCTTTATCACACACTGTTT
Source organism: Physocephala rufipes (assembly GCA_963966595.1). Taxonomy (NCBI): domain Eukaryota; kingdom Metazoa; phylum Arthropoda; class Insecta; order Diptera; family Conopidae; genus Physocephala; species Physocephala rufipes. The sequence goes on from OZ016503.1 coordinate 4,182,642, forward strand.
TCCTATCGCTCACTCCACTTGAATATATCCCACAATAAATACACAACATGTCCCTAAAGTTTTTACTGTCTCTCTCCCTTTATAATTTTTACACCCAAGGGCGGAAGCGATTTCTAGGTGTCTGGCGCCTGAATTTAATTTCACTTTACTGCGAGACCGACCGACTCATTCACCATTAATACTATTTCTGTCAGTGCCATTGCCACTGTCGCTTATGATGTTTACGTCGCGTCGTATATAATAGTAGATACTTTGGAGTCTGTGTTCTCTGCTTTTATCAAATATTGACTTTTTATTGCTAGAAATATATTACATACTCATATACATATACACACGCATATACACAACCAACACACATTCACACACGCTTACATGTGTTGCCTGTTTATATAAATTGTTCCATGCATAAATACATGTGCTGCGACGTTTTGTCGCAACCGGCTCAAATTTTTACAAAACAACAAACGATAAAATCTACACATGTACATATTCGTACATATATACATGCAAAAATACAAACAACAAACACGAAGCCGGAAGCATTAATATTGTTAACGTTGTAATGGTTTAGAAGTTATGCAAACTTTTGAATCTATTTGAAATTACTTTTAATAGAATTGATTTAGTTGAAACTGACAAGACATTTTAAGAATTACTTAACATTAAGTGGGTATGTGTATGTGTGTGAATATGTCCTGATAACGCTTAAGCTATCCACACAAAGGGGGCGAACATAAAGCAAAACAGAAAAGAAAAAACTTGAAGTTCACAAATTCAAAGAGAAATTCATACACACGAACATTTTTAATAAAATTTGTTAAAACTTTTAAGAATACAAAATACATTTCTTTCAACACCTAAAACTTAATACAAATAAGTTCCTTTCTCCCAAAAATGACCTTCTTTTCATTCAGTTCATATTTTGACAAATGTTAGCAAAAGCCATTCAAATAAATATAAATATTAAAATAAAAAATAACAGTTTAATTAAATTAAACTGTTATTATATTACTGTTACTATATTAAATATAACTGTTAGTATATTAAATGGCTTAATTAAATTCAATATATGAAATGTTCTTTTAGAAACAGCTTAAGTCCAGAAAGAATAATTTCTAATAAAACATTTAAACAATTCTCATATAAGCTTGATGCAATTAAATATTAGCAATATTTTATGTAAAGCAAGGCTTAAGTATGCTCCTTGAAAAAATTATGATTACGAAAAATAATTCAAACGATTTCAAAAGCAAAATTCCTGAAATTAAACATAGAATTCACTTAAAAAAATGCGACAATTAAATGTTCTTCTTTCAAAAATTAAACATTGTATTTTAAAATCATTTTAAGTTCATTTCCCAAGAAAACAAATATGCATATGATAAAAAATATCTCTAAAACTGATAAACGTAATCAATACGTTTCAAAAAGTTAACAAATTTTTACAAAATCTAAATTCGGTTATGCATATAAAATACATTACTTCAATCAAAATCCGCAAACTTGGAAATAATACGTTTTGAACACAAATGCATTTAGTTCAGTTTTTAAAAATAAAGAGATCCTATATATTATAAATTTATACAATTTATTTATACATCCATAATTATATCGTATCTTTATACCATTAAATGCAAACATTTCTAAACCCCAAAAATGAATTCGACTTCAAAAAATTCAAAGCAAAAATAAAAAAAAATTGAGTTTAAGAAAAATGCATTTTTTTCTCTCTCTGTTCCAAAAGATTTACGAATTATATATCAAAGCATATATAAGGAAATATTAGCCGTAGCATCCGCAGGACCTTGAACTAAATATTTCTAAATATTTTCACTTTCATTGCTTTGGTGAAAACGATGTCGACGAAATTACAAAAATATTTCGCAAAAACAACATTGAAATATTTCGAGGTGGCAACAACAACACCAATATATAGGAAACGTGGTGCTGCACGCCATAGAAAATTTGGTTTTAGCCGCATTTTCTAAAAAACTAAACAAATTCTAAACAACCGTCACAAAGTGCAAACACACACACTCACATGCGCGCGCAAAGTGCACACACATACGAATACACACAGGCACGCACTGAGGCACACACACACTGAGGCACATACTTCTGCACACACTCAAATAAACAAATCCGAAATATTTACACGCTGAATGCATGAGCAATGGGTCCAACTTACCCCCTTGCTCCTCCTCACCAAATCTTATTTTTCTCTTTCGTCTTTCTGTTCGAAAAATTTTCGGTTTCAATAAACAAAATCGTGAACCCTGCGGAGCCACATTCATTCATTCATAGAATTTACGTTCAATTCTAAAATTCTAAACACAAAACAGAATTCGATGGATGCCGTCATCGATACGGATACCGTTACGCGGAGCATAACCAAGCGAACGGAAGTGGGAAAATACACGGAATAAAAGAGAGGGCTTTGTTTCACACAATCGTAGGCAACGAGAGGTGACTTACAGAGTTTAAGCTTCGTCTCATGAAATGAACAAAGGAATCAATTGTAATCAATTGTTGAGAAATTTTTAGGATGAAAAATTAAAGCTGAATTTTTTTCTGTATTTAAATTTAGAATTTTGTATGATAAATAAATATTTTTTATTAAATTAAAGTTGATTTTTGACATCGAGTAAGAGAGTTTACTCGGTGTCAAAAATCAACTTCACCAAACTAAATGTTTTGTACTAAACTGTACTTAAATGATGGAATTCGTATTCCGAGCGAAATATATAGACATTTGATTATATATATACGATGCAATTCTATTTATTAATTGAGTATATACATTCATATATATACGCGTATTTGTGTGTTTGAGGATATGCATGTACATACACATATATACAAATACTATTATACTTTATCTATAGTAGACTGTCTAAAAATAATATATTTATATTGAATTTAAACTCAATTTATCCGCATTTATCTCTCGCCCACTTTAGCCACACTCAAATACTTCTCTCTCTCTCTCTCTGTCTCGCTACCCAACTTCATCTAACTTGCCACCGCCTATGAAACAACTAATTGAACAAACTCACAAAATTTCAATCCCGGCCACAGCGTCCCAAAAACAACAAAATTTCAAACAAATAGACACCAACAAATAAAACAACAACAAAGCAATATCTACAACAAAACCAATGCCAGTCGAAATCCATGAAAGCTTTTTTGTCGAACGCAACCATTTTAATTTAAAAAAAAAATCATTGCCATCGACGACTCCATAGCCATCAGAAGGAAGTTCACTGAACTTATACACCTCTCTCCCTCTAACTTTATCCTACTCTCTCTATCTCTCCGCTCTGACGAAAATACTCACTCATCCAGCAGTTTATTTGATAAGCCTCTTTTATATGCATTTTAATGCTTTTCAATTAAAGTTATCGCTTAATGTTATTTAGTCCTTTATCAATATTTTCCCTCAATTATCCATCGATATTTTTGTTCAATTCTCGATCGATATTTTCATTCAATCCTTGATTGATAATGTTATACAATCTTCCATCGAAAGTTTTGCTCAATTTTCGACCAATATCTTTCTTAATCTTCCATCAATATTTCCGTTTAATCAACGATATTTCTATATTGTTCAATTCATTCAATTTTATATTTTATTCTATTGATATCGATAATTTTGCTTAGTTCTCGGTCAATATTTTTTCTCAATCTCCCGCATGTATTTCCGTTAAATCTTCAATATATAATTTTGTTTAATTGTCGAATGAAATTTTCATACAATTTCCAATATATATTCACTCAATATGCAATTCACATTTGTCTCCAATCTTCAATGGGTAATTTTTGTTAGTCCTTAAATCGACTACTATTTCCCTACATTTTCAAACCCGTCTACTTTGTTCCTAACACGATTTCATTTGTACGCATCTAACGCAATGCTAACGAATGGATGCAATTTTGCCGAGGTGTTTTTTTTCATTTCAGACAGTCGTTGAAGCCAGTCAATGCAGCCTGCAACACATACAAACGCAGCGATTACTACGTATAATTATCCATACGCACATAAACGCAACACTCTCGCAGGCACGTGCAAGTGAATAACTTACACCCAACGAAATTGTTGAAAGCGGCTTCCGTTTCAACTTAGCAGACAAGTCTATAACCGCCGTTGACGGTTGTGCGATGGCTGAAATATACGAAACCGTAACGTCCTCGACCTAGATCAATGCCAATGTCATTGTGCCGTGTACGTCGTTGAACCGATCCAGGGCTAACCTTGGCAGCAAGTAGGAAAGCAGCTACCAACAATGACATCCCCAAAACATAGACGTCGCCAACGCCTCAGTTGCTGAAAAGGAGAACACAAAGATGAGGTTGTAATCGTATCCGACGCAGCGTAGTTAAGGCTAAATTTCAATGGTAGGAAACGCGTCGCTAGACTGATACCAGAAATACACTCTCACATCTTCTCAACCATATTCAGTGCTTCCTTCATTCATTCATTCAACAAACGTAGTCATGACGGACAGAGTTCAGGTCTCGTATTGAAATTAGTATCACTGTGTGCGGACTTCAATAATAGTTTTAAACCATCCTGAAACCACCAAACCCTGCGGCATATTAAATAGCTAGCAAACCATGTTTGTTGGCTGATTAGGAGCGAGGGTAAAATATGTCTCCCTATGTAAACGCCTGTAAACGTCAGCACCGGCAACGTAAGCTACCGAATTAAACTCGAAACTCGATAGTTTCTCGATATCGCATATGAAGTAGTTGGCGCCAATTGGTGATCAATATATAATATCACCTTCATTGTCTATTCCATCGGCAGAGTCGTCACATCTTGTCGTATCATGTTGGGCGATACGGCGCTGTGTTGCCATGTCGTGCCATGGCATGTCACACCGTATCGTTAAGAGAACTTCTCTTTGCAGCATTCGAGGAAGGCAACCAGTTGCAACCAATCTACATCAAAACTGCATTCGTTTAGTTTCTCGACGATGCATTACGAAGGAATGGGTAAGTAAGTAAGGAAGAAGAAATGGGACACGGTGACGCTCAGCCCAACATTGATTCGATATTCTCTCAACAATCCTCACACCCAATTGCCAATTGCAATCAGCCCGTCAACAGCATTGAAAGTCGAACAATTTAACTGAAACAACACATTCCATATGATACCATCAGTTTTGCTATGCAACCAACTGACACACCAACTGACAGACCGACTGATACAACCACGAGCACACCTACCCAACCTGCCCAACAGTTCAACACCCATTCAATTCTCTCATCATTTGCAAACTATTCAGCACATGATGTGGGTTGATTTCAATCCTATAATGAATTCTGTTTAGGGTTAGGGTTCGTATTTTAGGCAGTATATTTGCAATGCTTTGATTTCACTTGTATTAGATCTTCAGGCATTTGCGGTTTGCAACTCTCGTTTCCAGGCCACTTTAATGTACATTTACGAACGAACTCATAAATAAAAAACCTAAATGCCGTAAATTTGTCAGAAATCATTGACGATATATCATTAATGATTCGTGAAGGAGTAAATAAACACATGAATTTGCTAATAATTATGCACGACATATAATTTGTGGCATTTACCGAATATCATTGACGACATATCGTTGATGAGTCATTGAAGAAAATTTGGTTCGGTACAGGTACGAGTAGGAAGGCTTTTGAAGGTTATCGGTACATGAGCAGCATTTTAAAACGGAGAAATGTGATCAATCTCTTATTTTATCGTACTTGTGTTTACCAGAAATTTTTAGAAAAGTGAATATTTCATCATAGATCAAAACTCTGTCTTAATTCTTACACGTTATAATAACAAGAACTATTATTCGTAGCGTCCGTCCAATAACACTTCTATAGACTTTCAGTTGTTTTAATCTAAATAATTTTTGATCTCTGAATTGTATTTCATCTTGAGCAATCTCAAGTGTGCCACGTCCAAGTTTAAGTGAGAGAGAGAGAAATATATGCAGAGAGTCGTTACATGCAACAGGTCAAGAGAAATACTGTTTGCAAGATACTTTGGCCGAATACACTGTTAAAACTTTCAAGGTCAAATTTAATGTCGAGATATATACAGACATTTTTGACAGTTTAGGGTTTAAATAACTGCTAAATAACTAATAAACACTGGCAACCAAATTAATAATTACAACATTTTTTAAATTCAAAAAAGTTATTAAACATTTTTTTATTAAATTTTGAATATTAAAAATACTGAAACTATAAAAAATTTGACTCAAGCTTAGTAATAAATAAACAGATTCTGACTTTACCGCGCAAATCAAAATTTTTCGTTTTTTAGAAAAAAATTTGCAATTTAATACTAACTAAAATTTTTGAAATTTCTTTCACACAATTTTTTTACGATTTCTTACCGTGTAGCATATGAAGAGCGCATGTAAACAAACATTCTTTTGTGCTCTCTGGTTTAGATAATTCTCTTTCGCTTAAGATTGTACTTAACTACAGAAACAAAACAATATAATTACGAACATCATTTTCGAATTGGCCACAAATAAGAGTCCGCTTCTTCCATCTTATTTTGCTTGCTTATCTCGTTTTGTTAAGATTCATTTTAAAATTAATGATTTTTTTTAGTGATTTTAGTTAAATGCATTGACAAAAAATCTCACTTCCGATAGACAGTCAGGAGTGAAGTTTACGTGGCGTAGTCGATGCATTTGAAAGAGAAAGCGAATGAAGTTATTGTGGAAAAATCAAGTTGCTCATGCGCATAAAAATTGTGATTAAATTAATAAAATAATAATAATAAACGTGATAAATAAATCCAATCAAAATAAAATAAAATAATCGTAAATTTCGAAATAAAGATTCATTACAACGAAATTAAATAATTCATAAATAGAGAAACTATGTCAAAACACATTAGGCAAAGACCCAAAAAAAATTTGATAACAAAAGCCACACAAGAAAAGCGAAACTCTAACACCAGCAGCGCCACCTCTGTCACGCAAGACGAACGACTTCAACGCAATTTCTTAAATGAAAAACTCGGTTTCATTCAACAACAGAAACAACAACAAAAGTATCAATTGTTGCAGCAATTGCAAATAAAGACTCAATCATCTGACGATGATATTTGTCGTGATGTAAATTGTTGCTTTAATTCATGCATTTCTAGTAGCGCCTGCGTCACCGCTAGCCCGCCACCAGGCTTGACAGAATGTGAATTGAATGCATCCAGCAGCGAGTGTCTCGGTTCCACATCATCCAGTTCTTCCAACTCAACCACCTCCACCACTATTTGCATGCGTAACAATACCGCTGGGATAAATGCAAAATTGCAACGCGATGGTTCACCAGATTCCGGAGTACATAGCGATGGTAATGATGGTGAAAATAATCTCAGGACTCTTGAAGGCAACTTCACCGTGAATGTTCAACTCGATCTTTCAAGTTGGTTACTTTTTTGCTTGGCGTTTTGTACACGCATGTACCAACTAACGAATCCGCGTAATATCGTGTGAGTATTTCACCACGAAAGAAGAAATTTAATGTGTATTGATTCTTTATATTATCTCCACCTCATCAGCTTCGACGAGCTTCATTATGGCAAATATATTTCTCTCTATTTGCGCAATACCTTCTTTTTTGATCAGCATCCGCCACTGGGTAAACAATTGATAGCTGGAGTTGCCAATTTGGCTGGTTTTGATGGCAACTTCAATTATACGCGTATCGGTGCCGCCTATGATAAGGATACGCCCATTTTCTGGCTGCGTTTTATGCCAGCATTCTGTGGTAGTCTTTTGGTGCCTGCCGTTTATAAGCTTCTCCTCGAGGCGAGACTAAGTCGCTGGGCTTCACTGCTAGGCGGTTTGTTGATCATTTTTGATAATGCAATACTGACACAATCGCGCTTTATTTTAATGGAATCTATGCTTTTACTGTTTTGTACGCTGGGTTTATTTTATTTACTGAAGTTCCAGCGTTGTCGTTTTGGTAGTTTGGCTTGGTTAATTTGCGGCTTGGCTGCCGCGATCTTTCTTACCTTTGCGGTAAGCGTGAAACACGCCGGCATTTTAACCGCCTGTCTAGCAGCCTATTTAACGTGCCGTTTTCTGTGGAATCTTCTCTATGACGCCAGGATTAGCGGTAAGAAATAACTGTAAATGCTAAACAATAGCAGTCTTTTTAAACTCTCGCCTTCTTTTTCTTTCTTTCAGGTTTCCAAATCATGTTTGAAACATTTGCTCGCGTTATTATTTTCGTTTTAATACCAATCGTTATATATCTGAGCATATTCTATATACATTTTTATACATTATATCGTGCCGGTCCACACGATAGTATAATGACTAGTGCTTTCCAGGCTTCGCTTGAAGGCGGTCTAGCCTCGATTACTCGTGGTCAACCATTGAAAGTCGCTCATGGCTCACAAATTACTCTGCGTCATACGCACGGACGAACGTGTTGGCTACATTCGCATCCACAAGTCTATCCAGTGCGCTATCCCGATAAACGTGGTTCATCCCATCAACAACAGGTCACGTGCTATTCCTTTAAGGATGTCAACAATTGGTGGATAGTGAAACGACCGAATAAAAATGATTTGACAGTTGGTGAAAAGATAGATGCAATACGTGATGGCGACGTCATACAGCTTGTACATGGAATAACTAGTCGTGCTTTGAATTCGCATGACGTTGCAGCACCCATGTCACCGCAATGTCAGGAGGTATCCTGTTATATTGATTACGAAATAAATATGCCAGGAGAATTACTATGGCGTGTTGAAATTATCAATAAAGAGAAGGTACAAACGATTTTTCACTCGTCTTGTCCCGACTTTTCAGTTGCATTCCAACTGTTTCTTCGTCTCACTACACTTAGTGGTTGTGAGCAATTGAAAGGCAACTGAAAAGGCGAGGCGGTATTATTCAAATCTTGAAATATGCTCATGAGTGTAATCAAACTGTTAATTTTTACTCTCGCCAGGTGGGTCGCGTTTGGCATGCCATCAAATCGGAAGTACGTCTTATTCATGAATCCTCTGGCGCGGCACTTCGTTTCACTGGACGTCAATTACCCGAATGGGCTTTCCACCAACATGAAGTGGCAGGCGATCGAGTTATCGAGGAAGGGGGCACGATTTGGAATGTTGAGGAACATCGGTATACCAAAAGTATTGCATTAAATAAATGTTCCATTTTCCAAACATTTTATATTGAATCTACGTTTTTTTTTTCTATAGCCCAGAATGCCCGTGAGCTCGAACGTCAATTACTTAATGCTGAAATGATTCCCATCAAACAGACGCAACTATCATTTTGGGAAAAATTTCTGGAATTACAAATTAAATTGTTGTCGAATTTGCAACAGATGGATAATCACGTTTACAGCTCGTCACCATTGGAATGGCCTTTGCTGAATAAAGGTATTGCGTACTGGATGGAAAGTGAAACAAATCGTCAAATTCACTTACTTGGCAATGTTCTTCTTTGGTATACGGCTACCATAAGCCTAATTGTCTATGCTTTATTGTTGGCTTTCTATTTGGCACGTCGTCAACGGCTTTGTTTTGATCTATCGGAACGTGAATGGCAACATTTTCGTGAAGCTGGTGATGTATTTTTTATAGGCTACCTCATGCATTACCTGCCGTATTTTCTGGTCGATCATACGCTATTTTTGCATCATTACTTTCCAGCATTGTTATTCAAATTTTGGTTATTATGTTTTATTATCGAGCACCTAGACTATTTAATAAGATGTTGTTCCCGTAAAACCATTTGGTACATTTTAGGATATCGTGCTTTCGTTATATTGTGGCTTTTGGCGGTTATAGCGATTTTTGTTAAATTTTTGCCATTGAGTTATGGATTTCAGATATTGAGTATAGACGAAATTATGAATTTACGTTGGAAGGATTCTTGGGATTTTTTGTTAAGAAGAAATTTAAAAGTAGAATCCGGGGGACTAGAGAAACCCGAAAGTATGTAGAAGACTAAGCCTCACTTAAATTTTGTAGAAAAAAAATTGGGCAACGTTGTAATAATTTATTATAAATTTAAGATAGATTTACCGAAAAAACTAGTTTTTCCCAAAAAAATACTCACTTTTATAAGGAATTTTCAAACCATATATGAATAAACAGAAGCCAATCTTTTTATGTAAATATCGAAAATAGTACAAATTCTAAAATTCAATTGTTTCATATAAGAATTCTAAAAATTCAAAAATTCTTGCCTTATATAAAATTGTTAACAATTTATGTTTATGTTTGAAAAGAATTCTAAGTAATTTTGATTAATTTTAATTATCATTCAATTATAATTTATATCACTGAATTTTAAACAATTGTAAAAAATAATTTTGAAAATTAAAAAAAAAACTTATTTTAAAGTTCTAAAGATTTATGTGTTTTAAACAGTTTTCAAAATTACTTTTATTTATTTTAATTATTCTTCAATTATAATTTATTACACTGGTTTTTAAATAAATGTATAAAATAATTTTTAAAAATTCTAATTATTTCATTACTTTAAAGTTGTAAAGATTTATCTTTATATATTAAATAAATTATTCTGATTAATTTTAGTTACCATTCAATTAAACTTAATATCACTAAAAATTGAATAAATGTATAAAATGCATAATAAAAGGAAACCCTTTTTTATTTGAAAATTGCGAAAATATTTCTTGCAAGTAAACATTTTTTTAAGAAATACTTTTCATTCATTCAAAATTGAATTCGTAGCCTCTCTGGACGTAACTTAAACCGCTGTCAGAATCTGGTGGAAAATCGGAGGAGAAATTCATTAAAGTTGTCCAACTGGAATACATCGGATACTGTCAGTTATAAAAACAAATTAATAATTTAATTTTGGAGAAATACCGTTAATATCCAAAGGAGTTCTTACCTTTTCTATATCATCTCCTATGCCACTCATTGCACAGTAAATTGTTAAGTGTGGCTTACGTTTTCCTTGATTCTTTAAAGCATGCAAAGCTCCGTCTAGAAAATTTTTATTAACAAGCTTGCAATACGTTACATCCAGATGTTCCAATTTCGTACAGGCATTTATTAACTTCAATAATGTTCTGTTAGTCAATTTTAACCAATTCCGGCAGCATAGGAAACGCAAATCTTCCATAACAGCATACTTGATCAACATATCGTCGTTAAAATCGTAATTGCAGAAAGCAAATTTTTTCAATTTTCTTAGTTGAAGAATTTCTAACCCATCATCCCAATTCGTTGTTAGAGGCAAGAAATAATTATCAACTGCTATTCCAGTTATTTGTTTGGATTTATGCTTTAGGATATAGTAGAACTCATTTATTTCGTATATTCTGAAATCGTAGGAGTCAACATTTTCAATTAAGCTTGCGTCAAAAACTTGATCCAATAATACGGTAAGTGTTTTCAACTTCGGCAAGGACAAGACTTTATCCAATACTGGTTTTAAAACGTTAAGATTTAATTTGAGCACTTCCAATTTTTGACATCTGTCTATTGAGGAAAGATTCAATTTACTTTCCTCAAAACTACGTATATCTAGTACACGCAAATGTTTTAAATTTTCAAAAATTTCGGTTAAATATTGATTTTTTATCTCATATTTTTTCTCATCAGCATGATACAAATATAATTTCTCTAAATTGTCGAAAAGTTTTAGATGCCGTCCAGTCAGTGCTGGAGCTAAACTTAAAACCTGAACTCTGGGTATGAGTTGCGCTAGTGTGTAAATATCGCTATCATCCGCATAAGTATCCAAAACATTATCAGTTTCGAAACGCGTTACGTTTTCAAGGCGATCTATTTGAAAGCTCTCACGTAATTCTGTAATAAAATTATGAAGGGAACAAGCGATTAACCGGACTTCTTGTACAATCGATGCCATTATTTGAACAAAATACTGCAAGTCCTCGTAGGTTAATTGGAATCTTTCCCATTCCTCCAGGCACAAACATTTGTAAGCATTGCGCCATATCCGGATACACAAATATTGAAATCCTACACATACTTTCGATACCTGTACTTGAGTTTTCATTTCGAGTTTTGAAAAGATATTCACAAGGCAATCCTCCGGCAATAGATCCAAAGTTAGTTCATCTATTAATGGCACAAATGTCGATAATTCTAAAATTAGCAATTAATATAAATTGTTGATTACCTTCCTTATCCATTTTTTTCCATAAAGGAGCGAGTCTTTGTTTGATTTAACAGCTGGATTTGTTTACGAATATATTTTAAAAGAAAACTCAGAAATATCTCCCTAGAGAACCATTTTCAGTGCTGCAGTTTTTCATTTCCATAGACCATTGAAAATTTTTAGAAACAAAAGTACTTTCGCGATTGTGACATCGTAAAATCAAATTTTAAAGTTCATTGCAAAACAATTTTCGCACGAAAGTAATAAAAAAATTTTAATGTAAAACGAAACGAAAACGAAACGAAAACCTGTCTACACCTAGAAATTCACAGAAAGACTTAATATTTTTTAGAGCGTATAAATATCACATAATTGGAGAGCATCAAAAGCTTTCTTTATTTTAAATGGGAGTTATCAATATTATTTTATTAAATTGACATTTATAAAACTATTTGTAGTGTAAATTATACATGTATTTATTTATTATAGTACAAAAGTAAACTAAAAGAAAACTTAAAAAATAGAAAATCATGAAAAAATTTCGCTGTCATAAATTAATCGGAATAGAAAAATGCATGACACAAATTCAATTCGGATCTAGCATTCCACAACAGATTCCACTGTGGATATATTTATCTGCAAAACATTAAAATCGCAGGACTTGAATGGACCTGAGAGGGACTTTAAGAGTAATGTATAGCTCTTATATGTATAGCTCTTATATAGAGAAACTACGTAGACAACTCGATCTCATTTGGCGCAATTCGCTTCAACTGATAATTATGCAAAACTAAGTAATCATTTTCATCCCAATAGTTTAAAAACATTTGAAGCAATACCTTATGAGAATATCAATCAGTATTATCTGGTTCCTTTTATCAGCACTAATGGCATCTTGCTGAAATTTAAAAAATGCTCTATATTACAAAACAACTAAGGAATTTTTCTACAGAAAAAAACCTAGAACGAAAAGTCGTAGATAATCGCAAATTTTTAATATTATTAGTCATGACCAAAAATTGTTTGAGGAGAACTGAACATTTTTGTTCATTCGTAACAGCTGTATGTAAAAAAGGTACTATCAATAAGTGCATAGCCGTGTAAATGCAATTATATTAGACGTTTTAATTTCAACTACACCCTTACGACATGACAACTTTTTTAATTTCTATTTCAGTGTTTTCTTTCATCATCAATTGTTCGTGCGTTTCTTTCGATATTTTTTGCGATTGTCAAATTAACTCCAATTAATTATTGAACTGGCTGTTAAACCCGCAATATTCAATATGATAAAGTTTTTGGTAAGGAATAATTTATTAAGAATTTAATTCAAGGTTTCAAAACCTTATATTGGGCATATCTCATTTATTAAAGCGTCCTTCATGAGTGTCTTTCGGGGAAATGAAATTGTTTAGTAAAAGATGATTTTATAATTATTATGGGGTATGATTTAATAGCTTATTACTGCGTTGTTTTACTCTCTGCTTCGTAATCATATTTACGCAAAAAGAAAATTGGCTAAATTAATGTAGGTGTATTGTACTCTATACGCAAATTTCTTTGCAAAACCGAGATATTTTTATTCAGATAAATCCTATTGCGTTTATGAGATTTGCAATTAAAAATTCTTCCCTGATGCGCATTCATGTCGTCACTCTGGTGTAAGAATTCAATACGTGAATTAGTTGGTGAATTAATTTATTGCTTGTATATAATGTTGCAAATTTTCTTTTTTTCAGTTAACATTTGGAGCTGGTGTCTATACGGGCATATACTTAGCTCAGAACTATCAGGTTTGATTGCTATCATATCAGTACATATAGTAAAGCATTTGTTTACATTCTTGAATTTTAGATTCCTCGTGTGGATGAACCAGCCAAGATTGTTGAGAAAATTAAAGAATACATAGATGACCATCGCAAAAAGTAATTGTGTTTTCTTAACAGTTTAAGTTTAGATTATTGTTTTATTTCACCAAGCGAAAATTATAAACTTGATTTGAATCATGTTCTTTTTAAATGCATTCATATAGTACGTCATGAAATGTTGGCTATGATAAATATATAATCCAGACATATAATTTATTGGCTATTTATACTGAGCTTTTGGTAATATGGAAAGAAATTAAAGCAAACATAAAAATTTAGCTCCTTGGTTTTTGCTATCTAAGAATAGATTTTAGCAATTCTTTAATTTTTAGCACTAAATTGGCTGAACATTTTTTAAAAAATTTTCGTTATTTAATGGGCCTATATAAATCAAGCCTTCATTTCAATATTTTGAAACTATTCCTATTTTTTTAAATAACTTACTTAATTTTGAAATGCTTTTTGTGTTACAGACGAAACCCAGCTGAACAGCTCGCTCATGATATGAAGAAGAATGTTAAGAAAATCCTAAATTAATCTTGAAATTGATCATTCAGCTTTGATGTAGTGTATTAATATAAAGTACATTTAATAAAAAATTGCTTGAGTTTCCTGCTTATTTTATTTTAATATAAATTAAATGTCGAAAATATATATTCCATAAAATTTATATGGCCAATTTTCTCTTATAAAAAAGAAACTCCTCCGCCATAATATTCCAATCGTGTTTGTGGTTCGACAAATGCCAGCCAATCGGAAGCATGTGTTGGTAGAAGGCCCATGCTATGACATTTGTACAGGGCTAGCATCACATTGGCGAGATTTCCTATAAAGTACACAAACTTCTGCCCGTTGCCTTGGGCGCCGTCTGCCATTTTCGATGTGATTTGCGTCGAAAACATGGCCTTGAGCGGTCGTAATAACATCATACCGACCATCATAATAGGAAAAATAGAAATAGAGCTACCTGACATGTACATGATGAATAGGTTCATGGGTATCTGAAATGAATGATTAAAGCAATCTCAACATAAAAATTGTACTCTTTACCTGTTTTAAAGGCCCTAGAGCAAGATCCCATGATTTTTTAATAACCAGGCGCTGATCTCGCACGATTTCTGAATGGTTTAGTAAGACCGTCGGGTTATAGCCTGGTGGTGATGGTAAATCTGAATTCTTGCTGGAATTACAGAGGGCTGTTAAAGCGGTTTGTAATTATATTATTTCTTACGTTGTATTGAAATCCAAAGACCATTTGTTTTTCTTTAAATTTTGTTTCGTTGTCATTTTATAAGAAATAATTAATTTGTTTTAATTTGTTAATTGCAAGAGACAGATCTCAGCATTCACTGGTAATTCTTTGATATTTGACAACTCATATTTTGAGATACCAACTCATGCTTTTTTATATGCCCCGTATTTTTAATAGGTGCATTTTTTTAAAAAATCTATAGGACAAAATATAAATTCCCATATTTTAATAATATATATATAATTCTCTATCAATACTAATAAGGGAGATTATTTGTTATTCTTTATTGGTCTATTAATACTCTCAGATATAATACTGGCATTTAATGTGGCCAGTTATTGAGAACCTTAAAGTTTCATTCTGATGGATCAGAATGGTTCAATCAAAAAAATGGTTAGCCATAATCCAGTCTGAGCAAATATATTCAAAAAAGGAATAGATAAATAACAAATTTAATCTGACGGATAGACATTTTCTAGGCAGAGATAATGAGATAGGATGCTCATAATTCGCCGCTTCAATTATTGGTTTGACGACCATATTTTATGATGCTTTGTGTTCACCGTTGTTATGAGTGGGAGCTGAAATATTGTTGTTATTGTTTTCTTTTACTATAATATTGCTGTTTTTGTTAATGCAATTAAATGCAGTACACCGTATGAAACATAGTTGGGAGAGGGATTTTGAGATTTGGAAATATTTTGCTTCCAAATATACTTACTAGATGTATACTTTACTCAGTATAGTTATTATAAAATACAAACTTATAAAACTATCATGATTCTAGGAAATTAGAACATGCATTACAAGCCTTATCAAAATATTTGAGTTCATATATTAGATGTTGACACTTTCCAAAATTAAACCCATTGATTCGATGCACTCAGTCGCGGTAAAATAAAAGATTTTCTGGGAAATCACAATGTTTTAAGACGGATTTAGCGTCGGAGCTATCTTCGCCTCATATTGTTTGTTTCTACACTGCAAAAAATCTATGTTATCTCGTTTCATTGGCAGAGAATTCATTAAGAGGCGTGATTCTATTTATGTTTTATGGCTTTGTTGTTTCTTCGATAATTAAAATGTAAGAAAAAAGCGAATGAATTTAATTCCAGATTCAGAAATGTGCTTTTTAAATGCGATAAAGGTGTTTCCACATTTAGCAATAAAATTTAACACAATTTAAATTTAGTACGAATGATTCTGCAAAGATTCTGCAATATAAATATTTGACTCAGAATCAATATGAATTTCCGTAGAGAATGAATTGTACTACCGTGATTCCCATCATTCTTCCATGATTTAGTTGTTACAGAAAACAAAACAGCCTTATGGCTCTTATCAAACAATTCCTTGAGATGGAATAATTGCTTCCTTGGGAATTTCGTAACACTCTATTTTCAAAGAAATTAAGGATGTCGGACATCCAGTACTACATATACGTACATTAATGAAATTTGGCAACCTAAGAACGCAGTTAACATATAATTTATCGTCACATGAGACAATTTCGATAAAATATGACAAACCACAGTTAAATCCAATTAGTTATAAATAAAATGGATGTCGATTATATTGATACAAATTTAAGTTTAATCATTCATAGATATGAATTTTTGTAATCAATTTTTATTTTTGTCTGCATTTATACATAATGAATTTATACATTTTACATATAATCGTAGTGACGTACTTTTATTTTGTATTAGTGTAAGAATGAGTTCTTTAAGACTTTATGGACTGCAAAAATACAGTTCGACTTCATTTAGGCTACATCGGAATACGTATAGCAGAAAAAAATATATATATATATATATATATATATATATATATATATATATATATATATATATATATATATATATATATATATATATATATATATATATATATTAATGAACTTATTGAATCAATCAATACAGCGAATGCAGCGCTAAAATTATAGAATTTAACGGGCCGTGGAGAAGGACTCGTTAGAAATTAAGTTATGGGTGAGCTCAATTTATTTATTTTTTTAAATTTTTTATTTAAATTTTTTTATTTAAAGTATATGCAGTATGCGGTACAATTGTTTATGCTCCGATGACAAACAAACGAATTGTAATTTAAAATAGACATTACATTTAAAATAAAAGAAAAAAATTAGGCTTAGAAATTGATTTCTTTCTGTGATTTCTTTTAACATACAATATAAATTTAAATTTCTTATCAGCGGTAGTTAATTTATATGTTATGTTTGTCTCAAATTCTGTTTTCTTTTAAATTTTCAATAAATTTAAGTGATTTTATTTCTGTACGCGTTGTTGTTGCTGTTGTTAATTTATTCTTATTGTTTTCATTAACTTTATATTTAAATGAAGTTTTAGCGGTTAGCATTTTTAAGTTGATTGGACAACCAATCAAGACCTTCATAAAGACCATCACCGCTGGTTGCACACGTCGCTTGAATATACCAATTACGGTTTCTAAGTGAATGCAAGCCAAGCTTGTCGGTAATTTCAGCTGCGTTCATTGCATTTGGCAGATCCTAAAAATTATTGAAAGCCATTTTAATTTTTTAGAAAAAAGTATAAAAGCGTTTATATACTTTATTGAGTTTTGTTTAAAAATGAGTTACCTGTTTATTGGCGAATATAAGTAGAACAGCATCTCTGAGTTCGTCCTCGGCTAACATGCGCATTAATTCCTCTCTCGCCTCACCAATACGCTCCCTATCATTGCTATCAACGACGAAAATTAGACCCTATATTTAAAGGAAAAAAAATTATTTTCTACTAGAATATATTGCAATAATCCTATAAAGTTTTTAGCAAACATATTAAAATCAGCCCCGTCTTGAAACAATTAAAAATCTAAAATAATCATTATTTGATCATTAAGATTGTTATCATCATAGTGTATCAAAAACTTGTTTTATTTCTATAACTCTCCACATCATCTACAATACGTACTTGTGTGTTTTGGAAGTAATGTCTCCATAATGGACGAATTTTATCTTGACCGCCCACATCCCATACTGTAAAGCTAATGTTCTTGTATTCGACAGTCTCAACGTTGAAACCTGTGCAGATAAATTTTAAACAAAGCCAAAACAGACATTTTATAAAATTTTTTAATTGTTCTTTTGTATGGTGGAGGCACTCACCAATGGTAGGTATCGTTGTAACAATTTCGCCTAGTTTAAGTTTGTACAAAATTGTGGTTTTACCAGCGGCATCTAATCCAACCATTAATATTCTCATTTCCTTTTTACCAAAAAGTCCTTTGAATAAATTTCCGAACATATTCCCCATGTTGCCGGATTTTTTTTTCTTTTGACGTTAGTATAAGATGCGTTAGAATGTGGACGAACTTAATTAAAAATACTTTGATTTTTTAATTGGAATTTCAATGTTTTAATCCGAGTTTGCTTAATGACTTCCTCGGATGCAATAGATCTGGAAAAGGAAATTTGTTAAAAAGAAAAAGAAAGATGAGGTGGTTGGAACTCAATAGTAGAAAACATTGTAGTTTGAAACATAAAACAAATTTTGGCAAATGCTGTGATTAACTTTTGGATAGAAGTGACTTCCGCTGTTTAGCTTGTAAAAGAAAATAGCTTGCTTGATGTCTGTCGAAAAAATTTCCTCCACAACTACTAAGCCTCTAAAACATAAACTAACGATAACGAAATGTTTTGGACAAGGAATATTACAAGTTCTCAGAAGAAAAAACATCAGCTGTATTCAAACAAATATTAGGCTATGCGTGAGGTGGATGGAACTTATTAAAGTGATGCATGTCTTGTAATTACGACCTCGCGATTAATTAAAAAAAATTGAAAGATCACTAAATTAAATCTGTACTGCTCTAATGCAAAATCAGATATACTCTTTTACTCTGATATACCTCGATTACAAATTAATATATTATGTTTAATAAGGTTATGCTACCGCTTAGAGCACACCAGCATTAAATATAAAAAAATAGAGAAGCACTAGCGAAGTTATAGGTCTTAGCAGATTATTCAAGTTTATGCGAAAAAGGAATTAAGTAAGCAAATCACCAAATAGAGTGAGTCAGCAGCTGCTGTGGCAACAAATGTTGGGTTAAGTGACCGAACTGAAAATTATTAATGCGGCATTCAGTTTATTCATTTATTTCTCAATACCATTTGAAAGCCACGGCATTACTTCATAATGGAGATTAAAAAAGTGTATAGGTTCGGCTTCAATCCACGCTGTGACGTTGCAAAATGTATAGTTTGCATTGAAAAATAACTCTTACCCAATACTTTCCGGATGCACATGAAAAAATTTAAAACCTTAATTGCTTAGGCTTCCATAGAATTCTTGGAAATTTCTTTAATTTTTTCTTTTTTAGCACCACCCTAGAAGACAAACCCGAAAACTCACAAAATATTCGACAGAAGCAGAAGACAAAGAATATTTCACCACGCCGTTGATGACGGAGACGAAAAATGTCTTTAAACATGTTGAATAACACGATAAAGAAATCACACCTTTCAGTTTTACAAATGGTGCAACAAAGGATGATTTTACTAAAGGGAAAAAAGAAAAGGGATAGAATATGCTTGATTTTCTGAAGAAGACAAGCATTGACTATAATCCACCACCTTTATAAATCAGACGCGTAGGCGAAAACCATGTAATATTCACTATTGTTGATAAAATCTTAATGTGGTAGCTCGCAGTTTCTCAAACAACATTTTTCGCAATTTGCCTATCGAATTACAGGTTCTAAATATTAGTATTACATTTTACTTTAAAGCTACCTTCACTCCTAAATATTTAACCACAGAAAACAAACCGCGACAGCAATACGTCAACGTATGACTGGGACAATTATAAAAAGATTGTTGCCAAACTCCAATTAAAAAATAAGTTTTAAAATTGACAACTGCGTCAGTTTCTCTATGATGTAATGCTCCTAAAATCAAGATGTTTCGCGAAAAATGCTAGTTATTTCCGTTCCTTGTGCTATATTGTAGCGGTATACAAAAATAAAAAAATCGAAGCTGGACACTTTTTCCAAGCACGCTTCTTAAAAAATTTAGAGAATAGAGTATTAGGACCTTCATATCCTATATGAGCACGATACTATATTTAAGTTAAGGATACATTTTAAGAGTATGTAGTTTGGGATTATTCAGTAGAGATGAGCGTAGACAGCATTTAATGAGTAGTTTAACATCTCAAATGCTTAATTTTAATTGACTTATTTTCTGATTTTGGCCCTTCGTGTTCTTATTGAAGCACTAGATATTTTTAAGTGAAAATTGATTTCCATATTGTCATATATTTCCCTAAACTAGAAAAATGTTTATTTCTGGCAAGACTTACTAGCCCTAACACAATAAGGTTACTCAATTCTACCCAGAAATTCACCATGGGCGAAAAAAAGTGGGGAAATAAATACACAGCAATAAGTATTGAAATTATTGTAAGGCAGATGTAATACGTACCTTTTAGCTTCATACAATTAACAATAAATTGATCCTAAAATTACTACATGGAAATTATACAAAAATCACAGTAAAACACGTAAATTAAAGTAGCCTGGAACCGACGTTGGAGTCAGAATTACGAGGGACTGATTTAGCTTCAAATCTAGCATTTTCCTGCATTAGAAAGAGATAGGTAGTGTTCGTTAACTTTATAAGACAGATGAGATAGATATTCAAAGTTGCCACGTAGAGTTATGTCAAATGTGTGAATGAATAAGTAAATTCTCCATAGTTAAACTCACAGCCAGGGTTGCCAAGATCTTAAAATAAATTTTTTCACAAATTTTTAAGTATAAAGTATGGTGTATTGATATAAATTTTATGAATGAGCTATATATAAGTTATATAATAAGTTATATAATAAGTGAGCTATATAATAAGTTATATTTCATAACTTTATAATAAAGTGTAATGCGTTGCTAACGATTTTATAATCGTACTTTAATTACTAAACATTTTAAAATTAGTTTTTAAATTTATAGATTGAGGTGGGTGAAAATTGTGTATAAAATAATTTCTGACAAAATTAATAAAAAGCGAGCTTTTCATATAAAATAATTATATTTGAAGAAACATTTATTTTGCAAATTTTTGTGGACTATATATACGTTTAGTGAATCTAAAAATAACCATTTCAAATTTTTATTATTAAAAAAATTTTCAATATGTATATAAGTACACTCTTTCGATGGGTATACTGTTGTAGAATTTTGTTCAAAAGTCTTGTAAAATTATGATATATATTAAGAGGAGAATTCAAAAATGAGCATTCTTAATTTAATGGTTCATTTAAGAGCCTTCTTTGAAACACGCTTCAATTTTAACGAGTTATGCTGTAAACACAGAAATTCGGTGCGGAAATTCAGACCAAGCTGTCAAAATAATGCACGCTTTCATCGAGACCGAGAAAAAAGATAAAATTTAGGTGCTGCCTGCGTCGACGACGTTGAAAAAATTAGATAATATTCAATTTTGTGGTGCGTGTACTTGCTCTTCTTCTTGTTTTCGTGGAATTGACCAATGAGAGGCCGTGTTATTTGAAAGTTCTGTCAGAATTTCCGCACTGAATATTCGCACCGAATTTTTTCGTGTTTATGGCATTACCTCAAAGGAATTACATTTTATCACTGCCTGTATTTTCAACATGCGATTAACTTGTATACCCTTTTGTTTCTAAGATGCTTCGAAGTGAACCCTTCCGAACCGATCGTCTTTAATGTGAACAATTTAGATCGCTTAAGAGGTTGGCTATCGTTAATCGTTCAAACAGAAACAGAGAGTTTCAAAATATCCTTAGGGTATTCACAATACGTTTTCTATTGCATTGTAAGAATTTGTCAACAGCTTGAACAGGGTGATTAATTCCATATGATTGATGGATGGTTTTATTGAATATGATTCATTTGCTGACGTGCTGACGCATTTGAGACGATTGTCGACGTTCATAACGATCGTTTAGTTTTGTGGTGATATCGAAGGCGCAGAATTAAAATATTAAAAATTAACAGCCCTTATAAGGGTTTTTGTTGTTTTTGTTGTTGAAAGTGTGGGTCACTTGAGTGCTGTTGTTTGGAATTAAACGGTAATAGTGAAGTACGCTCCGCAACAACAACTACAAAATTAGAGAACAGCAGCTCAAGAGATTATTCACATTATTTCTTTTTATTAATTTTACATTTATATATATTAGATTTTCCTCACAAAACAAGGAGCCCATAGACATTTTATATTTGAAATGCATTAAAGTTATTTTGTAAATTTGTCATTGATGATTTTTCCCTTTCATCTAATTCATGGCATTTCCTGTCCTGAGCACCGTCTTTTAGCGTATGATGTGCCACATAGCTGTCGGTTTACGGGCATTGTTGATCATATCGTGCCAATGTTGGCAGCCTGTACCTGCTTCTTGGGGACCTATGCCGCAGCTTCCAATGGCATTTGATTCGCCGCCCACACCGATAACAAAAATCTGAAAAATATTTCAAAAAGATATTGCTATTTTTGAAAATTATAAATTCGTCAAATGATTTTGGTTTAGGATGATCGATTCTGGTGGTGATTCCATGAAAAAAAGCAATATACTGATACAGCCCATATTCGACTAATTCACCACGAGTGGAAGCGATATTTGCAATGTGATGTATTAGCCTGATAGAGATCACATACTCGTACCTCAATCGCAGAATTAGTAACTAAATTTGATTGAAGGCTGAAAGTGAAAGATTCATTCCAGACAGGATTCGTCGCGTCGTCCGATTTACTAAGGCTAGTCTTCTTCTTTTTAATACGTTTGCCATTCTGTATGAGATAAACCTATGAATGGAATTTATATGAAAATTCCGTGATAAATACTGTCAATTGAATGAGTAACCTTAACATAAGGCCCTTGAGTGGTATCCAAATTTTTTGCCTTCATTATTGCCACAGATAAACGTTCAGCTTGTGGCAAGTAATTGAGGGAGCACAATAGCTCCGGACGATCTTGTTGCGGTTTTTTTGTACGCAGTAAATCACCCCAAATCTATAAGAAATTAGAAAAAAAGAAGGAAGAAAAATAATTCCGACTTTTCTTCAAAACCCAAATCAGATTTACCTCAACCGATCCAGAGAGTTCAATATCGTCCATCACAATACGCAATTCGCCGACGATATCGTTCTGCGAGTAACGATCATAATCGAGCACGTGTATGATTAATTCCTTCCCCAGAAGTTGATCGCGCGATACCGGAAATTTGAAGCGTTCGTCAAAATAAGGATCCGTTGCACCGCGATGTACTTGTGTCTGTCGTTGGCGATTATCAACAGCGGGTTCCAGCACTATACGAGCGTAGGGATCCCGAAAGCCACCCTGTTCGACGGGGCATAAGTTTTCAGCTGAAATTGAAAAGTTTTATGAGATATATCGTTTATGTCAAATATTACAAAGACATCGTATTGATCTACCTTCTATTAAATGTACCGTCAAATCGAAACGATTAGCATCGTATTTGATGCGTAGATGTAGACGTCCAATTCCAGAACATGCTTCAGGTGCTGTGATATAAATCGGCCCGTCTTGCATACGATATAGATCAGGTTGCAGGGCCCCTAGTGGTGAGGTAGGCCCTAAATAAGGATCCATCTGAGACTGATGGCGTGTTGACGGTAAAAGGAGTGGTGACAAAGAGCGGGTTACTTTAGGTGAACTTATTGGAACGCCGGGCGCAGAAGCACCACTGATAAAGGAAACCATATTGCCCTGTGAAATACTGGAAAGACGTCGGTCACTGACTGCAATGGTCACTGGACTGCAGCAACGTGCATCGAGAGAAATAGTGCGCAAAGGGCTAGACGAACGTGACAACTATATAGTGATTTTTCAGTAATTTGAAGGAAAAAATTAAATCAAATTTTCGAATCTGTTCAGGAGTGTTTTATTTTAATTACATGTGGTGGAAATGCAGACTCCGAAGGCAAGGAACTTCTACCATCTGGTCCAAAAGTGCGTATTTGTGGTGACGAAGCTCGGTGGGTCTGAAAACCACCAAAGACATTTGAACAAAATTATGACCGAGAATTCAACTCAACTCTTTAAAAAACTCACCGAATGCCGTGAAGGGGCGCTGTCAAGGCTGCCTTGACTTGATATAGACGGCGTTCGCTGTAGGCGCGACGAATATGAACGATTTTGATTGTGCATATGCAAAGGACTATGCCATAAATCACCGGTGTGCGATATTTCTGAGCCCACAGTGCGACTTGTCAACGAGTAGGCTGCGTGTTCCGGTGATGGATGAATGAGAATTGATTCTCTGGTAATGCTAAGCTCCTGAAAGAATAAAACCAATTTCTTGCAAACAATTTTTTTGCTACAAAATAATAGAAACCTCTGAATCGGTGGGAAGATCGCAGCTATCACTAGCACTGCCAACACCTCCACTGCCTATGCTGCTGGTGTTTGAGTTCAGTGACGAGGCTGATGGCGGTGGCGTCGTTAGTGCTGAGATAAACGATGGTGGCGTGCCTAAGGGATGTTCTAATGCAGCTGCCGCAGAAGTTGACGCTGTGGAGCTGCTCAAAGAATCGTCAGTGCTATGACGATCGAGAGTAACGCGACGCACGACACTGACATGCTCTTTAGCTTTGCGTGACCAGGATTCAATACGTTTGTGAGTAAGCCAACAAGCAGCGGGACCAAGACCGCTCATAGTAGAAGCCCGTAGAAATTGTTTAATTTCAAATTTTTCTGTCTTTTTGAAGAATTTGGACCTTGGAAGAAGCACAAACTTATGCTCGTTGAAGTTAACGAATGAATTTTTCGTAAACAAACGTTACCAGAAACTATTAATTAATTTTCGCCGAAAAATATGCAACACCTTAATGTGTTCCTGCAACTGGATTTCAATTCATGCTTATTTAATTTTAAATCAAACTGAAATAAAGTTGAATTAAAAAAAATCATTTTTAATTCGGGCATTTCTAGTGTAAACATTATTTACATAGAGCGAATAACAAAAACAACCAACAACAATAACATATGTTTCAAGTTTTTGACAAATCCATGAAAATCTCATTAATCATTTCCATCAACAATTAAATAAAGTGAACGCTCTAAGACTCTAAATCAGCAATTTGTCCCATTAGCACTGCATGCGGTAATGTTTCGTTTTTTTTCTTTAACTATTTACAGAGGGCACCATTCATGAATAGGGTTTTCATGTTCAACAAGGGTAGGTTGTCGCGCCATTAGCTTGTGGTATTATTTATTTGCTTGCCTGTCCTCGGATTGACCGACTGTTTGTTTGTTTCTTGCCTTGTTATCACCACTTCAGCATAGAGATGCTTCGTAGAAGTGATACCGTAAAAAAATCTGCTGCCTCGGCTCGGTAATTTTTCTATTGATATTTATAGCAAAAGCAGCAAGAAAGAATGAAAGAGTAGCAAAGAACCGTGAAAGAGCATCAACAATAAAATCATAGTGATGTAAGAGCATATGTCCTTAATATCATTCTTTTTATTATATTGAAAAGTTTTGGATTTGAAAATAAATCTAGTTTGGAAAAAGGTGGGCCGAACCGTATTGAGCCAAGTCGTTGTAAAGTGTGCGACGTTCTCGGCACAGTAGTACAAAATATCAAGAGGCATAAGGAAAATATAAACTATTCGAGTATGAATGTTTTTAAAAACGTTCTCTAATCAATTAAGAGCTAAATAGTTTTAAAAATGTATAATATTTATAAAACTAAAATTTTTAGAAAACAGTCTGGTTTATAATAAATTTCTTTTATGTTAAAAATATTAAATCTTTAGTTACTTTCTGGATATGATTTTCTTTATTTCTTATTAGGTTTAATGTTGTAGATATTCGTAAAAACATTTTTTCTGGAATTTCCAATTTTAATTTTGATATACCCAAAAAGCAAAAACGTGCCAACTTCTTAAGGAAGCGTTTACAGAAAGAAATAAAATTTTTAGATGACGAAAAGTTAAAGAAAATTATAATTTAAAAGAAAATTTTATGTAAAAATGTTTTATAAAAATTATTTATTATTTATAATTTTTGTTATATATTATTTTTATTTTATCATTTTTTATTATTTATTAATTTAATTTTATTATTTATTATATATTACTTAATATTTTTTATATATAATTTTATTATTTATAATTTTTTTTCTAAAATATATATTTTTAAAAATACATTTGTCCCACCATGCACTCCAAAAACTACCCCTAAACGCTCTTGGATAATTTATCTTATCCTAGCCGCTCTTCAAAGCACTTCAGCATAGACAATCATCCATATACTTTAATTATCATTGATTTTTGGTTGTTAGTGGATTGAAATGAATATTAAGTGGTCTCATAGGAGTAAGTGCGTATGAGTATCGAAGCCGTTATTTAGTCAATGAATGAATGATTATCACCAAAAACAACCATTTGCTAAATGTGAATTTAACGCCAAATTAAATGAAATACATAAAAAATACCGTTGGAAAGGGAAACGAAGCAGGAAAGAGAAAGAGAGAAAGAGGGAAAGGCTTTCTGAAATTCGTTCGAGAAAGGACGTTACCCAAATTCATAGAGGTTTCAAATGTTACTGCCTTATGTTTTCGAATTAATAGAGTGTGAAAATGACAATCAGACCAACAAGATCGCTTTTAGTCATTTAAAAGGTGACAACAATTTTCATTTTTATTCTTACACACGCACACATACATTCATACATATTTTATTATGGCTCCTTTATAGATCTGTCTCTTGCCACAACCTTTCTATTTTATTGTCCTTAACTAATTTCGGGATTGAAAAAAATTAATTCTCATTACTCTAAAGTGCTTTTAAAAAGTTTTCATGCTTCATTTGAATTCATTTTATTTGGAAAATGGAACTTATTGAAATTTAAATGCGTTGTTATTGTTGTTGTTGGTATCCCCAGGGAATGTATATTTATTTCATTATTGGGCAAATATTTTTTAGTAATATTGTTTCCTTCTCAAGGCGATTTTAAGACCTGGTTGGTTAATAAAAAATGCTTTGAGAATTAAAGAGAAATATTTTTTATTTTATGTATTTTAATTATTTATTTTCGAAACATTGAAAATTCCACAGCCTTAACAGTTTGTGTCCAAAATGGGCTAAATTGGTCTATTGCAATTTTGGCTAAGGAATTGTTCGAATTAAGTTGAATTTGGTATAAAATACTTTGTATACTGTCGTGCAAGCTAAAACTAACTCGAGACTTATATCATCTAACGACCATTTGCCATGCCGAAACTTCACCGATTGGACTATGCTGGAAAATGGTTATATCCTTATTGGAAGGCCCTCTGTATTCCTTACTACCATCGTCTTGCTTGGAACCCCTTTGCTTGTTTTCATTTACTCCTCTTCATCTTATCTCCTTAATCCCTTAATTCTTCGAAATAGAACAATAACCAACAGTTTTTTTACCAACCAACGAATATCGATGAATGTGATTGTTTTTTCCTGTAGTCGCGCACTTCGAGCATTCACGAAGGCTTGCATATATGGCTGTCATGCAAAAAGGAAATCAAATGATAATTTGTTAAAAGGTTGATAAAGGAATCCGCCATACAATTAGACATAAACATACACACGCACGCGCAAACCCACACACGCATATTCGCATACACTTCAAAGTAAAAAATATTGACAAATGTATTCATTTATTGTTTTCTTCATTGCAAAACAAAGAAGAACCGAGAGGTATCCTTACCCGAAATCATAGAAGGGTTAAAAGAATGCCTTTGTCGGAATTTTGTCTGCTCAACCATGCACGTGTGTGTGTGTGTGTGGAGAGACATAAAAGCCCCGCAAGGATTGAACTGAATCGGAATGCAATGAATGCAATTCACACAAAGATGTTTACAATAATCGCAAATATCCTTCCGTGTCTCCCTTTACCCTTTCCCATCACATATACGCTTATATACAATGCGTCAACTGATCTAAACCGCAAATATTTTTGTTTATTTATTGCAGTTTTTTTTCCTCTGATTCATTCTTTGAGCTGATTTTTGCCTCTTGGGCCGATACTCTCGACATGATTGATAGACTTAGATCAAAGGCAAATACCGCCATTGATATGACAATGATATGCTTAGAACATCTGTCAAAAGATTGTTAGAAATATAATTAGACTATACACGCCATGGCCGGCTTCTGGGTTGTAAATTTGTTTTCTGAGTTTCTGGGTTGGGTTTGCAAATACGAAGGTGAATAATGTGTAATTTTCACGGTCAAGAATTCGATTATCACTAAGTGTCAAAAAAACATATTTCGAAGTGGTTTGTGGTATGAATTTCAACCTCACAATTGTACCGATTAGTCGTTAGACTGTAAATGCTTTACCCGAATTCTTGTTCGTACAACCACACCTGGAAATAAAGCCCTTGAACCAACCTCGGAAACCTCGAATGAAATTTTACATCCGCTGCAATTCTTCTTATGAAACACATTAATCTCAGTAAACTAAAACTTATAATTTCTCTTCGCGAATTCTCCGCACATATATCAGTTTTTTAATTTCATGACTCTTCGCCTCAAAACGAGCCAAAAGAGTTTGAAATTCGTCTGCAGATTGAAGAGAATTTCACGGCACCTGTGCCAATGTTTTCGTAGATCAAAAAATTATCCTTAACTTAAGAAACGAATTTAAGAAAAAACAATTTATACACATTAATGAAACTCGCTCGTCAAACGTCAAAACTGCCAATATCGATCTTCTGAAAAGGGCGAGAACAAATAAACCAAACGAAAAAGAGAGGATTATTTTATAGCATTTTTAATAAAGTAACAATAATGAACGCTGACTAAGTCGAAGCCTCGGGGTGGTCCCGGCGATTTAATCCGAGATTAATCTCTTTAACAACAACGAAAACGCTGTCATGGTTGGTGAAATCTTTATTCCATAAGTCGTAATAAAGACCTCTGAGAAAAACAAACTAACCTGCAAATAAATATCGAGATCATCGAATGATCGAATTATTGAATCAACGTACATAAAGAAATTTCTTTTAAAAATGCTTCTATAACTTTTAGAATGAAGTTGTTGTTGGTTGGTGATGGTGGTGACGAGGATGTCGTTGTTGTTGTTGTGATAATTGAGGCGAACGGTTAACAGGCATTTATTTCGTCTGACGTCACCAGAAATATTACTAAATAGTAAATTAGATAGCGTTGCTATCGTGGGGCTACTTCAAAATATTTCTAAATGTTTTTTATAATCTAATAAATCACATCAAATGTATTTTTAGATATGCTTTTAAGTTAATCTTTTTAACTTTTTACATTTAATCCAAACAGATAATTAATATTTCGAAGAAGTACGAGAAAAAGGAGATAAAGCTTCAGGGTTTTTGCCGACCTCAATTATCCGCTCAAGGGCTATGGCGCCTAAGAGACACTATGCAATCATGGAAGCGAGGGCAAGTCTATGCAATCAAGCTTAATATTAAAAATTCATAACACAGCTCTACAAACGTCCGGTTGACTCGGTTTTAATAAATGTGTGTGTGTGTCTACGTCTGGCTGTCTGTGTGCGTCTGTGAATGTACCTATATGTATGTATGCGTAACTGCAATATCAAGAGTTAACTGTGTCCTCCGACTCCTAAAATATAATGATGACGTTATAACTCTTGGTGTACAAAACTAAACCAGTCACTTTCGTCTTTCTCTCTGTCTCTCTCCCTCTTTCTCACTATTTCATTCTCTGTCTCTCATGCACACAGACGTAAACTTATATGCGGTCCTCAAATGCATATTTGTCAGATACACATGTAGCCACTTGTAGGTTTGTCTGTTCGTGTAAATGAAATCAAGTATGTCCGACAATCTATTATTTCTATGAATGTGACAAATTGCATTCGGGTCCTGTCATATGCGGTGCTTACTCCGTTCTCACACGATGCCACAGGTACAAGTGTATATGTATGCACAACCACATATGCATACGTATGAACATACATATATACCGCCGCAAATGAAATTAGTGGCATCCGCGCATCTCATGCAATACCGTAGTAGAAAGGGTAGGAGAGGGAGCTAAGGCTTATATTGTTGGAAATTTCTATTAATCGAATTAAAAGCTTTTAACGTTGTAAATCGTGCAAAGGTGATTAATAAAATTTAAAAAGCTTCTGCTGTTTGGATAGAAAAATCGTGATTGCAATTCGGCGAAGCTATTTGCAATTTTTATTTTTTGGAAACAATGACGTTTCTCTTTCACAGCGATCGTATCATAATCTTAATATTGCGTTTTTCAATTGGAGCATAATAATTTTGTATTAAAATACGAACACATTACTGAAGGTTCTTTTACGATTTGGTAATGGCATTATATCACGCGAGGTTTATAGTTTTATAGGCATCGCCACCTTATTACTATTGGTCAATGCTTTGGAAATTACTACTACTGTAAGTATTATTGATACAATTCTACGGGCCGCAGTTTATAATAATTGTCCTGAATGACAGGCTGCGTTGACTTTAATATACAAGTGTTGTAATAATTGCCCATTATGGCAGACTGCTCAAATCGAGTTCAAATCGAGTTAAGATATCCACTGCTGGATTCCGATGTCAAGGTATGAATAATATCGAATCTTAAAGAAATTTAGTTTCAAAGTGTTCAAACCATTCAAGGTCATTTAATTCTTCGAAGCTATAGGCGTCAAACTGATGTAACAAAATGGTTGATTTGAAAGAATTCCATCCGTGGTCTAAAACCAACAACACTTTGTATATCCTACTCCCGAAGAAGAAATATTCTACATTCACTTTACTCCTAGATTTGCTCCTCTTTTCCTTCATTAATGGAATTATGATAGATAATCAAGATTATATAGATTTAAATTTAGAATCACTTCCAACTGACTATCCGAGCAAATCACGATTGCAGGAGATCGAACACACACATATTCATGTTTGCTCGATTAATGCACGCCAATGCCACGCCTAGTTACAGACTAATATGACGTGAACTGCGGTCATTTCTCGATTCCTTTAGCATGTTTCTCATTTCTTAGATTTTGGAGATAAGGCACGTAGATAAAATTAAAATAGAATTAAAATAAAATTAAAAAATAAAAACCCACAAATGGGAGTGGTTTGCCACGAAAGATCGCAATTATGGAGACGTGCTTCCATGCCGTGAATTTTGACACGACTGTGTTTCTTCAGTCGTTTTATGTTTCAATTGAAATAAAGTGGGCAATTGCTACGCCCAATTTTAGAGAAAGTATTATTGATTAACGATCTGAGTGTTGAATTAGTTTGGTTGCAGCTTTGCTTATCAGCTTATATTGAGGGTCATGTTACAAAAGTAGGAGTGGCACGCCCACATTTTTTCATATTTTATGCAATGCATATATATCTTACTTATCATCTTTTTCCTTCAGTAAATTGTTTTTTATCAAACCAATTCAGCTTTAGCCCCGACGTCCCTCCCCCTCTTAATTCTTCCTTATTTCAACCTTCTTTTGACTTCTCTGCTAATTCCGATGCTTACTTTTCTCTTCCTCTCCTTCCCATCCCATTTTTATTTCCCTCCTCCAGCCCTATCATCGTTTCTTACTTTGAATCTCGCAAATTTGATTGCTTCCAACTCTGATCTTGACTTATTTTCCATTCTTCTTTCTTTCTTTTTCTCCTTCTTCTTCTCCTTCTTATTCTTCTCCCTTGATTCTTCTTCTTCTTCGTCTTCCTTTTCTTCTTATTTTATAACTCTAAAGGATGAAGTGTATTCTTATTATAATTTAAGCGTCTTTACTCAAATTCATTAATCCACAAATACACTTTCTTGCGCTTCATTTCAAAACACCGTTTATACCCGCACACAGACACACATACACTCATACAAATTTCAAGCACATTTGGCAATTTTTAAGCAAAAATATAGAGATATATTCAAATATAAATGTATGAATATATTAGAATATTTTTCTTTGTTTTACGGAAGGCCCCAGGGGGGAGCGTGTGTGTTTTCTAAAAACCTTCTGTGACGGGTTTGCTAAAGCAATTTTTCGTGTTCGTTATCCGTTTTTCCGTTAAAATGATTTTGGCCCGATGACTGCGCGCGAACTACTGTTAACCGAATATCTTCGCCATTAATACTTTACTCAACAACAAGTTGTAAAGAGCAAGAAGAAGAAGAAGAATAAGGCTAAAAGGAAGAACAAGCAGGACTAAGCTTATTAATATGTTTGAGCTTTTTCGTTTTGCCGAAGCGCTAGAACGAAGTTACGCACATTAAGTTGTATGAATACATGTATGTATACGCACACATACTCTCATATAAAGTAAATGGAATTTATTTGTGTGTTTGTATTGACGATTGCGGTTTAATATTGAGTTTATCATTCTTCAATTGAATTTATTTCTTTTATAAATGTTAATAAAGTCCTGAAAATCCTGGAAAGTTTTATTAATTTTAATTTTTAAAACTTATTTCAAACTAATTATTACCGTGATGGTTTTTTTAATGAATTATTAATTTTTTAATGAAAAATAATTACAAGAATGCAATAAATATTTATAAAAAAATTTTAAAATTCAACAAAATTTGAAAAAGTAATTAAAAAAAGTAATTTAAAGAAAATTAATTCAAAAAAAAATTAGACCATAAGAATCGTTACTCTCCTTTCGTCCTTGAATTTTGCCCTTTGGATTTAACTTCAAACTTTCTCGCACGAAGAATCTGCAACAAGTTGGAGTTGAAAAAGCTGTAGCCTTTTAGGCGCCCGAACTCAATGAAAAAGCTTTCGGCGCTTTGAGAACGAAAAAGGGAATTGTATTGTGGCGATTAATGAGAATTCGCTTGTTTCAGTTCACCTTGAAGAAGAATAAGAAATGATGGATTCCATTATATAAACTTATGTATATATAGTCAGTATACATATAAACTAAGGTACTAATTATTTTATAAAAGTTTCCAATTTTGAAGAACTTAAAGTTTAACTGAAGCAATTTCAAAGAAATTCTAGATGAAAAAAATTTAATACTTTTCTAAAGCGATTTCTTAAAAAAGCCGGAGGAAAATAAATGCTGGCAAAAGATATAAACATGGTTAAGTATTCCTAACTTTTTTTAGAAAAAAAATATACAAAAGAGTTGTAGAAGGAAGAAGAGGAAATGTGTTCACCCCAAGGATTTCAATCTATCGCTGAAAATTTCTTGTCAACAAGTAGTCGACGAGAGTAAACGAAGGAGAAAAGACAAAAGATTCGATACTTCAATATTCAAAAAAAGAAGAAAAAAAAGGAAAAAGTTGAAAAAATTTCTGTTTTAAAAACAAAAGCAATTGGAAGAAATTTGAAGGAAAGTTTGCAAAACTATTTGCTATTTCTGATATGGGAAGCATTGTTTTTTTTTTGTTGCTTTTGATGTTTGCAATTCGTATAAACTTATCCTTTCGTAAATTTTCGTGTGTGTGTGATCTTCTTGAGAGGCTTTAAGAGCCGTTCAGAGCCGTTCAAGAGGCTTCAGAGGCCTTTACATTTTTTATGAAAGTTTACAGAAAATAATTTGAAAAGTAAATGATAACTAATATTAAACCAAAGTGTAATAAATTCTGTTATAATTTCTGTTACAAATTACAGGTTCTTTAAAAGGATAAAAGATTAGAAAAATTTATTTTATAGATGTTTAATTTATAGAAAAAATTTAAAGATAAATAAAATTATTGTTATAAATCTATTATAATCTTTGTCATAAAATTATAGATTCCTTCATAACATAAAAGATCTAAATTATAAGTTTATTGAAACAAATTCGAAGGAATAAATTAGAATAAAATAAACTGTTATAAATCTGTTATAATTTACTTTACAAAATTGCAGATTGCTTCACGGGATATAAAATATACGTTCTCAGTTTTGTTGAAAATATTTCAATTTTATTCGTCCAAACATTAAAATAAATGGTTAAACATTTGTTATAATTTCTGGCATAAAATTGCAGACTCCTTCACAGTATAAAAGATATACAGTCTCAGTTTACTGTAAACAATTCGAAAGAATTCAATTTACACGAACACAGTGTGTGCACTTTTCAGACAGTTTTTATTTCATACTTAAATATTTATGTAAGAGCTAACGCAATGTCTTACGTGTTATGCCATAATGTATGTCTAAAGTATTGTTATGTAATATGTTCTTGCTCCTTGACTTTGTCACGGTCTCGAGTGTGACGGAAATGAAATAACAGGAACTGGATGGGTGTTCGGGATCCAACGACACCCGTTTTTTTTTGTCACTTAAGAAGGAATCATTTCAATGTTTTCCTTAGTTCTGTTCTTTTAATGCAACACATTTTGTTGGCGCCTTTGAGTTCTAGAAGACGGATGGAGTGTCTTTTCCTGCCTTGATGGCGGTGTCGCTGCGACGGACGCATCACGCGTTGTCGACACGTTTTCTCCCTCCTTTAACTTTATCACCAACAAAAAAGTTCCTTTTGAATGTTTCTAAGGCAATGATTGATGTTTTGCTGTTGTTGTTGTTGTTTTTGTTGTGTCTTTTCAAGCGACTCTTATATTAATTTTCCCGATATTTCATTTGTTTTACAGTTTTACTCCCTTTTCAGGACGGTGCATTGGCGCCAGTTAATGTGTGTCACTCCCCCAACTGTCCTCTTTTTGTGCGTAACCGTGATGATCCATATTTATTTTCTTTTCAAGTATTTATTTCTTTCATAATTTTTCTTTTTTGTTCTTGCTTTTAAATAATTTTTATTTCTCCCGATTTCTTCTTTCTCTTGCTTTTTCTCGCTTTTCCTCTTTTTTTTTTTTTTTTTTTTTTTTTTTTTTTTTTTTGATTCTTATTCGTCATGGCAACAGGTTTTGGCTTTTGTGTCTCGTTTTTCTTAATTAAAGTTAAAAAAATGTTTGAAAACATTTTTTTTGAATTCTTTGGAAAAGCTTCAAGAGCTTTCTCTTTGGAAGCTTAAAAACGCGTTCATCGCAGACCTCGCTGACGTCAACGAAAAAGGAGATTTTTTTGAAGGAAATATTGATTGATAAGAATTGAGTATATTTTTCCTACTACTTCTACATTTTCTTCTTCTTGTAGCTATGGTTTAGCATAGAAACGTTATTTCCGAATTTATTTCTGGGGTATCTTTTTTGTGGTAACGTCCGTTGTTTTTGGTTGTTAGAATATAATCTGAGAATGTTATCCTGATTATAATTAGCAAACCATATCATTGCCTAAAATCGCAACGTGAGACTTTTTCGTTGATGATGTTGTTGTTGTTTCGTTATCTAAAAATTAGTTTCGATTTTCGCTGCGTGTTACAGACGCGTAAGTACGCTGAAGAAGAGAGTGAGGGAGGGTGAGTGTAATTATGGCAGAGGATATTAATACCATTAGTCCATCATTTGTGACAACATAATTAATGTTAGCTAATTTAGTATAATTATTATAGTCATTATTGTTATTTCTAATAATTTAATTATTACTTTCCTCAAATTTAGTCACACTTCGGTGAAACCGCGCTCATACTTATATCGTATAAAGCCTTCTAATTCGAGACAACGACGTGACGTGCGTAGGTCACGAAAATCCAGTAATCATAACTTTTTTAGAACCTTTCGCTCAACCAGAATTCTCTTCTAAATTTTCCTTTCTTCTGCTTCGAATTTAAGAATCTCTGACCGAAAGAAAAAACCCATAGGCCATTCAAAACACAGTTTGGGTTCTGTCTGAATCGCCACCCCAGCCAGACAATGCGACGCCATACTCATTCATTTCTTTCTCATCGCAATCCGCATCGGGTTCCGTGCCTTAAAATTAAAAATAAACTAACGCTAACTTTTGGCGACACGTTGTCTGGCTTTAAACTGAGAATAAAATCTGGAGGAGGAAAAAAAATCAACACAATATGGAAAATGTTTCACAGTTAAAAATTCAATAGTTAGCCTTCTAAACACTTGAGTGAGCCTCGGTAACAGGTTTTGTATAAGCCAAAAATACAAAAGGAAAAAAATTCCACAAAATTTTATTTCAATTCAAAAGAATCTTTTGCAATGAGTTTAACTACGGCCACTCCCACACCCCGAGGCATTTGTTGGTTAATGATATTTTAACAAGTTTCGGAATTTGGACAGTTCGAAAAATTGTTGTTGTCCTTTTTGTTTTAGGCTCTCTGGCGAGCCCTCTTACTCAAGAAAACAATAACAAAGGCCGGCAATAGTCCACTTGACCTTGGTCAATTACATTCATTCATTGACTGGATGATTTTTTCGTTGTTTCTTTTTTTTTTTTGGTCTCAAACTCGACTGTCCGACACTTTAGAACTGAAGAGGCTGCGTGGTCTTCAAGAGAGACTACCTAGAGTCTAAAAGAGGTCAGGAAATATTTCGAACAGATGCGTGTAGGGGACTTGTTTGATTTTACAGTAAAACCAGCGGGACATTAAGTGACTATATATTTTTTT
This sequence comes from Physocephala rufipes, assembly GCA_963966595.1. Taxonomy (NCBI): domain Eukaryota; kingdom Metazoa; phylum Arthropoda; class Insecta; order Diptera; family Conopidae; genus Physocephala; species Physocephala rufipes. The sequence goes on from OZ016503.1 coordinate 4,219,331, forward strand.
TGAAGGAATCAAGCATGAAATTGCACATCTGGTCCACAAGGAATGGCCAGAATAGCCTTTGAATGATTTAACGAAAGCCATTAACGGAATTTCCAGAGGACATTACAAACTAAAGAAAAATGGCTAATTTATAAAAAATCCTTCGAAAGGATTTATAAATTTCAACTATGATAATTAGCAATAAATTCTCTTAAAACACTTTGAATAAATTGATTCTTAAACACAAGCCTTTCTTCGCAAAACTATATCATTCGCAGCTCGCAACGAATTTCAACAAATTCCCACCGGCACTAACCATCCCGTCATGCTCTTCTCTCCTGCTCGACCGTTTTACCTGCCCGTACTTGAACCCATTTCTCTCAAGTGTCCTCTCCAAATGAACAAAACTTCCACTTTAGTTCTTGTTGTCGGATCTAATCGGCGCGGGTGTGCAGGTTAAACAAAAAACAACTTAAATTGACAATGCATAAATTGTCAAATTCAAAAGCTGGCCGGGATGCATCGAGTAAACGCAGCATCAATACTACTTCCTTGCCACCTTCGATCAATTTCCTTCAATGGAACGCTACATACCTGCGTGTCTTACGTCCATACCATGATGTCTTGAGTCCTTGCATTTGTCTTGACTCTTGTCAATTTTTTTGGCAGTTGAACGCCTGGAGTGTACAAAATTACAAATCGTTCCTTTGATATACATTATCATACACTCGTACGAGGGAGGAGTGGGAAGCAAGCACTAGTACGTACTAAGAGATCGCTCAGTCAGGATCGTGGACTACCTTTTGAGACTCGAGTGAAAATAATTTCATTCAGCAAAATTCTTCATTCTTTCATGCTTTCATTCTTCTAGCATGAAATCGTTCGAGTACTTACTCGTTAGAATTAAACGAATGAATTCAAAGGGAAATCCATGCGGTCCTTTAAAGTCTTTTTAACGAATTTAAGTGTATCCTTTTTGTCAGAATCTGTTTTTCTATTGTTTTTCATTCAGTTTCTTTCATTTGGAGTTCGATTTTTTGAGACATGATAAGCAAGTTTTTTCTCCGTTACGCTTTTTCTTCTTTTACTTATTTTGGTGGCCAAATTCCCAGAGATCAATACTTACGTTTTCTTTGTTTTATGAAGGACAATTTAAGGATTTTGATGGTTATCTGATTGTCTTAAAATGAAATTTTGCATCATCACACGTGCAATATTTTTTATTTTACTTTTTTTGCATTATCCTTCAACTGTCATTCACTCCTCCTTCATTCTTAACAGTCGTGGGATCCGTCACTCTCTCTTTCTTTCTCTCTCGCTCTCTCTCTCTCCCTCTTTTCTCTTTCGTTTCATCTTTTGAATTATGAAATTCAACCAGTCTTAATATTGATTAATTGTTGGAGCATTAATTGGCAGAATGTCAGAATGTGGTTTTTAATTGTGAGTCGCAAACACATTAATTATATTTTGTGGTTTTTTGCGCTCACTGATTTTCGCTTATGTGTCAAATGAAACCACGTCTCCTTTGATGAAAAGTGAACTGCCCGATGGAGACCGAAGCCTTCTGAACAAATTCAAATTAAATTGAGAATGTTTGTTTTCTTCTCATTATAATTTCGACACCACACCCACCCTCTCCTTTCCACCCTATTCCTTCACTCACCCTCTTTTCTTTCTTGCCTGATTTGAATATTCATCATCATTGTATTTATGAATGTAATTTTTAGTTTTGTGCATATTTTTTCTCATTTCCTTTCAATATTTTCTTCGCTCGTCAGCTTATGTCACCAATTTTTTCTGCTTTTTTCTTTTATTTTATTATTCTTTATTTGCTTTGATTTTTCTTTTAACGCTAGGCTACAAATTGTTAACAAACTAATTTCCGATTTTTGTCTTAGTCTCACAATTTGTCTCGTTAATGAGATTATCCTTTGGCTGATCCTTTGCCTATTTCCGTATTTTACTTCATTCTCTTTATTGGGAAAAAAAAGAATTCAACTCAACGAATCGGTTTGACCTTTTGTGAAAATAATTTTTGAAAAATTTTGGGAAATTTTCAACCCTCTTCTTCTTCTCTTAAAAATATAGCAGGATTTTGAAATACTTGCAACTCCCTTTTTTTAATTACAAAAGAAGTTAGTATGCTTTAAAAGGATATGTTTCAATGGATAAAAAAAATTTCAATTTGTTGTTAATTAGTTTTACTTTTAATTGTAAAAAAATAACAAATTTTAATTAAATTAGTTTTAAGGATTTTCAACAGAGACTTAACATTTTCAAATTTTAGCATGGACCCACCGTTACCTATTTTTTGCGATTTGACTGTACGGGTGCATCAGGAAATCGTTCACATTTTTGTCGTAGCTTTCCATCAATTATCATAAGTCACGGGTGGATGGCAAGCCCGTGATCGTCGTTTTGATTACATTTTCAGTCGCCATAATTTTTGGTGTTGGGAACTATCGATTGATTTCAACTATCGATAGTTAGTTACTGAATGGTTTTTTCAACTATCGAATGATTTTTTCATACATTCATTCATTCATTCACTCGAACTATTCGAGTTCAACTTATGCGGATACAACATAATTAATTTGCTCGTTGCTTTTGGTAAATTAATTGAGTAATCGGCCTTTAACGATCCGCCTATTGAACGATTTCTAAATTACCAAGAAGTAGCGAATGGCTAGTTTCTAGTAATTAATAATTCTGGGTAGCAGATTCATTCGTTGAATGATTTTTTAGTTACTAAAAACTAACGAAAAAACTATCGAATAAATGAATAATTTAGAAATCGAAAGTTTTTATTCGATATTTCCCAACGCTAATCAATTTGCCTCCAGACAGGCTTCACAGGATGTATAGTGAAAATTCCACTCAATATATATTGAATTGTATATTTCCGCCTATTGATTGTTTCCGTCTTTCTTTTATACCTCTATTGAATATTTCTATCGTAAGTTGATTAACGCATTGATCGTAGTATCGAAAATTTCATAGCTGTAGAAGCTTCAGCTTAAAGCTCTTTGATTTCATAACGTTCCCAAAAAGAGACGTATTTTACGGTAAATTTCTCTTAACTATTTTGGGCTACTCCTAGATCCTAGATACTCCTAGATCAATTTAGCTCTATAACTGAAGCCCTTGATTCCATAAAGGAGGTGGAAATTTCTTCATTGTGACCTTGCTAAATTCTATTGTTAAATTCTTATTGAAAAGATCTTCGTAATAAATTTTGATACTTTTATACGATTTTACTTTTATATAATTTTTATATGGTTTTTAAAAAATTCATTCATTCATCATTCTTTTCTAATTTTTCTTTGACCTTGAATACCGACTTCTGTGATATTTTTTTCAACCGAACCGAGGCGTTTATTATATTTGAATCTCAAAACCTTTAAAAGGATAATTAATAAAAATAAATAATAAATTTTATTTTTATTTTAATTAATTTTTTATTTACTTAAAATAGTAATAAAGTTTATTATATATTTTTATTAAATATTCTTTTAAAGATTTTGAGATTTAAATATTATAAACGCCTCTTAAAAATTATTTTCTACCCTTTTTCAAAACATTTTAAAAAGTATCAATTAATGAAACACGTAATTAATATTTAATTCTTTTAATATTTTAAATTAAGAAATTTGTATTTAAAAATAATTATTTATTATTTACAAGTTTTGGTTAATCTAATACAAAATAATATAAAATTAAAAACATTATAATATTCAACTAATTTTAATTCCTTAATTATAAATTCTTAATTTTGCTTTCGTAATTTTAATTATTTTAGTCTTAAGCATTAAATTTAAAACACATTTAAACTGTTCCGGATGCACGCTTTATCTTCGCAGCCGTCGATACTGCTATTGCTTCCTCTGCTGTTGCAATCGCTCTCTGACTTGAAATGCTGGCAACAACATTGATGATGACCTCCGGCGCTATTTCGATCGGACGAAATTCGTCGCTTCATATCCTTGACTTCGGGACTGATACTGCCGGAGGAGCGAAAGTTGAATGTTGGACTTTCAGGATCGCCTTTCTTTTGTTTGACGCGGCGATTCTGAAACCAAATCTTAACTTGCTTCTCAGATAAACGCAAACGATTAGCAATTTCTATGCGACGTAGGCGTGACAGATAGGCGTTTAGGGAGAATTCACGTTCCAATTCTAACAGCTGGGTACTGTTGAAGGCGGTGCGGATGCGTTTACTTGAATCGGCATAGTCGCTGACCACTGGCGTTATTTGTAATGTAGCAGAAGAGTTGCCAGCACTGACACTATTGATAGTTGGCAGATGATTAGAAGATATAGCGCTACTCGAGATTGAGTCGCTATGCGTTTTAGGTGGTGAATTGTTCGGAGAGCTGGAATTCTCTTTGAAGCGTTTTTCAGCTGGAGGAGCTCCAGCAAGAGCTCCGGAGCATACAGTAGTAAAGACATCATCGAAACTGACAGTTGACGAAGCCGAAGGTGAAGTGCAGAAAGTGCTTTTGGGATGCGAACCATACTGCGGCAAAGAGTCGCGCCGACCCGGCGGCGAATAGCTGTCGAAGGAATGCTTGCGTTTGTTGTTGAAGATCGAGGCGTAAGGATGGAAGAGCGGTGAATTCGGTTGGTATAATTGCGAATGACGCTGTTGCAGCTCTGCTAAATGCTGCTGATGCTCCAATTGTTGTAAGGCTTGTTGTTGTTGGATGCCCAGCGAAAATAGATAACTGCCAACATAACTAGCGGGGTAGGGTAAAATCGGTAAACTGGGAAATACGCTGCCGGTATCCGTGGTAACGGTGGTCGGCGATTTTGACAAATCTTCCTTTTTTAGCGGTAAATCACTAAGAAGCGAGTCCATTAAAAATGAGCGCGACATTCTGCAGCGATCGTTCCGATATGACACGTGTTTTCAACAAAGATATGCTCAAAAGTCTGATGCTATTCCGATCACAAACGTATAAAGACTGTCTTACATCTCATCTCACGATCATCTTTATATATGAAGGGAGGGCTGTTTTTGTTCAGCACATCCCTTAATTTGCAGTATTTAGCCTGGACCATTTTGCACTTCCTACCACAACAAATTATTTCTTTGAGGGTTGTTAAAGACCCTTAATGAAAGAAACATCTGGCTACGGCAGCCAGTCTAATGATATCGCTGCAATTCTTCGCCGGTCCGACTCTTTGCTCCGCCCTCAAATTGATACAGGTAATCAGAGGTAAGTCGAAGGTGACTGACGGGGTTGATGTTTACGAACATTGAATGGATCTGAAGGGTGAGTTTCTTACATTTTTATATTGTTTTTGTATTTTCCTCTGCTTGGGAATTTAATAAATGAATGAAGCACGGGTCACGGAGTTGATGTCGATCACCGTTTGCGCATTGGCGGGATTGAAATTATTTGTCTCGATGAAAAGACTGGGCTTTTATTTAACGTTTCGGCATATGCGTTTTTTGCATTGATATTTATTTATTATTGTTATTTTATAAGATTTCAAATTGAAATTGTAAAGAAATATTTGGTTGGCAACAAACCCAAGAGAGGGAACGAAATAACGAAAAATAATTGTGATGAATATTAAAATGGAAGGAAATAAATCCGAATTTAATATTTCATTATAATTCAATCTTGAATTGATTGAAAGAAAAACATTATGTGGATTAGATAGACTTCAATGGGAAAGTTTTTGGTAGATATTTTGAGAGACAGAGTCTTTACAATTGTCTATATATATTCTCGGAAAAACTAGCTATTTTACAACAGTATACACCAAATATTTCTACAACAGTATACACCAAACTCTAACCAGTTAATGAGATACAAACTATTTATATATTTATATACTTATATTCTATATGCCCCATAGGATAGCTTGTACTTATCCCGACGTCGCGAGGCTCTCTATAATAGCCTGAATCTATTTTAATTAACCTGGAGTCTAAGGGAGCGCTTATCCATTACAAGACACCGTGGACTTATACAATAGTCTGCACCTATTCCGGTGCAATGAAGTCCTATACGATGATCTTATTTCGATGCAATGGAGGTCCACACAATCGCCTGCATCTATTCCGACACACCTAAACTTTATACCAGAGTCTGTATTTATTCCGACGCAATAATGGTTTATGCTATAGTCCGTGTCTGTTCCGAAACAGTGAGAGTCTATACCATATTTCGTATCGACTCTGATACACCGAGAGTCTGCACAATAATCTGCATATATTCCCATGCAATGATCGTCTTTGCGATGGTTTCTATCCATTTCGATGCAGCGAGAGTCTATACGATAGTCTGTATTTATTCCAATCCAGCGAGGGTTCATACTATAGTTTGTATCTCTTCCGATAACTCGCGGTATCGAAGTAGATTCAGACTGTCGTGTAGACCATCGCTGCGTTGGACCAACACAGAACACAGACCGCCGTATGAACCCTCACTGCATAGGAATAGATACAGATAATCTTACAGACTCTTGCTGTATTGGAATAAGTATGGGCCATACATGGACACTCCCTTGGAATATATTACCGTATACACTCTCGCTACATCGAAAAAGATGCAGGCTATCCTAAACACCGTTCCGACGTAACGACAATGTATACGACAGTCTGTATCTATTCCAGCGAAAGTATCTATGCAGCGATGGTCTACATGACATTCTGTATATTTTTCGAAGCAAGTTTTGGAGATCAATTTTTCAAAAACCTTCCCATTAAAATAGCCTAAAGCAGTCTTATTGTTTTTGCCTTTGAGTGACCTCTGAATTATTTTAAACTTATTCCAGTAAGGAGACTAAATCTGGCCTGGATGAAGTCTATATACCTTAAATGTCTAGTGCACTTGTATGGTTTAATTCAAATGACTAGTAGGCGAACCACTCCCCTTATTGGTATTACATTTTTCTATTAGAAATTTAGAAGCTCGAACATAACATTTTTACTTCGAATTAACTGCGAAAGTTGAAAAATTCAGCCTTTTGCTGAAAGGATAAACTTTTATTAGGTTGTAATAATAGGCGTGGTAGTGATACAATTTTTTGCACTTCTCAACAATTAGGAATTTGTTTTATTAGAAAAAATATAAATATAAATTTATATATAAAATATTTATGAATGAAATACTACAATATAAATTTTCTTCAATTTTTGATTCTATAAAACATTTTTTAAAAATAAACAATTAATGTTTTTACAAATCCTTTTCACAAAATCCGGAACCGTTAGAACGATATTGTTATTATGCATAATTCTTTTAAGCCTTAAGAAAAAAACAGCCAGAGAAAGTGATCGTTAATTTGAATAATTTAATCTTCACAGAAATCCTCTTCCAAAAAGTAATGAATGAACGAAGGAAGAGAAAAAGGAAGTATTACAAAAGGATTTAAAATTAAAAAGAAAAAGAGAAAAAAATCTGAACTAAAAATTGGCAATATTTGATACACGTGTCTCCTGCCTAAAACCTAAACCAATTTTAAACAAAAGCATATTTTTGTTTCACAAAAAGTTTTTTTTTTGAAAAAAATGATTTTGTAGAAAAAAAGAGCATTATTCGACAAAGTTAATCGATTGTTAGAAATTGTTTTTGAAGAAATTAAAATGCAACAAATTGTTAACTCGGGCCAAAATTGGAAACAAAACAAAAATCGAAAAAAGTAAAAGGACTTCAAGGAAAATGCAAGAAAAAAGAATTAGAACAATAAACTCTTAAGAAACAAAAATAACAACTACTTAAACTACTTTAAAACGGGCTCGATTGTTTGCAATTCAATTCAAAAACAGACTGATCAAAATGAGAATAAATGGTTGAAACCGAAACCAGCCAGACCGTTAAGATAACGAGACCAACGTCTGCCAACGTCTGGCAACAACAAAAGCTGTTTTAAATTTAAAAGGAAAATTTGCACAATTTTTCAAAAATTAACAAATTTTTATCAATGAATAAAAAGAAACTGCAAGAAAAAAAAAAGAAAACAATAGAAAAAAATAATAAAATTTAAAAGAAAAAATCGATCAATAAAGGAAGGCACTTCTTCGTAAAGGAAAGACAACAATGAATTAAAACAGCAACAATCACGAAAAACAACAATACCAATATTATCAATAACAACAACAACAACAACAACTGCTGATAACATTCTGGACCCGTGATTCCACTCAACGCACATCAAGAAAAATTTCAAATGCAATTTTAAGAAAACGGACACGATCGTCTCGACCATTGAACACACAAGAAGGCATTATTGACAGCCACACCCATCCCAATCGAAATTTACTGACTCCGAATTACACAATTAGCACTCTCGAATTGGTAGCACGAAATCGATTCGGAGCCATTTAAGTGACAATAAGTACCAAACTGTACAAAAAGAAGCAAAATGATCGACAACACGATGTGCCGACCAACAACAAAAAAACACACGATCGAAAAGGCAATGAAGGTAAGACTGCGAAGGGTGGAGGAAGGGGGCGAGGAAGGAATGGGTGAGGAAGGAGGGTAGTGGTGAAGAGAATGCTGGCGACAGATCTATAAAACGAATGAATGAAACGATCTTTTGTGGAAACGATTTGCTTTAAAAAGGACAATTAAAATCCTTAAATTCCATTATTAAAACAACAAACCAACCAACAACAACAAATTGCGGCACTTTTTCAAGCAAAAACAAAACGAACGGGAGAGGAGAGAAATAAGTCGGGACGTTAAGAGACGCTGGTGACAAACGCAGACAAAGAGACGGCGACGACAACACTTTTATCCGGGATAATCCATTTGGAGTCATTTACAGTTTTTACAGGCCAAATTGACAAACTCTTCTTCTTCTTCTTCTTCTTCGGTTTTGTGAAAATGATCGATGAATTTGATGCGTACAGAATAGACTACGAATGGACAAAGAAGAGCAATAAAATTTTGAATGATTGGTACTAGAATTACATAAAGAAAAGATCAAAAAGTGAAAACCAAGAGAATAATGTGAATTCTTTTGGAATATATTCCTATAAAAATCGGCACAAGAAACGAGAAAAAAGAGGAAGAAAAAATGCATGAATGAATGAATTAATGACAAACATGTAAACAATGAATTCAGTAGAGTTCGGACGTAACAGAATGAAATAATGAATGGATGAATGAAAATTAAAGAAAAAAATCATAAAAGAGTAAATGAAAAAATGTATAAGAGGATGAGTAAAAGAATAAATGAGAACTTGAATGATAGAAAGAATGGAAGAATAAATAAAAGAATAAGAGAAAGAATGAACAAGAGAATAAATGAAAGAATGAATGAATGAAAGAAATGATTAATGAAAGAATGAATGCACGAATAAACGGAAAATGAGAGATTGACTGAAAGAATGAATGAAGGAATGAGCGAAAGAATGAATGAGAGAACAAATGAAGGATTGAATGGAGGAATGAATGAATGAAGGAAGGAATGAATGAAAGCATAAATGAAGCAATGTGTGAAAGAATGAATGAGAAATTAAATGAAAGAATAAATGAAAGATTGAAAGAAAGAATGAATGATTGAATGGAAGAATTAATGAAAGGAAGAATGAAAGAATGAATGAGAGTATAAATGAAAGAATAAACGAAAGATTTAATGAAAGAATGACTTAATGAAGGAAGGAATGAATGAAAGTATAAAATGAAAGAATGAATAATGGAATAAATGAAAGAATAAATTAAAGAGTGAGGGAATGAATAAAAGAATAAATAAAAGACTGAATGGAAGAATGTATGAAAAAATAAATGAAAAAATGAACGAAAAAAGTAAATATTCTAACGAATACGAGAGGAAAGGTTCAAAATTATCATTAAAGGAATGATAATTTCTTCTTCTTATTTCTTCACTCCGGAAAAAAGTCTAAACCGTAGAAATGAAGCTGGTAAAGCCACAAAGAAACAGCCAATGTATCAGTGTTCTTTTGAGAATTATAAAGCGCAGTCTGTGATAAAATTTTAATATAATTTTTTATAATTTATTGTGTTGATAATTCTATCGGTAATATTTATACGAACATAAAAACTTTTATATTAAATTCTTTTATTATTTATGTTTAGAATATTTTGTAATAAAATTCTGTTTTGGATTCTGCTTATCAACAAAATAGAGCATGAATTTAAAACTTCTCGATGACAAACAACTAAAATTGAAATATATTCTATTTGATGATTTTATAGCAGTGAGACAGGACCTCAATTGAAGTATTGAATACATTCCAACATCCAAGAGCTTCACCTTGAAGAACGCTCAATCATTCGCTTGCGAGCCGTTCAACAATTTCAGCGAATTATGCCGAATTTTGCGACAATTATCTTAAACTGTGTAAAAATTATTCTCATTGACTGAGTTAGCAAAAGCTGTGGGATTATTTTGGACCATCAAAAGTTCCGTGCTTAGACCCTAAGAAATGTACGTAATGTCTTTAATAATAAAAGTGTTGCGGCAATTGGTCGTGCAGGTATATAGACGGCTGCTAAATCTTATATCAATATTTTTCGATAGCTAGGATAGCGATAAAAGTTAAACACCCTGAAATTGCTAGAAGTATGAGAAAACAAAAGCAACTGCAATAAAAACAATTAACACCGTTGATACTCTATTTAATTGCTGTGGTAAAGGAATTTATCAAAACATTCTTTCATCAAAACACAAATCCTTTCATCAAAAACAAAATAGAAATAAATAAATAAATCGTAAAATGAGTCTGATTAATGACCACCACTTGACCATTATAAATATTTTATTGCAAGAAAACCGAAAACATACCACACAAATAAAACGAGGTTTTAACGCATCCCGACATCGATTACAACAAATCAGGTAAAATTAGAACATCTTTGGATCTAACAAAAAACGTTGTTCTGAAAAGTGTCCTTTTTCCTTGATCCTGTGTGTGGCTCTCTTTTGTGGTAAAGGTGACACTGAATGGATGACAAATAAAAAATTACAATTTGACAGAACAAAGGATGTTAAAAAACTAACGTCATTTGAAAAATGACAACTAAAATAAGGAGAATCAAAAAGTAAAAAACACTAAGAAATTAAATTAAAAATAAAAAACTACCAAAAAGTAAACGAAAGTAATGACGAAAAATGAAATAAAACAAGAACAACAAAGGACATTGTTGATGCGGTTGCTTAATATTTTTGGTAGCAGAAATATTCGGGTTGGCAACACTAAAGGTCCGTCTGAATCAGAGGCAGAATACAAAACAATTCAAAATTCAATTTTCAATTTATAGTCATAAAAATAATTTCTTAAATAGTTTCTATATATATACTATATATATATATATATATATATATATATATATATATATATATATATATATATATATATATATATATATATATATATATATATATATATATATATATATATATATATATATATATATATATATATATATATATATATATATATATATATATATATATATATATATATATATATATATATATATATATATATATATATATATATATATATATATATATATATATATATATATATATATATATATATATATATATATATATATATATATATATATATATATATATATATATATATATATATATATATATATATATATATATATATATATATATATATATATATATATATATATATATATATATATATATATATATATATATATATATATATATATATATATATATATATATATATATATATATATATATATATATATATATATATATATATATATATATATATATATATATATATATATATATATATATATATATATATATATATATATATATATATATATATATATATATATATATATATATATATATATATATATGTATATCTGTTGACTACGATATATTATAGTATTTATAAATGATTTTATTTATTTTTCCTTTCCACACCAAATCCTTTTACTGTCACTTCCACCACCATCACTCGGTTATTAAAAAAATTTATTAAATAGGAAAAAATGGCGTGTTTACGTCAAGCCAAAACCAATAAAAAAATTGTAACTAGTTTAAAATGACTGCACGGGTGCGCCTGCCGGCTATTTGCTTGGCAACCCCCCTATCATGACAATCAAGATGGCCTCATCACAAGCAGCTTTCATATTATTCTCGTATGACTGTTAGGTATTTCTGAAGAAGGGCGAACGAAATGAGTTCTTCATCGCATTGGAAACATACAATATCTCTACCTTAAAAAAATATGGCAACAATGGCAACCCAGACCTAAACACACCAACGTTTACCACTCGAATGCAAATGTCATTCTTAATTAATTTCAAAGGGAGTAAATCCGTTGAGAAAGGGGTGAAGTTGAATGGGTTTAGATGAAAATGAGGGCTGGCAAGGGAAGGGAAACCCTGGCAAAAGTGTAGTTAATTATAAAGGGGTGAAAAAGTAACAAATAGAAACACAATAAATTACACAAATCAAACAAACAGATAACAAACAGAATAATAATAATGTCAGACACAAAACCAACAACAACAAAAACTAATACTGATACCACTAATACTACAACAACAACCAACAACAACAGAAAATCTGCTGCCATAATTTTACAAACGTTTCCAAATAAACGAATTATAAATAAAAACAGAAGATTTCCATTTATAAGAAACTCGCATATGAATGATATTTTTTAGTTACCCCAAGGGTCTTGTTTGTTTCTGTTTTTCTTTTATTCATAAATTTTTCCCCTTTTCTTTTGCTTTTTATTGTTGAATGTATTTCATTGTTGAGGAATTAAAAAGTAGTTTGCTCTTCGTTGGGCGATAATTAGATAATTTTCACTCTCATTTGCAATATTTATTAAAAAATATGATAATTTTCTGTGGCTTGATTATTTTGCTTTTTAACTGTTTAAATAATTTGAATTTTAATTTCAAAACTCTGATACAGCATCAATTATTCCTAAATAATTGTCATCCACGATTATGAGACATATTTAATGTATTCTCGATATCGTTATAAAAAATTAACTTTTATGTAATTAATATTTATTTTATTGTTTCAATTTAATCTCGTATATTCCTAATATATTTGCTGAGTTTGGATATTAATTATTAATTTAATTGCCTCACAAAAATTATTATTTTCTGCTTCCCTGAAAAGTTATCATTAATTACAATCTTGAGTTTTTCGTCGTCAAACAATCATTACCCACGAAAAATGCGTTTGCAGTTTTGGAATAAATTATAAACACCCTGGACTAAATCTGGGTGGTCGAGTGTGTGATTAATTTCACCAAAACCACGTTCTCACACCACTGTAGGACAAAATTCCTACAAAATTTCAAGCACGCTCAAGGCATCTTGTGCAGCCCTCCAATGTTTTACATGCAGTTTACACATACATCATATGTAATTTCCTCCTCTAACCGTTAGCTTTAGCAACAGTAGAAGGGATAGCATTGTGATTGCACCCAATTTTGATATCGTCGTTTTCGTTTATATGCTTCTTCTTGTTCCTTAAGAACTCTTCCATACATGATTTCATATTATCCATGCGCGCACGCTTAGCTGGCTACATTTTTCATTAATAACAATAATAGATGAAATTAATTGTAGCAACAGCAACAACAACGATGACAACAACAACAACAACATCACCAAAAATGTTAACAATAACCATGTCAACCACCATAAGAATGGCTTTCCATAGCGATAGCAGTCTTTATCGTCATCCACTCTACCAGTTCAATATGCTTGACATACCTCGTTGACATTTATTTATTTATGATGTTCGGCGCGGTTCAGCGACGTTTTTATATGCTTTTTGTCATAAAAATGATGATTGATAAAGTGCTGCAGCGTTCATTGTTGGCAAATAAAATAATTGTGTAATTGTAGGAAAGTTATTGAATGAATGAAAACATGATCAATCACACATATCAACGTCAATGTGGTTGTTGTTGTTATTATTGTTGTTGCTGTTGTTGTTCCGTTCCTCTCTACAACGTGTAGTAAATGGGGGAAATTCATACATTTGATACGGTAGACGTTTATCAACGTGCACGTATATACATTTAAATCAATATTAAATATAAATTCATATACCCTCCCTAGTGGGTAATAAAATCATACAATTACTGTACTCATAAAAGGAAAAGCATATTTAGGAATTGTATAAAACAGACAAAGAATAGCAGTTCTCATTAAAATCCCTAACAAATTGTTAACAGTTTAAGTCGCTTAAATTAAACCACGAAGAACCTTCTCACATATTTGGATAACTTTCAGCAAACAAATTATGGTTTATTAGCGAAAGCACAACGATGCAGCAAAATGCTGCAACGAATGCAGCAAATCTGTCCCACGCTTCAGAAAAACTAACATATGTTGCGGTGATTTGCTGTTGAAGTAACAGCGACAGCGAAGATATACTCACCTTGATCCTGCAAACATGTCAATAGAATTTGCAAAACTTTATCTTCATTTCATTAAACATTTCAGTCAAGTTGTTTAAAAATCCCATAAAAGCGCACTCTTTCATTTCGACGAAGCTGTTACAGCATATTTATAAAACGCAATTGTGCGTCTTATACAACATGTACTTTTTCGTCTATCGAAGTATGGTGTGTGTTTTTTGTGAATATGTAGGGCAAATTACGAGATGCTCCCCAACTATTTCGATCGTTAGGTAATGGACCACACAATCGAAGCTGACGCAGCATGAAATCACATACATATCCTTAATGAATTTGAACACGTCCACCGTTGGTGAGTTTGTTAACAAAAACCTACCTCGTTGATTATTCAACAAATTTGGTGGCCAGATAAGTTGCTTCACAGGGTGTTACATATGGTTTTAAAGTTATAGCCAACATATGATTCCGGTAAAAAATGATTTATCCGAGAACGCCGTTTTCTGTCGATCCTGAATTAGGGTCATATTTTAAAAATGTAAGGGGAAATTCCTTTTGCGTTTTGTAACCCATAGAAATTTCAGTAGCCTCATTAAAAAAAGGAATGGGTTATCGATTTTACATGTAGTTTCATTTTGTTTACATTCAGTTGTAATTATCGCCATAACTGTCGTGTCTTATGTCCATGTCTTTTTATTTTTAATCCAGCAAGATGAGAGGCTCAGTGAATGGTTATGCCACGCTCCCAAGATCACGACTTATCGCGTCAATTTGCGCAAAACAACGTTGTTGGTTTTTAAGCAAAGAATAGAGGAAGAGCTGGCAAGGAAATACTCGGACGACGCACCGCTTGTTTTTCTTATACCTGAGGTCCCCGAAGTGCTTTGCATTGGTCCTCTCAGGAATACCAGGAATCATGATTACTCTCAAGTCAATAAATCGCAAAAAGAGGTTATTGTAGACGTTTGCTGTGCCAGTGCGTTACTTCGTGGAGCTCATATTTATGCGCCGGGTGTTCTGGCTATGGAAAAAAATACACAACGTAATGAGGAGGTTCACGTCTATGCGGATTTAGAAGGACGTTGTAGAAAAGGTACTGTAATTCGCTATAAATCGGACAAGAAATTGTTTATCGGTGTTGGGACAGTTCGTATGCAACGTCATCAGCTCTACGGTGAAAATACAACACAATCGGGTATTGCCATTGAAATGAAAAATACCATTTCCAATGTACCCAGTCTCGGTGATTTGTCGTGTTCGGAAGCGCTTCTACAAAATTTGCCTTCGATTGTATGCGTGCGTGTGCTTGATCCACAACCGGGTGAGCGTATATTGGATATGTGTGCTGCTCCGGGAAACAAAACAACTCACATCGCGGAGTTGATGAAAGGCGAAGGCATTTTATTGGCTCTGGATAAATCGAAAACTAAAATAAAACAACTCAACGAGAAATTAACTTCATACGGAATGAGTAATATCCATGCCTTTCCTTACGACTCTACAAAAGTATATGCGCTTAACACCAAGTGCTCCAATTCTTTGAATCCACCTTACGCTGCCGAAACTTTTGATCGAATATTATTGGATGCTCCTTGCAGTGCTTTGGGGAACCGTCCCTTGCTTTTGATCAGAAATATGTCCTTGGCTACGCTTTCGTCTTATCCGCATGTACAACGAAACCTATTCGAAGCCGCGGTGCCTCTCCTAAAAACTGGTGGTATTTTGGTCTATAGCACTTGCACTGTTACCACAACGGAAAATGAGGAAATGGTCGCATGGGCTTTGGGAAAGTTTCCAGCTTTGGAACTAATAGAAGCAGCACCCATTTTGGGTGGCATTGGTTTGAGAGTAATGGGTTTGAACGAAGAGCAAAGGTTTGTGGCCGATATTTCTTCACTTTTAGAAATTAAATATAAATTTTCAACAGGTGTCTTGTACAACGTTTTGGTCCACCCGAGGAGAACATTGAAAAAGGAAAATTAGATACTATTGGATTTTTTATTGCCAAATTCAGGAAAAAATGTTTATGAGCGAGTATAGAATTTTTATGGAATTCAGATGTTCAAATCGACTTTCCGGGATTTATTCGGTGCTGAATTTTCGTTATGGGATTCCAACGCATATCTGCCCGAATTTAAGGATATAATTGAGACATTGTTTATTAAGGCTATGAACCTCATCAGAACGAAAATAGACTTTGAATATACGCCTCCTCGCCGGTTTATCTCGATGTCAAATTTCTGGAGGGATGACTGATGAAATGTTCCGAAATATTAGTGTATTTATTATTATTGCAATTAGAATAAATTAGTATTAATTATTAAAATTTTAATATAATTATTAATTACTAGCTTTTATTTTTCATTAATTCTATTAGGATTCATATCCATTTTCTGGTAACCCATAAGGAGTTGATACGACAAATAATGCATAAACCCAATACTAGGATTCCAACAACAAAACACACAAATTTTGTTGTTGTAATGTATTTTTATTCTAGATTTTATATTTATATTTTAAAGTTTCCAAATAAAATCATACACTTATTTACGGTCTTTAATAAAAGAAAAAGCGAGAAATTTTTTAAACTTTTTAAGATTTACGTTACTAGA